>BTRK01000003.1:33396254-34057163 GCA_036245805.1 Pristionchus mayeri
GTCATCCTCTCCACCTTTCCTTCTCCATTCCAATCCCTCCCCTCTTCCATCCTCTCCACCCTTTCCTTCTCCATTCCAATCCCTCCCCTCTTCCATCCTCTCCACCCTTTCCTTCTCCATTCCAATCCCTCCCCTCTTCCATCCTCTCCACCCTTTCTTCTCCATTCCAATCCCTCCCCTCTTCCATCCTCTCCACCCTTTCCTTCTCCATTCCAATCCTCCCCTCTTCCATCCTCTCCACCCTTTCCTTCTCCATTCCAATCCCTCCCCTCTTCCATCCTCTCCACCCTTTCCTTCTCCATTCCAATCCCTCCCCTCTTCATCCTCTCCACCCTTTCCTTCTCCATTCCAATCCCTCCCCTCTTCCATCCTCTCCACCCTTTCCTTCTCCATTCCAATCCCTCCCCTCTTCCATCCTCTCCACCCTTTCTTCTCCATTCCAATCCCTCCCCTCTTCCATCCTCTCCACCCTTTCCTTCTCCATTCCAATCCCTCCCCTCTTCCATCCTCTCCACCCTTTCCTTCTCCATTCCAATCCCTCCCCTCTTCCATCCTCTCCACCCTTTCCTTCTCCATTCCAATCCCTCCCCTCTTCCATCCTCTCCACCCTTTCCTTCTCCATTCCAATCCCTCCCCTCTTCATCCTCTCCACCCTTTCCTTCTCCATTCTCAATCCCTCCCCTCTTCCATCCTCTCACCCTTTCCTTCTCCATTCCAATCCCTCCCCTCTTCCATCCTCTCCACCCTTTCCTTCCCTCGTCCCTTCATCATTATCTATCATCTGAGTCTGTTCCGATTGCAGAGTAGTCTCTTCTTCTTCTCTCCACTCATCATCAGATCGTCTTTCCAACAGTGACTCTGCAGTGCATCCATCCTGCTTCTGCCCTGTATCACCACACTTGAAGCACGTGTGCACTATTGGTTGCCTCTCATTCACATCACTGCTTCCATTCCATCTTCCGACTCTCCGAAAATCACCACCACCATTCGAGAATCTATTCAGGTTCTTTGTCGACCATTTCGGCAATTCATTATCGGAGAAGTTTCGCTACTACTCCTTCTCTCCACATATTCAACTCTCTGAAGGTACATTTTCATTGCGTAATCCATCTCTGAATATCTTCCAGTTTTCCTTGTCACCATCCCACTTCTCCATCTGGGGAAAATCGGAAGGCTTCATCGTCATAACTGGTGATCGTGTTTCAGTGAGATGCCATTTTTGATCCTCCACAATGGGTGTATGCATTCGGCCACCTCCAAGCGCTGGTCTCATCTCATTCTCATTCAGGTGAGACACCCTTTCTGATCGCTCTTTCCTCAAGTGGAACACCTCGCGACTCAGTTCCCGATGCTCATTTTCGTATTCACGACCTTGCGCAATCGCACTATTCAACTGCTCATTGAGATTAGAAACCTCCCTAAGCAAGTCAAAATGTTCGTCTGCAGCACGTTGAACAGCATCGACCAGTATCTCAGTATCGCACACTTGACACGCATCCATCACTCCCTCAATCAAGCGTTTCTGTCTACTCGATTCAGCTCTCAACCAGAGTAACTCGTCAGCACAATCCACCATATCATCATGCCCTGTCCTCTCAAGCTGTTCACAGACTATCCTCCTCATATATCCGGCAGTGCTCTCACTATCGCGCCTTCTATCCGTATCCTCCACACACATTTGATCATATCGTGCACGCAACTCTTCAACGGAAGTACACCCAGCACCTGCTAACACAGTGCTGATGTTCTCATTCAACCTCTCCAACTTTCCTCTCTCCACACTGAGAGTATGTTTCAGTTCATCGCACTCCTCATCTACAGTATCTCTGCCAATCAATACAGTATCCAAACGGAGAAGATCATCATCAATCTTACTCTTTGCAGCACAAAACACTCTCAAGAACTCATGATCAGGTGCGCCTGCATCCATCTCTCTCCTGCACAGGCTGCTCCTCATCTCTCTTATTCTCAGCTCAATTCTTCTCAGTGCATCCCTCTGCTCATTGCTGTTCTCCATCGTCATCGTCCGAGGTCGAGGAATCGGTCGAACCTGCACCCGACTACCGGTAACACCACTGGTCTTCACTGTGTTGCAATCACTAGTGTTTCTCAGAATGCCGACACCAGAGCTAGTACTAGGCTGTTGATCCTCCACAATTCTCCTGTAGGACGGAATCATCATGCAATCTTCTCTTCTGATCTCTTATCACACGGAAACGTTCTCTAATCAACTTAAAACAGTCTCGTTTCAGGTTAACTTCGAAAAAAAATCGACCTCGTTTTTCTCGACCGCGACGCAACCGCAACGCGTCCGACTCAAAATCGGCAATTCTCACGTCAATTCTATTCAGATCCACTCTTCGAACTTGGCTTGGCCCCCATGCAGCGATAGGCACTTCCTAGAATCTCCCCAGAGTCGACAAACTCGAGAAACTAGTAAGTCCGATCACCAGCAGAACTTGTAAACTTCACAAGTTACAAACAGCAATTCCCCAATCGGGCATAAGCTTCCGCCGACCCAATGAAATGCTGCCCGCAACAAGCGAGGTAAACGACACACTTGGCTCTGACAAAGATACCAAGTCACAGGACGCTTCCGGCTCTGACAAAGATACCGAGAGCTCAACACTTCTGACAAAGATAGTGCTGGCACACTTCTGACAAAGACAGTGTGACTAACTGGCTCGACAAGAAGGGAAAAGAAAGGAAAGAGAAGACACAAGTGGAAGAGAAGCGAAAGGAAAACAAGACGACTGCAGAACGACGATAAGTGGAGTAGGATCCTCCACAAAAGGCGCACTCTCACTAATAAACTCAAGTAAGACGAGGAGAATTAATTAATATTATTTACTACTTAAATCACTCAACAAAACAATAAAAAACAACGACCTATCAAGACAAAGGACAAGAGAGCGAGACTAATTTAGGTAAGTCCAAGAATTGACAAAATTGAAGACGCACACTTGGTGTGCGCACAAGAAAGTTTTAGGTGACGCGGCCATTCAAACTATGAATTGACCAGTGTGATACAGTAATAACATTGGATTGATTGCTTGCTAACTTATGATATTTAATTATTATATTGATTATTTAATTAATTACTAATTGCAGGGAATTAAATAGCATAAATTCACAGGGGAAATGTCATCATTGGGGCATTTCCTCTACATTTTTTCATGTTTTCACCTCCCCTGTCCTTGGATGTTGACCGATTTATTTATGGTCTTCGACGCTATATAGGGGCGTGGGTTCTCTATCTAACGCACATTACCTCAATCCTAAAGAGCTCGTAATAGTTTCGTCATAAACTCTGAAATTCAACGAGATGGGCAAATGGACTAACTTTTCAAAGGTTCAAAATTCTTCGGAAAACCATGTGAGGTACAAATTTAATACACTACCGTGAAGTACTCCCCTTACGTTATTAACTGGTCATATTTGATAGATGTACTGTTATATTCACGTATATAAGGAGCGCACAATCTGAAAACTATACTTGCTGGTAATTCACGAGGTAGCATCAACAGATCCTGGATTTGTATTGAGGATCCGATGTAGGTCATTTGAGGTGATTTGTGAAGTTCTTTCCCCAATAAATAAATGCCTAGAATTATGAGATATTTTAACCATCCATTATTGAGTTTAGCTTGTCGAAATGTGGAAGTCCAGCATTAAAATCTCAAGCATTAAAATATGTCATTTTCACAACCTCCCGTTCCAAGCAAGCATTGATTACCGTATTTTACGAGGTTATCTGAACAATTAGTCCTTGGACTATCCCTCATTCACCAGGCAGAATCAACAGTTCAATCCTATTCGAGAATTCATCATCAGCAAAAGGTGCCAAGAATAGGCATATTTCGACATTTCGGCGGAAATAATTCATTTCTCCCAAACCACGCACCAGAGTATAGATGTAAATGCATGATAGTACTACACTACCAAGACTCTAACTCATGCTAAAATGAAAATTGAAACATCCGATCCTAAAAAATTAGGAGTCTGGCATCGCTATCGATTTATGAGTTCGGATAGTTATTTTTGACTATGTTATCATAGCACTGTTATGAGCACATTAACTGATTGAATTACTGTAGCGCTCTGAAACCGTATCCTATTATCGATCAGGGGTAATCCTATTCGAGAATTCATCATCAGCAAAATGCTCCAAAAATAGGCATATTTCGACCATTCGGCAAAAATAATTTATTTTCCTCATACCACGCATCAGAGTTTAGATTTCAATGCATGGTAGTATTACACTACCAAGACACTAACTGCTGCTAAAAGGAAAATTGAAACATCCGATGGTAACGAGAGGAAACTTGAAAAATTAAATAGTCAGAAACTTTTGAGACAACCTAATACTTTCGCACGTCACTTGTTCGTTTCACTATCTGCTAATATTGGAACGGCTACTTCCATAGCTGTCCAGCAGTGGCGGCGACCTTGCCACCATGAACCCCGGGTCATGGATTTTTTAGCAGGTGGCGCGGAAACTTCAGTCTTTGAAGGTAGACCGAAGGTGCCATAACCATCGTTATATGCATCGACTAAAATGGTATTTGTCGGCTACCGTATCCCGAACTACCGTAATCTGAGTGTAATAGGCACACCACAATGTGTAAAAATTGTTCGAGATTTTGCAAACACGGATCGTTGAACCTCAATAGAAATACCGTACCCCAGCTACAGTAATCCAATTACAGTATCCCACACCAGCTACGGTAGTCCCTCTCTCATTCGTCGGCTACAGTAACCTCACTTAGATACAGTAGGTACACCACATGTGGAAAAACAGCCCGTACGTGTATAGTAGTGGACGGACAGGCATACATGACCTGCCACATGTATACCGTAATCCATCTACAGTATCCACACAAGAATAATCCTGGCAGACTATCGCGACCTGACTTTATTTTAAAAATTACTGTTAAAATTCGGTTCTTTGTTGCTTTATGGTTAACTTTCGAAGCAAAATTTATGTATATGATTTTTAACTGTAAATCGTGGCCGAGTGGCTAACGTGCTTGCCTTGGAAGCCGAAGGTTGCTGGTTCGAATCCGACCAGTGACAAAACACATTGCAAAGCTTCGGAGAATTCGAAAAAGTTAGAGGTAAGTACCGTAACTTCACCTACCGCACTCTGGTACGGTGGGTCAACTTTACCTCGCTGGGTCACATTCATGATTCGAAAATGCAAAAATACAGTGACCATATCAACGGTACCGTGAGTCTCCCTAGGTCGAATTTGCGAAAGTTTCAATATTTTATCTTATTTTTATTTATAATGCGCAAATTGGATTTGTATTTTAATAAATAAATATGCGTGCATTTTTGCCTGAACATTCACACTACTTCCACATGCTTATAAATATCACGCCTCTCACGAAAGAATCGAGCTAGAATCGCCATTCCAGGGATTGGGAGAAAAATCGTGAAATTTGTTCTTGCATGGTTTGACCATCCCTGGTCATGTCTGAGTATCCATTTGCACACTTCATTTTGGAGCTGCCTACATAGGGTCGGCTATCTGCTGCACCAACTCTGACAGCGATTTTCACGATTCAAGTGATAGATAGAGGAATATAATTCTGAGATATCAAGTTTTTCGACCTCGAGGTAAAAATTCCCCTAAATTCCTACAATTGGAAAATTTGAGGTCGAAAAACTTGATATCTCAGAATTTTACGAGAAAAATATTTTCTGGCGTGTTTTCACTCGTAGAATCCGAATTTCCACATCTCAGATCATAATACGTCTATCTAAAAAAAGATTTCTGCGAAAAATCGATTTTTTTCGTTCAAAATCGTTCATGTCCGACGTCTTCGGCCGATCATTTGTATAAAAAAATGGCGCTGGCTTAAGTGCGGTAGCCCCGAAATGGGTATCAGACGTCAAGACTTCCAAAGCTAGTTTATACGAAATTATAGAGACTCACTTTCAACAGATAAAATGTTTTGCTCATCGTGATCTACCTTTCTATACATGGCGCGGACCTCTATGTCTGCAATGAGCTGAATTACGTTGTTGTGCATTTTCCTGGATTCTTTAGACGAAAAAACCTATTTATAGGTGCGCCATCCCTTTGAGGTGTTTCGAGGGATGTTTTCGCATTATTATAAACCAATTGCATGCATATAGGCATATCTGTAAAGATTCAGATGGTCAGATATCAATTTTCAATTTTTCGGGCACATGTCCAATTCAATGTAAGGTAGAGGTACAATATAAGATATGAACAACAAAAATGTTTTTTATATGTTTTTGGACATAAATGATACCAATAGAGGCCAACAAAAGCTTTGGAAGTATTGATGTCTGATACCCATTACGAGACTACCGTACTTAAGCCAGCGCCATTTTTTTATATATGTCTCGATTTCTTTAATTTTTTGGCTCAAGCTAGACACATATAGGCACTATCAATCGCGCGTATTGGCTTTGTGCGGAAATTCCGATTTGCAGAATACGGAAATTTTTAGTACAGGTGACCACCCCTCAAAATCGCGTGAACAGGGAATGACGTCGTGAGCATAACAGTTGAAGCCCATGATCTCAGCTTTCTTTTGAAACAAAGAACGCCATTAGATCTCAATTTCAAAGGAAGTTATGATCATTTAAGTGAGAGCGATATGACCCCCAAAAAGTGAGTGTCCCAAGTTTGGCCTTCTGAATCTCGAAAATAGGCAATTCTTTCGCGATTCCTCTCTTAAACAAGTCAAAAAGTTGATTTTTATCGATAATGAGAAAAATTCATGACTAGTGAAATACAGAGGTAGATTCTCCATGAAATTCTGCTCGGGTAGCGAGATTGCGTGCTTCTCTGCGTGTATTTGAAGAGTGCTACATACGAAAAACAAGATTTGACCGGAGAGGTACTACACCGACTTTCAATGAACGAATCATGAAAAATGAAGTGGACCACCATGCTCAGCATAAAAAACTACCCTATGAATATGTTTTCACCACTACTTACTTTTAGGATGTACCAAGGCTTAACTGCAAGTTGTTGAATCTATCACGGACGGTCTCATATGAGCATGAGTCACGTCTAAGAAACAGTATTTTTGGCGCCAGTACGTCACTCGACAAATTTCACGATTTTTCTCCCAATCCCTGGAATGGCGATTCTAGCTCGATTCTTTCGTGAGAGGCGTGATATTTATAAGCATGTGGAAGTAGTGTGAATGTTCAGGCAAAAATGCACGCATATTTATTTATTAAAATACAAATCCAATTTGCGCATTATAAATAAAAATAAGATAAAATATTGAAACTTTCGCAAATTCGACCTAGGGAGACTCACGGTACCGTTGATATGGTCACTGTATTTTTGCATTTTCGAATCATGAATGTGACCCAGCGAGGTAAAGTTGACCCACCGTACCAGAGTGCGGTAGGTGAAGTTACGGTACTTACCTCTAACTTTTTCGAATTCTCCGAAGCTTTGCAATGTGTTTTGTCACTGGTCGGATTCGAACCAGCAACCTTCGGCTTCCAAGGCAAGCACGTTAGCCACTCGGCCACGATTTACAGTTAAAAATCATATACATAAATTTTGCTTCGAAAGTTAACCATAAAGCAACAAAGAACCGAATTTTAACAGTAATTTTTAAAATAAAGTC
Organism: Pristionchus mayeri; assembly: GCA_036245805.1. NCBI lineage: Eukaryota > Metazoa > Nematoda > Chromadorea > Rhabditida > Neodiplogasteridae > Pristionchus > Pristionchus mayeri. The sequence continues at coordinate 33,403,883 of BTRK01000003.1, forward strand.
AGGTCGCGATAGTCTGCCAGGATTATTCTTGTGTGGATACTGTAGATGGATTACGGTATACATGTGGCAGGTCATGTATGCCTGTCCGTCCACTACTATACACGTACGGGCTGTTTTTCCACATGTGGTGTACCTACTGTATCTAAGTGAGGTTACTGTAGCCGACGAATGAGAGAGGGACTACCGTAGCTGGTGTGGGATACTGTAATTGGATTACTGTAGCTGGGGTACGGTATTTCTATTGAGGTTCAACGATCCGTGTTTGCAAAATCTCGAACAATTTTTACACATTGTGGTGTGCCTATTACACTCAGATTACGGTAGTTCGGGATACGGTAGCCGACAAATACCATTTTAGTCGATGCATATAACGATGGTTATGGCACCTTCGGTCTACCTTCAAAGACTGAAGTTTCCGCGCCACCTGCTAAAAAATCCATGACCCGGGGTTCATGGTGGCAAGGTCGCCGCCACTGCTGGACAGCTATGGAAGTAGCCGTTCCAATATTAGCAGATAGTGAAACGAACAAGTGACGTGCGAAAGTATTAGGTTGTCTCAAAAGTTTCTGACTATTTAATTTTTCAAGTTTCCTCTCGTTACCATCGGATGTTTCAATTTTCCTTTTAGCAGCAGTTAGTGTCTTGGTAGTGTAATACTACCATGCATTGAAATCTAAACTCTGATGCGTGGTATGAGGAAAATAAATTATTTTTGCCGAATGGTCGAAATATGCCTATTTTTGGAGCATTTTGCTGATGATGAATTCTCGAATAGGATTACCCCTGATCGATAATAGGATACGGTTTCAGAGCGCTACAGTAATTCAATCAGTTAATGTGCTCATAACAGTGCTATGATAACATAGTCAAAAATAACTATCCGAACTCATAAATCGATAGCGATGCCAGACTCCTAATTTTTTAGGATCGGATGTTTCAATTTTCATTTTAGCATGAGTTAGAGTCTTGGTAGTGTAGTACTATCATGCATTTACATCTATACTCTGGTGCGTGGTTTGGGAGAAATGAATTATTTCCGCCGAAATGTCGAAATATGCCTATTCTTGGCACCTTTTGCTGATGATGAATTCTCGAATAGGATTGAACTGTTGATTCTGCCTGGTGAATGAGGGATAGTCCAAGGACTAATTGTTCAGATAACCTCGTAAAATACGGTAATCAATGCTTGCTTGGAACGGGAGGTTGTGAAAATGACATATTTTAATGCTTGAGATTTTAATGCTGGACTTCCACATTTCGACAAGCTAAACTCAATAATGGATGGTTAAAATATCTCATAATTCTAGGCATTTATTTATTGGGGAAAGAACTTCACAAATCACCTCAAATGACCTACATCGGATCCTCAATACAAATCCAGGATCTGTTGATGCTACCTCGTGAATTACCAGCAAGTATAGTTTTCAGATTGTGCGCTCCTTATATACGTGAATATAACAGTACATCTATCAAATATGACCAGTTAATAACGTAAGGGGAGTACTTCACGGTAGTGTATTAAATTTGTACCTCACATGGTTTTCCGAAGAATTTTGAACCTTTGAAAAGTTAGTCCATTTGCCCATCTCGTTGAATTTCAGAGTTTATGACGAAACTATTACGAGCTCTTTAGGATTGAGGTAATGTGCGTTAGATAGAGAACCCACGCCCCTATATAGCGTCGAAGACCATAAATAAATCGGTCAACATCCAAGGACAGGGGAGGTGAAAACATGAAAAAATGTAGAGGAAATGCCCCAATGATGACATTTCCCCTGTGAATTTATGCTATTTAATTCCCTGCAATTAGTAATTAATTAAATAATCAATATAATAATTAAATATCATAAGTTAGCAAGCAATCAATCCAATGTTATTACTGTATCACACTGGTCAATTCATAGTTTGAATGGCCGCGTCACCTAAAACTTTCTTGTGCGCACACCAAGTGTGCGTCTTCAATTTTGTCAATTCTTGGACTTACCTAAATTAGTCTCGCTCTCTTGTCCTTTGTCTTGATAGGTCGTTGTTTTTTATTGTTTTGTTGAGTGATTTAAGTAGTAAATAATATTAATTAATTCTCCTCGTCTTACTTGAGTTTATTAGTGAGAGTGCGCCTTTTGTGGAGGATCCTACTCCACTTATCGTCGTTCTGCAGTCGTCTTGTTTTCCTTTCGCTTCTCTTCCACTTGTGTCTTCTCTTTCCTTTCTTTTCCCTTCTTGTCGAGCCAGTTAGTCACACTGTCTTTGTCAGAAGTGTGCCAGCACTATCTTTGTCAGAAGTGTTGAGCTCTCGGTATCTTTGTCAGAGCCGGAAGCGTCCTGTGACTTGGTATCTTTGTCAGAGCCAAGTGTGTCGTTTACCTCGCTTGTTGCGGGCAGCATTTCATTGGGTCGGCGGAAGCTTATGCCCGATTGGGGAATTGCTGTTTGTAACTTGTGAAGTTTACAAGTTCTGCTGGTGATCGGACTTACTAGTTTCTCGAGTTTGTCGACTCTGGGGAGATTCTAGGAAGTGCCTATCGCTGCATGGGGGCCAAGCCAAGTTCGAAGAGTGGATCTGAATAGAATTGACGTGAGAATTGCCGATTTTGAGTCGGACGCGTTGCGGTTGCGTCGCGGTCGAGAAAAACGAGGTCGATTTTTTTTCGAAGTTAACCTGAAACGAGACTGTTTTAAGTTGATTAGAGAACGTTTCCGTGTGATAAGAGATCAGAAGAGAAGATTGCATGATGATTCCGGTAAAGTTGACCCACCGTACCAGAGTGCGGTAGGTGAAGTTACGGTACTTACCTCTAACTTTTTCGAATTCTCCGAAGCTTTGCAATGTGTTTTGTCACTGGTCGGATTCGAACCAGCAACCTTCGGCTTCCAAGGCAAGCACGTTAGCCACTCGGCCACGATTTACAGTTAAAAATCATATACATAAATTTTGCTTCGAAAGTTAACCATAAAGCAACAAAGAACCGAATTTTAACAGTAATTTTTAAAATAAAGTCAGGTCGCGATAGTCTGCCAGGATTATTCTTGTGTGGATACTGTAGATGGATTACGGTATACATGTGGCAGGTCATGTATGCCTGTCCGTCCACTACTATACACGTACGGGCTGTTTTTCCACATGTGGTGTACCTACTGTATCTAAGTGAGGTTACTGTAGCCGACGAATGAGAGAGGGACTACCGTAGCTGGTGTGGGATACTGTAATTGGATTACTGTAGCTGGGGTACGGTATTTCTATTGAGGTTCAACGATCCGTGTTTGCAAAATCTCGAACAATTTTTACACATTGTGGTGTGCCTATTACACTCAGATTACGGTAGTTCGGGATACGGTAGCCGACAAATACCATTTTAGTCGATGCATATAACGATGGTTATGGCACCTTCGGTCTACCTTCAAAGACTGAAGTTTCCGCGCCACCTGCTAAAAAATCCATGACCCGGGGTTCATGGTGGCAAGGTCGCCGCCACTGCTGGACAGCTATGGAAGTAGCCGTTCCAATATTAGCAGATAGTGAAACGAACAAGTGACGTGCGAAAGTATTAGGTTGTCTCAAAAGTTTCTGACTATTTAATTTTTCAAGTTTCCTCTCGTTACCATCGGATGTTTCAATTTTCCTTTTAGCAGCAGTTAGTGTCTTGGTAGTGTAATACTACCATGCATTGAAATCTAAACTCTGATGCGTGGTATGAGGAAAATAAATTATTTTTGCCGAATGGTCGAAATATGCCTATTTTTGGAGCATTTTGCTGATGATGAATTCTCGAATAGGATTACCCCTGATCGATAATAGGATACGGTTTCAGAGCGCTACAGTAATTCAATCAGTTAATGTGCTCATAACAGTGCTATGATAACATAGTCAAAAATAACTATCCGAACTCATAAATCGATAGCGATGCCAGACTCCTAATTTTTTAGGATCGGATGTTTCAATTTTCATTTTAGCATGAGTTAGAGTCTTGGTAGTGTAGTACTATCATGCATTTACATCTATACTCTGGTGCGTGGTTTGGGAGAAATGAATTATTTCCGCCGAAATGTCGAAATATGCCTATTCTTGGCACCTTTTGCTGATGATGAATTCTCGAATAGGATTGAACTGTTGATTCTGCCTGGTGAATGAGGGATAGTCCAAGGACTAATTGTTCAGATAACCTCGTAAAATACGGTAATCAATGCTTGCTTGGAACGGGAGGTTGTGAAAATGACATATTTTAATGCTTGAGATTGGACTTCCACATTTCGACAAGCTAAACTCAATAATGGATGGTTAAAATATCTCATAATTCTAGGCATTTATTTATTGGGGAAAGAACTTCACAAATCACCTCAAATGACCTACATCGGATCCTCAATACAAATCCAGGATCTGTTGATGCTACCTCGTGAATTACCAGCAAGTATAGTTTTCAGATTGTGCGCTCCTTATATACGTGAATATAACAGTACATCTATCAAATATGACCAGTTAATAACGTAAGGGGAGTACTTCACGGTAGTGTATTAAATTTGTACCTCACATGGTTTTCCGAAGAATTTTGAACCTTTGAAAAGTTAGTCCATTTGCCCATCTCGTTGAATTTCAGAGTTTATGACGAAACTATTACGAGCTCTTTAGGATTGAGGTAATGTGCGTTAGATAGAGAACCCACGCCCCTATATAGCGTCGAAGACCATAAATAAATCGGTCAACATCCAAGGACAGGGGAGGTGAAAACATGAAAAAATGTAGAGGAAATGCCCCAATGATGACATTTCCCCTGTGAATTTATGCTATTTAATTCCCTGCAATTAGTAATTAATTAAATAATCAATATAATAATTAAATATCATAAGTTAGCAAGCAATCAATCCAATGTTATTACTGTATCACACTGGTCAATTCATAGTTTGAATGGCCGCGTCACCTAAAACTTTCTTGTGCGCACACCAAGTGTGCGTCTTCAATTTTGTCAATTCTTGGACTTACCTAAATTAGTCTCGCTCTCTTGTCCTTTGTCTTGATAGGTCGTTGTTTTTTATTGTTTTGTTGAGTGATTTAAGTAGTAAATAATATTAATTAATTCTCCTCGTCTTACTTGAGTTTATTAGTGAGAGTGCGCCTTTTGTGGAGGATCCTACTCCACTTATCGTCGTTCTGCAGTCGTCTTGTTTTCCTTTCGCTTCTCTTCCACTTGTGTCTTCTCTTTCCTTTCTTTTCCCTTCTTGTCGAGCCAGTTAGTCACACTGTCTTTGTCAGAAGTGTGCCAGCACTATCTTTGTCAGAAGTGTTGAGCTCTCGGTATCTTTGTCAGAGCCGGAAGCGTCCTGTGACTTGGTATCTTTGTCAGAGCCAAGTGTGTCGTTTACCTCGCTTGTTGCGGGCAGCATTTCATTGGGTCGGCGGAAGCTTATGCCCGATTGGGGAATTGCTGTTTGTAACTTGTGAAGTTTACAAGTTCTGCTGGTGATCGGACTTACTAGTTTCTCGAGTTTGTCGACTCTGGGGAGATTCTAGGAAGTGCCTATCGCTGCATGGGGGCCAAGCCAAGTTCGAAGAGTGGATCTGAATAGAATTGACGTGAGAATTGCCGATTTTGAGTCGGACGCGTTGCGGTTGCGTCGCGGTCGAGAAAAACGAGGTCGATTTTTTTTCGAAGTTAACCTGAAACGAGACTGTTTTAAGTTGATTAGAGAACGTTTCCGTGTGATAAGAGATCAGAAGAGAAGATTGCATGATGATTCCGGTAAAGTTGACCCACCGTACCAGAGTGCGGTAGGTGAAGTTACGGTACTTACCTCTAACTTTTTCGAATTCTCCGAAGCTTTGCAATGTGTTTTGTCACTGGTCGGATTCGAACCAGCAACCTTCGGCTTCCAAGGCAAGCACGTTAGCCACTCGGCCACGATTTACAGTTAAAAATCATATACATAAATTTTGCTTCGAAAGTTAACCATAAAGCAACAAAGAACCGAATTTTAACAGTAATTTTTAAAATAAAGTCAGGTCGCGATAGTCTGCCAGGATTATTCTTGTGTGGATACTGTAGATGGATTACGGTATACATGTGGCAGGTCATGTATGCCTGTCCGTCCACTACTATACACGTACGGGCTGTTTTTCCACATGTGGTGTACCTACTGTATCTAAGTGAGGTTACTGTAGCCGACGAATGAGAGAGGGACTACCGTAGCTGGTGTGGGATACTGTAATTGGATTACTGTAGCTGGGGTACGGTATTTCTATTGAGGTTCAACGATCCGTGTTTGCAAAATCTCGAACAATTTTTACACATTGTGGTGTGCCTATTACACTCAGATTACGGTAGTTCGGGATACGGTAGCCGACAAATACCATTTTAGTCGATGCATATAACGATGGTTATGGCACCTTCGGTCTACCTTCAAAGACTGAAGTTTCCGCGCCACCTGCTAAAAAATCCATGACCCGGGGTTCATGGTGGCAAGGTCGCCGCCACTGCTGGACAGCTATGGACACAAAAGCATTTAGAAATGACAAGTATGCACTTTCTACAGCGGTGTGCGTGTGGGAAACAGTATACAATGAAATGTTCACCTTTCAAGATCTCACATGAATGCTATGCCCTAATTGTCTTTGTTAGGACTAACAGGAAAATGTAAAACTAACGTAAAACTGAGATCTTTCTTCGAAAATTCTGCGCAGTGACCCTATTGCAGACAGCTCAAACAGTCGGATTTCAGTTTCAGTGTCTCACAAGGAATGGTCGCGAGGGTAAGGTGGAGTTTTTGAACGAGACCTAGCGTCAAGTTCGTTGGCTATGTTCCGAAACTCCACTACTACCCAGCCGTCCACAGAGGTCCTCAGCAGATATGAAATACTTAAAAGTTCTTTGAATTTGATCCTCTTTCGATTGCGCTAGGCCTCGTTCAAAAACTCCACCTTGCCCTCGCGGCCTTTCCTTGTCAGTATATCGATCAGAAGAGCACATTCTCGATGTAAACTCTGATTTTTTTGCGCACATTCTCAATGTAAACTCGGTTAATATTTTTAAAAAATTAAACAAAAAAGGCTCATTTTTTGCAAACTCATGAATTCCACAGGAGGAAGCCATCTTTCCAGGTACTACGCACTTTCACGATCATGATATATGAAAGCTATTACATCCAACAGCAATAGAGCCCAGAAGAGCCCTCTCCACGAAAACAAAAACAAAAATGAATTAATTCGATTTATTTCCGTAAATTTCTCGTGACGGCGATGCGCCTAGCCATAGGGAAGGGGTCGATCGAGGGCTAGCTGGTAGATGCTCAAGTGGCCATTCGAATGTTTCATTCGGACACGTTTTTTAGGAACGTCAGATTTTCATCTTCCATTACATCAGATACATCTAAAATCGACCAGTACCTTTGAATTTCTCTGTCAAAGGTATATGAGAGGAGTCAGGAGAGCCGCTAGAATTTATTTTCTCATATCAAAATCACTTTTTTATTATTTCAAACATGAAGTTGTCATCAGCGGTACTTCATGTCAACAGAAGAGTTGTTCGAAATAATTCTTATGAACATTTTGAGCCCAATGACATTCTTCTAGCTCATCTGGGAGCTGAAATATGATAAGGCCGGGAGCGGAACCGGAAAATGCCTAAAAACCGGTTCTGAAAAAAAGGCCAACGAGAAAGTTTTCTCGTCCTCAATATACTCTGGCATAATTATCTCGAGGATAGTGCTCAAAGTTGGGGCTCCTGGTGCCGGGGGGGGGGGGTCCGTTTTCATGTAATCTCTCAGAAGACTGTGTTATATTACTCACCAGAACGAGTAGGTCGAGTGCAGGTAGGTCATTCCATAGCCGATATTCAGCAGGAGAGTATGAGAGCTTTCGAATAGTCGATCAACACAGCTGCAAGCAAGAGACATAGAAATATTTAAATCACTACTCCTCCGTCAGTCAATCATAATGACCGCAAATGTCGTTCGTCGTTCTGGACAAATTCGAGATACCATATGACAAGTGGAATAAGGAATACGATGCTCTCGCTTCCGCAAACTATTTCGCCTAATCGGAAGAGCTGGAGATTGAGAAGATGAGGTAGCCGGTAGTTACCAATAAAACGTAGATTATTTTCATTGATATCTGCCACGCTACCACTTCTGCATGGTATAAGTAATTTTTTTTGTATTTTTGTTGTTGTTGATGTGAAAATGGAAGTCAGAAGAACTATCTTCGCGTTAGCCTACGATTGATAATCTTAGTCTGCAACTTCCGATCACCTTGTGGACACGAGTATGTTTCAGACGTACGACTCGAACAAGTTCGAATTGACATATAGAGCCTCTCTTAAATAACGTCTTTTATACTTATACTTATTCAATACTTATTGAATTCCCGATTTAATTTTTTAAAGCATAAATTAGGTTCATGCTATTACACGCCCCTTTTTTTGTTTCTTGTATCCATTATGTTCCCCATCGCGAATTGGGCGAACAGCCGGACCACAGTTTCAGTGTCTCGATATACCTGATCCGCACGGTGAACATTCAATGGAATGTCTATGGCCTGTCGAAAAAAAAATTAATGACAAATTCTTAAATCAATAAGATCTACAGGAGGGAGCTATTTTTTCCTGGTCACAAGAGAGTGTGAGGACAGAGGGAAGTAATCGGCGAGTGAACAACCCGCAATTGCCATTATTTTATAATGATGAGGGTTTAGAAAAAGAATCGATAGATCGGAGCCCTCATATGAGTTCAAATATCAATTCCTCCTGCAAGTCTAATACACACGGTGCTCGAATTGCATCCGTCTCAAAATCGCAAGCGAGTGTAATACACTCGGGATATCGTTGTGGTGAAATTTTGTACTACCTGGTTGCGAAGGAAGATCTCATTTTATATGTAATGCAAGTTTTGGTGGACGTTTCCTAATAAATTGTTGTTTGTTGTTATTACGACACCACTGCAGTCCACCAATTGCATCCGGGCTTTGTTATTGTGATATGTTAAGACAGTGGAACTCGTATCCGACTGCTGCCCACACCAGCAACTGAGTAGAATTTTAGGACGAAAGACAATCTATAATTTGGAAATCTATAAAGCATGCTAGATGTTTGCTATGTGATAATAGATGGATGAGTTGCTATGAACGACCGGGATTAAAGAAAATCATTTTGTGATAATACGCTTTCGAGCCGAAAAAATGTGGTCATTTGAAGCACAGTGTACCTCGCAGTTGCATGTTGCGCGAGGGGATTATTAATACGATATGGTGAGATCGCTAATTGATGGAATTTTGACTTTTCTCAACATTTAAATTAATTATGCATCGGTCTCATTAGTTTGTGCTAGTCCTCACGTGTCTCTCAATTGTCATCGTTCTCGGTCAGTCATTGATCTAGTATACAAGAGCATGAACAATCAGTGTTAAAAGAGGACAATCACGCTACTCTTTACTCTTTACGCCACTGTCATCTTCACTTTGTGTGCGTCCGATTTAATTCACGCGTGTAAATTCGATACCATGACACTCCAATTTGAATATTCATTGCCACTACATAATGGAATAACCACGTGCGTTTTCATTTGATCCTCGAATTCCTGGAATAAAATATAAGATAAAAAAAACTGCATGAAATGCATTTTCATCAAGTAAGTACACTCATTCATCGTAATCATCCCTCCCTCGCGCATCTCACTTCGCACTGCGGTGAGCATGTGGGGAACAGAGCCTATGTAACGTGCGTAAATGAACAGATAGAAGCTTACTTTCAACAGATAAAATGTTCAGCTCTTCATTCGCTATATTCTGGTATAAATCAGTTTGCGATATCATAATTTCTGAATTACGTGTCGTATTTCGACATTTTTCGATTATCAAATTGAGCAAGTTACATTTTGAGCATTATTTTCTTTCCCAAATGTTCTGAAACTCGTTCCTACATGACATTACGAAGATTTCCCTTTGAAATGACGCCAATTACCACCGGAAACCTTTTTATTTGGGCCTTCCCAGAAGGCAGTTCGCAATTTCTTCAAATTGAGTCTATGACCAAATGGACCTGAAAATTACATGGCAATGAAGTGGAAACATGTTTTTGTGATGTATTAATACAATTACGATGCAAAAGAACCTAGTTTGCGTACAGTAAACATGATGTATATACCCGACTCATACAGTACATGCTAATCGCCTTGCCCATATGCGGCCGCGGCGACCCGCGGCGGCCCGCGGATTCCGCTGATCGATTTTGCGGGAAGCATGCAAAATTTCACCACAACGATATCCCGAGTGTATTACACTCGCTTGCGATTTTGAGACGGATGCAATCATCCATTAAACGAATAGTATCTCACTCGCCCCGCGATGTGCGATGCTCATAATCACGTGGTCATTCTGGATCGGTTCGAGATATCCGGCGATGAGCGTGTATACTGTAGGTATAGATAATAGATTTCATCAACAATCCAGTAAAATATTTTGGCTATTTTAGCACTGCCAGGCTTCAAGTGATCAACACTACATGAATTACATATCATATAATCTTTCTCTACTACCCCTAATCAACTGGTTACTCTCATAAACGATTTCGCTTAAAAGACTTTCATGAAATTAACACATGTTTTGCGCGCTTCCTTTGCTTACTCGTTAGTCAATTTAAAATGCATATCACCTATAAATTTTCGATCAAATCTACCGTATACCTTGAGGGTCGTTCCGTTCTTGTGCGCCGTCTTGGCGTTGTTGGCGGCGTTAGTATCCGACGTGCGGGTTGGGCGCCGTCACCAGCATCGGAGACTCGCCTGATCTGCAATGGTGTGATCACAGTGTACCTGATCCGTATGATTTCAGTCTTCGCTTTGATTCCGTCCATGCAGTGCTCAGAGGAGGAGATGGTAAAGGCAGCGTGGAGTCTAAAGAGGTGGAGTTGGTTGGTGTCCCTCTCTTGCCAATCTGCGTACTCTCTCGCTCTATCTGAAAGGAGAAACGGAGAATATATTAATGCGAAACTAGTGATGACCGGGATCTAATAGATATTGAAATAACCAAATAGTCATTTTATATTTTGACTGGACAATCTTCAAGGTAGCGACGATCTCACCATATCGTTCGTATAACAGAGGTCTTCTGAGAGATCGCAAGTGGCATTTGACAAACTGTTTAAAGTGCTTAAATCTGAATGCCATTTTGGTGGTTGGTGTGCCTGAGGCCTAGTAACTTTCAGTTAAGTCGGTGGGACCGTAAATTCAAAACTACCTAAAATCCGGCTCTGGAAATTTCGAAATTTCAAAAAATCATATATTCCTTCAAAGTTAAGAAAAAAAGTCGCTCAAAAAAGAAAAATGACCGCCTCCTCCAGTAGAACAATTTCGATGTTGACGATAAATCTGTAGAAAAACAATGAACTGCCGTAATTTACAAGAAAATGTTTATAGGGGTCGAGAAAATGCATAAAAATGCATGTCCTGAAAAAAATTATCTCTTTTACTTGTGAGATTATTTCAGATTCGAATTCTACGTCATTTTTTACCCCGGGGAAATTTTTTTCGTAGAAATTACGAGCACCCTTTTTTTGCTTTTTTGCTGTTTACGTGCCGGATCTCGTGTTTTTTGAGACATGTTCATGATATTTTTGATTGTAGATACTGTTTGCTGCCTCCAATTGCATCCAAATTTGGCACAGAAGTCATACTGGTGCATACGAAAAAAATTTCCCCGGGGTAAAAAAGGACGTAGAATTCGAATCTGAAATAAACTCACAAGTAAAAGAGATAATTTTTTTCAGGACATGCATTTATATGCCTTTTGTCGACCCCTATAAACATTTTCGTGTAAATTACGGCAGTTCATTGTTTTTCTACAGATTTATCGTCAACATCGAAATTGTTCTACTGGAGGAGGCGGTCATTTTTCTTTTTTGAGCGACTTTTTTTCTTAACTTTGAAGGAATATATGATTTTTTGAAATTTCGAAATTTCCAGAGCCGGATTTTAGGTAGTTTTGAATTTACGGTCCCACCGACTTAACTGAAAGTTACTAGGCCTCAGGCACACCAACCACACAGTTGAGACTTGAAGTAGTGCCGATACCGATGTACTAATGCACCCGATAGCAATTTTAAATATTGAATAAAAACTTCCGCAGAAAAAATCGACAACCTCACCACAATGTGGAGAAGCCGGAATCCAGCACCCGTGACCTGGCGACCACATTCGGGTGCAACCATACGACAGTACTCGACCACCTCAAATCGCTCGGCTACCACAAAGTTCTATCGAGATGGGTGCCTCACCAGCTTACCGATGACCAGAGGTTAACCGTACGAGTATCTGCTAATCTCTTCTCCTTCGCTCCCACAGGAAGAAGTTTCTGGAAGACCTGGTGACTGGAGATGAGAGTTGGATCCTCTACAACAATAGTACCCGTCACGCTGTCTGGATCCCCCGAGGAGAAGAGGCGCCAACTCAACCGAAAGCCGACCTCCAGCCCAAGAAGATTCTTTTGTGCTGCTTCTGGGATGCGAAAGGGATGCTGTACTTTGACCTGCTCCCCAAGGAACGACAGTCAACTCCATACTCTACAGTACGCAAATGGAGAATCTGGTCGCTGCCATGAGAGAAAAGCGTCGGAGACGGACTACAGTATACCTGCTCCATGACAACGCTCGACCTCATACCGCAAAGTTGACTCAGTCCAAGCTTGCCGAACTGAACTGGGAAACCGTACCCCACCCGCTATATTCTCCTGACTTGGCACCCTCTGACTACCACTTGTTCCGTGCTCTCAAGTTGTTCCTACGCAACAAAATCTTTGCTGACTTTGACCACCTGAAAACCGATGTCACCAACTTCTCCGAGTCCCAGCCCTTTTCTTTCTGGGAGAAGGGCATCATTGACCTGCACAATAGGTGGACCAATGTTGTTCAGTACAATGGTGATTATATTGTTGATTGACTATTGTGTGTTATTGAATGAGAAATAAAAATTTTATGAAGAAAAAAATCTGACATACATTATCCACCAACCTAATACAACAAACTGCGTTGGCCTCAATCTTGACGTGCATGATGCGCCCGCTCACCTGGTGGAGGAAACACATTCCTGACTATAACCAGATTGAAGATGTTCTGCTCGCATTGGCTAATCGAGCCTTCTGCCTGCCTAGTAGTGCAGCTGCTTGAGCAACTGCTTGAGCAGAGTCCAAAACCACAAAGTGCGCTAATTTGAGGATCCAAAATATTTGGACTCAACTACTCCTTTTGTATGTCCGAATTAATTCACCAGTGAAAATTCGCCTCCTAATATCACATGCCAAATTTACGTCCCACATTTACCATATATCGCAACGTCTACCTCCATTTCCAATATGCTTCCGTGATTCTATTAATATAATAAAGGTAAACGTCGAGGTTAGAAACATATTGAAGTAACAAAGCAGGATTTATTGCAAGTCTCATCATCCCGCGCTCATCAATGATTTTTGCAACACACATTTACCTAGTGTGAGAACTCTTCATGTATTCATGTTTATCGTCCAATTAGTTTTTTTTTCAAGAAGTTATAATTACAAAAATTTTCGCACAATATGTGAATACAATCAGCAGTTCACACGTTTTATTGATTGGTGTTCGCAATCATAACGCAGTCAAACAAACTAGGTTTAATTTGTTGATGAAGAAAGCAACAGCGACTCACACTACATCAGCCCCACTCTCCTATTGATGAGCATAGCCTGCAACGTCCATTTACCTGGTGGATGAATCAGTTTGTAGACATGTAGATCGAAGTGCCGGTTTGACTCTCCCCTCGCATCTCTTGTAACTACAGTGGAGGCCACTTATCTGCAAGGATATTGTCAGTTTCTGAGAACCGAAATCGAGTAATAGAAAAGCGGATCAACTTTTTCAGCCTTTTTAAAATTTTTATGACGGAAAAGCTCTTTTTCGTTTCACTAACAGGATATGAGCCCGATTCTCAAAAAGTAGAGCATATTGTGGCACAGCGTTTTTAAGGAAATTTGTGAAAAATGGTTCTCGAAGGTGCTGAACACAATGGTCTACTTCATTTTGAACCAACTCCACCGGTTAAGCCAGGCTGCATATGGGCACCACCCACAATTCTCTCAATAACTCAGATGCCGATTTATCAATCGAGTTCAAACTTTCACAGGGGAATTATGTGATGACCACGAATCCATCACGATCAAATTTGCACATTTCGCGATTTGAAATATGCATGAAAAATCAGTTCTCGAATATATGTCAACAACTGAAAATACGAACTACACAGGCGGATGGGGCATTGCTCTGCCGATCATTTTTCGTATGCAGGGTATGGTGTTAAAGTTCCGCTCCCTGGAGTTACAATTATTGTTCAATGCATTTCTTGTGCCCTGACCGCGCAATTTTGCAGAGTGAGAAATGGAATGAGTTTCACTCTATCCTACAATAGTCCCAGACTAAACTAACAAAAATCACTTAGAAGAGAGTAAAACTCATTTCATTGCTCACTCTCCGCGCAAAATTGCGCGGCCAGGGCACAAGAAATGCATTGAACAATAATTGTAACTCCAGGGAGCGGAACTTTAACACCATACCCTGCAAACGAAAAATGATCGGCAGAGCAAGGGGCATCCAGCTGTGTAGTTCGTATTTTCAGTTGTTGACATATATTCGAGAACTGATTTTTTATGCATATTTCAAATCGCGAAATATGCAAATTTGATCGTGATGGATTCGTGGTCATCACATACTTCCCCTGTGAAATTTTGAACTCGATTGATAAATCGGCATCTGAGTTATTGAGAGAATTGTGGGTGGTGCCCACATGCAGCCTGGCTTAACCGGTGGAGTTTGTGCAAAATGAAGACGACCATTGTGTTCAGCACCTTCGGGAACCCTTTTTCACAAATTTCCGTAAAGACGCTGTGCCAGACCCTGCTGGAGATTGTTCGACTATTAGAGAATCGGGCTTATATACTTGATTGACATCCGAATTTTTAAAAAAATCAACCTTCATCGCTTTGGCAGAAACTCTGACGTGAGCTTTTCAAATTGATACAATGCTACTACCCCATAAATTGATTAGCTACATGCTACTAGTATATATCAGGTTGTTAGGAGAGTAATTGTAGATTTTCGAATTTTCGATTCTGGGAAACCCCGTCCTCTGTTTCCTCCTGATTATCATATTGATGTTTATACTCGTTGAGTGCTTGGATACTCTTTCCATCACACCTCTCTATTTGCCCCTCCAACGAGCGATGCGGGATGCCCCCTGGCAGTCCGAGCGCGCTAGGGGGCGAGAGAGAATCGAGAGGAGAGACGGCTAGAGAAAGAGAGGGGAGAGGCGCCCTCCCTTTAGAGTAAGCCTCTCTGTGCCCCCCCCCCCCTGGCATATTCCAAGGGGAGGGCAAAGGGGAGAGGAGAGCGCGGAACCTTCCGATCTGGTCGACGGAACCCTCCCCTATACGATAGGGTACTACAGGGTGCGCCATAATTACGTAGACTAATGTTTTCAAATGTTTCCTACCTTTGGAATCGAACTTGAGGGATATATTTTATGGCAAAGTTTACCAACCATATGGGTAAAAACAACATACTGTCTTCGTTTGATGGGCCTCTATTTGCTCTGAGACCGGCCTTGAGTATCATTTGAGATCCACCTATCGATTCCCGCATGAAATTTTCACAGATTTCGACTCATGCTTTGAGAAGGGCTGCCTTCAGGGGGGTTCGCGTAAAGTTCTTGTTAGAGGACATCTTGGACTACTAAGCCCCTAAACCCTGAAGTCTAGGTGTTAAGATCGGGGGAGTTAGGGGGTCAATCAGTTAGAGTGGTTTGGTCGGGTGCATGGGTGTCCGGCAACGAAATACGGCAACAAATATATGTCCGGACAGTCCTTATCAGTACCAAGCTGCTGGTATATTATGACGACATCGGAAGCATTCGATTTGTGAACGCCGAGTCGATGAGCGTCGATGTCACGAAGGAACAGATTGAATACAGTAAAATGGAATATACCTACCTTTCAATCAACACTTTCTCACATAGAGGGCAATTCGTGAAATCAATGGACACACAACTAACGTGGAAATAGCAATCACAATGATCAGAACTATTCAAACGATCAGGTAACCGCTCTTCAGCTACCCTTATTGTAATAATTTTAATGACATCATATTATCTCATACGAATAGACATTAAACACTGAAAGACGCCATGGGGTATATCATAGAAATAAAAAATTTTGTCACACACCACGCGGAGCAAAAAAATACCCAAACGTAGAAACTGCAGAACAAAATTATGCACTCCCATTACACCTCAATTTAAATTAGTAGAGTTGGTTACTGTAAAGCCTTGTCTCCGCCGTTTTTGTTTTTGATTTTTTTTTTATTAGGGACGCTTGATAAACACTCCGACACTTGATAAACGCTTCCCTATACAGAAAACAGCACCACTAGTTGAGCCAGGAGCGGGAAAATATAAACGCGCGCGTACGTGAAAGAGGCGGAGCGATGAGAGCCGGAGATAAAACACGGAACCTCTTTGCACGGCTCTCACACCGGCATACACCATTTGTCCGTAGTTTTTTATTTCACTAATAGTACCCTATCGTATAGGGGAGGGTTCCGTCGACCAGATCGGAAGGTTCCGCGCTCTCCTCTCCCCTTTGCCCTCCCCTTGGAATATGCCGGGGGGGGGGGGGGGGGGCACAGAGAGGCTTACTCTAAAGGGAGGGCGCCTCTCCCCTCTCTTTCTCTAGCCGTCTCTCCTCTCGATGCTCTCTCGCCCCCTAGCGCGCTCGGACTGCCAGGGGGCATCCCGCATCGCTCGTTGGAGGGGCAAATAGAGAGGTGTCTTTCCATCGCACATTGGTTCAAGCCTTTCCATTTAGTTTTGAGGATACAGGTTTCAGTCAAAAATATATCAATGCAGAGTTGCACTGAAATCATTTTGGCCTAGCAATCCATGGAGAACTAAGACATGATAAATTTTGTCAAGTGCGAAAAGTATGACATACACACATCACAAAGCAACATATCACTCTGATCAGTAACGAAAGCCCTGTCTGAAAATTCAGTCATTTGTGACATTGCCCCTTACGGAAAGTCATCATAAGTGCATGAACTGAGCTTGTACCCGTAACAATAAACTTATGGAAACCAAATGCAGTAAAACCAAAAGCACCTTTCGTGCTTGTCAGCTTAAAATTTTATTTATATGCGTTTGCAATACTTCAGTTCAAACATGCAGCTTTCACCACCCTGAAGCTGAAATTTGAACGTCGAAATTAGACTATATGACAACTTCCTGATTCCAGCATTGGTGAAAAGTTCAAACTTTTGTGGTTAAATTGATGTTTCCATGAATGTCATGTTTCCAGCATAAAAGGAAGCTTAGACTTTATATGGTTAACCTGACAAGCAACTCTGACATCACTTATTTATTGGCTTGGCCGAGTCAGGGGATAGCTTCCTTTTGAGGAGATCGACTCGAACAATGTACACCGAATTTCAATATTTTAGATGTGATGACCATGATTCAAAATTTCAGAAAATGTAAATTTTCTAGGAGTGGAAATGAGTATGCTCCAGCATTTCTTTATGGTATTAAGCCCCAAGGTAGTTTATATATAAGCACTTAAGATCAAGCCAGCATAATTGATTGTCGAGGCAATAACAGTGATCAATTGAGCAACGTTACTTCGCGAATGTTGGATTTTAATGGTATGTAAACCTCGCTAAATTGAAGCAACCACTAGATCCCATATAGTTTCGGAAAGTACAACCAACGGGCTTGTCACTCCACTATATTAGATTAAACAAAGATTTGTTCTGTTAGAATAAGAGCATGGCAAACAAATATGTACGCATCGTGAATATTTCACTTTTAGCGAAACCGTGTTTTCTCGCATACCGTGAACGCGGGATTTGATTCGAAGATGTGAATATAATGAACAAGTATTCCCCAAATATATGCTATCCAGTCAGATCGTGATGATTCAAGTGAAGCATTTTAGGCGAGCTCAAACTTCATAGTCGAAATCGTGCAAAACTTTTGTTACAACCTAATAGCTTATTCAAATTTCGGCTGGTTTAGAACAATTTTATTATATGCTAATCAATGCCCAATCAAATTCGTTGAAAGAAAATAAGATTAATCATTTTCTAAAAAATCGATTTTCAAGCCCTGATTTTTGCTGTTTTGAGGTCTTGAAAAATATCAATTTCAAATAGATGGCTCACATTTTCAAGGATATTCTTAAAGTAGGTTTCGAGTACTGTGGAAAATCGTAAAACATTCTGATGAATGCATACAAATGCATAAAACTGGGAGGTGTTCACGAAATATCATGAGATTCACAATTTAATATTTTTTGAGCGCCTTGATCTGGCATTTTCGAAGGTGGGTTTCTAGATTATAAGAGGTTTCAGTATCAGAATGTTCTACGAATTTCCACAGTACTCGAAACGTATTTTAAGAATATCCTTGAAAATGTGAGCCATCTACTTGAAATTGATATTTTTCAAGACCTCAACAACAGCAACAATGATAAATCTTATCTTCTTTCAACGAATTTGATTGGGCATTGCTTAGCATAGAATAAAATTGTTCTAAACCAGCCGAAATTTGAATAAGCTACTAAAATATGAGAATTATTGGCACTCAATCACCTCACTGGTACCACTTTGAGTGAAGATATCAAAAAATACCCCATCATCGGTTTGGCTAATAATTGTTTATATGATACTATTGGACACGCTCTTTCATATTCTGCAATAAAATTTTCTACAAGTGCCCTGTGTGGTGGATAAATGAATTTTTTTCTTAGTCAAATTTTGATTTTTCGATCATTACAATTTTAAAACTTGTCCAACTCAAAGTTCGTCAACAGCAAAGTTATTCGTCATATTTTGCCGCATTTTTTTACACCAAAACCATCCCTTTAGCTAATCTGGGAAGTGATATTCAGTATGACCGACTATAAAACCGGAATATTCCTAAAAGCCGGCTCTGGCTCAAATGGCCAAGTTCAATCGAATTCTTGTACCTATACCTGTATAATACCATAGTATGGACGATTTGAGAAATGTTCGAAATTTATTTTTCTTGACTCCCTCCAGTGACTCGTGATACCTGTGTTATATTTATTTGAACTTGATGCAAACTCGATGCAAACCTTATTGCAATGGAGGTAGTCGCCAAAATATGTGACGACAATGAAACTTAGAATTGGTGAGTGACATTTGAAACTGCATTGGCGCTTGGGATTTGGAACCGTAATGTGTGGTTATGTGTTTTAACAGCAATCGAAATTTGCACTTCATGAAGCGCTTCTATTTTTCTTTCGATTTTTTGGTAAACCGTAAATATTTAAAAATAAGGTTGTGTGGTATTCACTCATCACTTACTCTGTTCTTTCCTTACTCTGAGGGGGGGGGGGGTGACAAAACGGCAACGACAAAACGGCAACACGGCTTATTTACGACAAAACGGCAACGACATAACGGCAAGCGACGAAACGGCAACGGAGCATAACTCAGTGGAGAGTTGTCCTAGAACATCGGGAATAGTCTCTATCACATCAGTAGATTTTCCACGTAATTATCAATAACATGATCTTTGATCTTTTGGAGGTTGACGACAAAACGGCAACGAGTCATAGCACCACTCTAAATGATCCCTCAGCTCTCGGGAAGGTACCAATCGAAAGCTAATGACTTGCATTATCCATTCGACATCTGATATTTGATCTTTGACCAACTGGCGACAAAACGGCAACGAGCCATAAAACGGTTCAGAATCACGTCACAGCGCTCAGTTCGGCACCAATCGATAGCAAATGGTCTGCTCTATTCATTCGACACCTGATCTTTGATCGTTGACCAATAAGCGACAAAACGGCAACGAGCCAAACACTACTCCGAATCATACAGAAACTCGAGTTAACGGAGATATGACTCGTTGCCGTTTTGTCGTCAGTTGGTCACAGATGAAAGATCAGATGTCGAATGAACAGGAGATGTGATTAGCTATCGATTGACGTCGATCTGAGCGCTGTGGGATGATTCTGAATCGTTGTATGGCTCGTTGCCGTTTTGTCGCCAGTTGGTCAAAAATCAAATATCAGATGACGAATGGATAGTGCAAGTCATTAGCTTTCGATTGGTACCTTCCCGAGAGCTGAGGGATCATTTAGAGTGGTGCTATGACTCGTTGCCGTTTTGTCGTCAACCTCCAAAAGATCAAAGATCATGTTATTGATAATTACGTAGAAAATCGACTGATGTGATACAGACCATTCCCGATGTTCTAGGACAACTCTCCACTGAGTTATGCTCCATTGCCGTTTTGTCGCTTGCCGTTATGTCGTTGACGTTTTGTCACCCCCCCCCCCTTACTCTTGCGGAGCAATAATCAAAGTGTGTGAGAGTACACGAATCCGAGAGAGTTGGCATTAATTCTCTCGTCAGAGAACTCGTCGTTTTTGAAATCTCCTACTTCGTTGAAGTTTTCGTTGCGCTCTCTGGTCCCCACTTCGGTGTTTGATCTTTCGTCTGAAAAAGATGAAACGGCGCTATTGAAACTCTCGCCGCTCCACTAGAGCAGCTGTGAGTGGATGACGGCTGCGCAACGCGTCCTTCCCTCCTCCGTTTCTACCCCGGCGCGTGTAGAGAGCACCTCGCGATCAACCCCTCTTCCTTTCCATCGTCGGACGGCTCAGTAGGGGGGACCCAAGTTGGAAACAAGTGAAAATCCAAGGGTAGAACAGCCCTGGACACAATCAACACACTATCTGAGAGAATCGAAATAGACTTGGCACAGGCCGAAAATTCGAATTCCTAATAACTTCACCAATAGGTAAGCCTCCACGAGGGAAAACGACGAGCATCGCCAGATTTTCGATCCGCATCCACTCGGTCGCGGGCGCGGATTTTGAAAAAATAACTATGGTAGCCTCGAAATTTTTATATCGACTCCTATGACTGCGGCGGTAGGGGCGCTACATTCCTTGGCAAATTCTAAGCCTTTTTTACTCCGGGGAGTTTATCGATCAGATTCCATCTAACGCCGGAAATCGGTAATTCAACTTTTACTTCAGATACAATTTCAATTCTCCAGAAATTTTTCAAGAACTGCAGGATAGATTATTGGTGATTAAGCATTCGCTTGAGTCAATGCATACTTCAGTAGAAAGGCGCGAAATATAAGGTGCCTTAAGGAAGTCAAAATGAATTATGAATGAATTCTGGTGTGCTTTTTGGGTTACTGTAGGTGAGTGAACAAGTTGGACGACTTTTCTAAATTGGTGTAAAATGGGTTGAAAATCGATTTTAGACTATATTACAGCAATTGGGAGAATTGAAATTGTATCTGAAGTAAAAGTTGAATTACCGATTTCCGGCGTTAGATGGAATCTGATCGAAAAACTCCCCGGAGTAAAAAAGGTTTAGAATTTGCCAAGGAATGTAGCGCCCCTACCGCCGCAGTCATAGGAGTCGATATAAAAATTTCGAGGCTACCATAGTTATTTTTTCAAAATCCGCGCCCGCGACCGAGTGGATGCGGATCGAAAATCTGGCGATGCTCGTCGTTTTCCCTCGTGGAGGCTTACCTATTGGTGAAGTTTCGAATTTTCATGGGAATTCGAATTTTCGGCCTGTGCCAAGTCTATTTCGATTCTCTCAGATAGTGTGTTGATTGTGTCCAGGGCTGTTCTACCCTTGGATTTTCACTTGTTTCCAACTTGGGTCCCCCCTACTGAGCCGTCCGACGATGGAAAGGAAGAGGAGTTGATCGCGGGGTGCTCTCTACACGCGCCGGGGTAGAAACGGAGGAGGGAAGGACGCGTTGCGCAGCCGTCATCCACTCACAGCTGCTCTAGTGGAGCGGCGAGAGTTTCAATAGCGCCGTTTCATCTTTCTCAGACGAAAGATCAAACACCGAAGTGGGGACCAGAGAGCGCAATGAAAACTTCAACGAAGTAGGAGATTTCAAAAACGACGAGTTCTCTGACGAGAGAATTAATGCCAACTCTCTCGGATTCGTGTACTCTCACACACTTTGATTATTGTTCCGCAAGAGTTAGGAAAGAACAGAGTAAGTGATGAGTGAATACCACACAACCTTATTTTTAAATATTTACGGTTTACCAAAAAATCGAAAGAAAAATAGAAGCGCTTCATGAAGTGCAAATTTCGATTGCTGTTAAAACACATAACCACACATTACGGTTCCAAATCCCAAGCGCCAATGCAGTTTCAAATGTCACTCACCAATTCTAAGTTTCATTGTCGTCACATATTTTGGCGACTACCTCCATTGCAATAAGGTTTGCATCGAGTTTGCATCAAGTTCAAATAAATATAACACAGGTATCACGAGTCACTGGAGGGAGTCAAGAAAAATAAATTTCGAACATTTCTCAAATCGTCCATACTATGGTATTATACAGGTATAGGTACAAGAATTCGATTGAACTTGGCCATTTGAGCCAGAGCCGGCTTTTAGGAATATTCCGGTTTTATAGTCGGTCATACTGAATATCACTTCCCAGATTAGCTAAAGAGATGGTTTTGGTGTAAAAAAATGCGGCAAAATATGACGAATAACTTTGCTTTGAGTTGGAACTTTGAGTTGGACAAGTTCTAAAATTTTAATGATCGAAAAATCAAAATTTGACTAAGAAAAAAATTCATTTATCCACCACACAGGGCACTTGTAGAAAATTTTATTGCAGAATATGAAAGAGCGTGTCCAATAGTATCATATAAACAATTATTAGCCAAACCGATGATGGGGTATTTTTTGATATCTTCACTCAAAGTGGTACCAGTGAGGTGATTGAGTGCCAATAATTCTCATATTTTAGTAGCTTATTCAAATTTCGGCTGGTTTAGAACAATTTTATTCTATGCTAAGCAATGCCCAATCAAATTCGTTGAAAGAAGATAAGATTTATCATTGTTGCTGTTGTTGAGGTCTTGAAAAATATCAATTTCAAATAGATGGCTCACATTTTCAAGGATATTCTTAAAATACGTTTCGAGTACTGTGGAAATTCGTAGAACATTCTGATACTGAAACCTCTTATAATCTAGAAACCCACCTTCGAAAATGCCAGATCAAAGCCCTCAAAAAATATTAAATTGTGAATCTCATGATATTTCGTGAACACCTCCCAGTTTTATGCATTTGTATGCATTCATCAGAATGTTTTACGATTTTCCACAGTACTCGAAACCTACTTTAAGAATATCCTTGAAAATGTGAGCCATCTATTTGAAATTGATATTTTTCAAGACCTCAAAACAGCAAAAATCAGGGCTTGAAAATCGATTTTTTTGAAAATGATTAATCTTATCTTCTTTCAACGAATTTGATTGGGCATTGCTTAGCATATAATAAAATTGTTCTAAACCAGCCGAAATTTGAACAATCAATGCCTCGACAATCAATTATGCTGGCTTGATCTTAAGTGCTTATATATAAACTACCTTGGGGCTTAATACCATAAAGAAATGCTGGAGCATACTCATTTCCACTCCTAGAAAATTTACATTTTCTGAAATTTTGAATCATGGTCATCACATCTAAAATATTGAAATTCGGTGTACATTGTTCGAGTCGATCTCCTCAAAAGGAAGCTATCCCCTGACTCGGCCAAGCCAATAAATAAGTCAGAGTTGCTTGTCCAGTTAACCATATAAAGTCTAAGCTTCCTTTTATGCTGGAAACATCAATTTCGACACCTTAATATCAGTATCTGAGTATGCAATATTCGTGGGTGGAAAAGGAACATATCGGTATTGATGTTCACTTATACTATGTATTCGCGATTTGGGGTCTGTGAGTCTTTTCATCAAACTGCAATTTGATGAAATGCCGTGCCTTTACCAATAGTGAAGTTTTAGAACAAGTTACTGAAATGATTACTGAAGTGAAAATTTTAGTCTTCAACGCTATTCCGTAAACTGCATATTTGACACCTGCAACCGTATTAGAAATCGACCGTCTACATACACTGTTCATATCATGAACTCTTTCAACAGGCATTCACTTAGTATAATTAATTTGATATGACCAAACGTGTGCAAGTCTAATATCACGATAAATAAACCATTCAAGATCAACCGTGCAGTGATTTTCTGCAATGTTCAGTGACTCCCTGCGAAATGTGCCAACTTGCGGATATCAGTTTCAGCGCCTCTTATTACCTCATAAGTACCGTGAACATTCAATAGGAAGTCGCGAAACTTGTTGAACAAACAATTACAATTCTTGAAAACTCATAAACTCCACATGCGAGAGCCATTATTTCCAACTACTATTGAGTTATACGGTCATGATATAGCGAAACGATTGCATTCAACAACAATACCGCGTAGATATTTGACATATTTTTAGAACACTGTATGAAAAACTATATATTTGCCCAAGTCGTACTCGATCTTACTCACTGCAAGTGAATTTTCAAAAATAATACCATTCAGCTTTGGTATATACCGAACTCGAAGGAAAGCCCAATTCTCGTATTTTCAGCTAGAATTAACAAGAAACAAAAAAATTTCTAACCAGAATGATTTCCGTGTTCGCCACGATTCCAATGAGGATGTGCTCCAAGATAAAAGAAATCAAACAAACAAACATAATCAAGGAAAAGGAGACATTCATTCATGCCAAATAAAATCTTGCTCATCATATCAGCGATAGCTGATTGTGCCAGGTGCTGCTCATTTTTACTCCACAGATACATCACACCGTTTACAGCTAATCTTCTCCTTTACCGATATTATTTTTGTTACGTCAGCAACGGAACACACTATTAACATCATCCCCGATCTCCTATAGATGAGCATAGCCTGCAACATCTACTCACATGGTGTACTGATCAGCTTGAAAACGTTCAGATCGGAGAACCGGTTGGACACACCCCTCGCTCATCAGACATTGTGAGTTTAGTGGACGGCCAGTGCAAGGATATCGCTAGTGCTGTGTTTCTTACTGGGTTTCTGAATATCAATCAATTAAATTCTACAAGCAGAGCTTATTCGGGCCATTGTTTCATCTCTTTCCCACACGCCATGTTTCATCAACATGTTTTTCCCCGTCATAGGCATGGATATTTCATGTTCCAGCGTGAGTCCAAATCGTCCACATCTGGCAACCTCTCGTTGACATATCGTTTTTCAGTTTTAAAATGCAACCTATTAATAAATTTTCCTCTCTGCAGTCGTTTCCTACACAAGTAATCTCACATCGTGGATGTTCACATTGCACTGGGTGCATGATCCGCCCTGCCCCCCCCCCCCCCCCGTCCTGCCACTTGACGAGTGGGAAGCGGTCGTCAAGGTTGCCCGAGATTACAGCATCTACAGTGTGGAAACAGTTTCTACTTACTCCAAGAAGATTTTCGCTTCACTGATAGAGCAAAACCATAGGGAAGGTGTTCACTTGCAATAAGAATTGCGTCGGTGCGACATAAAATATATTTAAAAAGAAAGATCGGTGATAAACTATCCGGATAATGAGCGTGGTAAATTTTGCAACAAAGGGCAATCTACGATGACGGAAAATAGTTGATACTGAATAACATCAAAATAAAAAAAAATAATCACACGCTTATTGCCGACTTTAGGCAATTAACACTCAACACAGGGCCACCTCTCAACAACCGCTCTCTTACAACAGACTATCTGAGAAAATCAACATATTTCTTCAGCGACTTGGCACAGGCCGAAAATTCGAATTCCTTCTGACTTCACCAGTAGGTCGGCCTCGACGAGGGAAACCGACGAGCATCACCAGAATTTCGATCCGCATCCGCGCGCGCGGGGCCGCGGATCTTGAAAAAACTACAGTAATCCTCGAAATTTTTTTAATCGATCCCAATCACTGCGGCGGTAGGGGCGCTGTGTTCCTTGACAAATTCTAACACTTTTTTACTCCGAGGAGTTTTTCAATCAGATTCCACGTAACTCCGGAAATCGATAATTTCACTTTTATTTCGGACATGAATGCAATTCCCCAGAAATTTTCGAACAACTTCCACAAATTTTATTGCTGATCGAGATTCTGCTTGAATAGATACATCCTTCAGGTGAAAGGCGCGAATTAAAAATTCCACTAAGTTAGTCAAAATGAATTACGAATCAATTATGGTGTAATTTTTGGGTTACTGTAAGTGAGTGCAAAAGTTGGACTACTTTTCCCAATTGGTGAAATACAATTTTAAATCGATTTTCAAGATATAATACACCGATTGGGAAAAGTCGTCCAACTTTTGCACTCAGTTACAGTAACCCAAAAAATTCACCATAATTGATTCATAATTCATTTTGACCAACTTAGTGGAATTTTTAATTCGCGCCTTTCACCTGAAGGATGTACCTGCTCAAGCAGAATCTAGATCAGCAATCAAATTTGTGGGTTGTTCGAAAATTTCTGGGGAATTGCATTCATGTCCAAAGTAAAAGTGGAATTATCGATTTCCGGCTTTCGATGGAATCTGATCGAAAAACTTCTAGGAGTAAAAAGTCTTAGAATTTGTCAAGGAATGAAGCGCCCCTACTGCCGCAGTCATAGGAGTCGATTTAAAAAAAATCGAGGATTACTGTAGTTTTTTCAAGATCCGCGCCCCCGCGCGCGCGGATGCGGATCGAAATTCTGGCGATGCTCGTCGGCTTCCGTCGTCGTGGCCGACCTACTGGTGAAGTCATAAAGAATTCTAATTTTCGGCCTGTGCCAAGTCTATTCCGATCCGGTCGGATATTGTGTTTTACGAGAACTCTTTTTTTATACCGTACACCTTCGGACTGCAGTGAACTTCGAGTGCCGTTCCGTTTACGTGGCGATGTTGTGGAATTCGATGTGATACTTGCGCCCCCCCCCTCCTCAGCATGGACTCGCCTTATCAGCTGTGGTGTGAATACCGTATACCCATCGTAGGATCTCCGCGTTCGTGTCGATTCCTTCCACACCGTGCTCTGAGGAGGAGAAGGCAGAGTTGGTGGTTAGTATAACGAGATGAAAAGAGCAAGTTTCTGGATCTATCCTATCCCCTCGCTCTCTGACATGCAGGAGTGTGCATAATTGAAACTCATGGCGAACCATCTGCGAACGACACCAATACATGAATGTGCCCAAACGTGATTCTAAATTTTGAACAGATAATGCCATGAACTAATCAAATTTCTCACCACATCGCTCGGATAGCCCCCCCTTGCAACCTACACCTTCCAAGTTTAGCATTTATTCTAAAGTTTCCATTCTCTTTTCGTTTTCAAACTTATCTATTCCCTAATGTTGATAAAACTCATGAAAGTACAGTCACGTCGTACCACACAACTAACAATACATATAACAGACTATCTCAGAAAATCAAAATATTCTTGGCACTGACTGAAAAATCGAATTCGCTGGAACTTCGCCAATAGGTAGTACTCGGCGAGGGGAAACATACGAGCGTCGGTAGAATTTCGATCCGCATCCGCGCATGCGGCCGCGCGGATTTCGAAAAAGACTACCGTAATCCTTGAAAATTTTTATTTCGATTCCAATCAATGCGGCGGTAGGGGGAATGAGTCCGCGAACAAATTCTAAGACTTTTTTACTCTGGACAGTTTTTTAGATCAGATTTTATCTACGGCCGGAAATCGAAATTGTATTTTAAATATATTTTTTAAAAATATTTCCCATGATGTCAGCATGAATTTTATTTGCTCAAAAGATTGCAGTGTTAACAACTCGTCTTTGATAAAAATATAAAAATTAAAAAAAAATATATTATATTCGAAAAAGTTCAAAAATGCAACTAAATTTGAATTATGGTGTAAGAAATACTGTATCCGCCTTTCCCTAACTTTACTCTGTTTTAATATGGAGTGGATTTTCCTTCTCAGATAGTCTTCTCATAGTCATTAGACAAAAGTTAACCTTGAAATCATTTCATTTACGAGAATACTGCAAACTTAGGGAAAGGCGGATACAGTATTTCTTACACCATAATTCAAATTTAGTTGCATTTTGAACTTTTTCGAATATAATATATATTTTTTTTATTTTTATATTTTTATCAAAGACGAGTTGTTAACACTGCAATCTTTTGAGCAAATAAAATTCATGCTGGCTTCATGGGAAATATTATTGAAAAATAAGTGAAAGTGAGAATATTTATTTCTGGCCGTAGATCAAATCTGATCGAAAAACTGTCCAGAGTAAAAAAGTCTTAGAATTAATTCGCGGACTCATTCCCCCTACCGCCGTAGTGATTGGAATCGAAATAAAAATTTTCAAGGATTACGGTAGTTTTATTCAAGATTCGTGCCGCCGCCCGCGCGGACGCGGATCAAAATTCTGGCGACGCTCGTATGTCGCCCTCGCCGAGTACTACCTATTGGCGAAGTTACAGCGAATTCGATTTTTCAGCAAGTGCCAGGTCGCTGAAGAAATATGTTGATTTTCTCAGAAATCGTGTTATATAGTTTATTTACACCAGCCTCATGCAGTGGGAAACAATAAATACTAATCATAATAGTGGGTTTTTATTTGAGAAAAACGCACGTCCAAATAACTGCGGTTGCTCCAGTATCACCTAGGTAAGACGTGCGTGAAACTCTCGCTCGCCTGATGGATGGAAGCACGTTCCTGACGATGATCGAATTGAAGAAGTTCTGATCACATTAGCCGATCAATCATGCATCGACATCGTAGTGCAGCTGGATGAGCGACAACCGTGGAAGATAAGGGATCCAAAAATATCAACAGTGAATAATCAGTGGCAGAAGGGATCACATTCTGCTCTCATTCTGCGTTCTGCTCTAACAAAACTATGTGGAATATATCTTCCATAAACTCCTTTGATTGCATGATTTACTTTCCCAATGGAAAAGTAGTTACTACCGACACACGCCAATTTTACGTTTCATTGTCACCACATACCACAACGATTACTCCCGCATTCAATATCCTTTGGATATCCCAGGAAAAAATTTCACACGTCTCACGAGTCAGTGGAGGAAAAAACACACCCCGGGAACAATTTCAAACTTTTATTTTTTGTTTGGCTTTATCTTATGGTGGTAGCATTCACTAGAGACCACTTCCCGCAAAATATAGGTCACAGGTCCTAGATCCGGCTTTTAGGAATTTTCCGGTTTCTCATCCGGCTCTACCGTATTTCAGCTCAAAGTTGTGCTACAGACGTGTAGTTGGGCTCAAAATAAGCAGAAAAATGAGATGAACAACTTTTCTGTTATGATCGAAGCTTTGGGACTGCAAGTTCAGAAACTATGAACGAAAAGCTGAAATTCCAAGACTAAATAAAATCTTACCATCTCGGGGAGCAGAAAACAAAGTGACTTTTATTGCAGATTATGGAAGCTTAACTTCATACGCATATAGGAAAAAATAGTATTAGGAAATTTTAGGGGGACTTTCTTCGAAATTTTGCTCCGAAGTTCGAAAATATGAGATGTTAAATTTTGAAAAATTAATGAATGACAACAGAGGTGAAACACGCCACTCTAGCAGCACTATTTGAAATATCTCTTCGATATACTCTTTATGCACCAGAAGTGTATGTCCAGATCCAAAGGTGACGTGCCAGGTATACGCTACATTGTCCCCGTATCTTCTTACAACAGCCTCTAATTCGTATCGTTCCCATACTTTCTGGGTTTTCTGGGGGGATTTGATCGATGGTAGCGCATTTCCCAAAACCACTTACATTCATTCCATGTGCATCTCACTTCGTGCTCGGATGTGTACGTTTCGAACAAAGTGCACAATGACAGTTAATTTTGATCGAACCTTAATTGCTTTATTTTCAGATCTCTCGGAACTAACCAGAACGTTATCCGTGCTCGCTTCAGTTCATCTGATGCTATAAGAGGAGAAGGAGACGCTGCAACCGACGAGAAGTTTGAAGAGATAATTAATGCCTGGCACTTTCGAATTCGTGCACTCTCAGTACAAGGACAAACATAATTTACTCCGTGTTCACTTCTATTCCGTCGATGATGCTATGCTCAGAGAAGAAGAATGCAGCAGAATAGTTTTGAGTCTGCAGAGAACAATAATTAATGGCATGCGCTCTCTCTCCCTGATCTCCACAAGATTGATTAATTTTAAATACAGTTGATGGAAACACTGCTGTTCCAATAATCCAGTGGTCATTAGTGCAAACGTGAAACAGCAACCTGCTGTTGTGAACACAATTAATTCCGATTCTCTTGCTTCCACATGATTCTACAGAGTAAGAATGTGAGACTATTGAGGGGACCTACATGAAAGTAGAAGACGGCCGAACACAACATTGATGATTTTACAACAAATCAAATCAAATCAAATCATTTATTTCCTGTACATGAGGAGATAGGCCGGGATGTTAGGTCCTTGTCTTCTCATTCACGATTAATCGGGGTCAGGAAAGGCGGTCTTCTGCTTCCATAGTTTTCGGTTGTGTGCGTGTCTCTCCGTGAGAAATATCGCATTTAAAAAATCGCCTTATATATGAGATTTGCCTGAATTATCAGCTCACCTGGTTCACTCGTGTATGTTCTTGATGATGATCGTCTACAACTCTTCGTAATCATCGATCTACCCTCCGAAAAAACACGAACGGCCGAAATTGCAAAGGAAAGCAAAATTAACAAAAATAGGAAAAACTCTACTCTAACCACACTACTTGTCCAATCTATACTCATTTTTAGTGTTCGATTTAATTCATCGGTAGAAATTCGATTCGAACTATCACACTTCACATTCACGTTTCATAGTCTCGATATATCGCAACGACTTTCTCTTTCCATGGTATAACGCATCCTTCGAGCACACGTAATAATAGTAATAACATCAATAGAGCATTTCCATAATAGGAAGTGCACTCATCCTCGCAATCGCTGCCCCTCATGCATCTCACTTCGTAATGAGATTTGCAAGGGGGGAACAATAAAAAGTTCGCATTGCTTTTCCTCTCCGTTAATGTCCTACTGTCGCAGTTTTCTCTGTTATGTGTAATCAGAAATGCGGAACTTACCAGCATGCTGAATACGAATGATGAACGGACTGCTCTTGCTTCAGACTTATTTAGAAAATCTTAGCATGCAACTCCCGTTCACGTGGTTAACATGAGGTCGCTCCAGAAGAGGGTTGTCGTGGAGACATGCAGTCTAAAGTTGTCATTAAATTCGCCCACTGACACAGTCTCGAAGCTGAGTAAGCGACTGCCGTGGACCGCATGATCTCTCCCTATTGGATTTTTGGCTCAAGGTGTGAAATTTAGTGCTGAATTTAGAAAAAAATACTAGATTATGATGAGAGGTTGATTACACTTACTACATACGAAATGCTAGCACGCAATTGTCGACGCGGGTTCGATTCCGCATCCCTGCATCAATTTTTTGCCAAGCGTTTTTGTGCATCTACTGCCTTTTTATGAACATATTTTCAGTTTTCCTTCATTTCTACGCTGTTATTGTGTTGTTTTGTATTCTTTTTTAAGCCCAAAATTCGTTTATCGATTAATGGTTTTTGTAAATGCAGGTATAAATGAAGTAATGAAATTAATGAAATTGCATGCTAGTTAGCAGTCGCATATCGTCGTGCTCTGATCATGGTATTCTCGTCTGAAGTAATCGCGAGTTGATCTGCCCCAGAGTTCAGGTTCTCCATGGGAATTCCGAGTGCTCTACTTTGACTCGAAACGTCCGAAGATATGGCGACTGTTTCAGAGTTCAGGTTCTCCACGGGAATTCCGAGAGCTCTACTTTGACTCGAAACGTCCGAAGATATGGCGGCTGTTCCAGAGTTCAGGTTCTCCACGGGAATTCCGAGAGCTCTACTTTGACTCGAAACGTCCGAAGATATGGCGACTGTTTCAGAGTTCAGGTTCTCCACGGGAATTCCGAGAGCTCTACTTTGACTCGAAACGTCCGAAGATATGGCGGCTGTTCCAGAGTTCAGGTTCTCCACGGGAATTCCGAGGGCTCTACTTTGACTCGAAACGTCCGAAGATATGGCGGCTGTTCCAGAGTTCAGGTTCTCCACGGGAATTCCGAGAGCTCTACTTTGACTCGAAACGTCCGAAGATATGGCGGCTGTTCCAGAGCTCTGAATCTCCACGGGAATTCCGTACAGCTTGCTCAGCCTCATCACTTCAGATGCATCATAATCATGTTTCTGATCCACGGCTATATAAGCTATATAAGGCATATAGGCTATATAAGGCGGGATAGAAGCGAGAGGCCGAAACAACGAGGGGAAAGACAAAATGCATGATTTCCCCTGTGATTATGAGGAGTTTTCCTCACAATCACAGCGAGCAAAACAACACTTTGCAAGACAACACAATAACAGCGTAGAAATGAGGGAAAACTGAAAATATGTTCATAAAAAGGCAGTAGATGCACAAAAACGCTTGGCAAAAAGTTGATGCAGGGATGCGGAATCGAACCCGCGTCGACAATTGCGTGCTAGCATTTCGTATGTAGTAAGTGTAATCAACCTCTGATCATAATCTAGTATTTTTTTCTGAATTCAGCACTTAATTTCACACCTTGAGCCAAAAATCCAATAGGGAGAGATCATTGGAATGTAGTACAAGAATTTTTTGAAACAGTAAAAAATTGAATTTTTCACCTTTTTTGAAATTTCAAGAATACCTGAAGGTTCAGAATCGTGAAACTTCGGATTCTGACATAACTTTTCATGCTCTTTCGAATGATGTATAGCATGCGGGGCTAAAATTAGTTTGAAATCATGCATTTTGTCTTTCCCCTCGTTGTTTCGGCCTCTCGCTTCTATCCCGCCTTATATAGCCTATATGCCTTATATAGCTTATATAGCCGTGGATCAGAAACATGATTATGATGCATCTGAAGTGATGAGGCTGAGCAAGCTGTACGGAATTCCCGTGGAGATTCAGAGCTCTGGAACAGCCGCCATATCTTCGGACGTTTCGAGTCAAAGTAGAGCTCTCGGAATTCCCGTGGAGAACCTGAACTCTGGAACAGCCGCCATATCTTCGGACGTTTCGAGTCAAAGTAGAGCTCTCGGAATTCCCGTGGAGAACCTGAACTCTGAAACAGTCGCCATATCTTCGGACGTTTCGAGTCAAAGTAGAGCACTCGGAATTCCCGTGGAGAACCTGAACTCTGGGGCAGATCAACTCGCGATTACTTCAGACGAGAATACCATGATCAGAGCACGATGATATGCGACTGCTAACTAGCATGCAATTTCATTAATTTCATTACTTCATTTATACCTGCATTTACAAAAACCATTAATCGATAAACGAATTTTCGGCTTAAAAAGAATACAAAACAACACAATAAAAGCGTAGAAATGAAGGAAAACTGAAAATATGTTCATAAAAAGGCAGTAGATGCGCAAAAACGCTTGGCAAAAAGTTGATGCAGGGATGCGGAATCGAACCCGCGTCGACAATTGCGTGCTAGCATTTCGTATGTAGTAAGTGTAATCAACCTCTCATCATAATCTAGTATTTTTTTTCTGAATTCAGCACTAAATTTCACACCTTGAGCCAAAAATCCAATAGGGAGAGATCAGCGTTTTAATGCATGATCATCCCTCAACAAGGAAGATTGATCATTCCTTTTGCCTTGTGTATCTCGTACACGTGTGCAGTGAGATGCAAGAGGTGTGCCGTGCATATGTACGAGATCATGGACGACCAAGAAAATTATAGTTTCACTGGGCCTAAGATATGGCACGAAGCTCGTGAAATTACTTTGCAATTAATTCGGTCGTCCATGATCTCGATCTCGTGCACATGCACTGCACACCTCTTGTATCTCACTGCACACGTGTACGAGATACACGAGGGAAAGGAATGATGTGGCCAATGACTGTTGAACAAACATACTCAAGAACAGTATAACATATATTCCTGCCATATCACGTTCAATCTGCGCATCGTACTAACGATAGTTGATTGAGCCAGGCACTGCGCATGTTTACACGATCGATACGACGATTACGCCTTTTCAAATTATTTCAAATTGTAATTATTTTTTGACAATCAAGACAACTGATCACTACATTACCCCCATTCGATGAGCAACGCCCGGAACATCCACTCACCTGGTTTACTAAGCAGCTTGAAGACGGTCAAATCGAAGTGCCTGCCCTCAATCTGATCCCTCTGATAGAGTGACAACAGTGGCCAGTGAGCTACAAGATTATCGAAAACTATCCACTTCTGACAACCGATTTTTAAGAAATCGAATGTAATCCAGCAAAATTATATGAGAGACTTTTTGATTCAGTGAACATATGCCTGGCACTAGGCCAAAAATCGATATCCAACTAAATGTGCATACATGTAGTACTCGGTGAGTGTAGCTCAGCCGTGGCTTATTTAGTGTTCTAAATCAATCGTTGAGAAAGGGGAAGCACTTTAGCGTGAGAACGTCAATTTTCGAAATTTGCCATTTCGCTATTGATCCGAACGGCTGTTATCTCTAAAAATAGGGAATATTCAGATGATCATGCCTGGAAAGTTTCATGAAAATTGGGTTTAAAATGTTTGAAAAAAATCAAAATTTCGAAAATTAATTTCCAATTTTAATTTGCATCTCCTTCGGATGCTATGAGATTAACACTTTTTATTGTTTCATTGTATAGCGTGGGATGAGTACTGCTTAAGTTTACAAATAAACGAAATTAAAAATATAGTTTGTGAGAATTCGACAAAAAAACGGAGGCCAACTTGAAATAAAGTCAGTTGATGATAAGTCCCCTACAGTACCCCAGGAGAAAGAGAGGAAAATAGTTCTAAAGTTATGATATGTGCAGCAATGGATGATGTAAATCCACCAGCATCAACAAATTTTCGAAGGGCTCTCGCGCGTGCGAGAGTGCTGATTCTAAATAACTACCGTAATCGTTGGATGGATTACGGTAGTTATTTAACATCAGCGCTCTGGCGCGCGCGAGAGCCCATCGAAATTTTGTTGACTCTGGTGGATTTCCATCATCGAGTGCTACGTATTGGATAACATTAGAACTATTTTCCTCTCTTACTCCTGGAGTATCGTAGGCCAGGGGACTTATCATCAACTGACTTTATTTCAAGTTGACCTCCGTTTTTTGTCGAATTATCACATCGAATTATCGAATTATTTTTTATATATTTTTAATTTTCGTTTATTTGTAAACTTAAGCAGTACTCATCCCACGCTATACAATGAAACAATAAAAAGTGTTAATCTCATAGCATCCGAAGGAGATGCAAATTAAAATTGGAAATTAATTTTCGAAATTTTGATTTTTTTCAAACATTTTAAACCCCTCATGAAACTTTCCAGGCATGATCATCTGAATATTTCCTATTTTTAGAGATAACAGCCGTTCGGATCAATAGCGAAATGGCAAATTTCGAGAATTGGGGTTCTCAGACTAAAGTGCTTCCCCTTTCTCAACGATTGACTTAGATCACTAAATAGGCCACGGCTGTGCTACACTCACCGAGTACTACATGTATGCGCATTTAGAAGGATTTCGATTTTTGGCCTAGTGCCAAGGGCATCTACAAATATGTTCACTGAGTCAAAAAGTCTCTCATATATATTTTTAAATTTTGATTGGCATAACCAAAGGAAAAATTTAGCACTATCACCCATCAATATTTCGCTTCACTTTCATATTTTACTTCATCGACTATTTCTGCTTCCAATGCTTCGACCGCCAAACAAATAATCAAGGCAGAGCTTGTGAATTAGAACTACGAAGATCCAAGCCCTTGACATTACGAATAGAGTTCTCTTATTGGAATTGAATCGTCATTGGAATCGAACCCGCCCCCCAAACTCATTTTCCAATAACGCGCAATAGTGAGGCGGTCGCCTATTGGAATGACCATCGTTATTGGAATTCCAATAACTATTGGAATCATATTGGCATTGAACTTTGAAGAGCAATGGTAATTTGAAAAATCAATTTGTGATCACCCTTATTGGAATTCCAATAGCTATTGGAATTGAACAGACCGAACAAAAGAGGTTATTGGAATTGAAATGGAGAGAGAGACCCTTTTTTCTCGATATTGGAATTCCGGAATCAATTTCAATAACATAACTCTAATTACGAACAGATGAACTCAATGAACTCGGATTCCTCCCAAAATCAATGCTCTACGGAGGAGTATCCAAAACTAATTTAATCCTAAATCGTCAGTAAGATGGATATTAGTGTTTCGTCATATTAGTAAAAAATGTAGGTTCCATATTCGGTAATACGGAGTAGTCTCCAAGATGCGAAATATGATGTTCAATATAACGCGCTAGGATATCCGCAAAATTATAAACTATTCCCAAATTCACCTCATTGCAAACTTCCATTTAACAACTATTAATTCAGATTGCAAGCAGTGCAATTCTTCTTGTAGGTATTCTCTCTCGGGCCATCGAAATTCTGGGAGGTACTCTGGGATGCGAGAATCAAGTGAGTATAACAACGACGAGAGATTCCCACCCAACAGGAATGTAGATGATGCATATGGTTTACTTTTTGACATGAAGTTGAAAAATATTGTTCCAGGCGGAAAAAAAAACCAACAATTTTGGAATCCATATTGAGAAAACCAAATCGACACCTCGATACCACTGTTTTTCTCGTAGAGTTTCTAGGATTTTAAACGCTCTTCCTACCCATGTATTGTCATCTCCCAGCATCCCTGTTTACAAAAAGAGATTAAGAGCTCTTCAATTTGATTTTAGTAAATATATTTTCCAATAGTACTTCCCTCCACTACTTCCCATTCCCATTCCCATAGTCCCCATACCTCCACCCTTCATCCTCGCCCCCTCCTCCTATTTAGAGATCTTCTGACGCTGGATCTCGGAGCAGAGTCTACCTGGTCTACATCGAGTGCCCCCTCCTCGATAAAACTCCCCATCAGACCAGACGAAGACAGATGAGACCAGCCGATTGGATCTTCTCATTTTACGATTGCACCTCCATCCCCCCATCCCCCCCATTCCTCCCTTCTTATCGTATCCCTTCCTTCGTATTTCTTCCTCAGCGTGAGGAGAGTCAACACTCTTGTATCACAACGCTTAAGTAATTATTCGTCTTCCGTTGCGCAGCCGAGCGTAGATAAAATATATATATAATGAATCGTGCTGATTCACATCAAATGTAAATACCTCAAGTATCTCGAGAACGAGTGATTTTGGCATTGTAATCCGCTAAGAAAAATTAATCGCGCTCGTCGAGAGCTTTCAATTTCACTTTTTTATATTCTCGGTAGCACAAAAATGGACTGAGATATGACCAAAAACACAAATTCGCGAAAATTTCCGGAACCTTCTTAGTAAATCGATATTCGGAGAGAGGAGACGTGAAAAATGATCAACGCAGACCTTATTTTATCCGTATATTCTAATGGTGAAATAATATCAAGGGGTATTTTATATACCGATCGATACTTGAGATAGGAAAACTGTTTTTTTGTCAAAAAATACCTTGAAGCCAGCAATTCCGGAAACCATAAACCAAGTTTGGAAACCGTATACCAAGTTTCATCGAAATCCGTGACTATGAATATTTCCTTGTGGCATGTGTTCTTACAGAAGACCCGTTTAAAGCGTTTTAATTTAGCTCTTTACGTTTTCAAACACGTTAACCAGTGAAATTACTAATCTTTGTCAAGATTGTCGAATGAATTCAGAGTAGGAATGAAAAATGAAATGAGTTGTGTTTTTCTACGACTGGTAAGTACAGCACATCAGCATTTTTGTTTGAAGAATTATAAAATGTTGTGAAATTAATAATAATATATATTATTTGATTGTTTCGTTCGATATCTGGGCACTATTGTTATTGAATGCAATTTTTGTCGCATACCATGTTCGTGAAACTGAGTAGTACCTGGCCACAATGGTTTGAGAATTTGCAAAGAGGAGATTTTGGAAAAGAATGCTCAAAATCAATTTTTATTTTATATACTTGTTGTGAATCAATTAGTATTAAATTTTGCAGCATGAATGATGCTGTCTTGCTGGTCCTCGATCTGGAGTTCGCATACTGCATCACGCAGGTGCGATTCATCTTTTCAGGCATATCCCCTTCTCCTTCTCGAAAAATTGCGCCGATGAATTCGAGGAGATCACAGAGAGCGTTCTGGCTAGATCTTCTTTCTCGTTAACCATAACGAAGAGAGATTAGGGCATTCCAGCAAGAATGAGAAAGACGATTGTTATTTTCTGTTCTTGTTCTTCACTTGCACACCGCAGTACAACGTGAGATGCATGAGGGAACTAATGGCGAGCAATGAATGGACTTGTTTGGTGGAATTGAATTTTATGCAATTGCATTTATCTTTATTTATTCCAGAATTTCATGGAGACATTGGATACGTATAGTATCGATCATAAGTATTCGTCCAAAAATTCTTAGCTCTGTAACATTCGAACCAGGTATCCAATCAATCCGAAATTTTTACTCTGGATACGAAATTCATCGGGGAATCAGAGCCATCTCATTAAAATTTCACGTTATTGCATAGCAATGACGCAATCACATAGCGCTTTTTTCGAACGCATTATTTCCTCGGAGGAATTGTGCATGCTAGTCAAACTTTCTGTGCATCGAGATATATCCTAGGCCTATCCAGAAAACAATTTTCAAGATGCTGCGATTTCGCACCAAGTTGCTGCAGCCGCTGCAAATTCGTGACTGCAAACTCATAACTTTTGTTCTAGGCAAGCTAGAAGCAAGTGCAAAGCAGAAAAAATTATCCTAATTGTGATCCTAGATGATCCCGATAGTATGATATCGATCGGTAATCATTTGCCCTGAAGTCACAAAAAAATCTCTTTTTTTGATGCCCCGACTTTGGCCGAGTATATTTTGATTTACTTTACAAGTGAAAATACGGTTATTACTACCACACGCCAATTCTTTGTTTCATTTTCACGGTATATTGCAACGATTTCCTCTATTTCCAATCAGTCAGCCGTTTGAGAGTAAAAAACATAGACTAGAATAAATGCAAGTTACTTCTACGAAGCAAGCGCACTCATTCGGCATTATACCTGTCCCTGATCTTGATTCTCATTTAGTACTGGGCTGTGAAAATGGGGAACAGAGAGACAATGAGAAGGTCACCTTGTAAACCATACATTCTCGTATTTTTAGATTCTCGAATTTTCTCCATTGGGGCAAACCAGATAAAAGATAACTGACCCTTCTCCGTGTTTACCTCGATGCCGTTTAAGCAAAGCCCGAGAAGGAGAAGGTGAGATATCTGCAAATAAGAATATTAGCAGTCTGGCGCTCTCTGCGTGGAACCTACAATCATCTGATAGATAAATATCGCCGTGCACTTTTTAGTTATGTTATGTTAATGAAGAATGTAACGATCGATTACTAACATCGGTCCCCATCTAACATGATGTCCAATGTCTGCCGCCACTCAACTGGTTGATTGATGAACTTGAAGACGTCTCAATCGAAGTGCCCGTTGATCCATCCACTTGCCCCTGTAACTGGGCGACTGCAGTGAACGGCCAGTGATCTGCGAGATCATCGACATTGAACTATTTGGGGAAACCTCGATCAATCAATCACATGGTGAACCACTTTTTTTTCAAATTCTTGTTTTGATAATTTCAGAAAAAAATTGCTACTATCAACAAGAATTTTCTCGTTTCACTAACACCTTAAAGTTCATTGACTAGATCTATCATCAATGGGGTGAAGACCAGCCAGTCAAATGAATATTCATAAGTCATAAATACTGACGCATCTGCTTCAATAATTGCCGTCCCATCATACCGATTGATTAGCTACATGATGCTTTGAGAGTCGTTGGCCTGCGCTACACTGGATTCATATACAATAGTAGTATTATTATATATCAAATGCGGCATTTGACGCATCTGAATAGCACAAAATTTTCAATGGTATTATTCGCTAAACGCCTTGCACTATGACTCATCGTAATGGAATGCATGGAATGAAAGGAATGTATGAATCATCGTAACTTTTATT
The DNA here is from genome assembly GCA_036245805.1 of Pristionchus mayeri. Classification (NCBI taxonomy): domain Eukaryota; kingdom Metazoa; phylum Nematoda; class Chromadorea; order Rhabditida; family Neodiplogasteridae; genus Pristionchus; species Pristionchus mayeri. The sequence goes on from BTRK01000003.1 coordinate 33,443,867, forward strand.
CTCGGCACTCTCTTATTCTCTTTTCTTACACGGGAAAATTTTCAATGGCACTATTCGCCAAACGCCTTGCACTATGAATCGTCGCAATGGAATGCATGTATGAAAGAAGGGTAATTTATGCCCTATCCCAAGATCTTAATCTCGTATTCGCCAAATACGCGATGATTCATCCAAACGTCTTGTACTTTGAACGATGATTCATCATACCGAATGAATCGTTCTAGTTTGTGGCTGAACAACTTCATTTGAAAATACGTTTATGGTTTCAACTTTTCAACGTAATATACAATGGAATCATTAAAAATATTAGTGCAAAGTCTACGATCGTCTCTGGTTGTAGGGTGCAAATCAATCATCAAATATCCATAGGGCTGTGATTTTACAGCGTCTTGGTAGGCTTCCCAGAAGTAATTACTCTTCCCTGGAAATATTTGTTTTGCAAAGTTTTGAATCTGCAGAGTATCTCCTGTTGACTTTGTTAGACAAATGTAGGTACTGTTTGCACGAGCCGTTCTTTCTTGAGCGAACAAAGACTGGACTATATTGATTATTGAACAATTACAATGATGCGAAACACGAGTAAACAAGTTATTCAGTTCGGTCTTGTTCTTGACGTAATAGGACATGAGGTCATCAAGAATCAACAGCTTGTGATCTTTGCCTTCAAGCATTTTCATGTCTGGCGGACCTTCATGAAGCTCAATCTTGTCATCCTTTGGAAAGTCTCCAGTATCGATTCCATAACACCAAATTATACGGTCAACTGGTTTGTCAAACATGCTGGCTTCATTCTTCAGAATTTGTCGCAATAGCGTAGTTTTTCCCGTTTGCGTTGCGCCTGAACAGTATAGCAGACATGGCGTCTTTATAACAAACCTATCGTCATTCATCGTATTCAGATGATTCAAGTACTTGATCGCAAGCGGTCAACCCTATTTATTGTCTTTCAGCTTGTCGTCGTCACGGCCTGCATAGCAACTGCCCTAATCAATATTACGCTATTTCCTGACAGCGAAAGAAGACCATTTTGGTTGGGTCTACTTAGCAGTTGTCTAGCCCTTATCATTCCTTTTCCCATTGGACATGGCGGAATTTTTCATAACTCTTCCGTCCAACGTTCCCGATCATCCCGAGAACTCCAGCTCATCTTTTCTGGTTCGCCTTCCGGAACCAATCAAACTGAAAACTGAAAAATGGAAGTGCGGTCTAGCCGAGATAGTCTATTCAAACAGTTTTGATAACATTCCAGAACCAATTAAATTCACAACTATTGATAAAACTGGAAAACGGTCAGACTTTTTCCTTCCTCCTGGAAACTATAGGGACGCACTAAGTGCCGTCGACGGGCTCTGGTCCACTACAGTGAATAGACGAAAACGAGAGGCGCCAACGGAAAACGAAATGACCCCAGAACAATTACGACAAATGCATGAAGAAATTGAAAAGGGAAATTATCGGGATGCAACTCCTCAAGAAATTAATGCTCTACTTGAGAGACGTATTAAAAAGCAAAAGCAGGATGAAGAAAATAGAAGACAAGAAGATGAACAGAGAAGGCAGGAGATTGAGAAGAAAGCAAAAGAAGATGAACAGAGGAGGCAGGAAGACGAAAAGAAAAGGCAGGAATATGAGAAGAAGAAAGAAGAAGATACAAAAAGACAGGAAGAAGATAGGAAAAGGATTGATGAGGATAAAAAGGCGCTCGAAGACAAGATCAATACTATTGAAGATGAAAGAAAACGTCTTGAAGACGAAAGAAAATCTCAAAGTTCTCAATTACCATCTACGGAAGCCTTGGAAGCAAGCATGTCTGTCGTTCTAAAGGACTTGTTGAAAAGTTTTCACGAGACATCAGATACTCAGAACAACAGAGTGATTGCCATGTCAAAACTAAATACGAACAGTTTGCTAGAAGAGAATAGAAAAGTTCAAAGTCTTCTTCAAGATTCGATTCAGAGCGCACGAAGCGATACCAAACTCCTTGTTGAAGAGAGCAAAACGTTTCAGAATATTCTGAAAGACTCTATTCAAAGCGCAAAAAACGAATCTGAAAAGCTTCAGTCGTTGTTGCAAGAATCCTTGGGGATTCAAAAGAACCATGCCTCTGATTCAAAACGGATTGCAAATCAAGCCAATGTTCGAAGTTTCTCGCTAGGTCGAGCCCAAGAACAATACTCTAAATATGGATTTTCTTTCGATTATGACCCCCTTCTACATCGAATCGTAGTTTCAATAAACACCAAACTGCTGAATTCCGTCGAATTGTCGCCGGAACTTGCGTACATTTGTGGGTTTTCGTCGCAGTCAAATCAGGAACCCTACATTCTTACCGACTCAAAGACTATCGCGTCATACTCGATCGATTTCAATAACAATATTTCGTCCATTTTTGTATACGCCGACTGCGTTCAGCCGACTGTAGTTGGAAATACAAAGTCTCAGCTTCTTCGAGTTATTCCAACGTCGGATCATTTGTCGTCAGTTTCGACAGTCTTTAATCCAATTCAACATCATTCAATCAACAAGGAATTTCTAGACACTATCCGAATATCGATTTGCGATGCTTTTGGAAAACCTATAAAATTCAATTATGGAACGACCATTTGTACACTTCACTTTGTCAAGAAATAACATGTCTGCCTTGAATTGTTCAGAACCGTTTGATTATGATAAACTTGATTTTGTAAATCTTTTGCAAAACCAATATGGCGCAAGTAGGTACGTTGGAATTCGATATCAACGAGGACGAGGAATTGCTGGAGTAGTAAAACGTCTTCGTTTTGCCATTCCGTCCTTCCTCGAATCGGCCGTCGGCAAAGAAGTCAAGCAGGCAGCAATTACTGCGGCAAGCGACATGGTCAAGGGGTCGACGGCTTCGGATGCATTTAAACGGGCTGGAAGACGGACTATTCGCAATCTAACTGGTCTTGGCAATCGTAAAAGACGCATTTCCGATTCCATCCCTTCTGAGAACCGGTCGTACTTTGTTCCCGCTCCATAATGCATACAATTGTCAATTCAAAGTCTAAGAAAATTACTGTTCCCGAAATTGATCTTTTTAGTATTCCCGATACTTCAGTAGGCGTAGTGAATAGTCGATATGTTGAATGTCCCATGACAAATTCGTTTTCTTCCGGTTCGGGTCCGATCGAATGGCGATATAATTTGCAAAAAAGTTATCTCAATCTCCAGCGTAGCTATGTTCAGTTTACAATCGGTCTCAGAGATAAAGATGGCAAAAAGTTTACAGTAGCAGCTGACCAAAAACTCCCCATTGCATGTTGTCAAATGATTGGGAAAACTCTATTCAAGCAATTCCAAGTGTACATTAATGGTGTAATGGTGGAAGATTCGTCCCCGTTGTATGCGTATAGAAGTATCATTGAAACGGAGCTCAACTTTGACAAGGAAACCAAAAACAGTACACTCTCACTTGGCGGGTATGCAGCGGATGATGATCCCACCAGTTCGGCTTCAGCTGGTTATCTACAAAGACAGAAATGGATCAAGACGGATGGAGAAGGACAGTTTGCCGCAACTCTCAATCTTAATCTCTTCAGCCAACCACGTCTGCTTTTGAACTACGTCGACTTTAAGCTCATTGGTTACCTAAATGATCCCAAGTTTGTCATTGATTCTCTCGAGCTTGACAAGAATCGCGAAACCCCTTCTGCCACAATGTACACGTACGAGATTTTGGACATGAAACTTCTTCTTCACGAGTACGAACTTCACGATTCCGCATCGCTTGCCATCGAACAACTCTTGAAACAGGAAAAGATGATCACGTATCCCCTGACAAACGTTGAAATGCGTAGTTTCTATGTAGCTCCTGGTCGTTTGGATGCACCCGAATGTCGGCTTCTGACTTCAGCTCTACCAAAACGTGTGATCATGTGTATGGTTGACGCCCAGTCGTACCAGGGCTCCCAGGTGAAAAGTCCATTCAACTTTAGACATTTTGACGTCAAAGATGCATTCCTCGAGTGTGGTGGACGAACCATTCATCCCGACCACTTAATCTCAACTTTGACAAGGATCTCTATATGCCAGCGTATCTGAACATGCTCGAAGGGACGGGAATGGGTCGGTCTACAGGAAACAACGGAATTACAAGAGACATGTTCAAGAATGGATGTACCTTCTTTGTATTTGAAATTTCACCATCACTCGATTCCGAAACGTTTGACCTGATTAACCTTGGAACAACGAGTTTTAATGTAAAATTCAACAAGCCTGTTCCCGAAGGAGGTTTGTATTGTATTCTTCATTGCGAACAGGATTCCCTGTTCACCATTGACGATAATCGTGTACCCCATGTTGATGCTCTCATGTAGATAAATGATTTATTTGTTAACTCAAACAAAACAAAAAAAACAAACAAGCAAAGGGGGAAAGGGGACCTAGAGAGCAAAAGCTCTCCCCCGGAAACAAAGTTTCCTAGGGTCTAGGTCAATTTTGTAGGTTGTAGGTTTTGTTTGTTAATAGGACCCTAGGGGTTTTCCTAGGGGGGGGGGGATCGCCGCCTTTATTCAGCTCTGACGAGTTCTTGTTGGTAAACGATTCCCGTAATTTCTTCTCCTTGTTCATCTACCAGTCGATATGTTGGCGGTGATCCAGCAAGAGCTTGGACAACTTGGAAAATTTCGTCCGTCCATCCAGACTCGTATCCACGACGAAAAGCCCTATTTTGATGACTCATTCTAACAAGGTCGCCTACTCGGTATTTGGGTTGTTTGACAGGTGGGGAAGGCGGCGTTTCAAACGGTTCAAGTAGACCAGAAAACGCTTGTTGTGGTGTACACTTGATCATTCGGTGGTACGAATTGTTGATGGCCTTTGTCAGCTTTTCGGCTACATCTATCCATTTTTTGGTGTTGTTCGCCGTGAGGTATTTGAATAGACGTGTTTCCCAAGTACGATTAAAACGTTCTACAACTGCACACTTGATATCCAAGTTTGGATGGACGAGATTGATGTTTCGCGAATGAAGATAGTCTTTGACATGGGAATTTACAAATTCTTTTCCACGATCAGTGATTAAAAATGCAGGGAATAACTTTAGTTTTTCAAACGTATTTCGCAATGCATTACAAACGTTTTGACCAGTTTTCCTGTGAATTGGAATAGTGAATGCATATCTGCTATAGCAATCAATCATGGAAAGACAATAACGGAATCCCTTGTTTTGACGAGAAAAACTAGACAAATCAATCAAGTCAGCCTGAACATGCGAGAAAACGTAGTCTCCTCGAGTTTTCCTACGTGGAAACTTGTAACGAATTTGTTTATGCCTAGAATAAACGTACTGATTTTCCAGAAAAGATTCAACTTTTTTGTAAGATTGTCGACTAGCCCTTTGCAAAGGACCATGCGATGAATATGCTGTAGGTTCACTCAAGTTGTAGTATAGTCTGTTCAACATGATACGAATGATTCAAATTAAAATTTATCGGCATTTATTTCCAAACACGAACATACAATCGACCGGTTCCTTCTTGTACACGACGTAGACGAGAATTCTTGGTAGGTCTCATCCAACTGGGGACATTACACCGGTGTGACTTTCTTTGGTGGACGGAAAGTAATTCTGTCCGAAGGAATAACTGATAGGGGTTGAAAAGTAGGAACATCTTCTGTTCGAACGTCCTCTAGAGAATTTGCCCGAGTTGAAGCAAGGTCTTCGTTAATTAGTTGATTCTCAAAGTCAATTGGTTGTCGTGGTTCAGAATAAAAATCAATCAATGGAGGGGTGGTATCGGTTGGTTCAGAGTGTTCGTCTTTCAGTTCATGTTCTTTTCTAAAATTAATGAGTCTAGCTAGTCTGTCTTGATACAGCCTCATTTTATGATGAGAGGAAAGGTCTTTTCTAAGGGCGATATCATCAAGTTTTCTCTCCATTTCGATAGCATTGGCTTCTTTTTGAGTTACGGCAACAAATGGTTGGACACGCGAAGCGTACTTCATTTCAAAGACAAGACTGCTTGGACAATTGGTCTAATAAAATGATGAGCAAACGTAAGCAACAATTCACGGGCTTTTTCCGATTCCCGACACTTGCCAATATAACGAATAATAGGCAAAAATTTGACAATAGCGTTTCTTTCGGAACGATTAAATGCAATTTTATGAATGTTGAACAGAACTTCCACAAGACAACCAATCTCCGAATTTGTAGCGTCTCGAATGGCAAGACGGGTATTTCTAAGAATTTTTAATAGAAAATTGGAATTACGGGCAACACGACTATTCATTACGAATCAACTTTAACTGAAATGCTTCCGTCGACCGGGCTTTTGTAGATGCTGAGTTGACAGATGGGAAGGTCTTCGGTCTTTGCAGGATGGACTTTTTCATGACGCTTTCTTGAGAATGACGACGAAAATACTTGATTGCATGCTTGACAGTAAAGCTTTGAATGCTTTTCGGTCATGTGTTTGACGAGGTCGTCAACGGAGATGGAACAGAGAGAACAGAAAGTTTCTTTGAGCATCAACAAGAGAATGAAAATTGATAGTTGTTCAGAAAAGAAGCTAGCATTAGGGTTTCGCAGTGTCCGCCAGGTATACGGAGACACTGAAACAGCTATCCGTCTGTTCGCATTCGCGATCACTGCTAGGCGCAGGATTAAGAATTGAATTTTCAAAATATATTTATCCTTATTATACTACACTAGTCCGGCTGCCCCCGCCTTCGGCGGGGGCCCCGTCCTAGCGGAGTACGTTTCGCAATCACACGTTTCGAAACTTATTGAAACGCGATCTCTCTCCCTCCAGATTTCGTAATCGTTTCGCAACTGTTTCGCAATCCGAACACACGGACAGACACTGCGCTTTATATATAGGTATTGATAGATTGACAAATTTGAGGAACATTTATGCCGCCATCCTGCCCACTCTCAACCAGGAGTTCTCCGCCTTTGTCATTGAAGTACGGTAGGAGAAGGAGGTAAGGATTTTCTAGAGGTGGCCATCAATAGATTAGATCATGCTTCACGAGGGAATAGGCTAAATAGGTGAATTATTTATTGATAGATTAATATATATTTGATTTCGATTCTTTATCATTTAGAAGTCGTTATTCGTCTATACTACCTTTTCGAAATCTTGAGTAGTTGTAAGAACTGCGCGAAGCAGAAGTATGAATGACGCATGGGACATTCTTCTACCCTAGTATTTTTTTTAAATTTATTATAGCTGAGCAACTAAAAAATATTTCGGTCTACGTTGCCTCGTTAGTGAAGTGTAGCGTCCTTTGTTTAATTACGTACGAGCCATCATGCATGAGAGGAAAATGATCGAAACATTGCATTTTTATTTTTTCGGTGGTATTAAGACTAACAAATGACTAGTTCAATTGTGATGTTCGGGCATTTACAAATACAACAGGATAATGACGAGAATTATCGCGTATGCATCGCGGCTGCAAGCAATAATTTCATAACATCATGATTGTGTAACTTAGTACTACTACGTACTTCGCACTACGAAGTTCGTAGTGCCTGGAAACAATGACTTATTTTCGTGAAATTCTCGGTTTAGCGATTGTGTCGTTGAACATTTTTCGGACCAGGTAGAGGTTAAGCGAGTTATGACCTGTAAACATCATCTGAATCGTTTGAACTTTATTTTCAACAGGAATTTCGATCAAAAACCGATCATTTTCTGCCGCGCTCTCCGAAATGAGCGGCGTGGAATTAAATTGTATGTTGAAAATAACGTTCAAACGATTCAGATGATGTTTACAGGACATAACTAGAAGCGTTTGCATTGCTTTCGCAAACCATTCATTCGAAAGCTCTCGATGAGCTGCATCTAGTATTAAAAAGATGAAAAACGTATGGCAAGAGAAGTGCGAAGATGGCTTGCATATGTGACTTTACAAGAAATGTTATTTTTATTACTCGTGATGAGATGTCCTCGATCATTGCAAACGAGACGTATATTCATAATTTGAAATTGTTGTGGAGCTGCATAGTGTCTGGACTCTCGTGACATTTATGTTGTGTTATTGGTCTCCATCCAGAATTGTCACAGACTGGAAATGGGCCTACTCCTCCATTCAACCAGGTGAGTGAGAGTTGCAGGTTAAAGTTATGTATTCAGCGACTTGCGCCTATATAGTAGTTCTTGCAACGCTAACGATATCAAGAAATAAATAAAATTGTGCTGAATGGACTGCCGGATTGGAGTCCCTAGAGCACCTTCCAAAGCTGGCTCCAAATATATTTTCTCTGTCGAATGGGCGAAATAATACGTGAATGATAGATCCGGACCCTCACTCATCGTAGGTTATCTCGATCCGAGCCAGAACTATCACAGTAGTGACCACGTTTAAGTAATATGCCACTGTCACAGAGTTGTTTCACATTTGCATTATTAGCGATTGTCTGTCTGACCAGCTGGTGATTCTTGAAATGCCGTGTGAAATTAATTGTTGATTTGATCCCCCCCCCCCCGTGCAACAAGGAACAACCTAGTGACTAATTCTCTAACGTTCCAATTTGAAGGGTCGTCTCTTATTGCACAAATCCACACAAGTACAGATCACTCGCAAATCAAAGATGCTGACAAAATGTAAATTCATCCTTAATCGCATCCATGGGTGTCCAGAAATGGCGATGGGGTGCGCACGCCGCCGCGGTGACACCTAGGATCCCATCCATCACCCATCCGATAAAGTTTAAATTTTTTGAGGAACCTTACCGTATAGAATCAGCCTTGCTGCCCGATTCATCTAATACCCCCATCCCGCAGCCCTCATTCTCATGGTGGACCGGAAAATGTTATTTTCCAAGAAACGATGAACAAACAATCGATTACTTCCACTGGCCAATTCATCTATTACCCGCTCCCCACATCCCCAAATCAGAAAATATTTTTGGAAAATATTTTTTTATGAAAAAAATGTGAACTCGTGATTAGGTTTACCGGCCGATCCAATTAACATATCATCCCCGTAACCCCCACTCACCTGGTGGACTTAAGGACGTTTCTCACGATCACCGGCTTGAACACGTTCAGCTCGAAGTGGCCGTTAGAGCCACCCACCGACACTGCCACCTACAATGTGATCTACCATAAATTTCCGCAATCGATAAATGCTCCTGCAATCTACCGTAACCTCAATCAATCAATCATATTCTACCGTTACTCACCTGGTTGCCCATGACCTGTGCGGCGACCATCGTGATTGCCTCGCACTGGGTAGGGTTGACCTACAAATATTGATTTTCCTGATCTCGATTCGTATTCCTCTAATCGATAACTACCGTAGCCCCTATCCAATCAATTACAGTATACCTTGCCGGGAATGATCGAGAGCCGATGAAGCGGATGTCGTTGGCGATCTTCATGAAGGAGACAGCGAGCACGTTGAGCGCTCCGTGAACCTGCAATGCGGCGGGCGTTTACTGCATTGATTGATCCAGACAATAATAAATACATCAAAATACCCTGTCTACCATAATCCCACCGTACCTCAACGAGTGTGTCGTAGGGGGCGAGTGCCTCGAACTAGTTGTGGGCGCTCTCGAAGGGCAGATCAGTAGAAAAGAGTGGGCTAGGCTAATCGTAAGTGAGGAGTGAGGAAGGAGGTGTCCAGAAACCGAAGAAAACTTTTATCGGGAAAACCAGCTGGCCCTAGTCACGTTTCGGCTTCAAGACATCCTTACTACAACTCGAAATTCACGCGAGCAATGTCTCTTTCCCTTATTTTCCCAAACAAACAAAAACCATAATCCATCTATTGCAAGTATCAAATGGCAATATAAAAAATCGATAATCAACCATCAATAATCAATCAATCAATAAAGTACTTATGAGGCGACCTTCTCGGCGAATCCCTTGCGGGTGCATGCGCGACCTTAAAATCGATAGTGATACCGTACTTCGAATCAATAGCCTCCTCCTACCGTACCGTACCTGCGTGACGTAGGCGGAGAACTCTTGGCCGAGGGTCAGAGGGACGGCGTCCTGAGGGTGAGTGCGACCGATCTTGCTGATGAATTCCTTCGCCTGAAATAAAAAGATATTTTGATTGGGTGTAACGTAGAACTAACTGCACTGAGCTGAGCTTCCTATAATTGAGCAATTCCAGCAACCCCCAGTCACCTGGTAAAATGGAGGACGGTCTAATGGCCCCGATGAACTTCAGCTCAAAATGTCCATTCGCGCCTTTAGCTGAGACAGTCGTTCAGCTGGTTGGACGACCGCTATCAGCGACAAAAAGGGTAAAGTATGTTATTATATCGACAATATTTGTGCATCTTATTTACGAGTCCGATTTACTTCATTAGTGGAAATACGGTTGCTACTTCCACACGCCAATTCTATGTTTCATTGTCACCATATATTACAATGGCTACCTCCATTTCCAATTGTTGGAATCAAGATATTTCTAAATCATAAAATCAATGCAAGAGCATTTCCAAAAACCAAGCACATCAATTCATCGCAATGATCGTACCTTGCACATCTCACTTCGTATTTCTGTACCACGTTTCACTCCGACGATTCAATCGGTCACCATGCCAATGGTTGGCACAAAAAATTAATGAGTAGAGCGGCTTCTCTATCGTACCTCTCTCGTGACGGCATTAGATCACGTCTAGACTACTTTACCTGCTCCGTACATGCTCCGTACAAGCGTACGGAGCATAGCGTAGCGTACGGAGCATAGCGTGAAGTGAGCGGTGGTCGAGGGTCAGTGAAACGACGTTAGCCTCAAATTTATCCGTTTATTAATTTATTAATTTATTTTTTTAATTTATTTATCGTACACCACGCAGGTGCTTCATCAGGTACAGAAATGTGCGAGAATGAGAGGGGAGAGCGAGATAAGAGAAGAGAAGAAAAGAAACGTATGGGGGAGAGGTGTGTGGGGGGGGGGGGGGCAGGAGACGATCACTTCCGATTTGAGTCGCGCGAGAGAGATATTCGAGGGAAGGGGGCCTCGAGAGCGGGAGAGTAGCCGCTATCCAATATATATCTTATTGGAGTCTTGGTTGACTTGAGATCGGAAAGTGTCGGAATGGCGGAAGAGAAGATGAAAGGGGTGGAGGGAGGGGAAAGAGAGCTAAAAATTTCTAATTTCAATAGCAAGGGTATGTAGTAGATTAGGGGAATTTAACAAATGGAGCTTAACAGTGTCGACAGATAAGAGGGGGTCACATATCAGGTGTAATTTATTGAGAAGTCGGGATGTTCTGTGGGCGAAAGAGGCTCTTAAATTTTCCTTTCGGAAGGAGGGAATATGAAGAACAAATGCACTATGGCGTCTACTAATTGCCCTATACGTGTAGAAATTACTAATAGGTAATTCAACAAGAGTTGCGAAAATTTTGAGAGCTAAAATAATATCTATGACAATGCGGCGAGAATAAAGAGAATGTAGCGAGTAAAAGGCTAGTCTATCAGAATAGGAAGGAATAGATGTACGTGAATCTACTCGAGAACAGCGATAGAACAAAAGTCTACTGAACAGATGCTGTACTTTCTCTAGTTTGCGGATTCTACCGGATGATGATGGAGACCAAACTGGGGAAGCATATTCTAATACTGGGAGAATAAACGACTTGAAAGCAGTTATGTAAGGGGCAGTAATAGTACAAGCTATGCTACGAAAGAGGAGATAGACCAATGATGAGGCCTTATGACAAACAATTTGAATATGAGAGTCAAAATTCAAAAGAGGATCGATATGAACACCTAGATCGCGGATAGATTGAGAGGCTATAAGGTTGCAGGAAGATAGTGAGTAAGTGGTGCGGGGATTATTTTTGCCTAGATGTAGTATGTTGCATTTCTTTTCTGCAACTTCTAACTGCCATATTATGCAGTAGTCTATGAAGCTAATAATACCAGATTGGAGTTGGGAGAGGGAATCAGAAGGAGAGAGGGGGTCGAAAGTAGTGAAGAGTTTGATATCATCAGCAAAGAGCCGACAAGTGAGTTTAGGATAAGGAGAGAAAACTAGAGGGAGATCGAAAGTATAGAGCAAAAAGAGGAGAGGACCGAGAACAGTGCCCTGTGGCAACCCTGAGAAGAGAGTGAGCTTCCAATACGCACTCTGAAGACTCTATCGGAGAGATAGCCTGTAATCCACTTTAGCAAACATCCACGAATTCCTATCAGTTGCAATTTGTAAAGTAACTTGGGATGGGAGACCTTATCAAAAGCCTTAGCAAGATCAATGTATGCTACATCAATACAATAGTCACGATCAATGGAGTCACGCCAATTCTGAGTACAGTCCAATAACTGGGTAACGGTAGAACGCTTACTGAGGAAACCATGCTGTTCAGGAGGGATAATTTTATGGATGTTACACCAGCGAATAATTTTCGGCTTCAGAATCCGTTCCATAATTTTGGAAGGAATGGGAGTGAGACAAATTGGGCGATAGTCAGAGACCGACGAAGGGGAGGAGGTTTTAGGTATTGGGACTACTATGGATGATTTCCATAGGGAAGGGATATCACCGAGCACTAAAATTGAAGATATGTGCGAGTGGAGTGGCCAAGGATCGAAAACAATGCTTGAAAATAATAGACGGGATGGAATCAGAGGGGAGAGTGCACGAAGAGGATACTTTTCTCAAAATAGAGGAAACGTAATGAGGAAGAACGAGCGATAAAGGAATGGATTGGGTAACGACAGGAGGGCGAGATGGAAGAGAACCATTGTCACGGGTGTGAACAGTGGTAAAATAATCAGCAAGTATTTCAGCCTTAAGCGAGTTACTAGTCGCAACGGTACCATCTAGTGCAATGATTGAGGGAGTAGAAAGGCCTTTAGATTTGAAACGAGTGGAAACATAGCGGTAGAAGGAGCGGCTATGATTGCTGGCAAGCAATCGGTTCTCATAGCAACGAACATATTTGCGAATTTCCGAATCTAACTTTTGTGAAACAAGAGTAAACTGAGAATGAACCGGGCGGAGGTGGATCTTACTGAAGAGTGCACGTTTGTGAGCAAGGAGAGACTTGATATGAGGAGGGTAATGGTCAGGGGTGAGGGAGATCTTCTTAAGAGGAACAAAGAGAGGAAAGAGTTCAGTTACAAGGGCGACGAAGCGGTTATATAGATCAGAAATATCAATGAAATCAGAGAGCAATACCTCCCAGTTCAACCCGTGTAGTGCATTATCGAGGCCGGGAAAATCGGATTTACGGAAATCAAAAGATTGCACTATAATAGGCTGCTCAACGGAAAATTGGAAATCAAAGATAATAGTGGAGTGATCGGATGATTTAAAAGGAGCGGATAGATAGCAATTTGTTACTGCGCCAGGAGGAGAAAGGATGATATCAAGGAAATGATTATTGAGGGAGGGTAGAGGAACCATCTGGGTGAGATCTAGATCAATTGAGAGGTCGAATAAGCACGATGCCTGTGATGAAAGCACTCCAGGAGAGGACCAATCAATATGCAAATTTAGATCACCCAGCACAACCACTTGATGCTGTACGGAAACGAGAGAATATATGAGATCGAAAAGTTGGGTTTTTGAGCAGTGGTTGTGCAGGGAGGACGATAAATGAGAATGAAACGAGTGGGGACGAGGGTTGTGGGTGAATGCAAATCAATAGCCATAATGTCACTAGAGACGGAGGAAGGGATACTAGCTCTAGAACAAGGAATATGATCACGGATGAGGAGACAGACTCCGCCCCCACGGCGAGGGCGATCAGAACGGAAGAGACGATATGGGAAAGATAGGATTATCTCAGAGTCTACTATCTTAGAAGAGAGCCACGTTTCAGTAACGAAGAGCAAGTCGGGCTTATCAATCGAGAGAATAGCGTGAAGATCGGGGAGCTTATTGCAAAGTGAACGCGAATTGAATAGAGCACATTTCAATGGATGTGGGTGGAATGGAGGGGGGGGGGATGGAATATTGAGAGGGACGAGGGCGGGGAGAGAGGGAGAGGGAGGATGCGAGGGAGTGTATGGGATGGAGAGGAGAGGGACGGGGCGAGGGAGAAAAGGAGACGGAGGAGGGGTCACAGTGTCAATCGATAGGAAGTCAAAGGAAGGGGCGCACAAAGGTCAGAATCCAAAGGTAGTGTACGACAAATTAGTTTCCCAGAGGAGGAAGGTGGGAGCGGACACGAGAACGAATGTCATCCTTGTGCCAAAGCTGGTCGCGATAGAACACGAAGGGACAGTTCGAGTCACTTGCCCGCATCACCTTGAGAGAATCTCTCAAGTACAAGTACTCTCTCTCTCTCCTCCCTGGTCTGCGACTTGCGAATATAAATACCCCTGTACTCCTCGTTATTGCGGAGCACTGAGGTGTTTTTGAGTGCAGTGAGGAGGTGAGATCGAGAAGGAAGGACAACCTTGAGGAGACAATGCTTCTCTCCCGCCTTACCCATTCGGAACACCATCTGCGGCGTCGCTTCCACCTCGAGTTCAGCCAGCAGAAGACCCACCGACTTGCTGTCGCTGGCCAATTTCTCGTCGAGAGACAGAGAGGGATCGGCTTCGGGAAAACCCGAAATCACGAGGGAGCGCGCACGCAAATGGGCTTCGACGGGATCGGCAGGAGAGAAAGGAGCAGAGGGAGAAGGAGATGAGGATGAGGTGGGAGGGAGAGAGGAAGAGAGTTGGGGGAACAGAGGGGGAATGGGCGGATTATGAGGATGGGTAGAGGGAGAGGAAGGGGGGATGGCAGAGGGACCGACACCGTTCTGTCCAGCGACATGCTCAAGCGCTTTCGCCATGTTATGGAGCAGTACGGTGATGGCTTTCCACTTGGCCGCGTCAACACCAGAGGGAGCATCCTCCATAGCCAAAGCGAGAGCAGACACGCACATATTTTGGAACGTGCCGCCCTGCTTCTTAGCTGCGAGTGCTCCCTGAGGCGAGGACATGGTAGCGCCTCGTTTGGTCCCCAGAATTACCAAGGGAGAGAACAAGGATCGACAATAGGATAAAAGGAAGGAATAAAAAAAGCGAGAATACGGTCTAGAGAGAGAGGGAGCTAGTCACACTCCCCGACGAGAGAAAGGAAGGGAGTGGATGCCGCTCGATCGAGGTCTGGCTCTTGTTGAAATGTTCCGGTACGCCTGCAATAAATCGTGATGAGAAACTTCGACCACAAGTTGCAGACCGCCATAGTCATGGATAATTCGTGTTCCAGAGCAAGTCTAAAACATTCAGGTTCCACATCTGGCAATCTCATCACAACTTGTTGCACAAAACAAAATATATTTTTTTAAAATAATTGAAATGCATTAAACAAAATTATGCGCAATATAAATCCAATGCACAAAGCGTTTCGCACACATACTATGCATTCACTCGGCCAACACCCTGCCAATGTAGACCTCGTAAATTTCTTGATTAAAAATACTATGAATGTTGTATTGCAAAAAAATTAATTTCAATCAATAAAACTAATTCCCTATCGTATCTCTTTCACGAAGGTGATTTGTGTCGCAGTTGGGAAGATGCCGCTCGATCGAGGTCTGGCTCTTGTTGAAATGTTCCGGTACGCCTGCAATAAATCGTGATGAGAAACTTCGACCACAAGTTGCATACCGCCATAGTCATGCATAATTCGTGTTCCAGAGCAAGTCTAAAACATTCAGGTTCCACATCTGGCAATCTCATCACAACTTGTTGCACAAAACAAAATATATTTTTTAAAATGAATTTCCCTCTCTGCAGTCGTTTCCTACTTGACTCCATTGATCTGGTTGATGTTTGATTGCTCGATTCTATCTACCTGATCACGACTGGGAAGATATTGCCACACTTGCCAAAGATACCTGTCGAGTTTGAAACCACCGGGAACAGAGTTTCTACTTACTTCAAAAAGATTTTGTGCGAAATTTTCAACGATCAAAACTCTTCTGACGATCCTCAACAATGGCATATTTCTCCCCATAATTTGTTTCTACATCCTCGGATCACCTGGTATTCTCTCGCGTTCACTGATTTCTTTTTAGCATCGGCATACCAATGGTAATTAGTGTAATTCTATCCTACGTCCGATAGATCTATCTACGCTCTCGCTGCACCTCTCATGTCATTCTCTCATGCAACCCACAAATTTAAAAGGAACAAACGAGCAAGTAACCGCACATAATATATGAGAGCTCTTCTATTTTATTAGTGGATGTCTCTCATCATCGCTGGGCCCCTACCAAAATGTCACAATTCATATATGTTTTAGAGTAAATTAAAGTAATTGGCCCGTTTTTCGATTTTATCCGTGCACTCCCTAACGCTTAAAGCACCCGAAACCCCGGAGAATCCCGCGCGGAAATCCCCGGAGAATCCCGCGCGGAAAAAATCGGAAATCCCTTATCAAAAACGAAAACACTGTATGTAAATCGGACCGCGCGAGAGAGGAGGCGAGAGCGGCAGACGGCATGGGTACGCCCGCTCCTCTCCTCTTTCCTTCCCTTCCTCTGTGTTCTCTGACCATTTACATAGACCGCTTCCCTGAATCTACCAGATTTTCAAACAAATCCTGATTGTCCCTTAGCCCTGTAGAAACTTCAAATGCTTGTATCTCGGCTCGAAATTGAGCTAGAGACTTCAAATTTTGGATTTGCTTTATTGTTCAAGGATCCTACCTGTACATATCTACGGTATCCAAATATAATATAAGGGGTTTATCCTGCTTTAATACTGTTGTATCACTAAAAAACCGAACAGGGTTATAATATAGGAGTGTGTACATGCTCGAGAGGGCGAAATCACATTTCTCGCTTCATCGGCAAGGTATATCATTACGACGACTTTCATTTGCAATGAGTCTCGCTTTCTGGCTAGGAAAAGAAAATGTTTTAAAAACGAGATAATGCGCAGCAAATCGTATATACGTTTTGACAAAAGATGTATTCCCTCTGCTGGACAGATGAAGGAACTGCATGATCGGTCAAGAACTAACAAGTTTCGAAATAGCCAAGTTAAAATTTCGATAGTGAAAATTGCGTTGTTTTTCTTTTCACGGCATTTTTTTAGTTTCATTGTTTGCAGATGTTGGGATGACGAGCTCCATTTCCCATTCATGGAACCGTTCAACGGATAAACAAATATAAAATTATCGTTGAACGTTCACTACCATCACAGTCCTGCATCCAAATGCGTGTGCTCGGTATGTGTTCGTCCGAGAGAGCGATAACAAGTCGGAATTGAATTTCTCTACATTCGTATACTTCACACACATCGTGTAGTTGCAAAACTCAGAGGATAACAACGTCGAAAATGAATGCTACGCTCGAATAGCACATCAGGACTACAGTGTACCTCGAGGGTCATTCCGTTCTCGTTGTGGCATTCTCCTATGCGATGTGCGCATTGAGTGCCGTCCTCAGCTTTGACTAGCACCTGATCTGCATCGGTGTGACTACCGTATACGTATCGTATTTTCTCGGTGTGCGCATCGATTCCGTCCATGCAGTCCTCAGAAGAGGAGAAGACGAGAGTCCAAAAAGTATGACAGTTTGAAGAGGTGGAAAGAGCTAGTGTTTGGTTCTCTCCAATCTTCTAAAAGGCGAGAGAACTTACATAATTGAGGTAGTCGAAATGAGTGGAATTCACGAAAGGGACCAATGTTATAATGCGCACAGTAGTGATTTTAAATTTTGGGCAAGTAGCTATCATTCATCGACCATCTCACTCCGCCGCAAATATAACCTCCCTCTGAAACCTACATCCTCCTAGTACACTATCGGAACAATTGGTTCACACAGCCAATATTTTTTAACATTTTGTTCTTATCTAAAGAAACGAAAGAATCAACAGTAATTCCAAAACAACATCCCTATACGTTCTTCCCGCAACACCGGCGCATCAAGTAGACCCCTCGAAGGCTAAAAATACATTTTATCATATTTTACCGACAATACGACAAAGATCAACTACATCGACAAAGTAATCGCATTTGTGCACCTCCCGCAACAAAATGTTAGCAAATGAAATGGGTAGAAACTACAATAGAGTCATACTTCGTTACTTTCAGCTAAGCCTGCGACTCTCACTCACCAGGTGGACTGGAGGAGATTTTTGACGATGAACGGCTTGAACACGCGCAGTTCGAAGTGACCGGTAGGACCGCCCACCGATCTTACTGCTGGATGAGCGACTGTAAAGAGCGGGTAGTCATCTAGAGACTATCTACGGTAACGAATCACAGGCAACGAGGCAAAGCGAGCTGCATTAATCGCACTATTTTTGTCATCATCTTGCATGTCATATTTAATTCATATGTCGGAATACAGTTCCTACTATCATACGGCAATTTTACGCGTCATTGATCCCGTATATCGCAACGACTACTCTCGATTACAATCAGACTTTGACTGTCAGGGAAGAAGAAACAAATAAGCACTTACTACCTTTTTATACGCAGAATAGCGTTACTATATTGTGTGTATAAAAGTATTAGCGTGGTATGGTGTATTCGGAAATCAGTCGAGCAAATTATTTCGGTTATGGGTATTTTCTTATGGGAGGACAAAGAAGAATCAATCTCTGCTCTCTCCACAGTGGAAATATTAATTATTCCTGAAGCGCAGAACCATATAGTGCGCCTAACTTTCGGAAAAACATCTCTTTCTGATACAATTTGCAATGCCTACCATACCAACAAGGGAAGTGCACTGTTATTGCATGCAGGACAAGACCATGGAAGACCTTGAGGATTAATGTTTCACTGTCTTCAGATATGGAACCAGCATAGCTTAAAGATAATTCGCGGTGAAAAATAATTTTCTCAAAATTATTATTTAATATTATTTTTAGTTAAGTACTGGTAAAATAAAGCAAAATCGTAGAAAAAACAATATAAAAATATAAAAGAATGAATGATTTACGCGTTTGCAACAGGCGGATTACGGTAGGCCCCCGGGAAGGTGTGGTTTAGCGGCCCCCGACGCTAAAGACAGTAAAAAAATAATATTTACCAGTAAAATCAGTGAAAAATATTTATTTAGAGCTCCGCCCACTGGCGTTCAGTTTTCGGCTTTGAATTTTCCTTTTTTTCCCTTTCTGTATCGTTTATATATGTTTTAAACAGTTGTAACATTGACTAAGCATAGTCATGCAATGCTATAAGCACGTGAGTGAGTAGCAACCACCCTCGTTTACCCGTAAACTCTTCCAAAATGATATGATGACGACGAGAACTTAACTGACCCCTTCTTCTCTCGCTTTCGCGCGCTCTCTGCCTTTCTCTGACCTTTTAGCGAGGCAGAAAGGGCGCGAAAGCGACAGAAGCTGGGGTCAGTTAAGTTCTTGTCGCCATTATGCCACGTCACACTACTGTCGCGTTTACTGGACAGAATTAGCTTTGTTCTACTTATTTGTCGTAAGCATCTGTTATGCACCGCCGCAATGATGTATATTCCTTCCATTTAAACCAAAGATATAGGTAGCTCGATCACTTTATAGTAAGCTTATACTGATTTCGAGTATGTTCCACTTGTCGTTATTCTTCATCATGTTGTTCCATGTCGTCATTGGATCTATTTACGCTCCTATTTATATCATAAATTGAGGTGAACGATGGCGCCGAGTTTTGGTCGCGGCAAAACAGAAGGAACCTCCAGGTATATTTACTTTTCCTTCGATTGTAATTATTTTATGTTTGAATACATGCCCTAGCTTTGTAACTTAAATATAGCTGCTCGAGGAAATTGCTCCCTTCACTTAGGCCGAGTACAGGTTCGCATGTTCTGTGGTCGCTCGATTCGTCACTTGTTTACGCGCGCTCTATCCCGCCCTCTATTTTACGCGAGCCAAACACTTCAGGAATTATATGCAACTATTGTGCTTATATTTTCTACCGGTACTATTCGCTGGAATTTTAAGTCGCTGACAATGAAATTACTTTAGGAATTGTGTGGCTCCGGAAAACCTCGTAATCTCTAATATCCTCTCAGGCTGGCTACCGTACTGTGCATTGAGTTGGCGCCGATGCGCCTCCCGTAGGAGCGACAACTACAGGTCAGTCATCCTTTCGATAATTAGTGATTCCATTCCCCTATTCAGATCCATGGCGTTCTCTACCACTTCTGGGCGACCTTCGTGACGCCTGCACGCATTCTACTTCTCTTCAGATGGATGGTGAGAGCAGTTACAGAAGCTACTTTTGAATCCCCTCTTGTGCATGATTCGCAACCGTAACCTCCACTTTTGAGCTCCTCAACGGCTACGACCTCGTGGTCGCCAAGTACGGCGTCTGGCTGTGGTGGGACTGGGACTCGCCGTACAAGGGTACGCTGACTATCGATTTTTTTATCCATTCACCAGTTTACCGTTACCGTCGTTTTTTCCCTTTGACAGGAGCATACGCCTCTCGCTACTTCCTCAATCTGCCCATCCACAAGTGGTTCACTGGCTACTTCCCCCTCTCCATCCATCCCACCTCTCAACGACCGGCCAACAAGGTGAGCACCACCATTCACCATTCCCTTCTTATCATGCCCCCATCTCCATTCCAGAACTACTCTCTCCTCTCTAAATCGGGTGAGCAGAGGAGAGAAGGGTTGTAAATAGAGAGTGCGTCGGGTACCCGCCAGAGGGAACAAACAAGTGCGGGTGAGTAAGAGCCATCCTCGCCACCCTAGTCCACACCATCTCAAAATGGCAATAATACTTCAGCATGTATATTCCTAGTCCCAGATCATCAATCCTGCCTTTACAGTCCGACAAGAAGGTCGACCTCGCCCCATCAAGATGTGCGTCTTCTTCATCGGTACGGTATCCTACCGTAGTCTCTTCGAATCGCGGACTGGCTAATACCCTGCTCTTATCCAGGTGGTCCCAGCTTGAGCAAGGGCACCCAGTGCGAGAAGATCGTGGTCAAGTACGGTCTCTCGCATCTCTCTTCCGGAGACCTCCATCGAGCAAAGGTAAGGATAATGTAGGTTACTGTAGTTGACCTACCGTATCCCGCGTGACCTACCGAAACCCACTGGCGTGGAGCTGACGAAGATCATGGAGGCTCCCCTGGTACGGTAACACCCTGATTAATGCAGTACAATGGTTACTGTATCCTACTGTCCTTGAAGACTGTGGTGCTCGATCTGATCAAGGAGGCGATACTCAAGGAAGTGGCCAAGGGCAGCAATGGATTCCTCATCGATGGATACCCCCAAGGATACCAGTTCGAGACTGAGGTACGGTAGGGGTACTGTGGCGGGATACGGTGGGTACTGTAAGCTTGTATGCAGATCATTCCCGCCAAGCTGGCCGTCTATTTCGATGTTTCGGAGGAGACGCTCGTGACGCGACTGCTCAAGTGCGCGGAGACCAGGTATACTGTAGCTCGAAAGAGATTGATAGTACCGTGTCCTCTATCTATTGTCGTGCACTCTCTTGCAGTGGACGTGACGACGACAACATAGACGCTACCAAGAAGCGTCTGAAGACGTTCAGCGAAGCGACTGCTCCCGTCGTGGCCCAATACGAGAAGAAGGGCAAACTAGACAAGGTACGTGCGGGGATTCTGTAGGTGGGTGACATCGTAATCAGAGGTGCAGTCTTCAGGATCTTCCTATGCCTAGGATTCTCAGGACTTCAGATAAATTTATCCTCATGCTTGCGCTTCCCAGCAATTGAAATATTTTTGGACTGGTTCATGATAACTATGGCCTAGTTGTGTTACAGTGATTCCATTATAAATATGATATAATTTACAAGAAATTAAATGCTATAGTATAGCATTTCGAAAATCATCAAAATTGTCGTTTCAATGGTTGACTAAAATATGGTGCGTTTCTTATGGATTAGTTTACGTGGAATTTAGTAAGATCATAGAACGCATGTGTTGTTTTCTCATTATTCAATTATAATTATTTATTGAATGCAGATCCCCGTGGCGACACGCAACAACGGGCCACGACGGCATTCGGTGGCTACAACAACAAGTGAGTGTTACGAATAAATTAACAAAAGAACAAATCATGATCCCTGTGCCTACTCTGTCCATCTATGCATGACCCTTTACTTCCCTCTACCCCTTCCATTCGCTCTAACTCGCTTGGCTTGTGTGGACTTGAAGGCGGAATCAGAGCTGGAGTCTTCTTCATCCATCTCTTCTTCGCCCTTCTTCTTCGCTGCTGCTGTCGCTCTTCTCTCCCTCTTCTTCGCAGTTCCCCCCTTCGGCTCATCGGAGAGTCCTTGCTGACCCGAGGGGTCGGCCGAGGATACTGAAGCTTGGACGGCTGCCACTTCGTGCCGAACTACAATACCCCCACGCCCTCTCCCTCCTCTCCCGCCTCTTCCTCTTCCCCTTCCACCTTGATGCAGTGCCATCCAGCGCTCTCCAGCCTCTCCCTCATCCCACTCGGATCCAGACGAGAGCGCGATCTTCTCCACTCCGTCGACGACATCTCCCTCCTTCCCCTCGACCTCTCCCTCGTCTTCCTCCTCTGCTGACTCTTCGTCCTCGGCGTCAGACAGCTCGATCGCATCCATCACAGGGTTGTGGTCCGAGTCCACCTCCTCTCCGTACAGCCCTTCCCCCAGCTCCTCCGAGACATCGCTCTCTCCCCCATCGCCCTCCTCCCTTTCTTCTGCTCCTTCCGCTCCTTCCGCCTCCTCCACATCCTTCTCTTCTTCCTGCATCGCCAGCACGTACTCTCAGTCGGTGGGCGCTCCGACCTTCTTCATGAACAGATCCAACTTCCTCTTCTCGATAACTCCGGGAATCTCCGCCCATACCTGACACGTATTATTTTGTTTCAGTACATTGACCTACTCGCTGTTTGCAGATTGCTCTTCCGGAATTATATGAATGTGCATGTCTAACCTCACGTCTCCATGCGTGGTCAGCCGTGGCCATCTTCCGTTTCACAGTCTCTCCTTCCCTCCCGATAACCTTGACCGAACTGTTTCCTCGTTCCTCCCTCAGATTCAGCATATCCAGTAGAGCGAGCGTGTTGTAATGTAGATGGGCAAGTTTGATCAGCTCTCCGTACCACTTTGACGATCTGAATTCCTAGTTGCGCGTGTAATATTTAGGATTCGTCCGGAAAGTACAGTAATTATGGCTAACCGAGCAATTCTCTTGGGTGCATAGATATTGATTATGCTGTTGAAACACTCATTCGGGGAGGTGTTTTTCTTGGGACTCGCTCTGAGGAAACCAGCGAGAAAAGTGGGCTTCATAATCACAGCTTTCAGCAGCTGAAACTCCTC
Organism: Pristionchus mayeri; assembly: GCA_036245805.1. Lineage (NCBI taxonomy): Eukaryota > Metazoa > Nematoda > Chromadorea > Rhabditida > Neodiplogasteridae > Pristionchus > Pristionchus mayeri. The sequence continues at coordinate 33,467,032 of BTRK01000003.1, forward strand.
GCTGTCCCTCCTGATTAGATGCGCATTGCTCCATCCCAATCGAGAATGCTTGCACTTGGCAATGCCGTGCAAGAAGGGAACCTGGAAGTATTACCGTAGTCTATTACATAATATGGGTAATACATTTTGTGATTGACTCGTAAGTTGTATGTATGAAACATGAAGGCACCTTGGCGAAGTGACGATGTCTTCCAGTTACGTGTGCGAGAGAAGACAACCAGTATTGCAGTCCAAGCTTACGACTTTTACCGAACTTGGAGTGGATATAGTGCGCATGGTTTATTAACTTCTTTCTCCAATACTGTATATTGGGGCACTGCTTCTTCTTTGCCAACTGAAAAAAACAACTAATATGGCGTAAGATGTACGTCTCTCTACAGTTTGCATTATCTCTTGTTGGTCATAGAGACTAGAGAACAGGTGAAACATAAGTTTCGCATGTCTTCTCCGCCACATTTTACAAGTGTAACATGTTCTCCTAACGGTTATAAGTTGTTCTGCATGTAATTACCTCTCTCAGATCATGGTTAATTCCCTTGACAAGATGCCAAAAATCGAGAAGATGCTTGATGACACTGAAGTCATCCCTCAGCATCTTCCCTATCTTAGCGTCGTTGTCCGTGCACACTGATCGAATCTACAAGCATGCAGTACTAACCACCCATTGTCATATAAGCATTGATCCGTTCAAATTATCATTCTGTTCATAGGTGTCCACGCCGGCGGCGACAGGGGGGTTCTGAGCACCGCCCAAATTTGGTCATGGTAAAATCGATAATAAGTGATGGTAGGTCAAGACTAAGTACCGTACCCAATAGATAGTACAGTACCTCCAGATACAGTATATGGCTACCGTAACCCTCGATCATCACTAACTGACTTAATTTTCAAAAAAATCAAAGTACCGTACCAAAACGAAAAAAATCAAAGTACCATAACCAATCGATGTTATAGTACCCCAAAATACCGTATTCCGCTTCCGTAATCCCGGAATATCACAAACTAACTTTATTTTTAAAAAGTCCTGGTAACGTATCCAATCGATTCTACAGTACCAAAGTAACTACCGTAACCTAGATCCGTGGGTCAGATCCAGTTCCTTGGGTCAAAAATTTTCTAAAAACTCAAAATCGAAAATAAAATTTATTTAAAGTATATTTCCGTATATCTAATTACTGTAGAATCATCTTATGATCTATTTGGGATTTCTAGAAAAAAACTTTTTTAGAAAAATGTTTGGCCCATGCTTGAGGTTTACGGTAGCCATATACGGTATCTGGAGGTACTGTACTATCGATTGGGTATGGAACGTTGTCTTGACCTACCATCACTTATTATCGATTTTACCATGACCCCCTACTCATGCTTGCGCACCGCCCCAAATTTGGGGCGGTGCTCAGTACCCCCCCCTCGCCGCCATTCCTGGACACCTGATTGTTTTCCCAAAAAGTGAAAGCACCTTGTACAGCTTGGCTAACAAAATCTTCAGCCCCCTTCTCACTCCCTCCTTCTCCATCCGCCCACTGATACCATCTGAAAAAAATAGCGGACTTCTCTAAACAATTCGATTATCTGTACCAATTCCCTTCATATGCTTGTGCATATTGATGACAAGTAGAATCAAATTTGTTGTCAGGTGGATGAATGAGATGGTCGCGTTCAGTGCAGTGAAGCCGGGCCGACTGTACCGTCCGTCAATCGACAAGTCGATTCCTCTCCTCTTCAAGTGAGTTTCCAGTTTTTATGATTAACTAATGAAAATCGAGTGTCTCTGTTACTTCATAGTTGAGGGATACTGTAACCTAACAACCAGAGCGTAATTTGTTAGATATGAGAATAATAATCTGATGTAAGTAGTGATCATAGTTGCCCATGCCGGCGGCGATTCCCATGACCCCTATTCATGGGTGCTAAGTGATTGTCATGAAAAGTGACAAGCACTTAGCACCCATGAACCCCGGGTCATGGTCAAAACTCGATCGGTAGGTCAAGACTAGGTACCGTACCCAATCGATCATACCGTACTCCAGATACCGTATACCACTACCGTATCCCCCGAGCATCGCACTTACTTTATTTTTAAAAAGTCCAGGTACGGTACTCAGTCGATTCTACAGTACTCAAGACATTACCGTAACCCAGTTCCATGGGTCAGATCCAGTTCCTTGGGTCAAACTTTTTTTCTAAATATTCAAAATCGACAGTAATTTTTTAAAAGAATTCTACCGTATCTCTTGTTACTGTAGAATCATTTTATAATCGATTTAGAATTTTAGAAAAAAAATGACAATAGTTTGACCTGAGGAACTGAGTTACGATAGTAACTTGGGTACTGTATAATCGATCCGGCAATCGTACCAAGACTTTACAAATAAAGTTAGTTTGCGATAATCGGGGATACGGTATCTGATGGTACTGTATGATCGATTCGGTACGGTACCTAGTCTTGACCTACCGATCGATTTTTGACCATGACCCGATGTTCATGGGTGCTCATGGGTGGTCCAGTGGTGGACAACTATGGTAGTGATTAATATAGAATAATATGTAAGGCACTTCTTGGATATTTGGCCCACCCCCATCCCCTCCCCATCTCAAAGTGGTTGTGCGACCGAAAATCAAGGAATGAGATCTAAAAATGAGCGGGTAGGGGAGGAAGGGGGAGGGGGGTGGGCCAATTATCCAAGAAGTGCCATATGTAAATGTAGTAACTGCTGAGCATTTATTTGTAAATGCAAAAAATGGAAGCATATCTACTCGTTGTATAGTTATTCAATTATGCCGCAATGAAGATTTACTTACGCTAGCAACATTTCGAACCACACTCTCCACGTATCGCATGTGTCTTTCGTAGACTATATCAACTGCAGGCAGCACGAGCTTCGAGAGAAGATCGTACTCTGTACGAGGAGCAGGAAGGGGGAGTCCGAGCACATCACCGAACACGGCCAGTCGCTGAGCGACATTCAGATGAGAATTTAAAAAAAACATTGCAAAGATGAATACCGGCAGTGACAATCCTGTAGTGTGGCCAGCAGTGGCAATCTTGGCATTTCCTTCGTAGAAACGACCACATAGGAGTGGTTGAGAAGGCCAGGATGACTTGACACACTTATTGCACTTCCACTTCAGCACAACGGCCGACCCATGCTGAGAGAAGGATAGCGAGTGAATAGAGGGATCACCGCAAGAAGGACAACGAGTGAACAGGTTGAGGAGAGACGATGAGGCGATGAGCAAGTAGGGTGGTAGATCAGGAAGAGAGTTGTCTATCGCCTCGGTAGAATCAACCGTTTCTTGTGATGACCCCTGTAGATAATCATGTACGTACCATCTAAACGATATGGTCAATCAAACACGACGGATTTATGCAAATTGATCACAATGAACCGCAATCACTTTTTTACAAAGAAAATGAACAAAAAAAGGGGTAACCATGTCGAAATACGGAATTTGAACTGGAGAAAATGGGGTTGAAAAGCATTGGTGCGCATAAGCACCTGAAGGAACTGTAAATAAGCAATCAAGTATGCATACCTAGAGGACCCGCAAGCCTGACGCCTACTTACGACAAAATTTATCGAAATTTGAGCGCATTCCCTAAGAAAAAGATCGATAACATCCCCTTACCGCAACCGGTGCCTCAGAGCCGGACGCGCAGTCCACATAATAGGCGAATTTGCTAAACTACGTAAATGTGACAATTTTTTTACTTTATTTAGCAAGGAAGGCGGAGTTTCGCGGCCCCCTTGCCTACCGTAATCGTCACTTCTTTTAACTATTTCCTGCTTAAATTTAATTATTTTTTAATTTTTTAATAGTGTTTTGGTATCAGACTGGGGAGATAAATAATATGAAATTCAATCATTTTTGACCGCCGATTACCTTTAACTGCATTCATATTTGTGATGACTACGGAACAAACAAAAATAATAAAAATCTGTGGATCTTAGTGAGTGGTGTCCATCCAGCTAACTAAATTATCATTTGATCCTCTCTCTCAGTCACTTGAAAAACCGCTTCTCATGAGAAACGCAACATTTTACAAAGGCAATCAGAAGTCTATCAATGACTGTGAACAATTTGTGATAAGGGGGTAACCCACGCAAATCGAAACACGTTATTTGCACAAACAAACATCTATTATAATTTTAATACAAGAGCGGATTACTTTCCCAATGTATATGCGGAAAACACCTATCACATGCTAATTTATCTTTTCACTACCAGCTTGTATAGGAAAAGCTGCGCCCATTTCCAATTCGAGCCTATTCTGTATGGAGAAAATAACATAACAAAAATACATGAGTTCTTCTAAAAAGAAATAAATTCCAAACTTTCGAATTTTTTATCCTCGTGTATCTCACTTTGTACTGCTTTAAAGGAGGAGTAAATGCAAACGCGCGCCCGGTTGGAATATGTTTCACCTAGGGACGCACTCTCTTCAACTCGCATGCTATCTCGCCCCCTTCCCTGAGCTTTCCCTGATCTGGCTCCCAGCCAACTAGCTATAACTCTGTTCGGAACGGAGATATCAATGTGAAAATTTCGGAGCTTCTTATCGTTGTGGAGCTCCAGGCAGTGTATATGATAGCATCAAAAAATGAATTTTGAGTTTACTCCTCCTTTAAGCAAGATGTGCACGGAGAACACAATGAACAGTTCACCATTATTGATCTCACAGGAATGACTTATTATCGCTGTTCTCTTTCTTAGGATTAACATATTTACATTTAAAAAATCTAATAAGCAGAACTAACCTGACTCGAATTAATCGGCCCAATTTTCCGGGAAGGAGACGAGGAGATATCTGAAAATAATAAGCGAACGATTAACCGTACCTGCGTGACGTAAGAGAGAACTTCAGGTCGAAGGCCAGCGAGACGATTGCATTCGTGTGCATCAATAATAATCCGTTAATCAATTAATTAATTTGAATTACATAACATAAAAAAGCATGATTCTGAGCATTTTAGCCCCAATTCCGCGCTGTACAGTGACCCCATTGCAAACAGCGTAAACAGTCGAACTGCAGTTTCAGCGTCTATATCTGGTCAGCACCAAATATTTTACACGTGTACTCTAGGCAAAATATTGGAAACAAATAAAGGCTCATGCGTACAAAACATGCGTACAAAAAAAACACGAATTCCACAGCAGGCAGTCATCTTTCCAGGAACGACTCAGTTTCTCGATCACGATATACGGAAACGAATGAATTCAACACTAGTAAAGCTTCGAAGTCTATGAAAAGCAAACCAATAATTCATCAACTGCCTAATATTTTCCAATTCAAACAATAATGCAGCTGCGATGTGTTGACCAGTCTAGGGAAAAGGCACAAATCGGCATTGCATTTCACTCTCACTATGCATTCACTCGGGCAACGCAATGCCAGTTGAGAGTTCACGTATGCACCAAACCATTTATGCATTCACATATAATTTAAAAAATACTATAAATACTCATATTTTTCAGGCGCTAAGTTAATAAGAGAGGAATCGGGAAAGACTCCACATAGGCCGGAACGTAGGAATTCATGATTTTTAAATTAGCTGCAAAATTAATAAAAAGTACATCGAAACGAGCTCTTTCAAATGGCGTTGGCGGATTTCCCGGGAAAAAAAATTGTTTCGCCGTGGCATGCTCCGAAAGTGGGCGGAGTCTCGATTTTTTCGGAAAAAACCGATCTTTGACTCAATTTTTCGGCACCATAAAATCAGACCTAACCGGAACGTTCTCGTCCACCTGCGCATCTAGATTCCGTCGACGCAGTGCTCCGAGAAGGAGACGCAGAAGAGATAAGTCTGAAATGAAGAAGACAACTCTCGGACAGTCCAATCTGAGCCAATATTCTCTCGCTCTCTGATATGCGAGCGAATATTGGTGACAGTTAATGAGTTCCCAAAAGGTTGATATAACAATAATCTTCAATAAACATATTGAAATGTTGGAAATAGCTAAGCTTTGTTCTACTTATTTGTCGTAAGCATCTGTTATGCACCGCCGCAATGATGTATATTCCTTCCATTTAAACCAAAGATATAGGTAGCTCGATCACTTTATAGTAAGCTTATACTGATTTCGAGTATGTTCCACTTGTCGTTATTCTTCATCATGTTGTTCCATGTCGTCATTGGATCTATTTACGCTCCTATTTATATCATAAATTGAGGTGAACGATGGCGCCGAGTTTTGGTCGCGGCAAAACAGAAGGAACCTCCAGGTATATTTACTTTTCCTTCGATTGTAATTATTTTATGTTTGAATACATGCCCTAGCTTTGTAACTTAAATATAGCTGCTCGAGGAAATTGCTCCCTTCACTTAGGCCGAGTACAGGTTCGCATGTTCTGTGGTCGCTCGATTCGTCACTTGTTTACGCGCGCTCTATCCCGCCCTCTATTTTACGCGAGCCAAACACTTCAGGAATTATATGCAACTATTGTGCTTATATTTTCTACCGGTACTATTCGCTGGAATTTTAAGTCGCTGACAATGAAATTACTTTAGGAATTGTGTGGCTCCGGAAAACCTCGTAATCTCTAATATCCTCTCAGGCTGGCTACCGTACTGTGCATTGAGTTGGCGCCGATGCGCCTCCCGTAGGAGCGACAACTACAGGTCAGTCATCCTTTCGATAATTAGTGATTCCATTCCCCTATTCAGATCCATGGCGTTCTCTACCACTTCTGGGCGACCTTCGTGACGCCTGCACGCATTCTACTTCTCTTCAGATGGATGGTGAGAGCAGTTACAGAAGCTACTTTTGAATCCCCTCTTGTGCATGATTCGCAACCGTAACCTCCACTTTTGAGCTCCTCAACGGCTACGACCTCGTGGTCGCCAAGTACGGCGTCTGGCTGTGGTGGGACTGGGACTCGCCGTACAAGGGTACGCTGACTATCGATTTTTTTATCCATTCACCAGTTTACCGTTACCGTCGTTTTTTCCCTTTGACAGGAGCATACGCCTCTCGCTACTTCCTCAATCTGCCCATCCACAAGTGGTTCACTGGCTACTTCCCCCTCTCCATCCATCCCACCTCTCAACGACCGGCCAACAAGGTGAGCACCACCATTCACCATTCCCTTCTTATCATGCCCCCATCTCCATTCCAGAACTACTCTCTCCTCTCTAAATCGGGTGAGCAGAGGAGAGAAGGGTTGTAAATAGAGAGTGCGTCGGGTACCCGCCAGAGGGAACAAACAAGTGCGGGTGAGTAAGAGCCATCCTCGCCACCCTAGTCCACACCATCTCAAAATGGCAATAATACTTCAGCATGTATATTCCTAGTCCCAGATCATCAATCCTGCCTTTACAGTCCGACAAGAAGGTCGACCTCGCCCCATCAAGATGTGCGTCTTCTTCATCGGTACGGTATCCTACCGTAGTCTCTTCGAATCGCGGACTGGCTAATACCCTGCTCTTATCCAGGTGGTCCCAGCTTGAGCAAGGGCACCCAGTGCGAGAAGATCGTGGTCAAGTACGGTCTCTCGCATCTCTCTTCCGGAGACCTCCATCGAGCAAAGGTAAGGATAATGTAGGTTACTGTAGTTGACCTACCGTATCCCGCGTGACCTACCGAAACCCACTGGCGTGGAGCTGACGAAGATCATGGAGGCTCCCCTGGTACGGTAACACCCTGATTAATGCAGTACAATGGTTACTGTATCCTACTGTCCTTGAAGACTGTGGTGCTCGATCTGATCAAGGAGGCGATACTCAAGGAAGTGGCCAAGGGCAGCAATGGATTCCTCATCGATGGATACCCCCAAGGATACCAGTTCGAGACTGAGGTACGGTAGGGGTACTGTGGCGGGATACGGTGGGTACTGTAAGCTTGTATGCAGATCATTCCCGCCAAGCTGGCCGTCTATTTCGATGTTTCGGAGGAGACGCTCGTGACGCGACTGCTCAAGTGCGCGGAGACCAGGTATACTGTAGCTCGAAAGAGATTGATAGTACCGTGTCCTCTATCTATTGTCGTGCACTCTCTTGCAGTGGACGTGACGACGACAACATAGACGCTACCAAGAAGCGTCTGAAGACGTTCAGCGAAGCGACTGCTCCCGTCGTGGCCCAATACGAGAAGAAGGGCAAACTAGACAAGGTACGTGCGGGGATTCTGTAGGTGGGTGACATCGTAATCAGAGGTGCAGTCTTCAGGATCTTCCTATGCCTAGGATTCTCAGGACTTCAGATAAATTTATCCTCATGCTTGCGCTTCCCAGCAATTGAAATATTTTTGGACTGGTTCATGATAACTATGGCCTAGTTGTGTTACAGTGATTCCATTATAAATATGATATAATTTACAAGAAATTAAATGCTATAGTATAGCATTTCGAAAATCATCAAAATTGTCGTTTCAATGGTTGACTAAAATATGGTGCGTTTCTTATGGATTAGTTTACGTGGAATTTAGTAAGATCATAGAACGCATGTGTTGTTTTCTCATTATTCAATTATAATTATTTATTGAATGCAGATCCCCGTGGCGACACGCAACAACGGGCCACGACGGCATTCGGTGGCTACAACAACAAGTGAGTGTTACGAATAAATTAACAAAAGAACAAATCATGATCCCTGTGCCTACTCTGTCCATCTATGCATGACCCTTTACTTCCCTCTACCCCTTCCATTCGCTCTAACTCGCTTGGCTTGTGTGGACTTGAAGGCGGAATCAGAGCTGGAGTCTTCTTCATCCATCTCTTCTTCGCCCTTCTTCTTCGCTGCTGCTGTCGCTCTTCTCTCCCTCTTCTTCGCAGTTCCCCCCTTCGGCTCATCGGAGAGTCCTTGCTGACCCGAGGGGTCGGCCGAGGATACTGAAGCTTGGACGGCTGCCACTTCGTGCCGAACTACAGTACCCCCACGCCCTCTCCCTCCTCTCCCGCCTCTTCCTCTTCCCCTTCCACCTTGATGCAGTGCCATCCAGCGCTCTCCAGCCTCTCCCTCATCCCACTCGGATCCAGACGAGAGCGCGATCTTCTCCACTCCGTCGACGACATCTCCCTCCTTCCCCTCGACCTCTCCCTCGTCTTCCTCCTCTGCTGACTCTTCGTCCTCGGCGTCAGACAGCTCGATCGCATCCATCACAGGGTTGTGGTCCGAGTCCACCTCCTCTCCGTACAGCCCTTCCCCCAGCTCCTCCGAGACATCGCTCTCTCCCCCATCGCCCTCCTCCCTTTCTTCTGCTCCTTCCGCTCCTTCCGCCTCCTCCACATCCTTCTCTTCTTCCTGCATCGCCAGCACGTACTCTCAGTCGGTGGGCGCTCCGACCTTCTTCATGAACAGATCCAACTTCCTCTTCTCGATAACTCCGGGAATCTCCGCCCATACCTGACACGTATTATTTTGTTTCAGTACATTGACCTACTCGCTGTTTGCAGATTGCTCTTCCGGAATTATATGAATGTGCATGTCTAACCTCACGTCTCCATGCGTGGTCAGCCGTGGCCATCTTCCGTTTCACAGTCTCTCCTTCCCTCCCGATAACCTTGACCGAACTGTTTCCTCGTTCCTCCCTCAGATTCAGCATATCCAGTAGAGCGAGCGTGTTGTAATGTAGATGGGCAAGTTTGATCAGCTCTCCGTACCACTTTGACGATCTGAATTCCTAGTTGCGCGTGTAATATTTAGGATTCGTCCGGAAAGTACAGTAATTATGGCTAACCGAGCAATTCTCTTGGGTGCATAGATATTGATTATGCTGTTGAAACACTCATTCGGGGAGGTGTTTTTCTTGGGACTCGCTCTGAGGAAACCAGCGAGAAAAGTGGGCTTCATAATCACAGCTTTCAGCAGCTGAAACTCCTCGCTGTCCCTCCTGATTAGATGCGCATTGCTCCATCCCAATCGAGAATGCTTGCACTTGGCAATGCCGTGCAAGAAGGGAACCTGGAAGTATTACCGTAGTCTATTACATAATATGGGTAATACATTTTGTGATTGACTCGTAAGTTGTATGTATGAAACATGAAGGCACCTTGGCGAAGTGACGATGTCTTCCAGTTACGTGTGCGAGAGAAGACAACCAGTATTGCAGTCCAAGCTTACGACTTTTACCGAACTTGGAGTGGATATAGTGCGCATGGTTTATTAACTTCTTTCTCCAATACTGTATATTGGGGCACTGCTTCTTCTTTGCCAACTGAAAAAAACAACTAATATGGCGTAAGATGTACGTCTCTCTACAGTTTGCATTATCTCTTGTTGGTCATAGAGACTAGAGAACAGGTGAAACATAAGTTTCGCATGTCTTCTCCGCCACATTTTACAAGTGTAACATGTTCTCCTAACGGTTATAAGTTGTTCTGCATGTAATTACCTCTCTCAGATCATGGTTAATTCCCTTGACAAGATGCCAAAAATCGAGAAGATGCTTGATGACACTGAAGTCATCCCTCAGCATCTTCCCTATCTTAGCGTCGTTGTCCGTGCACACTGATCGAATCTACAAGCATGCAGTACTAACCACCCATTGTCATATAAGCATTGATCCGTTCAAATTATCATTCTGTTCATAGGTGTCCACGCCGGCGGCGACAGGGGGGTTCTGAGCACCGCCCAAATTTGGTCATGGTAAAATCGATAATAAGTGATGGTAGGTCAAGACTAAGTACCGTACCCAATAGATAGTACAGTACCTCCAGATACAGTATATGGCTACCGTAACCCTCGATCATCACTAACTGACTTAATTTTCAAAAAAATCAAAGTACCGTACCAAAACGAAAAAAATCAAAGTACCATAACCAATCGATGTTATAGTACCCCAAAATACCGTATTCCGCTTCCGTAATCCCGGAATATCACAAACTAACTTTATTTTTAAAAAGTCCTGGTAACGTATCCAATCGATTCTACAGTACCAAAGTAACTACCGTAACCTAGATCCGTGGGTCAGATCCAGTTCCTTGGGTCAAAAATTTTCTAAAAACTCAAAATCGAAAATAAAATTTATTTAAAGTATATTTCCGTATATCTAATTACTGTAGAATCATCTTATGATCTATTTGGGATTTCTAGAAAAAAACTTTTTTAGAAAAATGTTTGGCCCATGCTTGAGGTTTACGGTAGCCATATACGGTATCTGGAGGTACTGTACTATCGATTGGGTATGGAACGTTGTCTTGACCTACCATCACTTATTATCGATTTTACCATGACCCCCTACTCATGCTTGCGCACCGCCCCAAATTTGGGGCGGTGCTCAGTACCCCCCCCCTCGCCGCCATTCCTGGACACCTGATTGTTTTCCCAAAAAGTGAAAGCACCTTGTACAGCTTGGCTAACAAAATCTTCAGCCCCCTTCTCACTCCCTCCTTCTCCATCCGCCCACTGATACCATCTGAAAAAAATAGCGGACTTCTCTAAACAATTCGATTATCTGTACCAATTCCCTTCATATGCTTGTGCATATTGATGACAAGTAGAATCAAATTTGTTGTCAGGTGGATGAATGAGATGGTCGCGTTCAGTGCAGTGAAGCCGGGCCGACTGTACCGTCCGTCAATCGACAAGTCGATTCCTCTCCTCTTCAAGTGAGTTTCCAGTTTTTATGATTAACTAATGAAAATCGAGTGTCTCTGTTACTTCATAGTTGAGGGATACTGTAACCTAACAACCAGAGCGTAATTTGTTAGATATGAGAATAATAATCTGATGTAAGTAGTGATCATAGTTGCCCATGCCGGCGGCGATTCCCATGACCCCTATTCATGGGTGCTAAGTGATTGTCATGAAAAGTGACAAGCACTTAGCACCCATGAACCCCGGGTCATGGTCAAAACTCGATCGGTAGGTCAAGACTAGGTACCGTACCCAATCGATCATACCGTACTCCAGATACCGTATACCACTACCGTATCCCCCGAGCATCGCACTTACTTTATTTTTAAAAAGTCCAGGTACGGTACTCAGTCGATTCTACAGTACTCAAGACATTACCGTAACCCAGTTCCATGGGTCAGATCCAGTTCCTTGGGTCAAACTTTTTTTCTAAATATTCAAAATCGACAGTAATTTTTTAAAAGAATTCTACCGTATCTCTTGTTACTGTAGAATCATTTTATAATCGATTTAGAATTTTAGAAAAAAAATGACAATAGTTTGACCTGAGGAACTGAGTTACGATAGTAACTTGGGTACTGTATAATCGATCCGGCAATCGTACCAAGACTTTACAAATAAAGTTAGTTTGCGATAATCGGGGATACGGTATCTGATGGTACTGTATGATCGATTCGGTACGGTACCTAGTCTTGACCTACCGATCGATTTTTGACCATGACCCGATGTTCATGGGTGCTCATGGGTGGTCCAGTGGTGGACAACTATGGTAGTGATTAATATAGAATAATATGTAAGGCACTTCTTGGATATTTGGCCCACCCCCATCCCCTCCCCATCTCAAAGTGGTTGTGCGACCGAAAATCAAGGAATGAGATCTAAAAATGAGCGGGTAGGGGAGGAAGGGGGAGGGGGGTGGGCCAATTATCCAAGAAGTGCCATATGTAAATGTAGTAACTGCTGAGCATTTATTTGTAAATGCAAAAAATGGAAGCATATCTACTCGTTGTATAGTTATTCAATTATGCCGCAATGAAGATTTACTTACGCTAGCAACATTTCGAACCACACTCTCCACGTATCGCATGTGTCTTTCGTAGACTATATCAACTGCAGGCAGCACGAGCTTCGAGAGAAGATCGTACTCTGTACGAGGAGCAGGAAGGGGGAGTCCGAGCACATCACCGAACACGGCCAGTCGCTGAGCGACATTCAGATGAGAATTTAAAAAAAACATTGCAAAGATGAATACCGGCAGTGACAATCCTGTAGTGTGGCCAGCAGTGGCAATCTTGGCATTTCCTTCGTAGAAACGACCACATAGGAGTGGTTGAGAAGGCCAGGATGACTTGACACACTTATTGCACTTCCACTTCAGCACAACGGCCGACCCATGCTGAGAGAAGGATAGCGAGTGAATAGAGGGATCACCGCAAGAAGGACAACGAGTGAACAGGTTGAGGAGAGACGATGAGGCGATGAGCAAGTAGGGTGGTAGATCAGGAAGAGAGTTGTCTATCGCCTCGGTAGAATCAACCGTTTCTTGTGATGACCCCTGTAGATAATCATGTACGTACCATCTAAACGATATGGTCAATCAAACACGACGGATTTATGCAAATTGATCACAATGAACCGCAATCACTTTTTTACAAAGAAAATGAACAAAAAAAGGGGTAACCATGTCGAAATACGGAATTTGAACTGGAGAAAATGGGGTTGAAAAGCATTGGTGCGCATAAGCACCTGAAGGAACTGTAAATAAGCAATCAAGTATGCATACCTAGAGGACCCGCAAGCCTGACGCCTACTTACGACAAAATTTATCGAAATTTGAGCGCATTCCCTAAGAAAAAGATCGATAACATCCCCTTACCGCAACCGGTGCCTCAGAGCCGGACGCGCAGTCCACATAATAGGCGAATTTGCTAAACTACGTAAATGTGACAATTTTTTTACTTTATTTAGCAAGGAAGGCGGAGTTTCGCGGCCCCCTTGCCTACCGTAATCGTCACTTCTTTTAACTATTTCCTGCTTAAATTTAATTATTTTTTAATTTTTTAATAGTGTTTTGGTATCAGACTGGGGAGATAAATAATATGAAATTCAATCATTTTTGACCGCCGATTACCTTTAACTGCATTCATATTTGTGATGACTACGGAACAAACAAAAATAATAAAAATCTGTGGATCTTAGTGAGTGGTGTCCATCCAGCTAACTAAATTATCATTTGATCCTCTCTCTCAGTCACTTGAAAAACCGCTTCTCATGAGAAACGCAACATTTTACAAAGGCAATCAGAAGTCTATCAATGACTGTGAACAATTTGTGATAAGGGGGTAACCCACGCAAATCGAAACACGTTATTTGCACAAACAAACATCTATTATAATTTTAATACAAGAGCGGATTACTTTCCCAATGTATATGCGGAAAACACCTATCACATGCTAATTTATCTTTTCACTACCAGCTTGTATAGGAAAAGCTGCGCCCATTTCCAATTCGAGCCTATTCTGTATGGAGAAAATAACATAACAAAAATACATGAGTTCTTCTAAAAAGAAATAAATTCCAAACTTTTGAATTTTTTATCCTCGTGTATCTCACTTTGTACTGCTTTAAAGGAGGAGTAAATGCAAACGCGCGCCCGGTTGGAATATGTTTCACCTAGGGACGCACTCTCTTCAACTCGCATGCTATCTCGCCCCCTTCCCTGAGCTTTCCCTGATCTGGCTCCCAGCCAACTAGCTATAACTCTGTTCGGAACGGAGATATCAATGTGAAAATTTCGGAGCTTCTTATCGTTGTGGAGCTCCAGGCAGTGTATATGATAGCATCAAAAAATGAATTTTGAGTTTACTCCTCCTTTAAGCAAGATGTGCACGGAGAACACAATGAACAGTTCACCATTATTGATCTCACAGGAATGACTTATTATCGCTGTTCTCTTTCTTAGGATTAACATATTTACATTTAAAAAATCTAATAAGCAGAACTAACCTGACTCGAATTAATCGGCCCAATTTTCCGGGAAGGAGACGAGGAGATATCTGAAAATAATAAGCGAACGATTAACCGTACCTGCGTGACGTAAGAGAGAACTTCAGGTCGAAGGCCAGCGAGACGATTGCATTCGTGTGCATCAATAATAATCCGTTAATCAATTAATTAATTTGAATTACATAACATAAAAAAGCATGATTCTGAGCATTTTAGCCCCAATTCCGCGCTGTACAGTGACCCCATTGCAAACAGCGTAAACAGTCGAACTGCAGTTTCAGCGTCTATATCTGGTCAGCACCAAATATTTTACACGTGTACTCTAGGCAAAATATTGGAAACAAATAAAGGCTCATGCGTACAAAACATGCGTACAAAAAAAACACGAATTCCACAGCAGGCAGTCATCTTTCCAGGAACGACTCAGTTTCTCGATCACGATATACGGAAACGAATGAATTCAACACTAGTAAAGCTTCGAAGTCTATGAAAAGCAAACCAATAATTCATCAACTGCCTAATATTTTCCAATTCAAACAATAATGCAGCTGCGATGTGTTGACCAGTCTAGGGAAAAGGCACAAATCGGCATTGCATTTCACTCTCACTATGCATTCACTCGGGCAACGCAATGCCAGTTGAGAGTTCACGTATGCACCAAACCATTTATGCATTCACATATAATTTAAAAAATACTATAAATACTCATATTTTTCAGGCGCTAAGTTAATAAGAGAGGAATCGGGAAAGACTCCACATAGGCCGGAACGTAGGAATTCATGATTTTTAAATTAGCTGCAAAATTAATAAAAAGTACATCGAAACGAGCTCTTTCAAATGGCGTTGGCGGATTTCCCGGGAAAAAAAATTGTTTCGCCGTGGCATGCTCCGAAAGTGGGCGGAGTCTCGATTTTTTCGGAAAAAACCGATCTTTGACTCAATTTTTCGGCACCATAAAATCAGACCTAACCGGAACGTTCTCGTCCACCTGCGCATCTAGATTCCGTCGACGCAGTGCTCCGAGAAGGAGACGCAGAAGAGATAAGTCTGAAATGAAGAAGACAACTCTCGGACAGTCCAATCTGAGCCAATATTCTCTCGCTCTCTGATATGCGAGCGAATATTGGTGACAGTTAATGAGTTCCCAAAAGGTTGATATAACAATAATCTTCAATAAACATATTGAAATGTTGGAAATAGCTAATTTGGACATATTACCAATCTCATCATCAAGCGCACATAAATGACGTTTGTTGGACTAAAAAAATCTGCCCGATGAGGAAATAATAAGTCGCCGTCGCGCTTACCTGAGAAAAACGGACCTTTCGAAACAAAAATTTCGGAAGAAGAAACAGAGTTTCCACGTTCCCAAGTACATTTCTCGCTTCAGTGGCAGGGTATTTTACTACGAAAACTGTCATTTGCAATAAGTACCTGGCTCATGCTTGCAAAATACAAATGTGCGTGTCCTACTCACGTCACAAATGGAGATGCGGTTCCTACTATGAAACGCTACATATGCGCTTCATAGTAACCATACATTGTAATGACTACTTCCATTTGCAATATACGCGAGAAAGCCTAGTGTAAAATTCCACCATAAATATTATTCGTTTCAGATAATACGCTTTGAACTTGGATTGAACAATATATCGTGCCGCTCACCACAAAGCAAAAATCAATTCCCCTGCAACGCGTAGCCACACAGTGGACCCACTCCATTCCTGCAGTCTATTGTTCCATCTGACGGGGGGGGGGGGGAGCAATTGAACGACTCACCATCACCGAAATCCTATGGGTTGCACAATCTTTTTAACATTGTTATTTCGTAACATACGATTTAATCGATGATCATTCCATATCAGATCACCGTGTAACAGGCATTAGGTCGGATGAGAACCGTCGGATGAGACCGGATAAGAACTTAAAATAACACCATTCTCCAATATTTTGACATTCACTGTTAGGTTTCCTCACTGTCAAATCGTCTACTTCGAAAATACTACAGAAAGTTAATATTTTTGGTCCCATCCGGTGGGTTTTCATCCGACGGTTCTCATCCGACCTAGTTCCAGTAATATAACCGTATTGCTATATTGCGCTCAGTTTCAATTTGCAGATCAGGCGGTCACAATGTAATTTGTGACATATCACTTTAAGATCATTTCTTGCATATTTATTGATTGTTTCAATTCCATTAGGTATTGCAAATAATATCACGCCTCTCATGAGAAAATCGAGCTGAGTCTGGGAATGGACTGGAATTCGGGAATTTTGTTCTAACCAGTTTTGGTGATCTTGAGGCATCCCTGACTTACCCCCAAAGTGTCATTGTGCATGTTTCATTTTGAAGTTCCCTATAGAGGGTCGGTTACCTTGAGCCGCATATCTTTGTTAGAGTGAAAGATATCCGAAAAATGTCCTCTGAGAGGCCCCCACTGATTTTTCAAGCTCTATCGATTCATATATCTTAGATTGCCTAAATGTTAGTTTTAACCGACTTATAGTATAAGCACTTTTTCTCAAAAGTGTAGGTGAAATAGCAGCTGGAATTTTCACAGTGTGTGCATCTCAACGAGAGCTTTCGAATGAATGGCTTGAGCAAAAAAATATCAGAACCTGGGTGTCAGTCTGGGTTCTCAAGTGTGTGGCGAGCGGTTGAGTGCGATTTCGTCTCTCCGTCTCCGGTTCCGCCCGCCCGGATTCCCTCTCCCAGACGCGTTGGCACGCGGGAGTTGTACGCCGCCACGATGGGTCGCCACTTCTACATCGGCACCATCAACGCCAGGACGCTCGGCCCAAGGGAGAAGCAGTCGGAGATGGGACTCGCCCTCGACAAGATCAAGTGGGACGTGGTTGCAGTGCAGGAAGCCAGGATTGTGGGTTGTGCCTCGTTCAATCTTACATCCTCAGGCACTGTAGTCTACCACTCGGGCGGGCCCACTGCTTCCCATGGCGTGGCATTTTTGCTTCGACCGCAACTCGCGCGCGGAGCTGTGTTCAATGGCCTCTCCCCTCGTTTGGCCACTCTGCTCCTTCCCGACCTACGGCTCTTCCTGGTCTGCGCTTACGCCCCTACGTCTTCCTACGATGACGACGCGTATGAAGACTTCCTAGACCAGGTTGAGACCGCCCTGCGGAGTGCCCCAAAAGGCCATATGCCAGTTCTGGTTGGTGACTTCAACTGTCGAGTGGCGAGGGAACCTGGCAATGAAAGATTTGTCGGTAACTTTGCCTCTCCCACACCGAACTCACGCGGACGCTGCTTCACTGAGCTCTGCGTGAGGAACAGACTGCGCATCCTGAACACGTTCCCCAAGAGACGGCACGGTCGAATCTGGACCTGGCGATCCCCAAACGGCTCCGCATTCCACCAAATTGACTACGTTGCAGCGCCCGCCACAGCGAGAGTAGTCAACTGTGGAGTCGTTGGTTGGTCGGTTTGAGTTTGACTCCGACCATCGCCTTGTTCGGATGTGCCTCTCCCTCCCTGACAAGGCGAGGCAGAAAAGATGCAGGGAGCGGCTAGATTTCGATCGAACCGCTTTTACTGTCAACGCAAACCTTCTCGCGTCACTGCCCCTTGCCCGCCCCAGTTCTGCCGCCGACGCCTATACTACGGTAAAGGCTTTCACGGAGACCGCGGCAACGAACTGCTGGAGGAAGCGCCAATCCCCTTCTTGGATCTCGAGTGGAACGCGGAAGCTCCTAGCGATGCGCCATGAATTGCAATCCAACTCCCAACAAGCTGTCGCCTACTCAGCTGCCTGCAAAGCTGCCCGGACGAGTTTCGTCGATGACATCAGGAAGCGAAAGGAGGCGCAAGCACGGCAAGCAGCAACCATGGGAAGGAGCATCGTGAAGAGCATGCTGAGTCTGCAAACCTCAAAGAAGCGCCTTCTAGTTCCCGACCCTGTAACTGGTGCTCTCTCTCAAGCAGCTACCAAGACAGTGGTCCAGAGCTTCTTTGACGGTCTCTACACCCCTGCAGTTCCGTGTCCACTCCCAGTCCCTCCTCAGCCTCTGGATCCCCTTCCTCCCTTCCTACCCGATGAGGTCAGCAAAGCGATGTCCCAACTCAAGTGTGGTCACTCACCCGGTTCGGATGGCATTCTCCCTGATATGCTATACCACTCTCGAAACCACCTTGCTCCCGTTATCGCTGATCTACTCAACTATCTGGTAGATGGAGAGGCTGTTCCAAGCGACCTGACCGAAGCAATTGTCACTCTTCTGCACAAGAAAGGAGACCCTACCAACATTGGGAACTTCCGTCCCATCTCCCTCCTCACCGTTTCCCTGAAGACAATGACCAAAGTCATTCTTCAGAGACTCGAAACTGTGCTTGAAGAAACAGAGTCCTCGACCCAAACCGGCTTCCGGCGCGGCTACAGTACTCTCGACAACCTGCATGCCATCAAGCAGGTCGCTGAAAGAACCTCCGAGTACGGTATCCCAATCTACTTGGCGTTCGTCGACTTCAAGAAGGCGTTCGACTGTGTGGAGTGGAATGCCTGCTGGCAAGCCCTCTTCTCGTTCGGAGCCCATCCCTCCCTCGTCCACATGTTGCGCCGTCTCTACGAGTCCTCCTCTACACTCATTCGAGTTAATGAGGAGCTCGTTCCTGTGACTGTGCGTCGAGGAGTCCGCCAAGGGGATACCCTCTCCCCTCGTCTCTTCAACGCAGTGCTACGATCAGCCATGGACAACATTGACTGGGAGTCAGATGGAATTAGAATCGACGGAAGGAACCTTTGCCACTTGGAGTATGCCGATGACGTGGCTCTCGTTGCCAAATCTCGACCCGAGCTGGAACGAATGCTGAAGAAGCTGATGGACGCGTGCAGCCGAGTTGGTCTCGAAGTGAATGCAAGCAAGACCAACCTCCTCACCTCCTGCACCTCTACCCGCAATCCAATAATCATCGGCAATCTGCGATTCGAATTCGTCGATAGCGCCACCTATCTCGGAGGAAGAATAGCTCTTCCCTTGGATCATTCCGACGAAATAGAACACCGGATTCGATTAGGGTGGCTGGCCTGGAGTAAGCTCTCGCACCTCCTATCTTCTCGAATTCTGTCCATCAAGATCAGGAGGAGAGTCTTCGAGAGCTGCATCACGGCTACAGTTCTCTATGGGTGTGAAGTATGGGCTCTGAGATCTAGCGAGAAGGAGAGGCTGAGAGTCACCCAGAGGAAGATGGAAAGAAAGATGCTTGGAGTCACGCTAAGGGACAGATGGAGGAATGACCGCGTGAGAGGGATTACCAAGCTGAGAGACTGGAATGAGGAAGGATTGAAACGAAAAGCGCGCTGGGCCCTCAAGATCAGAAGAATGGGAGTGGAACAGTGGAGCCGTGCGACAACTGTCTGGACTCCATTCAATAGGACTCGTCCCCCCGGAAAGCCTCGCGCGCGATGGAGAGACGACCTATCCCGAGCTATTGGCAGCCATTGGTGGAGTGCAACTTATGAAGACTACCGACCTATCATCTTCTGAGCGTTTCCGCCTGATAAGATAAATTGATTGATTGGTGTGACTTATGCCCTTTTTAGTTTTCCTAATCGTTTGAACTTTATTTTCAACAGGATGATCGAAATAAATCGATCATTCTTGACGGCGCATGAGAGCGGTGTGAGAAGGAATTAATCTGTTGAAAATAAAGTTCAAACGATTAGGAAAACTAAAAAGGGCATAAGTCACACCCAGGTTCTGATATTTTTTGCTCAAGCCATTCATTCGAAAGCTCTCGTTGAGATGCACACACTGTGAAAATTCCAGCTGCTATTTCACCAACACTTTTGAGAAAAAGTGCTTATATTATAAGTCGGTTAAAACATACATTTAGACAATCTAAGATATATTAATCGATAAAGCTTGAAAAATCAGTGGGGGTCTCATTTTTCGGATATCTTTCACTCTAACAAAGATATGCGCATTCAAAGTTAAGGCTCAAGGTAAGGCTCAAGGTAACCTCTGTAGGGAGCATCAAAATGAAACATGCACAATGCAACTTTGGGGGTCAGTCAGGCATGGCTCAAGATCACCAAAACTGGTCAGAACCAAATTTCAATATTTCCCTCCATTCCCTAGAATGTCGATTCCAGCTCGATTCTCTCGTGAGAGGCGTGATATCTCCATTTCCGGGGGGGGGGGGGTGACAAAACGGCAACGACAAAACGGCAACACGGCTTATTTACGACATAACGGCAACGACATAACGGCAAGCGACAAAACGGCAACGTAGCATAACTCAGTGGAGAGTTGTCCTAGAACATTGGGAATGGTCTGTATCACATCAGCATATTTTCTACGTAATTAACAATAACATGATCTTTGATCTTTTGGAGGTTGACGACAAAACGGCAACGAGCCATATCACCACTTTAAATGATCCCTCAGCTCTCGAGAAGGCACCAATTGCAAGCTAATGACCTGCCCTATACATTCGACACCTGATCTTTGATCTTTGGCCAATTAGCGACAAAACGGCAACGAGCAAAACACTACTCCGAATCATCCAGAAACTCGAGTTAACGGAGATATGACTCGTTTCCGTTTTGTCGTCAGTTGGTCACATATGAAAGATCAGATGTCGAATGAACAGGACATGTGATCAGCTATCGATTGGTGTCGATCTGAAAGTTGTAGGATGATTCTGAATCGTTGTATGGCTTGTTGCCGTTTTGTCGCCATTTGGTCAAAGATCAAATATCAGATGTCGAATGGATAGTGCGAGTCATTAGCTTTCGATTGGTACCTTCCCGAGTGTTGAGGGATCATTTAGAGTGGTGCTATGGCTCGTTGCCGTTTTGTCGTCAACCTCCAAAAGATCAAAGATAATGTTATTGATAATTACGTAGAAAATGTACTGATGTGATACAGACCATTCCCGATGTTCTAGGACAACTCTCCACTGAGTTATGCTCCGTTGCCGTTTTGTCGCTTGCCGTTATGTCGTTGCCGTTTTGTCACCCCCCCCCATTTCCAATGCTCTCGATCCTCAATGCAGAAACGTAAAAATATAACAATTATCGCACTACCATTATCAGAAAGGAGACATGTTTGATTCATCTTAAACATTCATTTCTCTCTCCTTTTAAATTCTAGAGTGTGTGTGAGTGGTCAAGACCATGATGGTCAGTCGGTTGCGAGTTCCATTGTCGTCATATAGTGATTCAGCATACTCCAGTTGTAAACTGACAACTCGTAACCACAAAGTGGATCTGACGCCCTCCATTTCAGACAATCCTCCTATCAAACCGGAGAGAGAGAATGTGAAAAATTGAATATCCTCCTATCAAACCGGAGAGAGAGAATGTGAAAAATTGAACTACGTTTTCGCCGAGAGAATGTCGATTACACATTTATCATTCCGAAGAAAATATTATTGAATCATGTGAGCTGTTCCATATGGGATCACGCGCCAAACCCTCTTTTGATTTATTTTATTTATGGAACAGCGATGAAAATGCTAAAGTCGGCCCACTTCCCCACGGATGAGTACAGCTTGTAACGTCCACTCACCAGGTGTGATATGCTAGAAAACGTTCACTATTTGATCCTCCTTTTGCACCACTTATTGAGAGACTTCAGTGAACAAAACATGATCTACAAGATTATAGACATAACTGTTTCTGAATATTTGTTGAAAACCGAGAAAAATCGATAAAAAACTGAACTCTTTTTTCGACCTTTTTTGCTAATTTTGTCGGAAAATGTATCCCATCGGCATAGCTACTCAGTAGGTAGAACGAA
The DNA here is from genome assembly GCA_036245805.1 of Pristionchus mayeri. Taxonomy (NCBI): domain Eukaryota; kingdom Metazoa; phylum Nematoda; class Chromadorea; order Rhabditida; family Neodiplogasteridae; genus Pristionchus; species Pristionchus mayeri. Next base: position 33,489,372 of record BTRK01000003.1, read on the forward strand.
TGCAGACGGACAGTGATCTACAACGTTATCGATAGTGAAGTATGAATAACAACAGAGCAATGCAGATGCCTATTACACTCCGCTTACATCCTTGAATCCATAGGCGATGCTCATACAGAAATATTGGGACCACAAATTACATCGTACTAGGTGATTGTCCGTTTCAATTTGGCCGATCGGTAAAAATCGACCATAATTGCAACCCCCCGGACATGCGACCCCCGGAATAAGAACCCCCTGGTCCTGCGTTGTGCATGTGTACCCATTGGTCCCATGTTACACAAAGCACAACTGGTTTATCGATTTGACGTGTCCGTAGAGAAATATGAGGTCACAAATAGGGCTGGCGAATGAAGGAATTTTTCAAAAGAAAAATCGTTGTCAAATGGCCGGTTGAACAAAAATGTCACAATTTTGAAGCAGACGGCATTCAGGTCATGCATACACTTCCGTTAAACCTTATTTGGGCCAAACTTCACTACTCATTTGCATTTTAGAAGAGAAAATCGAAAAATCACTGAAAAAACGCGCACTCTTCATGAAGGAATTTTGAATAAACCTGAAGAACGTAGATCTGATGACCGATTCAAAACGGAAATAAGTTCTAGATAGGTTTAGAAAAGTATTCGTAACAACTCTTCACTATGTTCCCCGTCTCGTTTGCATACTGCATTCGATCTAAAAAATCGAAAAATGTCGAAAAATTCCTTCATTCGCCAGCCCTAGTCACAAACTCCAAAAATCAAAATTTCACATTTTTTTCAACGCGACAGGGTACACTCAAAATCTCTTTTGCGTTGTACAAGGCATGCCTAAGAAGCAAAAATAAGACATACTGATAGATTCTTGCATTGCTTGAAAACGGTTTTCATGGTCAAAAATATCGAATTTTTGAATTAAATTTTGTAAATGGAGAGACCCCCAGTTCTAATAGAGCCCAAAATGTAGCCGATTGAATTCTACATCGGAATATTGCAAAGTGAATTCAATTCGATTTGTCCGTCATGTTATTCCCATGGCGAGAACACGTCAGAGTATTCTATGGCGTGTCAGAAATTTCTTATTTGCGACTTTAATCACTTCTGTTCAGTTTAATTAGTCGATTGGGAGTGCTTTCAACATAGAGAAGTGAAAACGACATGAAAAGAAACGGATTCTGCATCATTCAGAAATAACCTATTTTCAAACCTCAAATTTCCCATGTTTGTGCAACTGAACAACAGTGTAAACAAATATGCGTCGATAAACACTAGGTAATAGTTACAGTACGTACTATCATCTGTTTGATAATCACATATGAGCTTGGAACTTTTGCTTCTAGATAAATTAAAGTGTGCTCAAAATCACGAAATGGAGGTTGACTTTTGAAAATTCTGATAATTTTTTTTTCAGATTTATTTATCTTACATTTATTTACAACGATTTATGTGAAAAGCTGCTGATAAAAACAAATTATATTCAAATACTGAAAAATTACTTGTCTCATCCTTGATTGGACACAAGTTTGCGAATTTAAATTTCGGAATACGCTTGCTCTTCATCTACAAAACTAAAATAATTTTATAGAATGCTAAAATATTAACACAAACATAGATATGCGGCTTCATGTACTCATTTCACTTTTTGAGTATGTGCATTCAATTTTCGAGTATTGAGAAATTCGAAAATATACTTATCTTGAAATTTCCACGGGTACCGCTGGAATCGATCACGGTTATTAATAAATTAATGGTTAATATCATAATAAACATTTATATTCTGTTAGAAGAGCGAGTTTAATCAATTGCACAAAAATCGGAATACACATTTCCTGAATTTTTGAAATTCTTAGATGCAAACACATTTAGCAGTTCTCAGTATTGTATGTTATAATTAATCAAATACGATTACTTAATAGTCATTGGCAACCGATTCCAGCGGGACCCGTGGAAATTTCAAGATAAGTATATTTTCGAATTTCTCAATACTCGAAAATTGAATGCACATATTTTGAAAGTGAAATGGGTACATGAAGCCGCATATCCGTGTTTGTGTTAATATTTTAGCATACTATAAAATTCTTTTAGTTTTGTTGATGAAGAGAAAGCGTATTCCGAAATTTAAATTCGCAAACTTGTGTCCAATCAAGGATGAGACAAGTGATTTTTCAGTATTTGCATATAATTTGTTTTCATCAGCAGCTTTTCACATAAATTGTTGTAAATAAATGTAAGATGAATAAATCTTGTCAGATTCTTCAATTTTCAAACCTAAATTTTCAAAAGTCAACCTCCATTTCGTGATTTTGAGCACACTTTAATTTATCTAGAAGCAAAAGTTCCAAGCTCATATGTGATTATCAAACGGATGATAGTACGTACTGTAACTTTTGACTAGTGTTTATCGACACATATTTGTTTACACTGTTTTTCAGTTGCACAAACATGGGAAATTTGATGTTGTGAAAATAGGTTATTTCTGAATGATGCAGAATCCGTTTCTTTTCATATCGTTTTCACTTCTTTATGTTGAAAGCACTCCCATCGACTAATTAAACTGAACAGAAGTGATTAAAGTCGCCAATTAAGAAATTTCAGACATGCCATAAAATACACTGACGTGTTCGCGCCATGGGAAGAACATGACGGACAAACCGAATTGAATTCACTTTGCAATATTCCGATGTAGAATTCAATAGGCTACATTTTTGGCTCTATTAGAACTGGGGGTCTCTCCATTTACAAAATTCAATTCATAAATTCGAAATTTTTGACCATGAAAACCGTTTTCAAGCAATGCAAGAATCTATCAGTATGTCTTATGTTTGTTTCTTAGGCATGCCTTGTACAACACAAAAGAGATTTTGAGTGTACCTTGTCGCGTTGAAAAAATGTGAAATTTCGATTTTTGGAGTTTGTGACCTCATATTTCCCTACTGACACGTCAAATCAATAAACCAGTAGTGCTTTGTGTAACATGGGACCAAGGGGTATACATGCACAACGCAGGACCAGGGGGTTCTTATTCCGGGGGTCGCATGTCCGGGGGGTTGCAATTATGGTCGATTTTTACCGATCGGCCAAATTGAAACGGACCTAGTACGATGTAATTTGTGGTCCCAATATTTCTGTATGAGCATCGCCTAGCATCGGGGGTGTTCCATTCTTACCGATCCGGCCTCTTAATATTGCAACGACTATAAAAGTTTCAATGCAGTAGATATGTTCGGCGACATATAAAAGCAATACTATTATCCCACGACGAAAATAAACATACTTTTTTGCAAAAAAAAGGTCGAAAAAAGCGTTTTTTTATTTTATTTTTCTCGGTTTTCAACAATTATTCAGAAACAGTTATGTCTATAATCTTGTTGATCATGTTTTATTCACTGAAGTCTCTCAATAAGTGGTGCAAGAGGAGTATCAAATAGTGAACGTCTTCTAGTATATCACACCTGGTGAGTGGACCTTACAGGCTGTACTCATCCGTGGGGAAGTGGGCCGACTTTAGCATTTTCATCGCTGTTCCATAAGTAAAATAAATCAAAAGAGGGTTTGGCTGTTGTTTTAAGTTGACTGCAGGGTGCGCGTGATCCCATATGGAACAGCTCACATGATCACCGATTCAATAATATTTTCTTCGGAATAATAAACGTGTAATCGACATTCTGAGGTAAAAAAGTAAAGGCTTCAGCCCGGAAAATATAAAAATAAAATCAAAGAATTGTGAATACGTTCCACTTGCAACCGGGTATTACACTTTATTCTTTTTCGATTATCATTTCAACGTTACGACGACTACACTGCCCTAATCTCCTCTAGATAAGCATATCATTCAACATCGACTCACCTGGTGGACTGATCAGCTTGAAGACATTCAAATCGAAGCGAACTTTAGAACTTCCCTCGCTCCTCTTATTGATCTACTGCAGTGGATGGAAAGGGATCTGCAAGATTATCGACAGTGAACTATTTCTGAAAACCACGATCAGTCATACGCAAACTCTGAACCGCGTTTCGACCTAATTCATTTGCAATTTTCTTTCAAAAAAATTGCTACTATCGACAAGCCCTTTTTAGTTTCACTAACTGCTTATTATTCAGTGACTATCGGCCTGTTTAACCTATCAGAAATGTGCGAGAAAAAGTTGCGTAAAAAGTTCGCGAACCTCTGATTCTCTCCATTTCGCATGCTCTCTCTCTTTCTCTAACCAGGTCGATGAAAAGTTCACGAACTTTTCGACGAACTGTGTTCGAAAATCATACTTTTCTTTTGTTTTACTTACTTTTATAAACTATTTTTGCTTTTAACTTATGATTTCTTATAATGACAACCTTCCCTTAGCTGGAATAGCTTCAGAATACAGCGTAGTGAAAGTAAACACGGTTGGAGTATTTTTTTCGAAAATGGGTCACCACTTTCCCCACCCTGTAATGTCAAGCTATTCCATCAGAGGGAAGGTTGTTCTTATACGCAGTCATAAGTTAAGAGCAAAAATAATTGATAAAAATAAGTAAAACAAAAGAAAAGTACGAATTTCGAACGAATTAATGCCGGTTTTTAACGAACTTTTCAAGGAGCTGCGTGAAAAGTTAGAGAAAGGCGAGAGAGCACGCATTCTTGAGAGAGGGAAAAGGAAGTAAACAATCACTGCTTCCTTTTCCCTCTCTCAAGAACGCGTGCTCTCTCGCCTTTCTCTAACTTTTCACGCAGCTCCTTGAAAAGTTCACGAACTTTTCGACGAACTATGTTCGAAATTCGTACTTTTCTTTTGTTTTACTTATTTTTATCAATTATTTTTGCTTTCAACTTATGACTGCTATTAAGAACAACCTTCCCTCTGATGGAATAACTTGACATTACAGGGTGGGGAAAGTGGTGACCCATTTTCGAAAAAAATACTCCAACCCTGTTTACTTTCACTACGCTGTATTCTGAAGCTATTCCAGCTAAGGGAAGGTTGTCATTATAAGAAGTCATAAGTTAAAAGCAAAAATAGTTTGTAAAAATAAGTAAAACAAAAGAAAAGTATGATTTTCGAACATAGTTCGTCGAGAAGTTCGTGAACTTTTCAACGACCTGGTTAGAGAAAGAGAGAGAGTACACGAACAGGAGAGAATCAGAAGTTCGCGAACTTTTTACGCAACTTTTTACGCAACTTTTCTCGCACATTTCTGACAGATTAAACAAGCCGTATATATATTTTCAATGCGTTGAATGCCATCTTGTCAAACAAATAATGAACGGCCATCGTGTTATCGGCAAAACTGGAGAAGCTTTAATCTATGCCTCCAAAAACATCGATTGAATCGTTTCCTGGCGCTTTGAGAGTCTTTACGTTCGTGTGTACCATCCTGGAGCCCGATGTGCGAAGGGAGTATATCTGCAATGGTGTGACTACCGTCTACCATATGATCTCCTCCTTCGAATTGATTATGTCCTCACAGTGCTCAGAGGAAGATAACAAAGAGTTAATGAGTAGTCTGGGGAGGGAGACAGTTAGTGTCTTGCTTTCTCCAATCCCCGCACTCATTCGCTCTGTCTGAATGGCTCTGTCTGAAAATTATACGAACTCAAAGTCGGTGTCGGAAATCGGACAAAACTTTATGACCAACCTAATATTCCACTCAATGATACGAGAGAATTTATTATCGACGCGTTTTACAGGTCCATCAGTTCTTCCTGCAATGACCTCGCGCATATTCGACAGCTGGTCGTATAAACAACAACTTATGACAGACTTTTTGACTCGGTGAACATATTTGTAGATACCCTTGGCAAAGTGTGAAAAATCGAAATCGCCCTAAATGTGCCCACGTGTAGTACTCGACGAACATAGCTCGGGTGCCACATCCGGAGTCTTCTAGATCATTCTCTGCGAAATGAGGCACACTTATTTGAGAAATTTGAAATTTCGAATTTTGCCATTTCGGCATCTACTCTTGAAGAAACAACGAAAAATTTTTTTGATTTTTTAAAATTAATTTAGATGGGTGGGTCGATAATTTTTTATCTTTCGAATATATAGAGCGACATGCTTGCTACTCGAATAAAAAACTAAAAAGAAATTTTAAAAAAATAAGTTTTTGAGAAATCGTCAAAAATGTTTAAAAAGTCAGTTCTCGATCGTCCCGAAACTACCCTACTCGAGTGATGAGAGAATGTTCAGAATGAAGAGACGATTACACGCATAGCAGATTCGCACTTGATTATTGCACTTGATATATAGCACTTGATTCGTATTTAGTTATTATTTGTTGATACAAAGCAACAACGCAATTACCGCATAGATATCTCATATATGAGCATATCCTGCAACGTCCACTCACCTGGTGGACTAAACAACTTGGATACGTTAACATCGACATACTCATTGGATCCATTCCTATCTCTTCTGACTAAGTTAGTGACTGCAAGATTATCGGCAATGTATTTTCTAAAAAACACCGACTAATTTATTCATATTCAGCTTATTTTTTTTTTGAAAAATGGAAATTTTTTTTTTAATTAAGAAAGTTGGTTCTTTTAGAAAAGACAGGAAGTCAAAAACGCTGTCGGCCTCAATCTCATATAGATAAGACGTGCATGAAACGGCCTCTCACCTGGTAGACGGAACCACACTCCTGATGGTAACCGCATTGGGTAATCGAGGAATCTACTGATATTGAACTGTAGCTGGTTGAGCGACTACAGTACACGGCCATCGGTTTAGAAAAATATTGAAAGTGAACACTCAGTGGCAAAAAGTGAAATTTTTGGACAATCGCTTCCATTATTTATTTCTGGACGCCCGATTTACTTTACCAGTGGAAACGCGGTTACTATTGGGGTGTCCGGAAAGTTCGTATAATGCTTCGGAAAAAAGTCAGTTCGCGATCAAATGCAGTGATTGCGCAATCTGTTTGTCAACAATGTATTGCTTCATTCTGACGTTGAGTAGTGAGAGGATTGAATCAGTCTCCTAGTTGCTACATTGATTCTTGTGATGGACTCCCATCTCTACCTCCGAGCAGTTTTACTTCATTACTACCGTCTTGGCCGATCCGTGAAGGAGGCCCACCCTGCCCTGGCCCAGTCGGAAGGAGCTGACGCCCCCTCCATACCCTTCTGCTATAAGTGGTTCTCCCGCTTCAAGAAAGGGGAGTTTGGTCTCGATGATCAACCCCGCTCTGGACGCCCTCCCTCCCTCGATCAGCCTCTCGTTCTCCGCACACTGAAGCGCAAGCCCATGGCCAGTGTGCGTGAGTTGAAGAAGGATACTGGTACTCCCAGATCAACGGTATCCGATATCCTCCATCGATCTGGGAAGAAGCCGAAACTCCCACAAATGATTCCCCATGACCTCTCCCCCGAACAGCTGAAAAATCGTGTTCAAGTCTGTCGGGAATTACTCCATCGTAGATACAATCTTCGATGGGTCAATTCCATCATCGCTACAGATGAGAAGTGGATCACGTACGATAACCCTGTGAGGAGACTGCAATGGGTGGATGCAGATGAGAAGCCCACGCCCGTCCCGAAGAAGGAAGAGCACGGAAAGAAGGAACTCCTCTGTTTCTTCTTCTCAGTGCTCGGTCCCATCTACTGGGAGATCCTCGCCCCTGGCACCAGCATCAATGCCGACCTCTTCTCTGAACAACTGGAAGATGTCGCGATCAGAGTCCATCCCAGACTCCTGAACCAGGGCAAAATTCTTCTTGTGATGGACAATGCTCGCCCACATCGAGCGAAGATTACCCAGAAGAAAATGGACGAGCTGAAGATCGAGAGGATTCCCCATCCACCGTATTCCCCGGATCTCTCCTCATGCGACTACCACTGCTTCCGCTCTCTCTCTCTGACTTCTGCAAAGGAAAGAAGTTCAAGAATCGAGATGAAGTTGTGAGGGCTTTCGTGAACTGGGCGGTCTCGAAGAAACCCGCATTCTGGAAGAGAGGAATCGAGACCCTGCCCAATCGCTGGAGGGAGGTAGTGAGAAAGAAGGGGGCATACATTGGTCACTGAGAATTGTAAAGCATTGAATAAAAAATAAATAAAAAATTATACGAACTTTCCGGGCACCCCAATATAATAGAATGACTCGCCAATTCAATGTTTTATTGCCACCCTTTATTGCTACGGCTACTTCCATTTGCAATCTCTTAGAGACACTCTTGGTTAAAAAAACATAACCAAAATGAATGTGCTTTTCTAAAAAGTAAATTAATTCAATCCTCGAAATCAATTTTCATTCCTCGTGCATGTCACTGCGGTGTGCATGTGGGGAACATACACTACAATGAACAGTTAACTTTCCCCGGACCTCGCAGGAATACCCTATTCTGCATTTCTTGCGCTAGGAAATGTAACAAAATGAGCTCTAACCAGAACGTTCTTCGTTTTCGCATCGATTTCATCGACACAGCGCCCCGAGAAAGAGAGTCATTTTAAACTCCATTTTTTACTCCATTTATGTGTCACACCGATTACAGCAAAACCAATTATTTCTGCCTTTAGTTTATTTGTTGATAAAACAGTCAACTACCTTTCTCTAACATCGCACCGAGTCTCCGATGGATGAGTAAACCTGCAACTTCGACTCACCTGGTGGACTGATCCGCCAGAAGACGGATCGAAGTGACCGTAGTTTTACAAAACTACCGTATACCATAACAGTTAGCCTTGGTCAGATAATGTTCCGTTGGTCAGACTTATAACTACCGTACACCCGCAAACCATGGTGCATTTTCCAAGAAAGTGTGATCACTACCGCAAGATTAGAGATTTATTAGACAATTTTATTAGTTATTTAAATAATCAAATATCGTAAAAATATAATTTAATTGCACCCTAGGAACTATAGTTAAATTGCGTAGTTCATAATTATTGTGTGCACGAATGTGCCATTTACTACAGTATGCGGCGAGGTTTCGCAGTTCAAATTTGTTGTATTTTCGCTCTAATTTCGGTTTTTACTAGATTTTGCTCGTTTTTCCTTTGTTTTTCGTCGATAAAGTCGTTCCATTAAATCACACTCGCACGTATCCTCGCACAACAACGATTGATCACCAATATTCTCCAACCGATGCACCACAACGCACCATGGTGTGATTTACTAGATCGCAGAAACCTTCACATCTCGTCAATTCGGAAGAGCGAGAGGTTTTGAGGCGAGGATATCTAGGTAGCTGACAACAAATAAACATCATAGAAGTAGTCTAGCGAACACAATTCCGATATTTTTATGGCATTAAACACACTCGCAATACTACAATGAATTGAGTCAAATTGTTTATGATCCTTGCCTGCAACCCCCACTCACTCGAGAATAGAACAGCATTTTCCAACACAACACTAATCTTCCATAGAATTACAACAAAATATTTTAAACGTAACACAGCCGGATATATTGCTAATCTCAACATAAAACGCTCATGAATGACGTTTGTAACACACATTCGCCTAGTGCGCAAATTCTCTACCGTGCATTGATGTTGGACTGCGATCCGATCTGCCAGATGCGGAAAAGTCGCCGTCGCGCTTTACGTGATCATCGATTAAATCATATGAAAAACGAACATTCCAAAACAAAAACTTCGTAAGAAGAAATACATTTTCTATGATGTGTTTTAACAGTTGTTAAAACAAGAACAGTTCTCGCATCAGTGGCAGGATATATTACTACGAAAACTTTCATGTGCAATGAATACGTGGCTCCTGCTTGCAAAATAAAAATGTGCGTGCCCTACTCGCATCACAAATGGAAATGTGGTTCCTACTATGACACGCTACATATGCGCTTCATAGTAACCATATATTGTAATGACTACTTCCATTTGCAATATACGCGAGAAAGCCTAGAGTGAAAAATAATAATATTAGAGAAAGAGCCTTTCCAAAAACCAGTTACATTCATTCCACGCAATAATTGTCCCTCGTGCATCTCATTCAGGGGTGAACAGAGTGCACTATGAAAGTACAGTTTGCTTGAGCTTAGGAATGCCTTATTTTCGGATATATCGATACAGTAGCGCCAATAAGTATTGACACGATTTGTTATTTCGCTATAACTTTTTCGCTGATCTATTTAGCAATTTGGATGTTGTGGTACTAAACGCCAAATTGATCGAGGAATACGATGCACATATTGCGTCATCACTTGCATCATAACTGATTGCGTAGTGATGACTCATTCGAATTTCAGTTTTTTAAACAGGCATTATTCTTATACAGATTTTTTCCAGCTTGCCAAACTTTCTGACGTTGGAGATAGGACCGAGGCCTATCCAGAATAACAATTTGAAGTTGCTGCTCGGTCGCACATTGGCTGCAGCCTTGCCGCAATATCGATGTAAAAAATTCCGATATCGGCTCCTAGTCCAGCTAGAGACTGGTTCAGGGGATCAAAATGATCGCCATCACGAGTCCAGATGATCCTGTGAATATGAAAGCAATATCTCAGTATTTGCCCTCAGGGCATGAAAAAATCACTTTTTCACATGACCACTTTTTGGAGATTCATAACTATGTGGGAACTGTATATAAAAATCCGATTTTTGCTTAGTTATGTTCACAACTGGACTTCACGCCTCCTCGACCCCGAACCCACGCGGTCGGACCTTCATTGAAGTCTGTGTGAGGAACAGGATGCGGCTATGGAACACGTTCCCCAAGAGGCGGCTCGGACGGATCTGGACCTGGCGCTCCCCCAACGGCTCAACATTCCATCAAATTGACTACGTTGCAGCGCCCACCACAGCGAGAGTAGTCAATTGCGGGGTCGTTGGAAGGTTCGAGTTCAACTCGGATCATCGCCTCGTCCGTCTATGTCTCTCTCTCCCCGACAAGGTCAGGCAGAAAAGATGCAGAGAGCGGCTTGATTTCGATCGGGTAGCTTTTACTGCCAACGCATCCCTCCTTGCGTCACTGCCCCTTGGTCGCCCCAATTCTGCCGCCGATGCCTACTGCAAGATCAAGGCTTTCACTGAGACCGCGGCAGTCAACTGTTGGAGGAAGCGCCATTCCCCACCCTGGATCTCGACCGCAACAAAGAACCTTCTTGCCACACGTCACCAATTGCAATCCAATTCGCAAGGAACTGTCGCCTATTCCATCGCATGCAAGGCTGCTCGAATGAGTCTCATAGCGGATATCAGGAAACGGAAGGAAGAACAAGCACGGCAAGCAGCGATGATGGGAAGGAGCATTGTGAAGTGCTGTCTCTTCAGTCGTCGAAGCAGCGTCTTCTCGTCCCCGATCCTGTCTCTGGTGCACTCTCTCAAGCAGCAACCAAGACAGCGGTGAAGACCTTCTTTGAGGACCTCTACACGCCAGGAGTGCAGCTTCCTCTCACTGTGTCCCCTCCCGCTCTAGACCCATTGCCACCCTTCCAATCCGATGAAATCAGGCATGCGATGTCTCTCCTGAAATGCGGCCATTCCCCTGGTTCGGATGGGATTCTCCCTGAGATGCTCTTCCTCGCCAGAGATCACTTGGCCCCAGACATCGCTGATCTGCTCAATCGACTGGTTGCCGGAGACGCAGTTCCAAGCGATTTGACGGAAGCAGTCGTTTCATTGTTGCATAAGAAGGGAGATCCTAAGAACATCGGCAATTTCCGCCCCATTTCGCTGCTCACCGTCACTCTCAAGACGATGACATGGGTGATTTTGAGAAGATTCGAGCAAGTGTTGGAAGAGAATGAATCGACGACCCAAACCGGTTTTCGTCGCGGATTCAGCACCCTCGATAACCTTCATGCGATCAAGCAGGTAGCAGAAAGAGCCCACGAGTACGGTATCCCTATCTACTTGGCGTTTGTCGACTTCCGCAAGGCCTTCGACTGCGTTGAGTGGAATGCTTGCTGGAACGCCCTCTTCTTCTTCGGAGCCCACCCCATCCTCGTCCACCTTCTGCGTCGTCTTTACGAGTCTTCTTCCACACTCATTCGAGTAAACGAAGAACTCGTCCCTGTCACCGTGAGAAGAGGAGTTCGCCAAGGGGATACACTCTCCCCTCGCCTTTTCAACGCTGTGCTACGATCTGCGATGGACAAGATTGACTGGGAGAAGGATGGAATCCAAATAGATGGGAGGAATCTATGCCATTTGGAGTACGCGGACGATGTAGTTCTCATCGCGAAGTCGAGACCCGAATTGGAGAAAATGTTGAAGAAGTTGATGAGCGCTTGCAGAAGAGTTGGTCTCGAAATCAATGCAGCAAAGACCAATCTACTCACCTCCTGCACCTCTACCAGGAATCCAATCACTATTGACAATCTACGGTTCGAATTTGTCGAAAGAGCCACATATCTAGGAGGGCGAATCAGTCTTCCCCTAGATCACTCCGACGAAATTGAACATCGGATTGGACTGGGCTGGTACGCATGGAGTAAGCTGTCCCATCTTCTATCGTCACGCCTTTTACCCATGAAGATCAGGCGACGGCTCTTTGAAAGCTGCATCACAAGTACAGTACTCTACGGATGCGAAGTCTGGGCATTACGATCGAGTGAGAAGGAACGACTGAGTGTTACTAAACGAAATATGGAACGGAGGATGTTGGGAGTTACGATCAGAGATCGTTGGAAGAATGAACGAGTTCGTGGAATCACCAAGCTAAGAGACTGGGTCGAGGAGGGATTGAAACGGAAAGCACGGTGGGCACTCAAAATTAGGCAAATGAATCTGGAGCAGTGGAGTCGCGCTACTACAGTCTGGACACCCTACAACAGGAGCCGCCCCCCTGGGAAGCCACGCGTACGCTGGAGAGACGACCTTAGCCGAGCCATTGGCACACATTGGTGGAGTGCAACCTATGCAGAATAGACAAATCCTCATCTGAGCAAACTGCCTGATATGATAAACTGATTGATTGATTGATTGATGTTCACAATGTTGTATTCTTATGATTCCCAACAATTTTCGTCTGCACCCTCCCTCCAACTGTGCCCAAAGTTATTAAAACATTTCAAAAAGTTGGGAATCAGTTCCGCAAAACGTGTTGGACATGTACACATAATAACAAAAGTTTTCCACAACTTTCTCTCAAACATGTTTTCGAAGGTTCATGCAATCAGGACCACGGTGCACCTCTGAAACACGATCACCGCGGACAGGAAAGATTTCCAAACACTCTAAAAAGTTGGGAATCATACGACTACAACATTGTGAACATGACTAAGCAAAAACCGGATTTTAATATACAGTTCCTACATAGTTATGAATCTCCAAAAAGTGGTCATGTGAAAAAGTGATTTTTTCATGCCCTGAGGGCAAATGTTGAGATATTGTTTTCATATTCTCAGGATCATCTGGACTCATGATGACGATCACTTTGATGCCCTGAACCAGTCTCTAGCTTGACTAGGAGCCGATATCGGAATTTTTGACATCGATTTTGCGGCAAGGATGCAGCCAATGTGCGACCGAGCAGCAACTTCAAATTTTTATCCTGGATAGGCCTCGGTACTATCTCCAACGTCAGAAAGTTTGGCAAGCTGGAAAAAATCTGTATAAGAATAATGCCTGTTTAAAAAACTGAAATTCGAATGAGTCATCACTACGCAATCAGTTATGATGCAAGTGATGACGCAATATGTGCATCGTATTCCTCGATCAATTTGGCGTTTAGTACCACAACATCCAAATTGCAAAATAGATCAGCTAAAAAGTTATAGCAAAATAAAAAATCGTTTAAATACTTATTGGCGCTACTGTACATGGAATAACCAGAAAACCAGAACAAACCAGAACGTTCTCCGTGCTCGCTTCAATTCACCTGTTGCTGTAATAGGAGAAGGAGACGGCTGAATCGAAGAAAAGTTTGAAGATATAATTAATGCCTGACTCTCTCGGATTCGTGCACTCTCTCATTCTCTCTGGACACTACTCGGTAGGATATGGTGAAGAAGTATGATTGGAATGGGAGAGTGAACGCTCCACTATTCGTCTCCTTTACAAATATTGAAGTTTTAGAACAGCTTGCCCCATCCATATCGAAACTCTCAAAACAGTGCAAATGTTTTCTCTTGAAACGCGCAATTAAAAGTGCGCTAATTGACGAATAACCTTGTCTAGAGCGTGAGCTTCAACAAGAAAGCCTTATTGTTGTGACAACAGCTGAGGCTCAACTGGAAAACCGACATTTTTTTTTTAAAAATGGGAGAAGCCATTGCCTACCAACGAAAAAAATTAAGGCAGTTATCGTTTCACCTATCGCCACAACCCCAAATCCCCTAATCGACAGAAGCTCAAATATTTCGACATTTTACGATATACGATCAATTTTACTGATTCAATTTTACAAGCACATTCCCTCAAAGAAGCTCACATTAGACTTTATTTTAGAAACTCTCGTAGAACAATTGTTGTAGCTCCATCACGGCGTATAAGAGTATATCCTGCAACCCGCGTTCACCTCGTGGACTGGAGGATGTTTCTAACCATGGTACGATGAAGAGATGCAGCGCGTAGTAACCATTGGAACCTTCCCAGGTGTGAATCTGGATGATCAGCTGGAATAAGTGATCTACAATATTATCGACATTGAATATCAGTGGCAAAAAATGCACAGCACGCTGATGTAACCGTACTGCATGGACGATGACTGTCGCCGTTTCTTTTTGCGCCCCGATTTATTTATTAGCGCGATTCCAAATGTCACTCTCCAACTCCACGTTTCATTATCGCCATATATAATAACGACTACCTCCATTTGCAATATCTCGCATTCTTCTGATTCTAAAAAAATAGAATAAAATTAATGGAAGAGTATTCCCAAAAGGAAGTGAGCCCATTCCTTGTCCCTCATGTATCTCACCGCGCACTGCGGTGTGCAGTGAGATACACGAAGTAATGTGCAGTGCATGGAGACGAGAATGTGTGTACACGGATATGGAATGAACATCACGTAATTACAATGTGTCGAAATTTGAGTTTACACCAAATAAATACAAGAAGAAAAATCTTGCATCCCAAAAGGCAATATACGCATTGTTTTGCAATAGCTGATTGGATCAGGCACTAATAATTTATAGTCCATTGATATACATCTTTAATGAGAATTAATAATTCATTCAAACTTTAGTACTTCATTTTTGCGACACAGCAGAATGGACTAACTGTAGTTGCTACATTCTCGCACAGATGTGCATAGCCTGCAACGTCCACTCACCTGGTTGATTGATCAGATGTTCAGATGGAAGTGTTGGAAACTCTTTTCGAGCCTCTGCCTCAGCGACTGCAGTGGATCTAAGATCTACAAGATTATCAACAGTGATTATTTCTAACAACCGTGGCAAAAGCAATCGGTGCAGAATCACAACATTTTGAGCAATTTTTTTTGAATTCCTATTTGTTGCACGAGATATTCGCATGTTCGTAGTTTTTTGACCGTCAAGTATTTTCTCCTGGAATATTATCGCTATAACAGACAGGGTATGCCGCGACGAATACTTTCAATTACAAATCGGTCAAATGTTCTATAATAATTCTAAAATTGTTGAAAAGACACAAAACAATATTGTATAATCAACATACAATGCCACAAAATTAGATTGAGTGCCAGTTTTACTAGTATCACGCCTGCTTCCTATTTATAGCTACAAGCTGCGATTGACCCATGCGTGATATGGACAACAATCGTCAAGTTTCGAAAGCGGGACGATAAATATTCCACCCACCATATTTCGCGTTTCACAATTTTATCAAGTCCTAGACTTCAGAATTGACATTGATTATATGCGGGTAATGCACTGCAAAAAACAAACAATTTGTGAAAAAGCTTTCTTAATCAAGTGTTTGTTTGACAAAAGCTATATCAAATGTAGATGGAGAGAGTGTATATTTTATCCAAAACCCTTGTGAATAAAAACGAACGGCTAACCTCATCACGAGGGTGCAGATAGAGTGTAGACAGGAAATTGCACTGCCGATATTCAGCACAAATTGGAGAACTTGCGATTGATCGATCACCAAAAACTCAACGGAGAACCATGAAATTTAGTAATTTCAGACGGCATTCAAGACTCAACTACTCCCTCTGGAAAACAGCCTTTAATAGAGCAAATGAGAAACCGCAAATCGACACATCACAAAATCGCCACTTATGCGATCATTAGTCTGTTTCGAGTTATTCTGCGACAAATGACGTGAGCAGTCTGATTCTTCCGATTCTACACATCTTTTTAGTTCGATTCAGTTGAGCGAGATTCAGTTGAGATTCAGTTGAGCAAAGGTAAGCGTAAATGCACCCAAGCACAAGTTCATCGATCACAACTACTTGATTTTTATATATTAGGTTGAAACATAAGTTCTGTCCGATTTCGTGAACGAGGTTTGAGCTCGCGCAAAATGCTCATCTCAAATCGCATTGAGTTAACTCAGTAGCGTAATTAGGTGGAAGACTTGAACATTCCCTACATATGTTCAGATCAAATAAGCGACTCAGGGTATACGAGAAATTGATGATTGTCACCAAACCAAGTTTCGGATTTTTTTCAAAAGTGTTTGGATCCCTATTTTGCAGTAGGGAAAAATCGTGGGGCAACTTCACATATATTATTGAGAAGGCCATGTCTAGTACTTTCTAAACCTAAGTTGAATGGTGGGGTTGATACATCCCTTCAATGAATTACATGAGGAACAATAAGTAAGATGGAGCGATGGAGCTGTTCAATCGATTAGTATTCCTGCCCCGATAATCAAACAGACAGTTCTTAGAATATGAGCGATATAGTGCACTACTATTGCGCCATTCATACATTAGAAAAATCTAGCTGAACTGATCTTCATCTTTCTCAAAATTGTGATTTTTCAAAAACATATTATACTTGCGAAAGATGCAAAATTCCAACTTTTGGTGTCCAGGCTAGGATTACTTCTCTACCAAAAGTACCTATCACCCAATTTGTCCAAGCCACAATGTAATAGGGTAGGGTCAGCTTCAGCATGTAATCACAAAATAACGAGCTGATTCACTTTATGTGAGACAGGAACTGGTAAAATATGTCGATTTGAATGTTGAATTTGAGGCATCAATTTTTAAATAAATGTTGGCTTGTGACAGGAGGATCGCACAATTACCTAACTAAAATAGTGTGCTGAACAGGGCCGAATCTATACATTTTCAGTATGTTTTAATCTCTAAGTCTAACTATTTGAATGCACGGTAGATAAATTCATATGAGGTCATGTCCAGGACATCAGTATTGGTCAATTGGTGCATTTTTCAAGTTGGCCTTTCGTGTTAGAATTCATTTCAAGTTGCTGTTGTAATGCACGACCATGGTACTTTCCAAAAATATAATACGGTTGGCCGAAGTTATAGAGCTGTACAAATGTGCGCTATACGTAGTGTTGAATCACTTATTGTGTGAGAACAACCATTTGAAAATAGGTCGAAAAGGAAGGATGTTGAATGTAAGAAAACCAAAATATTGAAATCGGACAGAACTTTTATTCCAACCTGATATCACAGAATCTACAGGAATTTTGCATTGGCTCAGATCGCATTCCACATAATCTTAGCATGCAACCCCCGTTCGTATGACGGCCTGTAGTGCGTTCCTGAAGATGATCGGCGTGAAGGAGTTCGACGTTACCGATCGAGGCTTCCATCAACAATTACAGGTGGAGGCTTATAGTGATCTAAAATATTGTCGACAGAGAATAACGTTCCTAATATTGCAAAAGGTCCAAAAAAGGTAAAGGTAAATAAGAGGTAGAGGTAGTCACAAAGAAAGGTAAATAAGAGGTAGCTTACGCTATAGATATTAGCTATACAGGGTGTCCAAAAAGTATTGTTACACGGATAAAACCATGTATCTTTCTTTAAAAGCAACATAGACAACTCAAACGGGGCACAGTATTTATCAGTGACCATATGAACATAACAATGCACGATCACTCGATCTGGCCTCCATTGGCCGCGATGACCTCTCTGAGACGACGAGGGACCGAGTCGATGACGGCCCGCAGGTAAGGGACGTCGATCTTCTCCCATGCCTTGAGAAGGGCTGCCTTGAGGGAATCGCGGTTCTTGTGGCGAGTAGAGCAGGCCTCCTTCTCCAACACTGACCAAATGCTGAAGTCCAGAGGGTTGAGATCGGGGGAGTTCGAGGGCCATTCCTCACTCGAGATGAAGTCGGGCAGATGGGCGCGACACCATGCCTGCGTCACTTTTGCCGAGTGAGCAGGCGCTGAATCCTGTTGGAAGGTCCAGCGAGCCCCTTTGAAGTGGGAGCGGGACCAGGGGAGAAGGGCCTTCTGGAGAATTGCCCTGGTGTAGTACTCCTTGTTGATCTTGACCCCGGGATCCACGAACACGAGAGGAGTCTTGCCCGTCGAGCACACACCAGCCCAAACCATCAGTGCCTGGGGGTGGGCAATGCGAGAGATGGTTCTACCTCTGGCGTCAGCTTGCTGAGGAGACTTGGCGATGATCCTGGTGTTCTGACTGTTGTAGACCTCCTCGACTGAGAACAGCTTCTCGTCAGAGTAAACGGTAGTCAAGTGCTCCCCACGATCGGCCCGCTGAAGGAGCAGCTTGCATCTCTCCAGGCGCTTCTGCTTGTGGACATCAGTGAGGCCATGGCCCTTTCTCATCTTGTAGGGGTAGGACTTGAGAAGAGAATGAACGATGGCACACACGGATCCTTTGGAGATCTTGAGATCCTTAGCCATCTTCCTGATGGATCGTTTGGTATTGCGATTCACTCTCTTCTCCACGATTCTCCTGTTCTTCTGAGTGAGAGCGGTCTTGGGTCTTCCTGATCTTGGACGGTCCTTCGCAGTGCCCAACTGCTTGAAACGGGAGATGGTGCGATAGACTGTCATTCGGGAAATACGAAGCTTCCTCCTGATGGAATCTGGGGGGTCGCCGAGGGTCCAAAGGTTGATAATAGTTTGACGATAGCGATTTGGACGAACCATGACTATGGGAAACTAATTAATAGGTTCCCTCAACGCACCGAAGGGTGGGCTCAAACGTGTTATTACAGGTTTTGACAACTCGACCTACATGTTAAACAAAAACTCGCGTTTCAAAAGTGTAACAATACTTTTTGGACACCCTGTAAAGGTACTTCTTTTTTTTAATTTTTTTAGAAGCTGAACTGAATTTGTTTTCAGACGCAGGTTACGTTGCTCTACCACTCGTCAGCGGCCGGAAAATAATTATTTGTGTGTATTTTTAAGGCAAATCCGAATTTGTATTCACAAGTCAAACATCCTCTGCTCACTATGCGCATTGTTTAAATTTCTTGTCCATTGTTTGCAAATTTTTGTTGTGTTGTTAATGAGTACAGTCAAATAAATGTTCACTTCATTACCACTTCACTATCAGCCGTTTTTTTGACGATTACTTGCATAGTCTATCGTGCAACCATAGCGCGTCACACTAGTGCATTGTCAACGAAATCCACTTAGTTCGCGTCTTAGATTAGCCCGTGTGACGGCCAAGCAGAACGTATATATCAGTACTCATTGATAAACCATTACATCTGATTCTAAATCTTTAGTTTCTGCCGCTAGTGTTGAAATGGCGACAGAAAGCGTTGAAAGGTAGGCGTCACGGGCTAAATTGGCTTCAAATGGGCTCCAGTGGAACAGTCAGTGTCAAACATCAGTGCGCACATTATCTTGGGAGGTGAGAGAGGCGAGATGCGAGAGAGTGCTGAGAATTAGGGAAAACCATTAAATGGTAATGCTCGATCGCTAGTGGTTCTCTGAGCGAATTTCATCGCCCTCGCGATCACTTGACGAAATTTAGTATTTGATCAGAATCTTATAGAGGAGTCTGAAGAACCGTCCTGCTACCGATTAACGAAAGTGAACAATTACTCGTTTTTTATAGTCCCTGTGTAGTTCTGTAGCGAAAGCTCACTTCGCTACTACAATACGTTCACTCAAAATCAATAATAATCATATTTTTATACAACAACGTCTCGATTCACAAATCAAACTCGAGTACCGTACTTCGCCAAGTTGTCTGAGGCATTCTGCACTCGCTTTAGCACTGGGGTTCTCGATACTCAGGCGAGTCACGCAGGGCTTGGCGTCGAATTTTCCTTTTTTTACTCGGTTGTTCTTCGATTACGTGCCGAGTCACGTGTTTACTCTCATCCTTTTTTCTTTCCTTTCATGTCATTCCCAAGCATTGCATAATCATTTGCGTGCCTTCATTCATCCATCCCACGTTCATTACGCTTCATTGTTAGACGCGGTTCACTTCGTCCGACTTACACCGCACATTCATCGATCGACTTCAACATTGATCGATCGACTCTTCACTTCCTTCTCCTCTTCAATAATAAAGGTACACTTGCCCCTTATCAATCAAATCAATTCCATTCCCCCTTTCTTGTTTATTAATTAGTTTTTTCGACTTAAACTTGTAAATTTAAATAAATAAAGTTATTTTATTATCACCCTTTGTCCTTTGCATTCCATTAACAGATTCTGGCAACGGAATCCTGTACATGGTGCATCGGCTTTTTTAAACAATCCTAGCCATAATCATCAAGTCCCGCGTGGCCCAAAAGCATTCTATCACCAATCACCCCACTTTCGCTCATTCCCAAAGCAATCACCATTACTTCCACTTCCACTTTCACTCTCCCACCAAACGTTTCAACTCGCCGACAAAGAATGGGCGACACTTTCGAGTCAGAATTCTCTACCGATTATGACAAACTCTATTCACTTCTCGATGAGCTCAAACCGCTCTTCGAAACAATCGATCTCGAAACCACGAGACTGCCCCAGATTTCTAATCAAAATGATATCCATTCACTGAGCTCCCGCATGGTCACTACCATTGGTGACGCCGAGGAAATCATCACCAATTACACAGGAATCGTCAGAACGATCAAGGAGAGGATTGAAGAGATGGGCAAGAAGATTGAGGGCAAAGAAAGAGCAGAAAAAGAGGGCGAACACCTCGAGGAAGTGCAGCTGGGCATACACGGATCAAGCAACCTTCCGTTGAACGCAGTCAGTTTGACTTCTCTTCTTAATAGTAAAGAGTCAAAATACGAAAATACCCTCAATAGATCGATACGACGCGTTCGCGCGGTGTCGATGCTAGGAACTTTCGTTGACCAGGGCGCATCTCTCAATCAGCCTTCCCCTCAGTCTTTCGCACCTGCGCCCAATCAAAACGCATTCACCGTGCAATCACCCTCTCCCCCCCAAGTCACTCAGTCACAGCCAGCGTCCGTTGACCAAGGGGGAAATAGCAGTGGCATCAATAACCCGCAACTCATCACGGCTCTCTCCCCACCTGCTTTCGACACTCGGGAATCAACTCTCACTCATATTTCATCACCCAATGCTATTATTTCGTCATCGACGCAATCACTTCCCCCACTCGATTCAGTGTCGCATAGGCCTAGCCTCTCATTTCCACCCATCATACTCGAGACTTTCGACGGCAGTGATATTACTCGATGGTCCGCCTTCAAGTATCAGATTGAGGCCCTCATTATCAACCAGCCACACTTGTCAGAAGTAGAAAAGATTTTCCACATTCGCTCTAATCTGAAAGGAAAAGCGCATCACTCCCCGTTCAGCCTAGCTTCCTAACCAAAATGCTCACTAGACTAGAATCAGAATACGATCGATACGACCTCACTCAAGCTCGTCTAATGCAATCAAAAAACCTGATTCACTTGTGTCCGCTCTCGAACTAATTGAGGATAAATTGCGCGAAGAGCGAGAGGATTCAGTCATGATCAGCGCTTTCACTCCTCAGCGTTCAAACTCTGTTGTCAACTCACAGTACAATAATGGCTCGCTGCCTTCCAAGGCGCACGCGTCGACAGCGCCTCACACTAAGTCGCCTGCCTCCCACTCCTCATCCACACCCAACCACTCTAGGAAGATTCCACTGTGTGTTTTCTGTGGCACACATCAGTACAGTGGAGAATGCGCTCGTGTCACTTCAATTAGGGAGAAGAAAGAGATTCTCAAGAACAAATCACTCTGCTTTTCTTGCTTCTCTCCCAACCACTCTTCTGATGCCTGCTACAAATCGTGTCCACAGTGCAGGGCAAAGCATCACAAGTCCCTGTGTACGAAGCAATCTACTCCTAACCAGTCTGGCGT
The DNA here is from genome assembly GCA_036245805.1 of Pristionchus mayeri. Lineage (NCBI taxonomy): Eukaryota > Metazoa > Nematoda > Chromadorea > Rhabditida > Neodiplogasteridae > Pristionchus > Pristionchus mayeri. The sequence continues at coordinate 33,511,436 of BTRK01000003.1, forward strand.
CCATTCATTAACTACTAGTCCATGCATTCAGCTCAACACTAGACTGTTCACAGCACCTGTCATGCTAGCAAACACGATCGCGCTCAGAAGTTCCTACGCGAACGCACTAAGTGACAAACTTGGGATGGATGCTTTCAGCAAGTTGTTGTTGCATACAAAGAGCATTGATACCCGAGTCTCCATGAATGGAGTGAGCTATGTTGATCATGGCACGGACAGCTGACAGTTGGTCGTCTACTCGGGATGATTTGGCTCTAATTTAACGAAGTGATTTGATCAAATCTGGCACATTCTCCCCTGCCGCTCCCGATCCTATCCCCCCTTCAGTTCCTGACAACCTTCCCGCACCAGTAGATCCTATCCCTCCTTCCATTCCCGAGAATCTCCCCGCACCAGTAGATCCAATCCCTCCTTCACCTCCTCCCACCGCTCCCTTGCCTCCACCTGAAACATCTCCTCAAACTACATCAACACCATTGTCATCAACATCATCATCTACTCCAGCAGTCATGAATGTGACTACCACCACAACAACTACTACCACTGCCGTACTGACTCCCAATATACCTCAACCGAGATCTCGACCGCGAAATAACTTGAATAATCGATGATGTTAACGAATTATTATGAAATCGGTTGACAAAAAATATGGTACAATCTTTACAACATCCAGCTAGATGACAAATTAGAGAATGAAAGACTATGGTGGACAGTAGGCTAGATGAAATGGAAAAGGGAAATGTTATATTGTGAATTGATCCCGAGGCTTATAAAAAGTGGTTGAAAGGCAATTAGAGTAGGAGATAAAACAATGTAAATGTCATGTCATGATAACGAAAATATGATTTCTCCATGGGTATGACCAGATAGGGAGAGATGAAGGGTAAAGCGGATAACGGTATCAGTCAACCATGTGATTTTTTAATCATGACTTGATGAGTGAGGTAGACGATGCAGGCAACGAGTAGAATGAGAAGGAGGAAGATGGTGAGATGACGGAGGAAGAGTAAGATACGGCGGGAGAGAGGCACTGTAATGAAAGAGCGTGAAATACCATGATTAAATCAGCGAAGCATACATAGAAAACGTTAGAATGATGTTGTATAATTCCCACGATTTTTTATAACATAATGACTTAGCAGAATGCTTCAATTTCACAAATAAATAGCGGGGAAATTTTTTTAAACCTTCCAAAAAAGTGATTAGCAGGACCTAAACTGAAAAAAATTGACTTAAATTAAATTTTAGAAAAACATTAAAACTGCCTTACTTTTGACCGGTAAGTTTTCCTCTATGTCGTAGCGTGGAGGCGTGTGAATTGGCGAGTGCACTTTCGGTGGAAAATTGGTGAAGGAGAGCTGAAGAGGTGGCATGAGAACGGAGTTTGTCTAATTAATTCGGATAGTGGTTTTTCAAGCCCATTGAAAATAACGTTACCAAGGAATTGTACCTGTTTCGCCTTAGATTCTTCACACTTCCGCTCAAGTCTTTCAACATCGATCACAATTGGAGGCCGTTCCATGGGATCACATCTAATTATTATGATCATGACAAAAATGTTGGCAATTGTGAACCTTGACTTAGTCGTTGGTAGAACAGTAGAAAATTCATGCTCGAGCCCGTTTCTGTTATCCATTGAGCATTCCGAATTAGAACACGACGGAGTTCGACTGCACCCAGACGGCATTATTGGGGAAGAAGACGAGATGAATGCAAGATAAGACCAGCACGAGACTGACAATTTGGGGTTATTTGTATAGTCCCTATTGCGTCTATTATGTACAAGATGTTTATCGAGGGCGATAAGGGGTGAGAGTGAACCGTGCGCTCCGGAAATGGGGGTCTTCGTACGATCACGAAAGATCTTATCACGTTACGAGCTCCCTTGCCGAATGTGAAAAATGAGATTAGAAGACGGGAGAATGAAGAAGATGTAGTGATTATATAGGCCATGTGAGACATTTATTCTGTGTACCACTACTCCACGTGTCAAACTTAAGCTTCTTTCGATTCTATCATGAAGCGTGATATAAGGGGACCAATGTCAGAAAAACTCATGATGTGAAAATATTATCATCTGAACTGAATTAGAGTCGCTCACGGTCACCTTGGGAACTTGTACAGGATTCCGTTGCCAGAATCTGTTAATGGAATGCAAAGGACAAAGGGTGATAATAAAATAACTTTATTTATTTAAATTTACAAGTTTAAGGCGAAAAAACTAATTAATAAACAAGAAAGGGGGAATGGAATTGATTTGATTGATGAGTAGCGAAGTGAGCTTTCGCTACACTCGGGGGAGACGAAGAAAGGAGAAAGAAAGAAATGATTGATGTAAAATGACTTATGAGAATGAATTAGCATATGATGCTTTTATGCGAGTGACTCACGAAAGGAGAACATCGTTTAAACGGTGAGCGAGTCGAACAAACGGAAGGTATAAAACGCAAATTAAGCGACAGGTTAACAACTTAAAGTCAAATTAGTACAAGATGCCCAGAGGCCGGATTGAAACAACTGGGAACAGCGTAGAATGGGGGAAACAATTTTACAGTTTGCCAATCTGGCCGAAGTTAACAAGTGGGGGAAACTCCAAGGGCTCCAATTGGGGAGGTAGAATTCTTCGTAGCCTTTTAGGGCTGTAGCTCCGGGTTACGAGTGCAGAAGTACTGCTGGTGGCGGAGTCCGCGGCCCTGCTCGTCCTTACATCCTCGAACACACAAATCTGGCTCGCACGAGGCTGAGTGTGCGGCGTTCTTGATACGGAAACACCGAAGACACTGATTCGGAGCCATGAGGGAAAGGCGGGTGGAAATGCTCGTGACATGGGAACAATTGCGGGAGTATTGGATCGTCGAATTACAGAAAGTACATTTCACAGTCTGAGCGATATGGGATGGCTTGGAAATGGGGTTAGTGCGTGGAGCAATGGGGGATCGACTACGATCTCTTGAATGAGTAGGACGGTCCAGTGAATTCGGGGTACGAAACTGTGAACGAGGGGCAATGCTAATGCGAGGGGTATGAGGGGTGGAGATTGAATGGGTGGTTGGGGGAAGGCTGAGTGGTGTTACTCAAAATGGCAGAGAGGGAGAGGGACATCGAGCCGAGCTCGTTCTTGATGATCTTCGACTCATTGGAGACGTGAGCCTTGAGATAGTTGAGATCCTCTTTGAGACTCTTTATTTCCTCACGACTCTTGTGCAGCTCAGAATGAAGAGAATCGAAGCAGGACTCGATGAAATCCTGAAGGGAAAAGATAAATGAACTGATAGACATGATGGTTTGATTGATATTGAGAATGTGATAGAGATGATAAAAGGGGAGTTTCGTGATTATGAAAATATGAAATACTGGATTGATGGATTTGAGGGACGAGATTCAATTATTACCCTAGTAGAGTAGTCGTCGTACGACGTGAAAAGAGCTGCCTCTTGGTCCATCTTCAATTCTTCTTCATGATCGACCGACTGAATGGAAATGATAAGTGAATAGAATGAAATAAATGATTGTATTATAATTTCGGTGTCATCCCATCCCATGGTCACTAGATCGAAGAGCTCAGCGCGGCGCAATTAGGAATCACCCTTTCCCCTCCCCCGAGGATTCCACTGTGCATACACACCGAAATTATAATACAATCATTTATTTCATTCTATTCACTTATCATTTCCATTCAGTCGGTCGATCATGAAGAAGAATTGAAGATGGACCAAGAGGCAGCTCTTTTCACGTCGTACGACGACTACTCTACTAGGGTAATAATTGAATCTCGTCCCTCAAATCCATCAATCCAGTATTTCATATTTTCATAATCACGAAACTCCCCTTTTATCATCTCTATCACATTCTCAATATCAATCAAACCATCATGTCTATCAGTTCATTTATCTTTTCCCTTCAGGATTTCATCGAGTCCTGCTTCGATTCTCTTCATTCTGAGCTGCACAAGAGTCGTGAGGAAATAAAGAGTCTCAAAGAGGATCTCAACTATCTCAAGGCTCACGTCTCCAATGAGTCGAAGATCATCAAGAACGAGCTCGGCTCGATGTCCCTCTCCCTCTCTGCCATTTTGAGTAACACCACTCAGCCTTCCCCCAACCACCCATTCAATCTCCACCCCTCATACCCCTCGCATTAGCATTGCCCCTCGTTCACAGTTTCGTACCCCGAATTCACTGGACCGTCCTACTCATTCAAGAGATCGTAGTCGATCCCCCATTGCTCCACGCACTAACCCCATTTCCAAGCCATCCCATATCGCTCAGACTGTGAAATGTACTTTCTGTAATTCGACGATCCAATACTCCCGCAATTGTTCCCATGTCACGAGCATTTCCACCCGCCTTTCCCTCATGGCTCCGAATCAGTGTCTTCGGTGTTTCCGTATCAAGAACGCCGCACACTCAGCCTCGTGCGAGCCAGATTTGTGTGTTCGAGGATGTAAGGACGAGCAGGGCCGCGGACTCCGCCACCAGCAGTACTTCTGCACTCGTAACCCGGAGCTACAGCCCTAAAAGGCTACGAAGAATTCTACCTCCCCAATTGGAGCCCTTGGAGTTTCCCCCACTTGTTAACTTCGGCCAGATTGGCAAACTGTAAAATTGTTTCCCCCATTCTACGCTGTTCCCAGTTGTTTCAATCCGGCCTCTGGGCATCTTGTACTAATTTGACTTTAAGTTGTTAACCTGTCGCTTAATTTGCGTTTTATACCTTCCGTTTGTTCGACTCGCTCACCGTTTAAACGATGTTCTCCTTTCGTGAGTCACTCGCATAAAAGCATCATATGCTAATTCATTCTCATAAGTCATTTTACATCAATCATTTCTTTCTTTCTCCTTTCTTCGTCTCCCCCGAGTGTAGCGAAAGCTCACTTCGCTACTCATCAATCAAATCAATTCCATTCCCCCTTTCTTGTTTATTAATTAGTTTTTTCGCCTTAAACTTGTAAATTTAAATAAATAAAGTTATTTTATTATCACCCTTTGTCCTTTGCATTCCATTAACAGATTCTGGCAACGGAATCCTGTACAAGTTCCCAAGGTGACCGTGAGCGACTCTAATTCAGTTCAGATGATAATATTTTCACATCATGAGTTTTTCTGACATTGGTCCCCTTATATCACGCTTCATGATAGAATCGAAAGAAGCTTAAGTTTGACACGTGGAGTAGTGGTACACAGAATAAATGTCTCACATGGCCTATATAATCACTACATCTTCTTCATTCTCCCGTCTTCTAATCTCATTTTTCACATTCGGCAAGGGAGCTCGTAACGTGATAAGATCTTTCGTGATCGTACGAAGACCCCCATTTCCGGAGCGCACGGTTCACTCTCACCCCTTATCGCCCTCGATAAACATCTTGTACATAATAGACGCAATAGGGACTATACAAATAACCCCAAATTGTCAGTCTCGTGCTGGTCTTATCTTGCATTCATCTCGTCTTCTTCCCCAATAATGCCGTCTGGGTGCAGTCGAACTCCGTCGTGTTCTAATTCGGAATGCTCAATGGATAACAGAAACGGGCTCGAGCATGAATTTTCTACTGTTCTACCAACGACTAAGTCAAGGTTCACAATTGCCAACATTTTTGTCATGATCATAATAATTAGATGTGATCCCATGGAACGGCCTCCAATTGTGATCGATGTTGAAAGACTTGAGCGAAAGTGTGAAGAATCTAAGGCGAAACAGGTACAATTCCTTGGTAACGTTATTTTCAATGGGCTTGAAAAACCACTATCCGAATTAATTAGACAAACTCCGTTCTCATGCCACCTCTTCAGCTCTCCTTCACCAATTTTCCACCGAAAGTGCACTCGCCAATTCACACGCCTCCACGCTACGACATAGAGGAAAACTTACCGGTCAAAAGTAAGGCAGTTTTAATGTTTTTCTAAAATTTAATTTAAGTCAATTTTTTTCAGTTTAGGTCCTGCTAATCACTTTTTTGGAAGGTTTAAAAAAATTTCCCCGCTATTTATTTGTGAAATTGAAGCATTCTGCTAAGTCATTATGTTATAAAAAATCGTGGGAATTATACAACATCATTCTAACGTTTTCTATGTATGCTTCGCTGATTTAATCATGGTATTTCACGCTCTTTCATTACAGTGCCTCTCTCCCGCCGTATCTTACTCTTCCTCCGTCATCTCACCATCTTCCTCCTTCTCATTCTACTCGTTGCCTGCATCGTCTACCTCACTCATCAAGTCATGATTAAAAAATCACATGGTTGACTGATACCGTTATCCGCTTTACCCTTCATCTCTCCCTATCTGGTCATACCCATGGAGAAATCATATTTTCGTTATCATGACATGACATTTACATTGTTTTATCTCCTACTCTAATTGCCTTTCAACCACTTTTTATAAGCCTCGGGATCAATTCACAATATAACATTTCCCTTTTCCATTTCATCTAGCCTACTGTCCACCATAGTCTTTCATTCTCTAATTTGTCATCTAGCTGGATGTTGTAAAGATTGTACCATATTTTTTGTCAACCGATTTCATAATAATTCGTTAACATCATCGATTATTCAAGTTATTTCGCGGTCGAGATCTCGGTTGAGGTATATTGGGAGTCAGTACGGCAGTGGTAGTAGTTGTTGTGGTGGTAGTCACATTCATGACTGCTGGAGTAGATGATGATGTTGATGACAATGGTGTTGATGTAGTTTGAGGAGATGTTTCAGGTGGAGGCAAGGGAGCGGTGGGAGGAGGTGAAGGAGGGATTGGATCTACTGGTGCGGGGAGATTCTCGGGAATGGAAGGAGGGATAGGATCTACTGGTGCGGGAAGGTTGTCAGGAACTGAAGGGGGGATAGGATCGGGAGCGGCAGGGGAGAATGTGCCAGATTTGATCATTTCAGTCAGGAACGATAAAATATCATGAATAATAGAAGCAGCTTCTGATGGGGGTGAGGACGTATCGGGGTTTGGAGAACTTCGCTCTAGGACAGGCTTCGGGGACAAAGACGTGCGTTTAGTAGTACGTTTAGTAGGTTTTGTGGAATTAAGTGCAGGCTTAGTAGTTGGTTTGGGGGAAGTAGATACATGCTTAATAGTAGGTTTGTTGGAACTAGGAGCAGGCTTAGTAGTATGTTTGGAGGAAGCAGAAACAGGCTTAGTAGTAGGTTTGGGGGAACTAGATACGGATTTTGTGGTTTTCGATGAAACTGGCACATTCGTCGGAACAGGTTTTGGTGAACTAAGAGAACGATTTGGAATTGTCTTTGTGGTGCTTGGTATAGGCAATGGAACAGGTTTCGGGGTACTGGGTACAGGAATAGGAACTGGTTTCGGGGTACTGTGTACTGGAATTGGGACTGGTTTCGGGGTACTGGGTACTGGAATTGGAACAGGTTTCGGGGTACTGGGTACTGGAATTGGGACTGGTTTCGGGGTACTGGGCACTGGAATTGGAACAGGTTTCGGGGTACTGGGTACTGGAATTGGGACTAGTTTCGGGGTACTGGATACAGAAATAGGAATTGGTTTCGGGGTACTGGGCACTGGAATTGGGACTGGTTTCGGGGTACTGGGCACTGGAATTGGAACAGGTTTCGGGGTACTGGGCACTGGAATTGGAACAGGTTTCGGGGTACTGGGTACTGGAATTGGGACTAGTTTCGGGGTACTGGATACAGAAATAGGAATTGGTTTCGGGGTACTGGGCACTGGAATTGGAACAGGTTTCGGGGTACTGGGTACTGGAATTGGGACTAGTTTCGGGGTACTTGGTACTGGAATTTTAACAGGTTTCGGGGTACTGAGTACTGGAATTGGGACTGGTTTCGGGGTACTGGGTACTGGAATTGGGACTAGTTTCGGGGTACTGGATACAGAAATAGGAATTGGTTTCGGGGTACTGGGCACTGGAATTGGAACAGGTTTCGGGGTACTGGGTACTGGAATTGGGACTAGTTTCGGGGTACTGGGCACAGGAATAGGAACTGGTTTCGGGGTTCTGGGTACTGGAATTGGGACTAGTTTCGGGGTACTGGATACAGAAATAGGAATTGGTTTCGGGGTACTGGGCACTGGAATTGGAACAGGTTTCGGGGTACTGGGTACTGGAATTGGGACTAGTTTCGGGGTACTTGGTACTGGAATTTTAACAGGTTTCGGGGTACTGGGTACTGGAAATGGGACTGGTTTCGGGGTACTGGGCACAGGAATAGTAACTGGTTTCGGGGTTCTGGGAATTGGTATTGGGACCGGTTTCGGGGGACTAGGCGAAGGCTTAGGAACAGGTTTCGGGGTGATTGGTGGAGGTTTAGGAACAAGCTTCGGGATGATTGGTGGAGGCTTAGGAGCTGGTTTCGGGGGTTTAGTAACAGGCTTTGGAATAGGTTTCGGGGGTTTAGGTTTTGGTTTTGGAACAGGTCTCGGTGGTTTAGGTACAGGCTTAGGGACGGGTTTCGGAGGACTGGGCACTGGCCTGGGTTTGACCGGTCGATGAGGATGGGATGGTCGAAAGCCACCCCCATGTGTGTCTCTGCGCATTTGTGAATGAACATGCGAATTGTCCACCTGCTCAGAAATATTCCACTTCTCAGGAAAGCTCTCCTGAAATATTACATCAACACATAACGTGATCAATTTTCTTACCGATAATACGACGGCTCCGACAAACATAAATATTGAGGGGACTCGCATGATGACTTTGTGCAAAATGTCGAATCGGACGCTTATTTTATACGCCTGATGTAATATCAAGATGATTCAGAGCATGCAAACTGAAGAATTAGGAAAGATTCGTTGATAACGCTTATGAATCAACTCTTGTTTACACTGTTATGAACCCACATGTGCATGTTGATTAGATATTGCAGTCAAACAATAGTACAGTTGTCACTGAATCCCTTCAGTCTATAGAACAATCGAACTGGATTTTTTTCTGTCCCTAATTCTGACCAGAAGTGTGTATTCAGTAGATGTTGATTGATGCGCGACTAAGTTTGTTTTAGTGATGTGTTTTCGCGGTATCAGTTCGTCACTAAATTATACATTGATAGAAGGGCACATTCACTCTCGAGCCATTCCAAATTTGAAGTAATCAATCAATAAATCAATCAATCAACTTATTATGGCAAGCTGCTCAGATGGTGATGCGTATTCCGGTATTCCTCATAAGTTGCATTCCAACAGTGTTTGTACCTCGGGTCAAGTCAGCTTTCTATCGTATGTGGGGCTTCCGACGAGGACGATTCCTGTTGGATGGCGTACACACCGTAGTGGCACGGCTACAAGTAATACTCTCAAGTAATACTCTCTATATTCCGCGCACACTCTTATCGGTCATTCAGTATGATAGATTGTAAGGGATGCAGATACTATTGTATCTATGCTCGAACGCGCAACGAGATACGAATAGTATATTATGTGCTCTGGTACCGAATGGTTTGATTCACCTTAAACTAAGGATTAAACGTGATAGACAAGGGAGAGAGAAGGGTGAAAAGCAAGAAGAGGATAACGAGGACATTGCTTCAAATTCCGTGCTGTGTTTTCAATTGCGAGAATAGGTCGGCAGTGATGTTGGTGCCAGAGGACAGGATCTCCCAGTAGATCGAACCGAGCACGGAGAAGTAAAAGCAGAGGAGTTCCTTCTTTCCATGCTCTTCCTTCTTCGGGACTGGCTTGGGCTTCTTATCCGCATCGACCCACTGTAGTTTCCTCTCAGGGTTATCGTAGGCGATCCACTTCTCATCTGCGGCGACAATTGAATTAACCCATCCAAGATTTGATCTGCGATGGAGCAATTCATGACAGATCTCGACACGGTTTTTCAGTTGTGCCGGAGAGAGATCATGGGGAACCACTTGTGGTAGCTTGGGCTTCTTTCCCACTCGATGAAGGATATCGGACACCGTCGATTTAGGAGTACCAGTCTCTCTCTTCAAATCGCGCACACTGGCTTTGGGCTTCCTCTTCAGAGTGCTGAGGACAAGAGACTGATCGAGGGTCGGAGGGCGTCCAGAACGGGGATGATCTTCGAGACTATAGTCTCCGTTCTTGAAGCAAGAGAACCACTTCTGGCAGAAACGAAGGGAGGGGGCATCGTAACCTTCAGATTGGGCAAGGGCTGAATGGGCCTGTCTCACCGACTGGCCAAGGCGGTGATAATGTAGCAAGACTGCGCGGAGGTAAAGGTGAGTCTCCATCACGAAAATCGATGTAGAAACTTTACCGATTGATTCAATCCTCTCACCACTTAGCGTCAGGATGATGCAATACTTTGTTGACAAATAACATTGCGTGATTGCGAAATTCGATCACAAACTGAGTTTTTACAAAGGCATGAACGAACTTTCCGGACACCCTAATAGGATGGAATGTGGTCGGATCACTCGTGGTTTATGAGATAACTACAAAATATTGTAGGTACAAAATACTAGCGCAGATGAATGATTATAACTAGATATGCTTTCATAACCATTTTGATAGTAATTGAATAATATTCCAGAAAGTGTAGACCATAGGTTGTTCAGAAAAAAAATATAACAGTATTAAAACGTTGCGAAATTACTAACTGAGTCGAGCAACTAAATGAGCTGAAATACAGGCGGAAGCTCCGCCCCTTCAAAATTCTCAATTCTCCTCCTCTTTCTCTGTTGACTTAGGTTCACGATATACCTCTTGAGCCCAATCGCAATGCCATGTGTGTTCATAATGAGTATGCAATATCTATGATATATTTTTGAATTGTCCAATATATATTTCAATAATTTGATATTTTTGAAAACATTTCGGAAACCGTGCGATATTCTTAGCTCATATGCCAACGCGAAGTCGTAGTACCCAAATATTTCATTCGTACCCTTGTATATCTAGTGGCCAATTTACTTGCTATCATAACAACGCCAAAATTTGCATTTCAGTCGGCATTTAATGGAGATATTTCTCCCCTTGGGCGTACAGAACGTACTGTTAACTTGCCAGCGCGTGTTCTTCGTAATAACTTCCACTCTGAACGCTCTGTCTATGTTTTGCCTTCTCAAGAAAACGCCACAAAATCAAACACGTGTTCGTGGGAATCTACTGTACCTTCAGGTTTTTTAAACTTTATTTTGTTTTTGTTACTGCTATATTTTAAATTAATGAACAAATTAAAACAAATTGTGCGATACATAGTTCAGGATTGAAAAAAAAAATATTTCAGATACTTATAATATTATCCAGTGTCTTTCTCGACATTCTATACATAGGGACGACAAGGTGGTTACCCGAACTCGTCGCACAGGTCTAATTGTGTTGTTAATGTGTTCGTATGGGGCTAAATAGGACCATGCACTTTGATATCTAATGTTTGAGCCAAGTTATGACCCAAAATGTGGGTGAATTAATCATAACGTGAAAGGCCCAAAAAGCGAGACGAGAGAAAGAGGGGCGGAGCCTATTTCTCCTTTGCCGTTTCAATTCTCGAAACGATCGGGTAGGGCTTCGCCGAACCCTACAGGGGAAGAAAGCGAGCTTTCACGTAGGCGGGGCGCTCTCTAGTCACGCCGGGTGAGAGACGGGTGGAGGGAGGGGAGGGAGAGGGAGGGGAGGAAGCGATGAGAGTCGCGAGCCAGGCGCGCTTCGAATTCGAAGAAACACAATCTTCATTCCCAACCAAATCACTCGTTAAAAATTGAATTTGGAAGCTCTTTTCATACTCTTTCGAATGAGCCTCCGTGACCCTGGAAATTCCTTTTCTGAGTATGTCAGCATACGAGTTTTATAGTTTTCTAAGTCAAGTCGCTCTATAAAACTTGTATGCTACTTAGAGATGGATTTTCCAGGGTCACGGAGGCTCATTCGAAAGACGATGAAAAGAGCTTCCAAATTCTTTTTGATCGAGTGATTTGGCTGCGAATGAAGGCTGTGCTCCTCTTGTCTCGCTTTTGCGGGGTAAAGTGTCCGAGCCGAGTGGGCGGAGCTTGCAGCGTCTATCTATACATACCAATTCCTGTGTTTCCTGCAATCGTTGGCTATTGTTTTGGAGTATTATGCATGGTCGGACTAAGCCCACATTTACTAGTGGTCAGAGAAGCTCAAGATCTGGCAGAATTAACAAGCAAGTGTATCATTCAGGGAGTATTCATACTTATACTATCCCTAATAGTTGCCGCAATACTTTCATGCAGCTTATATAGGCATCAATCCATAGTTCCACTGAACAGTCCACTTCACGTTAGCGAGGTTTGAACTCACACGATTTATCTGTTAAATACACAATAGTGCGCTATTCGGGTCATCGTCTCTTCATTTCCCACACTCTCTCGTATATCGACCGGTCGAGAGAGTGTAGGAAATGAGCGGATTTCCCGAATAGCAAAGAGTGTTATAGAAGATTCTCGATTCTCTATTCTCTATTCTCTATTCTCTATTCTCAATTCTCTATTCTCTATTCTCGATTCTCTATTCTCTATTCTAGCGCTCGTGATGGGCGGTCGTCCCTGACCCCGCTCTTTTCCGACCTAGTTTGGGGAATCCTCTCCCGTCAGCTTGGGCAACCCGGAGAGTATCGCCTACTTGGTACACTTCAAGAGGAGGAGCACGGACGGATTCCCATCGTCTCGAGTGATCTACCGTCAAGAAAGCCTCGCTCAAGTCTGCGTTGTGAGTTCCTAACCGGCGCAAGTCAGGTGTTCGGCGGCAGGATGATCTACTTCGATGCTCAACGGAGATCCGTCACGATCGTCCCTACAGTTGACCAGAGAAGCCAAAGAAGATCCCATCCATTGACCTAACGACGCTCTGATACCGAAGATCCCAATTCCATCCACACCGAAGTCACCCTCCTGCAGGACCATTGTGCCTGACGTCAGGATAAATATGTTATAGAAGACACGCAAGATAATTCAAATATGTATAAATATTATCATGATCATTGTTCCAATTTTCTAGAAAATCGAGCTAGACTCGCCATTCTTGGGAATGGAGGGGAAATCGTGGAATGTGTTCTAACCGGTTTTGGCCATCCTTAGGCATGCCTGAGTGACCCCTGAAATCTTGAAATGCGTACTTCATTTTGGAACTCGTTACGTAGGGTCGGACGCCTGCAAATCCCACTTTGAGAGCTGTTTTCTTGGATACGGTGAACGATAGGGCAAACTTGGCTTCTGGGTCACATTTTTCGAGATCTATCGATCTATGAATATCATTTTCTCTAAAACGAATCTTTAAAAGTGGTACACTTCAGGTCAATTTTCACACCAACACTTCTGTGCGAGTTATGTCCTGTAAACCTCATTTGAATCGTTTGAAATTTATTTTCAACAGACAATTTAATTTCCCGCCGCTCATTTCTCCGTATCCAAGGAAACAGCTCTAAAAATCGGAGGTCCGAGAGCTACGTAACGAGCTCCCAAATGAAGAACGCACTTGAACGCACAAGATTTCAGGGGTCACTCAGGCATGCCTAATGATGACCAAAACAGGTTAGAACTCAGTTCACAGTTCCCAAGCTCAGCTCAATTCTCTCATGAGAGGGGTAAGATATGAAACGCAAAGCAGTCCTGAGGAGCAAAATATGTCTTACCTGATCTGCGCATACTCAAGCTCATCCTTCAGATCGCTGTCCCCCTTTTGCTACTTATTTTTCCCCCTTGTATCTTTTTCTCATCGATGGGATGCGAGTGCATATCTTTCGGTTTGTTTTCAATTTACACACAACTTTACAACCTATTTCTGCGATGAATATGTTGTACCCAGAGCGAAATGACGAAAATAGTACTTTCATATACGAAAATTCATGCTTTTTTTCTAAAAATATAAGAAGTCGCATTCAATGTTGGTACATCTAGCTCTTCGCGTGCTTGATCGAGAGAAGATACGATTTACCGAATTACGCTCTCTAACTTGTAGTTCAGACTAGGGTTGGCAATACGAGGGGAGGTTACGAGCTTGTTACCCCCCCCCCCCCCATACTCTTATTTCACAATCCGAGGAGGAGGAGACGTAACGAGCTCGTAACCTTCCCTCGTAATTGTAATTCAGATGTGACCCTGCCAGCCTACTGCGTGCTCACCCTACATCCTCTTATGCATAATCTCATCTTGTTGAGTGTTACTCCAGCATATCGACGATTCATCCTTTCTTTTGCTCTCAAAATGACGCCCAGAATAAGTTTGTAGTGGAAGAGATATAAATAGAGGGAGTAAGATCTAGGCTGAGATGCCCTGTTAGTTCTCGGGGAAAAGGTGGATGGAAATGGGAAAAGGGTGTTAGTTCTCACCTTTTCATGCCAATTCCTGGAAAAGGCTCGAAATTTGAAACCCTCCAATTTCCTTATCTCGGTTCCTAGCGAGCTAGATACTTTAAATGATAATCTTAAGGTTAAAATGGTCAAAAAAAATCTTATAAACTGAGTTTCAAGTCGCTAGCTCTATTAGGAACCGAAATATAAAATTGCGGGAATTCAAATTTCTTGCCTTTTCCGGAAAAGACACTTTGAGAACTAACACCTTTTTTCATTGCCATCCCCTTTTCCCTGAGAACTAACTCTACATGAGATAGAGAGAGGAAATATATGAAAAAAAACAATGATTGTTGTTTGTTTCAGGTGCGGAGTCTAGCAATTGGCAGCTCACTTGAGACGAGATTCCATGCATTTCGCAGTATTGCTTGTATGTGGGAGGAATTCATTGAGCAGCAATAATACAAAAACAAGTCAAGTTTCCAATACTCAATGTTCGTCTTTGCATCTCATTGTTCATACTTTTACTTCCAATATTCGGTATTTTGTTGTCGATAGACCTAATGGATGGACCTAATAAAGCTCCTGCTTGCTTGCTTTTCCTTTTAAAAAAAATTGATAGTTATAAAATAAGCATTTTTACAACCTCGACCCTCATCCTAGAGGAAAGTTATATCAAAAAGCATTTTTTGCAATACTGATGCACTGTACTATGCATAAACTAAAATGCATGATATATTCTCAGAATACATTACACGATGTATGTATGCACACTGTTATCTCGACATCGTACATACAAAGTGGTATAAATATTATCATAAGCAGAAAAGTAGTAAAAAGGGAAATAAAAAATCATACAGAATGGATAATAATTCATTTTTTTCAATGTGCTGTACCTTTTTTTTATTTCAAGATTGTTTTCAATGTTGATATTCATGAAAAAATGAAAACCACCCGTAATTGTTCAGGGATTAATCGAGAGTCCAAAAATGTCATTCGTCGATGGATTCATGCCAGTTCAATGCAATATGTTAACGAAGCCAGGCTGCGGCCGATATTGCACAGTCGTCTATTGGCTAGGGCTTCGCAAGAAATGCTCTCTTCATTCTGCGTACTCTCTCACCGGTCAGATTGGTGACAGTGTGCGCATAATGAAGAGAGTAATTTCTTGGAAACCCATTCCTAATAACGAATCATTGTCTAGAATTTGTAGCGCTCTTTGTGGATCATCTGCACATTGTTTGACCATAGCATACCAGCTGCTACGGGTTATAGTAAAGTAGTAAAGTAGTAATGTGAACGTCTATAGGAAATATTAAAGTCACTAATCAGGATCAATGTGGTATATAATGAATTTGGTGAATAGCACTGGCTCGACTTGGAATTAATTGCTAATTGCAATTATCTTCCAAAATTATTCACGGTCCGTACGGAAGCAACCGATGCCTGAAAGTTACATAACCATAGGCTACATTTTGAAATTACCTTTGGTTTGGCTGGTGTGAGCACGCTGAAAATGAAGCTTCGATAGGCAGGATTCGCCATCAACAAAGTGATGTTATGCGATAGAGGATGGAGGATAATCACGCAATGAGAGGGCAAAATGACTTCTGAAATCAATTATTTTATCATTTGTCTTGCAAATTGCGGTACTGAATGCTAGCTACGGAAGGATCACATTCTATGACATAAAACTGTTTTATTGAATCATGTTTGCAAATTTATTAGATAATAAATTTATTTTGTAAATAAATAATAAGAATTATAATGATAAAATGCATAACGAACCAAATGGAATGCACTCGCAAGCTGCCGAGGAGAAGTTAAAGGAGGAGCAAAGTGAAAATTCAATTCGTGAAGCTTTCATATGCACGGCCTAGATCTCCCCAACGATAATAAGCTCCGAAATTTTCACATTGATATCTCCATTACGAACAGAGATATCTTTAGTTGGCGGGGAGCCAAATCAGGGAAAGCTCAGGCAACGAGCGAGAGAGCACGCGACTTGAAGAGTGTTCTCCTCTAATTGAAACATATTTCAACCGGGCGCGCGTTTGCCTTTACTCCTCCTTTAATGAGTGCAGGACAAACAATAAATGTGAGTGGAACCATGATTTCGAATTTCGAAAAAAAAACACATTTCGAATTTGATACATTTCATTTAATTTCGAATTAATTTCGTCAGAAACATTCAGAAACAATTCATTTCATTCAGTTCACAATTCAATTCATAAACACATTTCGAATTCGAATTCGATTTCGAAGATAAAAGCAAAATAGTAAACGCTTAGCAAATTATACCTGTATGAAAAGCACAATGAGTGATTTTCTCACACGTTTCACAGAAGTCGAACTGTGATTCGCCTGAATCAACATTGCACAATGTAGTAAGTGACTGTTGAAATAAGTTGCTTATTATTAATATGCAACATTATTATAAGTCGTATGCATTGAATCGTCAATATGAAATAGCATTCGTACCACATTTCTCAACGCATGAAACATGTGCCAGAAGAGCAACAAAAGTACTGCACTGTAGATAAGCAAATTCTGAAAAATAATATAATTGAAAAAGTGGAAATTCGGTCACCAGTATGACGAAATAAATGATCATGGGGGTAATTAGAGAATCTCGAGTATGCATGGCGTATTGACCTCGACCAATGATCCACGATATATTGTATGGGCTCTGATAGGTGTTCCCATAGGAAATAATTTGGAAACCTACCTCTTGTATGCGCAATATCATCCCTGCTCTGTCGAATGGATACACAATGTATGCTAATGGACAAGCCAGCGTCATTATGGAAATGACCACTTGAATGGTCCAGCGTGTTTTCTGAAATTTGGAAAGTCATGACACTATCGTTGAAGTTTTCGAACCTTGCCGAAATGAAGATAATTATTCGGAGAAATAATGTTTTGGTGCCTGTAGAACGTGCAGGCGAATTGCGCTGTTCCAATCAGCGTCAAAAGTACAATGAATACACCCTAGATTGGCTAGATAATGTTTGCATATAAATGAAGGATACGGCAAACCATACATGTCAGGTTTACCGTACTTTGAGTTCTTCGGAGACTACGAGACTTCATAAACCCTACCAGCAAAGTATTTGTAGACCATCCGGCTATGCACAACACTCCAACACAATAACCAGCCAATGCCGGGAATACCGGTATTGGCAAATATAGGACGTCGAGAAAAACGCTGGACAATATCACCATGACCTAATAAATCGGAAATTAACAATGACTTATAAGACAGACGACCTGGATAAACAGGAGATAGCATCTGACTCCAGCTTGATTTGGAGGCGTTTTCTTGAGTAGACAGAATAAGCAGAGTCCGCTTAACAGCGTACTAAGAACAAAGACAATTCTCTGGGCAGAAAAGATCCATTCTTGCACGTAAAGAGGAAGGAACATGACGAATAAAGTTAAGATATCAAATTAAAATCTGCATATGGGCATTTAGAATGTCAACCGACAGAAGGCTTGCGCAAAACCGTGCCTGTAAATTCGAAAATTAACCAAATAATGTCATGTTTTCTTCGTAGTTTTTCTTTGTGATTTGTACAATATTCTCGCCTCGTGTATGAGTTATGTGTATACATCAGTCATTTTATTTCCTAGACTGTTTTATCGTTGCATACATTCATCATTCAAACAATAAATCGTATATAACTGTGCGGAGGCGTTGTTGTTTGTATGGCTGTATTACAGTGAATATTGCAACGCCTTCTCTAAGATGTTCCATCAACGACCATGAGCACTTGAAATGTATCAGAAATTATTAGATAAGCACCCTTTCAATTGTGTCACTAATCACGAAGATCGGTCGGTTGGATGCTCCCACTCTGCAAAATAAAGAAATTCATAACAAAATGTCGACTATTGATAACCTTTTCAATTCCTTGCCATCATAAGAAGTTTTCGATATTTCATCTCAATGGCTTTCTTCTCATCTTCGAGCTCCGTGCACTTCTTCCTCCAATACTCGACATTCTTACGTTTCTGATCAACTTCTATCATCTGAAAAGCAAATGGACATTCTGTCGTCGTTTCTGATTTTGCTAATGATAGTGGTTAATGAATTGAGTTGTGCTAAATCATGAATGCAAACGGCAGTATGCCAGAAGAGCAATGATAAAAGCGCAACTCGGCAACTGGGGAGTACCGTACCCAATCATTACTACAGTACCACCATCATCTACCGTTATCATTTCCTTGGGTCAGATTCAGTTCCGTGAATCATATATTTTTGTAAAACTAGCTAATGAATCTCAAAATGTGTCTACCATATTATGTGATACGATATAGTGTTTTCTTAATATGTTGAGATCCTTTGAGAAATTTTAGAAAATTATAAGACTCACGGAACTGAATCTGACCGAAGGAACATATTACGGTAGTTGATCGTGGTACTGTAGTATTGATTGTGTACGGTACTTCCAAGGTTCTAGGGCGCTTTTGTCGTTGCGCTTCTGTCATACCTTTTGAAGAACAGGCTCGTAGCTTTTAAGTACGCATTCCTTTTCTGCAATCCTCTTTCCAGTTTGGTATTGAAGGCTGGTATCCAACAATGGTAATATTGTTCAAGGCAAACTTCGTATTTGAAAATTTATCGGGAGGAAGTATTAACGAACAATCAGGGAGTTTTCATTGTGATCTATTGATGGTATGAAGAAGATGTATGCAGTGATAATGCACATATACAAATATGACAAGTCGAATCTCAACGATGGCATTATGACATTATTATTGAGTGATTGACTGTTTTCACTCAGCTGGATTGTTGACGATTTTCTCTCTTCCACACTGCAAAATTTCGTTTTCCTACACAATCAAAACACGTTTCCTTACCATCATAAGCAGTTTCCGATACTTCCTTTCAATGTCCTTCTTCTCCGCGCTTTCTTCTTCATACTTTGTCCTCCAGTGGTTGGCAATTTGCACTGCACCTTCCTCAACTTGCTTCGTCTGAATGGAGATATGAGAAGCATGTTTTGCGACTTGTGTAATAATCAGAAACAACAGTTTAGATCCGAACCTATCGGATGCTCCCACAAACCTCTTTAGTGCCCAAGGCAGTCGAGGTGTACACAATTTCAAAATCGATGACGTACTCGTTCGGATCTGTTAGTTTTGCTCCCTAAAATTGTTCTTGGGCAATATCCACACATGCTGTGACTTAATGATTTGAATAAAGTTGCAAACCTGGAGAAGATCATCCATTTCTCGGAAATGATGTGCCACTCAACCAGGAATCGAGCGTGACCAAGAGCTTCTCTGAAAATGTAAACTATTCATCAATAAATCTAATAATTTTCTATCATGATTTCGCACTCACTTTGTTCCAGTAAATGTGAAGAAGACGAACTCAGCAACCAAGAATTTGGGATATTGTGTCGAAATACAAAAAAAATAAGTGTCTACATTATTTAATTTGAAATATAGCTCTAGAATCACAAATTCGAGATTTTCTTTGTCCTTTTCCATATTGTTCTAGCATGAGCTGTTTTTATCATTATTATTAGGTTGGTTCATAAGTTTTTTCCCTTTTTGGGAGCACAATTCGATCCACCTAAAATTGTCACAGTAAAGGAGAATTGTCTGACTCCAAGGCATTATGTAAGGGCACGCTCGAACTTCATAACCATATATTGGTATTACATCATGCCTTTAGATTGTCCGAAATATTGACGTTTGTTTACAAATTTTGTTTAGTTGGAATTTTCCATTTTGTTCGATTAGCTAGCATTCAGTGGAGAAATATTGCGGTACCAGTTCTTTTACAAGAATTGATAGCCCGTTAGTTGTTCTTTCTAAAAGTGTGTTGGAACATGTGATTACATCACGAAATCCCGAAATATTAGGTTGGTAAGAAAGTTCTGTCGCGTATTATTTTTCCGTTCTTTCTCGACTGCATTGCTTGTCTGAAAATCCAATTTAACATAAGTTGAAGTGACATAAGTAGTATACAGCAATAGGTTTAAGTCGATCGTAGTTCGCATCTAATGCGAGTAAATAACGAAAATCTCATAAATTCGGAAAATGACGATTTTTGTGTGTTATTTTTTGGACTCTACCGTTTTAATACGAGCTAGCAACTGCCTCCACTCCTTTGATGTGCGATAGCAATAGAGTTGTACTTTCATATTATCACGCAACATACGGCATTCGAGATGTGTGGGAAGCTGTAGATTGCAAAAAAGGATAATTTCAAAGACCATATTTAGGCATCAGCCTTTGCAAAACTGTGGCTTACAAACAATTAGGTGCAACACTCTCCAATTTAAAGAAACACTAAGCATTTCGTGTACTTCACTACCCACAACAATTGATCTTACTAGGTCAACCGCTACATTTCCAGGGATGTGAAATGCTTATCAACAACAATCAATTTAGTGTAATTTTCAGAATTAGCGCTGATCCCAGGTTGGCATTATAAGGCGTTCTTATTGTTACACACTCAAAAGCATGCCCACTTATTGTACTTTGCAGTAGTGGGTTAGTTATGTCCATATCACTCTTCGTCTTTCCACCATGAGCAAATGCAATTTATGGTTGACCATCAATTTCACTGAATTTGTCAGTCGACTGTGTCAGAATTAGTAATTGGAGAAAACTGTGATAACATTTTCTTGAAAGAGTAACCAAGCATTATTAGTCAACTGAAGATCGTTGGAAGATTGATCAACTTTGAAGGGAAATATAAACCAAAATGTAAAATAAGTAAAACGCGACAGAACTTTCTTACCAACCTAATACATGTGTCGAAATTCCAACATGAGCGGTGCAATGCTGCTCAAACTCGGAACTCCTGATCCAATGACTTCTATGTAGGAGCGCTACATTCAATCGCTATTGGGGCACAATGTTATAAATACAATTAAGCGTTGGCCGCATTCATCTTTCAATACGACAATATTTTTTTTTAAATCTTAAAACGGTAAAAACAGTCACAAATTGTATTTTTAGAGGGTTCGAAAAGATCCAATCTCTGATGAAAGAGGCATTTCCGAATTTTGCCCTTTTAATATATGGTAGGTGAAAGGTAGTTTGTGCGATTAACCTTAAAATATAGAAACATCAACCGATGCTGAAAACAAATATGCATCGAAAATGGGCATTTGCATAGCCAAATATCCATGTTGTAACATTGAGTTGTGTAGATTTTGCAAGGACTTTTACTACATGCACCAAAACTAGAATGTAAACTCAATATAGATGTAACTTCGTGGATGTATAGAATTGGGGTGCCTATGTATGTTGGTTCGAACACATCGTGGATTAAAAGCATTATCGCTATGTTAAGCAGCATTGTACTTTTTTAAAGTAGCACAAGTTTGACCCGATACTTCACGGGATGTCGGGGTTCAATAGTACTTTGAGAACTACGAATACCACGCTATACAATGATGGCATGATGGTAGTCACATTTCAGATTTCCGTAGAGCACAAGTCGAAATAAATTTAACTCTATTTTTGCACGACGGAGCATTTAACTTTCCTTCATGATAACATTACAGGAAATATAGGCTTGACCCTATGTGCGCTAAAGAGAGTGTCGATGCACTCACTGAATGCACCGAACAATATGAGAATCGGTTGAAAGTAAGGGCTCGTAAATCCAAAAATATATAATCGCAGAAAAGGGAAAAGACTTATGAACCAACCTGATAGTTTTACTTATTTGTTATTCACAATATGCTTTTACCTTCACACCAGCAGCGCCTGACTTGTTGATGATACCTTGGATGGTGACTCCGTTCTCCCCAATCATCTGAAACACCTTTTTTTGGAACTGTTGGAGTCTTCAAATTTCAACCACACATATTGTCTAACCTTGCAGACCAAGTCGGCTGGCACTTCCACCTTTTCAACGGCCCATTTGAGCATGGCTCGTGTCTTCTTATCATGTTCTTGCGTCCTATCCACAACAAAATGTACACTTCTGAAAGCATTTCATTGTATTCATTTGATGGTTTGCGACAATGTAAATTTCAAAATTGGAAAGTTCCGATAGCTACTCATTTAACGTGTCTTGAGTTTATTGAATTTCGAAGCTGCGAAACATACTCGAACTTTTCCACAAGCTCTTCTTTGATACGTGTATTTACGGTTTGCTGTACCGTCTGCTCCCGCGTCCGCAGACCCTGCACATACAAATTAAATGCAAATAAAAACATAGTAACTGCATAGTAGAGTCCATAATTAGGGTAATTGTCTCATCATTTCTCACACTTTCTCGATCGGCCGAGTGGCGAGAGAGAGAGAGTGGGAAACTAAGACCCGGTCACCCGAATTACGAACTATGCAACATAGTGATAATTGTAATTTCGGCACTATGTCGGATGATCACCGTTGGATGAAAAATGGCCCCTTCCGTAGAACTTTCACAGAATGATTTTTGACACTTTGACAACCTGTGAATGTTCTTCGGAAGGGTCTTTTACGGTTATCATCCGTGCAAATGCCGCAATTTACTCACCGCAATGTACGCGGACGCAGTGGTGCGGGCCATTTCCAGCAGATCGGCAGAGACAGCTAACAACTTGAGTCGATCCTCTTCGAACTCGGCGTGTGCTCCGCTAACTTCTCGGATTTCGGAGACACACTGATCGCTCCTCTGGAACAGCTCCAGCAGATCTTTTGGCTCGACTGCAATCATATAGAACTAAAATCAGTCATGGGAGGTGTATGCGGTAGGCCATCCAAGTGCATATTTTGTTTTCTGGAATATTCTCCTACTACATATTTTTGTAATGGTTTTCGAGGAAAATCCGTTATATCTTCGTGAACAACTATGTGATAAATTTGCGATGAGACGTACCAATTTCTTCCATCTTCCATGCAATAGATGACATGTAGGTGTAGGCGATTCCGAATGGGCGATTCCGAAAAAAAAAAACAGATTGACCAAGCGAAGGATGTTCCGCCTCCCCATCGAACGAATCCTACAGATTGCTCCCTGAATCTACTTGTTTTTCTTCAAAATAATAAAGGGAGGCGTGTTTTTATTAATTAGTTGAGAAAAACTATACACCTCAAAGACTAAGAGCTAAGTCTGCTCAAAGAACAGTGTTCACACCTCTATCTCGAGTATCTTAGCCAATTGCCAGCCTGCAATGTGCTCATTCGGTGGAGGAAGCGGAACGGCAGCTTCGACTGTCTCTCCTTCCACATAGAGGTGCGTTTCTTGAAGGAACTCTGAAAGATTTTCAGACGTTGGAAACATTGAAAAAAACAGTTTTGGAAGAGAACATACTCAGAGTGCACTTACTTGGCTTCAGAAGTCGGACGACGTCGTGACTGACGCTCTCCTCCGGACGCCATTCGTGCTCGTAGGCAATCTTAATCAAATCTTAATCTATGCCAACATTAAACCAATGATCTAGCTGAACATAAATAATCACAAATTAACGACTGTATTAGTCGAAATAAAGCAAATCAAGATTGCTCACTCGGATATGTTCACTGCTTAGTTTCTTCATGGTTGCGGGAAAGTATGCGCCCTTGATGAGAACCTGAAATATAAACTCGAATCTTTTAAAAGCGACAAATACCGTCAAGCGGGAGCAAAATGAAACACCCACGCTAATTCACGCTTTTTTAGCGTAAAATCATGTGAAGTCCATAAAATCCTTCAGAGTTATCGATATGCCGCGATTTTTGGAATATGGCACTTTCATGTGATTATCAAAACCCATTTTGAGAACTTATCATAGGCAGCTTCTAACACATTTTGATCTTCGATCTCAATCGGTCAGACATTTCACGCAATTGGCCTCACATCTTCACCTACTTTCAACTGTTGCAGAGCAACTCATGTGTGGTGTAGTGGTCTGAGGCGCATGGCGGATCGATTTACTTTTGGAGAGCACTGGTTCGAATCCAACCAAGTAATTTCAGTTTTGCTGGATAATGGAGCAATGGAAGTTACGATTTTGTATATTTTAAAGCATAACTTCGCAGCAGGGAATGAGCTGATCTAAAAAGAAGAGCTCTTTTTGATTATTTAATCAATTTCTGGGAACTGGTCGCTCAAGACAAAACATTTCCACAATTTTAATATAATGATAAACAAATTGAATAAAATTGGAACTTCCATTGCTCTAATATGCAGCAAAACTGAAATTACTTGGGTGGATTCGAACAAGCGCTTTTTAAAGGTAAATCGATCCGCCATGCGCCTTAGACCACTACACCACACGTGAGTTGTCCTGAAGCAGTTGAAAGTAGGTGAAGATGTGAGGCTAATTGCGTGAAATGTCTGACCGATTGAGATCGAAGATCAAAATGTGTTAGAAGCTGCCTATCACATGATTTTACGCTAAAAAAGCGTGAAATAGCGTGGTTGTTTCATTTTGCTCCCGCTTGACGGTACCAGTGAATGTGAAACATCCCTGGAGACGAGAACGTGCCATACCTCGACTTCCATGATTGTTTAGACTGTTGTCTTGCGGTAAATATTCTAATGATCACTGCAGAAAGCAAATTTACAGCGGACATGCAGGAATCGAGCGTGTTGTAATACCGAAAAACTGTACACACAGGTTGCGCTTCACGCCAATTCAAACATAAACAGCCATTTGCCGGCTCAAATCGTTGGCTTCACCGTAATTTCCACGAGAAATATCTTGCGAAATGGAAAAAAATCGCGTCCTATGCAAAGCAAGGCCGAACATGTAGGAAGCTGGGGACAGCCAGATAGCAGGGTGACTGAAAGAAAAGTTAGACACGGGGCCACTAGTGTAAACACCGCCTTGTTCGAATGAAAGCAGCCCGGGCTGGAAACTGAACATATGGACTCCATATGGTGAGGTTTCTTGGGTATTGGAGACAAGTAAATATTTACTGATCCCCGGGCACATTTGTCGATGACTATTACATAATAGACACTAAACGATTTATCTTGTTGGTCTCTGTTTCGCACATACACGCTATATTAGGGTTGACAATACGAGGGGAGGTTACGAGCTCGTTATCCCCCCCCTACTCTTCTTCCGGAATCCGAGGAGGGGGAGGCGTAAAGAGCTCGTAACCCCCCCCCCTCGTATTACCAACTCTATTATTTATCTTTAATCTTTAATCTTTAATCTTTATCACTCAGATGCTAGCTTTCTATCTCTGCTTCACGTTCTTGGTCATAACATGTTCCCGTGATTTCAATACGTCAAAGCCAACATATTCCCGTGATTTCAATACGTCAAAAAACAATGTGAATATCAAGATTGGGTTAACTTTGAACTACACAGAATAGAAAGTGGTGCTGCTGAAGATGTATTTGAAACATGTTTATCAGACAAGGACAAGTCAGGTTTTACACAAATGAGAAATTTATCAAAAGTTGATCAAGAACAGCCGCATAGATGCGAGGAGAACGCTCCATAGATTTTTTATGAGGAAAACGTTCCACACGTATTTGTCCGAGAAATGTCTTATCAGTGCAGGCATGATCCGAACGTGATGTGCTTTGAACTCGCGCACACCCATGGATTATCTGTAATATGGATTAATAATTTATCTATAGTGACATGTCGAGCTCAGGTTCGTGTCAAGAATCACACCGAATACAATTGTGTGTGGAACACTATCTTTCTTCGCTCACCTCAACATTTTCATGAACTCGCCTCTATGCGCTTCCCAATCACCAAAACTCCGTTTTTCTCAACTGAAATTGTGAAAAAAGCGTTTTGAAACGATGTTGTTTTTATCTAATATGTAAGACATTGTTCAGAGCATTTAACGGTAAACGTACATCGAACAAAGGCTAGCAGTCTTGAGGAAACACTCAGAATGCATTACCCTGCTCCGTGTGATATATACCAATCTCAAAATTTACGCAGGTAGAGCTGTTGTACGCAGCTGGAAGGATTTGATGTTACTGGTGCTCGAAAGGCACTTGTTCGGATGAAAACAATGACGTCATGCCGCCTTTCATATGAGAGCGTTTGCCTAAGAATCGGGCAAATTCGGAAAGATCTGGCACAGCAAAAAATGATGATTTTTTGAATTTCTGCTTGTTGGGGTTCTCGAGGGTGCTGAAAACGATAGGCAGAACCATTTTGCACAATGAGTCACCGTTCACTTCAGACGACGTAGCGTCGAAAACCGATTTTATAGTTTTATTTTCAATTAATTCATCGCGCATACTCGCTAAAATTAAGGTAAAATTATTTATAATGCAGAATTTGAAGGCGATCACGCCTATCTATTCCATTCATCAAAGATATTAATTATATAAAATATATAAAAATTAACTTTTCTGAATATCAGTTCTGAGCTTAGCAAATTAGATCGATCTGACCGCTGTGATGCGAAGATTCCAAATCCAAATTTTCATCAAATTAAACCTCTGGAACTCTTAGCAGCATTAATTATAGTGCCTAGATTTTGTGCCAAATCGACCCTTTACCCTTAGCTCTTCCGCTAATCTCTCTCCTTCCTTTGACATTGAGCCCTCTGGCAGTTGCCTCCCCTGCCTCTCTCGCACACCCCCTGGCAGGTCAAAGGGAGAAGAGTCGATTTTCGCACAAAATCGTGACACAATAATTAATGCTACTAAGAGTTCCAGAGGTTTAATTTGAGGAAAATTTAGAATTGGAATCTTCGCACCACAGCGGTCAGATCGATTTAATTTGCTAAGCTCAGAACTGATATTCAAAAAAGTTAATTTTTATATATTTTTAATAAACAATATTTTTGATAAATGAAATAGATAGGAGTGATCGCCTTCAAATTCGGCACTATACTTAATTTTACCTTAATTTTAGAGCGCACGCGCGACGAATTAATAGGGAATAAAACGATAAAATCGGTTTTCGACGCTACGTCATCTGAAGCGAACGGTGACTCATTGTGCAAAATGGTTCTGCCTATCGTCTTCAGCACCCTCGAGAACCCCAAAAAGCAGATATTCAGAAAATCGTCATTTTTTGCTGTGCCAGCCTCTGCTCGATTCTTACACAAACGCTCTCATATATCAAAGGCGGATTGACGTCATAGTTCTTATCCGATCTAGTGCCCTCGAAAGTAACGGAGGGAACACACACAATCTATGGATTGCATGCAAGTGAAGGGGTTCGTCTTGCCACTCTCAGTGCTCAGGAAGGAGATTACCTTGCACATGCTTTTCAATTTCGTTTTGCAAAATTATTCAAACTTGTATTGCAGTATTGCTTAGGTTTGTTCAAAATATAAGTTGCATGTATTAGATATGTATACATTTGTTTTACAAAAATCATTGGGATTAATACTAAACTGCTTACAAAGAGACGTGTGATTAATATTTCATAAGGTCAATATTCGTGGAATAGCAATGAGTACGACGGGTACCACAATCAGATCCTCGAGATTTCCTTTGGGCAGCTGATGGACTGATTTATAATCGTTGGTCCCTGCAATAGTATGACAAATCATTTTGTGGAAGTACAAAGGCTTATGAAAAGCTCCCTGTATTAATACTATGACCGGATATTATGAGATCTCGTCTAGATTTAATTCCACACTTACTTGTCTTCATCATCTCAACATCATTCCACTTCTTGCTCCACTTCTTTCCACTACTTGAGGAGTACTGAAATTGGAATGTTTGGAAATGACTTTAGGCCGATTGTATTTTTAAACACATCAGATGCTATGTACATAAAAAAACAATACATTGATTTTTTGGTTTTGAATTGGGAGCACTCACCATTCATCAACGATTCTTGAGTGTGATATTGCATTCGAGAAATACACGAGAGCTGATGTAGTCAACTGAGCGGAAACTCTTACAGATAATCAAAGCGGACTCAGTCATGAAGTGATTGAGACTGATTTCAGATACACGTCATGTGATTATCGAATGAGAGGAATGAGATGAATGGAAGAATATACTGAAGAAAGCTTATAAATTTATGTAAATGCTTAAGTTTGCACTCTTGCTATAGAAAGTAAAAGTATCATAGGAGGGAGAAATTATTCGTCTTTTTTTTATTTCCGTCGATATACACACAAACGACAAAGTAAATAATTCGCAAGAAGAAACAACGCTTATAATCAATTTGAAGTAAATTGGAAAGATGGAAGGAAAGGGAATGCGCCATTTCTACCCGCTGCCTCATTCGAATTCCTCAACCCGTCTCTTTACCGACTTTAATTTCTCGCCCATTCCTTTCACGGGTTTTCCATTATTTACTTAATGAAATTACATTCATGAGCTTTCGCTTTCACGTTCAGGAATCGTGTGATTTCATCATCGACTGACAATGAACGACTTATGTACATACTCATGAGATTCGCAAATTTTGCTGAAGCATCACGACATGATTGATACCCTTGAGAAGATAATTCGACATATAAGATATATAAGATCGTGCGTGCAATTCAGGCACAACATGTGTTAACAAAAAAGCGGTACTTTGATTTCTAGCCCCTCTTCCCATACGATCATTCCCCCAATGAGTGAGCAAACAGGGGTATGGCAGCAATTGATGATCAGATGATACAACAATAGTACCATTTCACAGCTTCTTCACAGTAGGTTCGAAGAGTGGCAACAATGATTTTGTGGAAGTTCTACAGAAGGATCCATTTGTGGTTATCATCCGGAAGGTTATCATCTGATCAAGCGACATGAGAAGCAAATTATATCGCTACCCGAACGGTAAATAAATCCTCTTACCATGACACAATCCAAGTCGTAAAACTTACAAGTACCGAGAGTGGAGACCACCCGAACATGCAGAATACTACAACATAGTATAAGCCGGAAATAGCGGAATGGGAGAGAAGAGTACATCGAGATGGACGCTAGGTAGGATTACCATGACCTGGAATTGCATTGCAGATATAATATTTTGACGTGCAAATAAAACATTTTCACAAAAAGCACTCACCTGTATAAAGAGGAGACGCTCGGACACAAGATTGATTGGGATGCGTTTTCCTGAGGAGACAAAACAGCGAAATTCCGTTCAAAATCTAATTTAGAACGAATACAATTCGCTGGCATGTGAAGATCAATTCTTGCACGTTGAGATGCAGGAACATGTATCGATACTTGGACGTGAACTGAATTGGCAGCAAACAATGGCATCGGTCATTAAAGAAGGATTCTCTGCAAACACGCGCCTGGTTAAAATATGTTTCAAATATGGAGAGAACTATATTCAACTCGAGTGCTCTCTCGCTCATTGTGTGACCTTCAGGGTCGCTACGAACTCAGACAACTAGTCGTAACTTTCTTCAAATAAAATTTATGAAAATTCTATTTTTTTATTTGAACATTCAGGTAGACTCCCCAAGCTCCGCCCACTTTCCTCTGACACATTTCCCCTCGAAAGCGAGATTTAGGAATCACAAGCTTCATTCTCCACCAAATCACTCGCTCAAAAAAGGATTCGGAAGCTCTTTCCATTACCTCTCGATATAGCCCTGGCCCGCTGGTAAAAGTGTTCTCTGAATAGGTCAGCATACGATAATTAAGTTGCGAAAATGCTGGAAAACGCTGGTTTGGCGCGCTCAGCGAACATAGACATACGGGACAAGGCTTGCCTGATAGACTATCGGTATTCTAGTACCTCTATCAAGAAAACCCGATAAAATATTGTTTCGTTGATTTGTGATTCAAAAGAAACCAGTCCGCGATACACTGATTAGGCGGAGAGAGCGGAGTGCATTCTCTCTCTCCCCTCCTCCCTCTTTTGCACCAGTTTCTGCCCCGGCGCGTGTAGAGAGCGCCTGGGCCTGCAAAAGAGCGCGCTTGCATCCCTTCCTCGTCTTACCTATTGGGGGTGAGGCGCATCCGGGAAAGGGCGAAGCTCTGCCCAAAGTTTTGGGGATTTGACTGGAGAGGCAGCGGAATTGGCTCCGCCCCTTTCTTCCTCGTCTCGCTTTTCTGCCGCTTTCCGTTGACACCTTTTCACGTACTTTATGACCTCTAGCGCGATTCAGAGATGAGATATCGACAAACGGCCAAAAGTATGATCTTATTTGGATCCCAGTGGGCATTTTAAGCATAGTTAGGGCGGCATAGGTTCATTTCGGCTATACCCCTTGTGGTCCCTAAATTCAGGATTCCATTAAGGTTTTGGTAAGCCATAAAACTACCTTGTCTGATTTTAGAGTCAAGTTTGCCTTTACTTTCCCTTTAAAATAATCGACAACGAGCAACTCAAAATAAGTCAAAATTACAAGAAACCAGGAATATCGAATACTCAAAAATGTGAAAAAATATCTAACTCGATCTGTATTTCTGCACACTTCTGATTTGCCCTAAGCCTCTCATGGGTGGTGCGATACGCGAAAACAGCTGCTCTCTCTACATCGACTGGCTCTAATTGAGAGAGATCTACTCTAACATGACGGCAGGCTGTAATTATGTCAGGTGTATCGCCAGAAAAAGAAGCGTGGAAAACGGCAAATATTAATTGGTTATAGGCATAGATAGCAGTCTATATCCACGGGTAAAGAATACCAAGCTTTCGTTGGTAATAGTTTTTTTCACGCTCTCTCGACCGTTGAAACAGCGAGAGAATGAGTAGAATGAAGAGACCGTGGTTTCATTTTCGAACTCTAGTCGGCCAAGATCCACTCGATGTCAACATGGAAGAAGGATATCCATAAGAAATGGTATTTATATTTGAGCGTTTCAGTTGGAAACATCTCTTTTTACGCACATGTTTGTGATCGCTTTTTACATACATAATCGTAAGCAAAATGCAGTTACGTGGCAACATGTAACAAATATCAAAAAATTTTATATTTACCGAGCAAGATTAGAATTGGATGGATACAATACAAGATATGATGATATATTCTCAGTATAATGAAATACTAAGATTAGGAATCTAAAATGAAATTTTGAATGCCTCTTCCCATCGAAATTTTCGCGGATGTTGCCTGAACGATGATGATTTAACTTCACAAAATATTTCAGAACCATTTTTGGTTTGGATGTCGTAATGACACTGAGGAGAAAACGCCGATATTGAGGAGTTGCAGAAAGCAGAATGAGATTATGCGTGAGAGGATGGAGAACTAGCACAGCGTAGGCAGCGAGATTCA
This sequence comes from Pristionchus mayeri, assembly GCA_036245805.1. NCBI lineage: Eukaryota > Metazoa > Nematoda > Chromadorea > Rhabditida > Neodiplogasteridae > Pristionchus > Pristionchus mayeri. Next base: position 33,542,690 of record BTRK01000003.1, read on the forward strand.
CTCCTGAAAACATCGAATATGTTCAACCATCGAATTGGCTCGAGGTCGGATGAGACGACATCATGCCGCCTTTGATAGATCGGTATGGCGTCATAGTTCTTATCCGACCTATGGTCATCGAAATTATTGTTAATGTTCTAAACACATACTAAAGTGAATGCATTCGCAAGCGAGCGAAGAAAATAGAAGGAAAGCAGGGACGAAGCAAGTCACAAGGGGGACAGCTATCTGAATAACTTTTATGAAACAAGTTTACGGAAAGCTGTAAAGCCAAAATATGAAATGGGACCTGAAGGAATAGGACTATTAGTGACTGCCTCACACGATTAAGCGAACATGGACTGTAGTTGGTCTGAATCCCACGTGATTGTTGTAATGAGTTTGTTGAATTGCGCAATATTGCATACCGCGACACTCAGTACATGGAACATGTGCCAGAATAGCAATTGAACAGTACCAGCACACAGCAGTAAGCTCTTAATATGTTACTGCATATCTTAAAGGAAAAAGTGGGTATCACCGTTAGAATGACGTAAATGCCGATCATAACAGTGTTATTTCTTTTGTGCATAAGGTAAAGCCCGCGATTCAAAATCCACGATATATTGTACGGACTATGGCATTTACATTTAATAGTTGACATTTTCTCAAGAAAATTTAATTAATAATGTCATCTCTTGTTTATCAAACGGATATGCGGAATACCAAACAGGCACGATACACTCGAGTATTACTAGAATAATTTGAACGACCCAGAACGTTCTCTGCAAAGAAAGTTGGTTACGAGAAAAGTTAATTCTTCGCACTTTGCTGACACGAAGCCTATTGCTTGCCGGTATGATAGACTGGTGTCTGTACAAATTACATGACAATACCGAATTACCGGCGAACACAATAAGCAACACGAAGCCAGCCTGAATGATTTGTTAGTTGGGAAATATTCGAAATTGTAATTACTAAAAGAGCCTGGGGCCTGAACCATCCAATTGTGCACAACACTCCCATGCAAAATCCGCCAATTGCCGGAAATGCAGGTAATGGTAAAAACAGCACATCAAGATACACACTATTCGTAATCATGATGACCTGAAATATAATTGGGTCTAACAACTTTGAAACTGGTCATATCGAACTGTATTGTTCGTGAGTATGAAAAACAAGTTCTAGTCAGTGATGCCTACATGTATCAGTAGTAGAAAAGCTCGAACTCCGGCTTGATTCGGCGGTGTTTTCTTGAGAAGGCAAAACAGAGAGAGAATGCTCATCATGGATGTAACGATGAATACTGCACGTTCACAAGTGAAGAGGAACTCTTGGGTTTCGATTGGAAGGAACACCTCCATTGATACGGAAGTATATAGTATAGAATAATATTCGAGATATAATTTTTATGAACACCTGCAACCGATAAATGATTATCATGTTACATCTGCTTGAAATCATTGTGATCACATTTTCCTATCCTATTTTAGAACCCCAGCTTGTTTTTTTGCCCTTCCAAGATGACATTATACAATGATACGGGATCGCCTTCCTTAGTTGTCGTACTTCATCTAGCAGGAGTACTTAAACGATATAGTTAGATCCAGATTCGTGTTCAGGTGTTCGCATTCGCACAGTGACCAGGAGAAACATGATTAAAACCCGATTGCGAAACTAACCGGATAAAGCGCAAATAAAACTTGATTGACTGAAATCGAAAAGGTAGATATACAAGGTGCGCCATAATTACGCAGACTTTTGTCTCCAAATGATTCCCACCTTTGAAATGTAACATACGCGATATTATTCATGGCAAAGTACAGTCGCGCCGGTAAGTCATGGGACACTTTTTGAACTTGTTGTATATTTTTGCCCAGGAAATGCATCATTATGGCACTGAGGTATGATGTACCAAATCCATCGGAGATTATGACCATGGTATTATGGTATGACGTCATCGCATAGTTATTGCGTAGTGATGACGCAATCATCAATATGCACTTTTTCAAAACGGCATTATTCTTACATAGATTTTTTCCTGTTCACCATACTTTCTAAGATTGGAGATATGACCGACATCTACACAGAATAAATTTTTGAAGATGCTGCTCGGTCGCACATTTGCTGCAGCGACGCTGCAAAAACAAGATCTGAAATTCGGAACTCGGCTTCTAAAGTAGCTAGAGACCCGTTCAAAGCATACAAATGTGATAAAGTGATTTTTTAATGCCCTGAGGGCAAATTATGAGATATCGTATTAATATTCTCAGGATCATGTGTACTCATGATGGCGATCATTTTTATGCTTTGAAAGGGTCTCTAGCTACTTTAGAAGCCGAGTTCCGAATTTCAGATCCTGTTTTTGCAGCGTCGCTGCAGCAAATGTGCGACCGAGCAGCACCTTCAAAAATTTATTCTGTGTAGGCGTCGGTCATATCTCCAATCATAGAAAGTATGGCGAACAGGAAAAAAAATCTATGTAAGAATAATGCCGTTTTTAAAAAGTGCTGTTTGATTGCGTCATTACTACGCAATAATTATGCGATAATACCATGATCATAATCTCCGATGGATTTGGTACATCCTACCTCAGTTCCATAATGATGCATTTCCTGAATGTGGCTTCGAATGTGGCTTCGAAGCATCCCTCTTTCGGATGCGCTCTAGGTTCCTGGTGATGGAAACAGAGACAGATTTTTCTCTGTCCGGACGATCCTGTTCCGTAAGCTTTTGGTACATAATAACGGAATCAGAAGCAGCCGACTTTTGAAACCCGCGTCGATAAGCGTTGACACGCCGTTCTTGTACAGCTTGAGAAAGAGGCTTGCAGACTACTAGACATCGCCATTAATCCAACACTTGACTAACTGGCAAGAAACCTTGCCTTGTGAGAGATCAATGACCACTCGTAATCATAATACTATAGGGTTCATATATATCGATTGGGCTGCTGGGTCATAGAACGAAGAAATCAGTCTACGTAATTATGGCGCACCCTGTATATGATGCGAATCGCGAGAGAATGGAGGGGTCAGCGGCGGTAGGATTCAATTTTGCTCGATTCCCCTATAATTTTGGTTCTGAGTACTTCAAATGATGCTCTTTCAAACTGCGTCGTCAGAAATTTGATATTTTTAATCATCGTTGAGATTCAGAAGGCCAAACTTGGCACTATCACTTTTCGACAGTCAAATCGCGCTCACTTAAATGATCATATCTCCATTTAAAATATATATAGAAGGTCGTTCTTTGTTTCAAATGAAAGCTACCATCATGCTCTACCATCTTATCTAGACGATATCATTCCTGGTCTTCATCATGGTACAGGGCGGTCGGGCGGACCAAAAGTGGCATAACTTTGGAAATCAGAAAAAGATCATGGGTTATCATGCTTAAGTAGTAGTATATATGTTCCTACTTTCTCGCCACAAAATAAGCCAAATCGGAATATAAACAAAAAAAACGGGCTCACTTTTGTAAGGCGACCCCAAAATGTGTTCAGGACAAGAGTACTTCCGTAACTTCAATTGCCTTCATTTGGGCTCAAAGTCGTTCAAAAACTTCCAAAACAACATTATAAGTGTCCTCCCCCCATATTATAACACTTCCATTGGTCATAAATGGTCACCTGACCGAAAATTTGAAAATCGGTATTTTGACCAATTTCAGCACGCGCTATGGACCCAAACGCATAAAATGGGTTCTATATAATGTAAATACATTCTTCGAAACAGTTTGAAGAAAAAGGGCTCCTGAAAAGAGGATATTTCGCCTGAAGAATCCTAGGAAAGACGCAAAACTGTGCCGCTGGTCAAAATAGACTTAGAGGCTCGGCTCATGGATAGCAATGTAGAACACGATGAGCTAAACATTTCATCTGAAGAAAGTGAGTCTTTATCTTTTCGTTGAAGCGTGCTACAGAGCCTGGAAGTTGGCCAAAACCGACGAGAGACGTCCGCGGGGGAGCGCTAAATAGAAGGGAGGGAGAGGGAGGTCAGAGGGCGAGAGCGCCAGACGGTTAGAGCACGCGCTCTCGGGGGATTCTAGTCTATTCCTGGCCAAATTCCAGGCTCTGTAGCACGCTTCAACGAAAAGATAAAGACTCACTTTCTTCAGATGAAATGTTTATCTCATCGTGTGCTACATTTCTATCCATGATCCGAGTCTCTACGTCAATTTTGACCAGCGGCACAGTTTTGCGTCTTTCCTAGGATTCTTCAGGCGAAATATCCTCTTGTCAGGAGCCCTTTTTCTGCGAGCTGTTTCGAAGAATGTATTCACATTATATAGAACCCAGTTTATGCGTTTGGGTCCATAGCGCATGCTGAAATTGGACAAACTACCGATTTTCAAATTGTCGATCAGGTGACCATTTATGACCAATGGAAGTGTTATAATATGGAGGGAAGACACTTTTAATGTTGTTTTGGAAGTTTTTGAACGATTTTGAGCCCAAATGAGGGCAATTGAAGTTACGGAAGTACTCTTATCCTAAACACATTTTGGGGTCGCCGTACAAAAGTGAGCCCGTTTTTTTTTGTTTATATTCCGATTTGGCTATTTTTTGGCGAAAAAGTAGGCACATATATGTAATACAACTTAAGCATGATAACCCATGATCTTTTTCTGATTTCCAAAGTTACGCCACTTTTGGTACGCCCGACCGCCCTGCACCATGATGAAGACCAGGAAATATCGTCTAGATGAGATTGTAGAGCGTGATGGTAGCTTTCATTTGAAACAAATAACGCCCTTCTATCTTTATTTTAAATGGAGATATGATCACTTAAGTGAGCGCGATTTGACTGTCGAAAAGTGATAGTGCCAAGTTTGGCCTTCTGAATCTCAACGATGATTAAAAATATCAAATTTCTGACGACGCAGTTTGAAAGAGCATCATTTGAAGTACTTACGACCAAAATTATGGGGGAATCGAGCAAACTTGAATCCTACCGCCGCCGCGGCGTGGTCGATTCTCTCGCGATTCCTCTCATATGTCAAATTGGAATCAATAAATTGGAATTTCCTAAATTAGATCGAAATATTCGAAGTGCAATAATTCAATTTCATAAATTTTAAATACGTTTTAAACTTATAGTTTTTAAAATAAAATATACGAAACCGTCAATTGTGCGTTGTGCGTGTTGCTTGAAAAGTCGCCGTTATTGAAGGGTCCCTTCTTATCACTAACAAAGGAGGAATCGACTCAACGCATCCAAATAATTCCCCTGTGTTCACCATACTGCGGTCAAGCAGATAACAAACCTCGGCTACAATTTAAAAGTCAATGGAAGTCGAGGTATCATTGTTATTATTGTACGTATACTTCTTCCCGTCACATATTGAAATATAGTTGTATCTTATTTTTGTGGTTTCTTCAAATTCCCAGGTGCTCATCCATGGCGCGTGTTACCCGGCAATAGTCAAGAAGTTTCGTCGAAAACATATTGAAGTGAGTAACACAATTTAAGCTCAAATGAATAGATATCATCGTAAAGCAAATGATATTTTTAAGCTTCAGGTGACATTCGCAGACAATTGGCGGCCAGAAGAAAGAATCAAGAAGCGCGCCTTCCGCCATGTTCGATTAGATCATCACTTTCAATCTCAAAATGCATAATTGTAGCCGCCAGGAGCATCAAGAATATCAAATATGACTTTGGTGCAACGGTAGAGGCCGCCTTTTCTCATCCGTCAAGCAATCATCACATTGGATGGCAGAGTGCACAGATTGTGGGGGAATCGGTGCGGGAAACCTCAAAAATGTAACCGAATTTTGCAAATTGCACCACTTTTTCAGAACGGAATGTGGGTGGTTCGTTCGCTCGGCCTTCGTTTGGGCAGGCCGGATGTCGATTGTCACGAACTCGTTCCCAAGGAGAGATTGCGCCCTCGCAACATTCGTTACAACATTGCTTCAATTCAATGGGTGTACGAAGATATCGGTGAGTAATGATCGTGTTTGTTTCCCTTTTTATTACAGTTTACTGTCAACGGTCATTTCAGTTGTTCCTGAGGACCTCCGGGAATTGTTCACCTCAAGCGATAACTACACAATCGACTTGGTCAAAGGCATACGCATTGCGCCCACACACTGCGAATTCGATAAGGATCGTATTTGGGTATACTCAACCACTTGGTCAAAACTGCTGTCAATGTGCACTTCCAGGTATTTATATAATGTCTTTTGCAAATGTGAAAAAGCTAGTAAGAGGTTTGCCATTGATTTAGGATGGGAAGAAATGAAGGCTTCCTAAGGGGAACGGGTATGCGTTTCGGTCCTGGGAAGCAGACACCCGACCCGCCTCACAATGGGGGAGGGGTGTGCATGCCAGAAGGGGTGTGCAATTTTGGAAGCAATTTAAAAAGGCAGTTCCAAATAGGAATTTTACGAAATTATAGAATGCTGTATTTCTCGAAATCGATCTCTTACTTTACCACTTAGAACTTGCGTAAACGGATAATTTTGGAGCACCTCATCGCAAACGGAGAAGGAGATCAACATTTGCCCGAGTTCAAGTATGTGCTGTACTGTGATTCAACGAGAAATAATTAGAAATATTATCGCAAAATATATGGAAACAATAAGCCATTCCTAACTGGAGCTAGCATATTAATTTGATAATAAAAACTTGTTGATCTTTTCGAAAAAAATATATATCCAGGGTTCTCCGATCGATCTTATCATGTTTCCTTCTGATATGGCGGGACTAAGCGTGACGGAATGAAAGTCTTTGCAGATCTCTCAACACTTCCGTTATATCTCCGGTACGCGACGAAGAATGTTCATTCACTGGAAACGCTTTGTCCGAGGTTTGTGCGGGAAAATGTTCACTGTATTAAAGTGATTTCTTCGAACACTCCTATAATACATTTTAATGATTCATTATTGCACAGTTGGGACAGCGGCGCCCTGTCAGTAGCCACAGCGGGCAGTTCGTTGAAGAATTCGAGTATGAATTTCACATTCAGAATCCGAGAATGATAAACTCCAAAAAATTACCATTGTATTATATTATAACAAACTAGTGGGCAACTACGCCTCTTTTAAAGGTTCCCGGAATGATACGAAAGTATTCTCCAAATGCTTATTAAAATGCCTGCAAAATTGTGATTCTCACGCAGCGTCCGTCCCATCGCTAGAGGTTACGGAAGGGGGATGGATTCGATGTCCCCCGATGAAATCATGAATCTGACCCAGCGAACTGGGTTACGGTAGGCTTCGGTTCCTGTAGGCGTACGGTATCGATGTTTTGCTTGAACTCCTTGATGAAATCATGAGTCTGACACAACATCTGCTCCAACGCCACACTCAGGTTACGGTACGCGCACGGACAGACCAACACCATATTGGTGGTCGTAAATTTTTTTCTTCTGGAAATTTCGGAAATCTTTTTAGTGTAATGATCTTCTATTTCGATTGCACAGATACTATCAAAATCCCATTCGAAACGAATGCTTCAGTCAAAAAAGCTTTCAGTTTATGGTAAGGTATGCAACTAGTGGGCAACTACGTCTCTTTTAAAGTTCCCTTAATATATTTAGAAACTATTCCTCATTTGGCTTCTGCAAACTGCCTGCAAATTCATCGCTCACACGCTTTTTTGCATCCATGCTCAGGCGAAATCATGAATCTGACCCAACGTATGACCCAGCGCACTGAGTTACGGTAGGCATTGGTTACTGTAGTAGTACGGTATCGATGATTTCCATCCATCCTCCGATGAAATCATGAGTCTGACACAGCATCTGCTCCAACGCAACTACGGGTTACGGTAGACGGACGGACAGACCAACACCTCATTTGTGGTCGTAAAAAAATTCCTTCGGGAAATTTCTGAATTCTTTCTAGTGTAATGATCTTGTATTATGGTTCCACACCAACTACCAAAATCCCGTTCGAATCGAAAGTGTCAAACACAAAAAGCTTTCAGTTTATGGTATATGTAGCAACTAGTGGGCAACTACGCCTATCCAAACGTTAAAATATGGTCCCGAAAACTATTTTCCGATTCATTACCAAAATGTGGCAAAATCATGGTCCACACGCCGCGTCCGTACCAACGCTAGGCATCGATGCATTGTACTGATTGCCCAGCGAAATCATGAATCTGACCCAGCATCTGACACATCGCGACGGGTTACGGTATGTCTCAGTCATTGTAGGAGTTAAATGTTGATGTTTTCCGTCCATCCTCCGACGAAATCATAAATCTGACACAGAGTCTGACCCACGGCCACAGGTTACGGTAGCTTTCGCTTACGGTACGAGTACGGTATCAATGATTTCCATCATCCTCTGATGAAATCATGAGTCTGACACAAGATCTGACCCAATGCCACTTCCGGGTTACGGTACGCGCACGGACAGACCAACACCATATTTATGGTCGTGAAAAATTTTCTTCTGGAAATTTTGGAAATCTTTTTAGTGTAATGACCTTATATTTCGATTGCACAGAAACTATCAAAATCTCGTTCGAAACGAACGCGCCAGATAAAAAAGCTTTCAGTTTATTGTAAGGTATGCAACTACGTTGTTACAAGTATGCAACTAAGTTTTATTGGCTTAAAATAATGGACTCATGACTTGGATACATTTCTTTGATTTGGAAAAAAATTGCATATGTCTGACACGGCGATTAATATCTGACCCAACTATTTTTGACCTACCGTAATCATAAATTATTTTTTCCACCATTCCCATGCTTTTCGAAGAGTGGCAAAAGGTATTGACGACAACGGGCATCGAACCCCCAACTTCGTGTATGCCAGTCCATCGCCTTAGCCACTCGGCTACGATAAAAATACAAAAATATATTCAAATTTTTTTAAATAATAGGACGGTTATGATTTACCAAAGAAACAATTTAATTACTGCTTTTTTGAAAAAGTCATGAAGTCGCAACTTGGAATAATAGTTGCCCCAGCGGACTTTTGAGGAGTACGGTAATCGATCGGTCCGCTATTCTGGGAACATAGTTGCCATCGCCAAGTAAGACGATTGGCACTATTGGACTGTGGATACGGTGCGAGGGTTCGGGCAGCCGTGAAATGAGTGACTACCGTACCCGGACAGACGGACAGACACGGGTTTTTGAATGTCCTGAAAAATTTCTCGAGGGGACCAAAGCTGGACATGTTTCTGCTGAGCATGCGCCCCGATGCCGCTCCCAGCGCCCCCACTCCCACGCTCCCACAAACCCCACAGCAAAAAAGCTTACGGTTTACTGGTAATATAGCAACTAGCGGGGAACTACGTTCTGTTACAGGCACGCAACAACTAAATTTTATGAGCTTAAAATAACGGACTCATGACTTGGATACAGTCCATTCAGTTTGAAAAATCTCAGTCATATGTTTGACACAGCGAAAAATATCTGACCCAACGCTAATTCTAACTTACCGTAATCACACATTGTTTTAGCCACCTTGGGCACGCTTCTCGAAGCTTGGCAAAAAGATTTTACGGCCGCGGGCATCGAACCCCCAACTTTGTGTTTGTCAGCCCGTCGCGTTAGCCACTCGGCCATGATAAAAATACAAAAATACTTTCAAAAATTTTCAATTAATAGGACGGCCATGATTTACCAAAGAAACAATTTAATTGATGTTTTTTTCAAAAAGTCATGAACGCGCAACTTGGGATAATAGTTGCCCCAGTTGACTTTTGGGGAGTACGGTAATCGATTGGTCCGAGATTCTGGGAATAAAGTTGCCGCGGGAAAGCATGCAGATCAGCACTATTGGATTTTGGATACGGTGCGAGGGTTTTGGCAGCGGAGAAATGAGTAGCTACCGTACCGAACAGACGGAAAAACCTTTGTTTTTTGGACCTCCTGAAAATTTTGCCGGAGGGACCAAAGCTGGACTTCTGCCTAATGGGCATGTGCCCCGATGCCGCACGCAGCGCCCCCACTCCCATGCCCCCACAAACCCTCCAAAATTTTCAGAAATGAGTAATGAGTAGCTACCGTACCGAACAGACGGAAAAACCTTTGTTTTTTGGACCTCCTGAAAATTTTGCCGGAGGGACCAAAGCTGGACTTCTGCCTAATGGGCATGTGCCCCGATGCCGCACGCAGCGCCCCCACTCCCATGCCCCCACAAACCCTCCAGCAAAAAAGCTTACGGTTTACTTGTAATATAGCAACTAGCGGGCAACTACGTTTAATTACATGCGGGGAACTATGCTAATGGGCTTAAAATAACGGACTCGTGACTTGGATACACTTATTTAAAGATTTGAAAAAAGTTACAAATTCGACAGTCAAATGTGTGAACCATCGAATATTATCTGACCCAGCTAATATTGGCTACCGTAATCCCAAAGTATTTTCCTCGCCAATCACAGGCTATTCGAAACGTGGCAAAACGTTTTGACGACGACGGGCATCGAACCCTCAACTGTGTGTTTGTCAGTCCATCGCGTTGGCTACTCGGCCATGATAAAAATATGAAATATGTTTCAAAATTTTTCAAATAATAGGACAGTCATGATTTACCAAAGAAACAATTTAATTGGTGCGTTTTTGAAAAAGTCTTGAATTTGCACCTTTGAAAATTAGTTGACCCACCGGACTTTTGGGGTGTACGGTAATCGATCGGTCCGCGGTTTTGGGAAAATGGTTGGGTCGGCCATACAAGTTACACTAGATATTCAGATTGCAGAAAGGATTCTTGGTTTTGGAGCAAATGGCGTCACCTGAACACACGGACAAAGTGACACCTATTTTTTAAATGCCCTGGAAATTTTGCCGAAGGGACCAAAGCTGGTCATGTGTCTGCTGGGCATGTGCCCCGCTTCCGCACCCAGCGCCCCCACCCCCGCGCCCCCACAAACCCTCCAGCAAAAAAGCTTACGGGTTACTGGTAATGTAGCAAGTAGCGGGGAACTACGTTTTTTCAGAAGTAAGCAACTAAGTTTAGTTTTTATGAGCTTAAAATAACGGTCTCATGACTTGGGTACAAGTATTGACTCAGCGAATATCACTTGACCCAGTGCAATTATCACCTACCGTAATCAAAAATTATTTGTTCCACCATTCCCAGGCTTTTCGAAGCGTGGCAAAACGTTTTGACGACGTCGGGCACCGAACCCCCAACTTTATGTTTACCAGCCCATCGCGTTAGCCACTCGGCCATGATAAAAATATGAAATATGTTTCAAAAATTTTTAAATAATAGGATAATTATTATTTATCAAAGATATAATTTAATTGCTGCGTTTTTGAAAAACTCATGAAGTCGCTCCAAAAAATATTAATTGACCCACCGGACTTTTGCAGTGTACGGTATTCGAGATAATGGTTGGGTCGGCCACGCAAGTGTAACCGCACTTTCAAATTTCGGATACATCGCACAGTTTTTGCGCAAATCATGTCACGTGGACACACGGACAGACACATGTTTTTTGGGAATACTGAAAAATTTCCCGAGGGGACCAAAGCTGGTTATGTGCGTAATGGGCAAGTGCCCCGTTGCCACTCCCAGCGCCCCCCACTCCCACACCCCCACAAACCTCACAACAAAAAAGCTTACGGTTTACTGGTAATATAGCAACTAGCGGGGAACTACGTTTTATTTTTAGCGCGGAACTACGCTTATAATCTTAAAATAACGGACTCATGACTTGGATACAGTTATTTCAGTTTGAAAAAATCTTAGTCATACTTATGACCCAGGGAATATTATCTGACCCAGCGCTAATTTTGACCTACCGTAATCGCACATTATTTTCCCTACCATTCCCAAGCTTTTCGAAGCGTGGCAAAACGTTTTGACGACGACGGACACCGAACCCCCAACTGTGTGTTTGACAGCCCACCGCGTTAGCCACTCGGCCATGATAAAAATATGAAATATGTTTCAATTCTTTTTAAATAATAGGACCGTTATGATTTACCAAATAAACAATTTAATTGCTTCGTTTTTTTTAAAAAGTCATGAAGTTGCTCCAATCGAATATTAGTTGACCCACCGGACTTTTGCATTGTACGGTAATCGATCGATCCGAGATTTTGCCATTTTCTTTAGCCAAGCCAAGCAAGTGTAAACGCACTTTTGGATTGTGGATCATGCGCATGGCTTTCGTGGAAATGATGCAAGTTGAACAGACGGACAAAGCAACACCTATTTTTTGGACGTCCTGAAAATTTTGCCGAGGGGACCAAAGCTGCACTTGTGCGTAATGGGCAAGTGCCCCGTTGCCGCTCCCAGCGCCTCCACTCCCACACCCCCACAAACCTCACAACAAAAAAGCTTACGGTTTACTGGTAATATAGCAACTAGCGGGGAACTACGTTTTATTTTTAGCGCGGAACTACGCTTATAATCTTAAAATAACGGACTCATGACTTGGATACAGTTATTTCAGTTTGAAAAAATCTTAGTCATACTTATGACCCAGGGAATATTATCTGACCCAGCGCTAATTTTGACCTACCGTAATCGCACATTATTTTCCCTACCATTCCCAAGCTTTTCGAAGCGTGGCAAAACGTTTTGACGACGACGGACACCGAACCCCCAACTGTGTGTTTGGCAGCCCACCGCGTTAGCCACTCGGCCATGATAAAAATATGAAATATGTTTCAATTCTTTTTAAATAATAGGACGGTTATGATTTACCAAAGAAACAATTTAATTGCTTCGTTTTTTTAAAAAAGTCATGAAGTTGCTCCAATCGAATATTAGTTGACCCACCGGACTTTTGCATTGTACGGTAATCGATCGATCCGAGATTTTGCCATTTTCTTTAGCCAAGCCAAGCAAGTGTAAACGCACTTTTCGATTGTGGATCATGCGCATGGCTTTCGTGGAAATGATGCAAGTTGAACAGACGGACAAAGCAACACCTATTTTTTGGACGTCCTAAAAATTTTGCCGAGGGGACCAAAGCTGCACTTGTGCGTAATGGGCAAGTGCCCCGTTGCCGCTCCCAGCGCCCCCACTCCCACACCCCCACAAACCCTCCAGCAAAAAAGCTTACGGGTTACTGGTAATATAGCAATTTTTCGCATTTTAACGTGGACAGCATCGTCATTATATTTTTTCAAGGATCCCTGTGGAACTTGTTCAATTTGCGAAAGATGATCAGGACTACAACGTAGAGGTGTACTTTTTAAAAATAATTATTCAAACGTTTTTGAGCAAATATGATAAAATATTTCAGGCTGCTCGAAAAATCAACGGCATCGTTAATATCATCCCACCTCAAACGCAGAACGATTACATGTTCAAGGTAGAGCGTACAAATTGGTGCTATGTAGTCTGTTTTTTTCGCTAAGCAAGTTTCGATTTCCTTGAGATGAACAACCCTTCGTGGACTATAATATCTGAAAAGTGATATGTAAAAAACATAAACGACAAGAGGAAACTTAAATTACGGAGACTTTCGAATACAGGTTATCGCCAAAACAAGATTGGCTGCATTGGAGGCTGCATTGGAGAAGTGCCGGCCGAGTTGGCTGGCAGGGTAAGCGAGAAGTACAATGTTGGTAATAACATGTACATGCAATACGTAAGTAGTGAATCGACGCGTACACCCACCGGCCGATCATAATGCGGAAAATGAATGAGTGTCCCCCAAACTTTTGGCACTATAAATGATGTACGGTATATAAACCGAGGAATTATTATATGAACGTATGTTAATTTAATTAGAAATTATTGTAGCTGATCGGAAAGAAGGGAGGGACAATGCAAAGCATCGTTGACAGAGCAAAATGCGTTCGGGTGCAGGTATGGTTGAGAACTTTGATTTTTGAAGTTATTGTGTTTTTTGTAGATTTCGGATCAGTATGCATTTGAGAGTGTTTTTTTTAATCGAAAGTCAACATCAGCAAACAAAAATGCGTTGATATGTTGAAACAATCAATTGTGCACGATGGTGGCGCATTTGCGTTAATATTGTCGTCCGTGAATGCACCTGTAAAGGGATGGCACACATGAACAATGTTCTTTTAAATTGAAATTTGGACCCCCACAAGTAAAAACAAACCAAACCAAAAAAATGCATTGATTTTAAACATGATTTGAATAAGCTGCATTTCAGAGACTCGCTAGCTCACACGAAATTACTTGTCGGACTGCACATCGAGCATTTTCAAGAAATATATGATCTACAGACGGTTAGAAAAGACTATTCTTGCTCGTCCCACTCCCCTATATGCACGAAAGCACAATGTATTCGTGTCCGGTAGTAATGATTACCATCTTCATCCTTCATTCGTAATTGTTTCCCAGTACTCTGATGATCTAAAAGATTTTTCGAAACGAGGACCCCATTAATTTACAATTATCTTTTACAGGATAAGGAAGTGAACACAAATAATTTCCACGACATCACCGATGGAAACGGGATCACTTTATCATCTTCTGAAGCTAGAGTTAACGAGCCTGAAGAGGATGAGATTTGTGAGGTGTGTGGCAATAGCGTCTCACCCATTTTGAGTCGCGAACTAACCAGTTAAATAGAGAGCGAAAACATGTAAGAGGCCGGCGTGAAGTACAGAAAGACAAATTCAGTTTGAAAATCAAGGCAACTGGTCTGCGCTTTAGCAAAGATGATGATACAAATGCTCGAATCATACATGAACTAATATTTTCTATATTTTAGATAGATGTGAGGAATACAGAGTTTGTGAAGAAATATCGGAAAGAAAATTATGAAGATTCTGCAAAGATAATCGAACAACTTACGAATGAGAAGACGGAGATTGAGAGGAAGTATCGCAAACTTCTTATGATGGTATGATATTCACAGATTGTCAGTAATACATGTTTGAGTATTTGGAATTTGTGTCTTAATTTTGCAGCTCGGGAGAGCAAATGTATCTGATGGTCAAGCTTAGTGAACGCTTGCTACAAATGGCTGGTAAATTCTCCTTCCGAAATGTTTCGCCGGGATCGACGTACGACAGCATGCCTGTTTTGAGTATTATACTTATCGTGATTTTGATTATGAGCTTACATCAGCCAGCTAAAATATATTATGATTCAACTCAAAGTATGAATACATATATGTGATTGCTATCTAGCCAAGGCTGCAAACAATATAAGACATGACCAACCGAAGAAAAAAAAAGACTATCAATCTGCTTCCCGGAGCATGCAGAATTCTCAAGCAAGATAACTATTGACGAAATATGTTCCTTCTCCACGTTGACTACATTGACACCGGGGGGGGCGGTAATTACAGTGCACATCAACCTGGCGTTTGCTTCAACAATAAAGCATAAAAATGGTGAAGGTGCTGCAGGGCCAAGCGATTTTACAGGCGTTAAGAAGGGATAGGTCGTGCAGCCCGGAGGAGTCGACTGCCAATAAAACGGCACTAGGTCGGATAAGAACTACCGCCTTACGATACGATGTGGTGTGGTTTGATATTAGGTTGTTGCAAAAGTCCTGTGGTTTTTTGTGTCCGCACTTTGAACAATCATAACTCGCGTGTCTCAAATCTTCATCGCCAACAAACATAACATTGTTTAGGGGTATGCTTGACCTTTGTTCACACATATTTCAATCAAACCGATCTTGCCACCAACGCAAGAAATTATGATTTACCCAAATGCAAACAGTTGACCAAATTTTGCTTTAAATTTATTTCCCTAGATATTTGGAAGGAAAATCCAAGAAACAACTTCATATTGTTAGCTGAGAAGTAGCATTGATATTCTTTCAAAAAATAGGTTAGACCTGTCATGCGAGTGGGTTTGAACCAAATTACATGATTGCAAAAATATGAGCAGACCTCGGCTGCATGTGACTTGTACCTTCTTTTCTGAATGGAAGACCAAGCATACAGGCTCCGTCATCTGTGCGCTGTATGCACCCGAGAAGAGGCTATATTCTCATAAAAAATATTGGAGCTTGCTTCTTCTCCGTTTCTGAAAATTTGAATTTCTTATTTTTCAGAAATATGCAAAATCAACACCGAAATGCAACAATGTAGTCATGTCTAGATCAATGCATTCCTCGAAAGGGTGTAACTTCCAGCATCCATGAGAAAAAGTGTTTATAGGGTAAAGGTTGGGGCTTCATATAACCACCATAGTTTGAGCATTCATGCTTCAGAGAAAACAGAAAATTGAGGAACCCTATCGCCCTATCAGCATTGCCCTCTCTGATTGGGCAATGCTGATAGGGTGCGCATATGAAAGAGTATGCAAGGCCTCATTAGTAATCAATATCCCGAAGTTCATCTATCAATCCAACAAGAAGATGGAAGGCAAAATTTCAAAATTCCACAGGACTTATGCAACAACCTAATAGATTAATATACGCGACGTCATAGTTCTCAGCCGTCCTAGTGCCGATAAATCCGCTTCTAGAGACTGATAATTTAGCGTCCAATCTCGCCACCAAATTGGTCTGTTTCAACAGCGAATCTAATTCAATTTAATGACCACATTTTTATCCGTGCTTGACAATAACTCTCATTCATATTATCATATTTATCCTGACGTCAGGCACAATGGTCCTGCAGGAGGGTGACTTCAGTGTGGAGGGAATGGGGATCTTCGGTCTCAGAGCGTCGTTAGGTCAAGGGATGGGATCTTCTTTGGCTTCTCTGGTCAACTGTAGGGACGATCGTGACGGATCTCCGTTGAGCATCGAAGTAGATCATCCTGCCGCCGAACACCTGACTTGCGCCGGTTAGGAACTCACAACGCAGACAGCGGGGCTTTCTTGACGGTAGATCACTCGAGACGATGGGAATCCGTCCGTGCTCCTCCTCTTGAAGTGTACCAAGTAGGCGATACTCTCCGGGTTGCCCAAGCTGACGGGAGAGGATTCCCCAAACTAGGTCGGAAAAGAGCGGGGTCAGGGACGACCGCCCATCACGAGCGCTAGAATGGGGAATGGAGAATGGAGAATGGAGAATGGAGAATGGAGAATGGAGAATGGAGAAAGCTCTCATTAGCGTAAGGCAATTGTGTTCTGTGGTGTGGTTTTTGAGGTGCGTCGAATCTGGCGAATTGTAGATCTGAAACATTCCCGTTGTTATGTTATTCTACATCAAACTGATGTGAAACACTGTTACTGCATTCATTGTTTCAAATGACAAATTCTAGCGTACGTTCTTTATCTAAGAAGATGTATGTTATACATATAGTGCTCACCTCAACACTCCATATTACTTGGACTGTTTCAGACATTTGTCTAGTGCATTGTCGTCATAATTTATTCCGTGTTTACACTGAAATGTATAGGATACACAAAAAAAAAGTTCCGAAACAATCCTATGATGGTAGGAAAAGTTGATTTGGGCATTGCTCCAACTGACAACCGCAAAAACTTTGGATGATTAAGTAACCAAGGAGAAAATGAAATATTTGAACACACGCAATTCCATATCTCCGCCCATTCCGGTTTTTCAACGCAGGATTTTCCGCGCCACATTTGCGAAGCGGTGCGGCTAAGCACTCCTCGTTTGCACTCTTTCTCTCTGAGTACCCAAGACGAACGAGTGTGTGAAACCGCCTACGAAAGTTCCAGGAACTGATATTCGAAATTGCGGAATTCAAGTATTTCATCTTCTCCTTTACTTTTTCCACGCCATCAATTACAGTACCCACCATGATGTTCACACACTCATCAGAGTGATATCGCATCCACTACTCTGAATCTTGCGTGAGCTGTGATAGGCAGCTGGAATGGACAACTTTTTGCAATTTTAAAGAACAGGGAAGAACAATTGTCAGCAAAGAAACGACGGCTTGCATTTAAGAGGGCTTTCTTCTTGCCTACACACTCTCATCTTATAGAAATAAAACAAGAAGCGGGCTGCTACTTATCCTGCTAAATATGTGAGAATATATTAAATATGACACGCAAAATGAAATAGAATTGAATAAAAACATAAAACGAAAGATATATGGGCCGAGTAAAGGAAGGGAACTGCGCTGCTCTGTTTCTCCCCGGTCTTGACCACTCCTTTGCCGACATCTCTGCCCGTCTCTCTACTCTGCGCCATATCAGGCCTCTCACGAGAGAATCGGGACATTCTTGGTACAATCTAAAAAATTGTTTTTGGGATATTAACAGTTCTGGGGGTAATCTATCGTCCAGAATCCGAATCCGGGTCGATCAGCTGCCTATCTCGATCCGCGGCTGCTGCAGCTGGCTGCAAAGATTTGAGAGTCTCGCTTTGACGCCTCTGGAAAAGGTTTCAAATCACTCCGATTTTGCTCAAAATTGACCAGTAGGCATAGCTTATGATTCTTTCTGAATTCCCTGATCAATTTGTTGGTAGATCAAAACATGACCTCTGGGCAGTTTTTGCTCCATAACTTTAACAGTTCGGAACACAAACAAACCAAACTTTTGCATCTTATAGAGCTTTCAATTCTGCATTTACTGGAATTTTTGTGGATTTTTGCCATGGGGTCTATCATGTTTCTCATACGAAAAACAACGAAAAATTGTGGGGTGTGTCAGTCCGCTCATACTGAAAATCGCATAAGTGTTTACGATTCGAACTCAATGGTTGAGGGTTCGATCCCCCATCGCGGAAAACATGTTTTGCATGCATATTTACTTCATTTTCATCATTTGTGATGTTTTCCCAGCTGTCCGAATGTTCCTTCCTATATACGGTAGAAAGAGATGCACGAACCAAAGTATAAAAATCGTCGCAAATGATGTAAATGGAGTAAATATGCATGCAAAACATGTTTTCCGCGATGGGGGATCGAACCCTCAACTATTGAGTTCGAATCGTAAAAACTTATGCGATTTTCAGGATGAGCGGACTGACACACCCCACAATTTTTCGTTGTTTTTCGTATGAGAAACATGATAGACCCCATGGTAAAAATCCACAAAAATTCCAGTAGATGCAGAATTGAAAGCTCTATAAGATGCAAAAGTTTGGTTTGTTTGTATTCCGAACTGTTAAAGTTATGGAGCAAAAACTGCCCAGAGGTCATGTTTTGATCTACCAAAAAATCGATCAGGGAAGTTAGAAAGAATAATAAGCTATGCCTACTGGTCAATTTTGAGCAAAATCGGAGTGATTTGAAACCTTTTCCAGAGGCGTCAAAGCGAGACTCTCAAATCTTTGCAGCCGGCTGCAGCAGCCGCGGAACGAGATTGGCAGCCGATCGACCCGGATTCGGATTCTGGACGATAGAATACCCCCAGATCTACCAAAACCTCAAAATTGATTGTACCAAGATATGGGCGTTTTGTCCTGAATCTCTGGTGAGAGGCCTGATATCTCATGTTTTCGCCTTCCGTTGTGTACACTCCAAGCCTCGCTCAATGTGTTGAGGAAGAGACGCGTTCCACCAGGTTATCTTCTTTCTGGAATAATTTCTACGATTCACCCGTAGACACTCCCTCCATCGAATCCCTCTCGAGGTGCGAGATTTATTTCGATAGCCGTCGAATGATCATGGTGTAATTTTCGTAAAGGTCG
Organism: Pristionchus mayeri; assembly: GCA_036245805.1. Lineage (NCBI taxonomy): Eukaryota > Metazoa > Nematoda > Chromadorea > Rhabditida > Neodiplogasteridae > Pristionchus > Pristionchus mayeri. The sequence goes on from BTRK01000003.1 coordinate 33,562,098, forward strand.
GTTGTCAACAGCGCGCACGCATGACGCTGTTTTAGAAAACAACTCTTTTCTCCACTTAACTAGCCATTTGTATTTCAGATTCTGGTCCTCCAAAAAACTTCCGCCATTACTCATCCTTTAATTGTGGTACAATGGAGGTTGAGGTATATTTTATTTCGTACTCATTTCGTAATGATTATTTTATTTATTTTTTCGTTCATGTGATACGACTTATCTTACAGTTTTGCATAGATGATGTCTACTTCCCAGGTTTCATTAGAAGGATGTCGCAAGTTCCTAATGGAACTATTTATGTGAGACTTCATTTTTTTTAAGATTTATGAGATTTCGCTCTGAGGATATCTGAGTTGGATATTCTCTAATTGTATGAGAACGTTTTCGCACACCTCTTAAAGGAGTAAAGTCAAAAGCGCTCCCGGTTGAAATATGTTTCAATTAAGGGAGAACTATCTTCATGTCGCATGCTCTCTCGCTCGTTGCCTGAGCTTTCCCTGATTTGGCTCCCCGCCAACTAACGATAGCTCTGTTCGTAATAGCCCTTTGCTCCTCCTTTAAAGGAGGAGCAAAGTCAAAATTCAATTACCGAAGCTTTCATATTCACGGCCTAGATCTCCCCAACGATAAGAAGCTCCGAAATTTTAATATTCATATCTCCATTATAAACAGAGCTATCGCTAGTTGGCGGGGAGCCAAATCAGGGAAAGCTCAGGCAACGAGCGAGAGAGCGCGCGACTTGAAGAGAGTTCTCCTCTAATTGAAACATATTTCAACCGGGCACGCGTTTGCCTTTACTCCTCCTTTAATACGCGATAGCACACACGGTCGCACTTGTGCTGCGTTTCTTCAATGTCGGCTTTCAGGTATCATTCACCATCGACGATCCCTTTGTGCCCCTGGTAGCTCAAGAGAATGTGCGCCTTCCTCCAAGTAAGATATATTATTTCTGCTGCTAAAAACTGCATCTATTAGCTAATAAGTAAATGTTCGAGACAGGGCTCACTGGAGAACATGTGTTGCCAGTGTACAAGCAGAGAGCATAATAAAAATAAAGTCTTTTTTTAAAATTTATGCGCATTTTATTAAACATATATGCTCCGGTTCATTTTACCAACACTATTATGCAATTTCAGCGGAGAATTTTGACCATCACAAATATGCAAAAGGCGACAAAGTAGAACTGTATTCCTTTCATAATCAGCAAAAACATGTCTGGGATCGCGGAGAAATATTTGACATCAAGGTACAGCATCTAATATATGGCGTGGATTTCCGGAGAGAGCTATTTCGATATATGTTCATTAATTTTCTCCATTAAGGATAACACGTACTTCATCGGATCTACACGGGGTGAGGTTAATGAAATCGAAAATGAACATGAATACGACATTAACAAGTGGTTGCGGCCCGGCAATCTCGTATATACGAAGATTTCAGATATCCAATGGACAAATGATGCAATGGGTTAGTCAATTTGAATGCGAGTACCGCAAACGACTGATGCACTCACATTTGTCATTGAATTGCCATCCTCTAATTGTCATCCTTTAGCAAATACGTTATATCGATTTGCTAATTTTCATTTTGACTGCGTACAGTGTGCCATATATTGCAGTTGTTCCGGATGGCGTGATTGAGTTGTTCAAGTCGAATAACCGGTACATTATGCAATTTGTAAAAGAATTTCGAGGACTGCACGTGGAATTTGATGGAAATACGCTGCATCTGTACGCAATCACTCCGGAGACAATGGAGAGAGCCAAGGGAGCGATTCAGCGTTTCTTCGTGAGTTCAGTGGGGGTTTTAATAAATTGATTGTTTGTGCAGTTGGAACACCGCCGTACGGCCAACCGTCAGAGTGAGCGAGCGACAAGTGCTTCACGAAAGGTTGGAAATGCACATATTATCATGATTCGATCATTATCTAGCAGTAGAATAAAAAGTATTTCGAAGATTAAGCAATAGTATATTGTAGGAGAAAACGAGCCCTGAAGGAAATGAAGGCACTGCCGATGCATCAAATGCTCGTATAGAACCGAGAGCCGTTTCTGAAAGCGAAACCGAACATCATGAGGTTTGTGTTTCTCACGGAATGTAAAGTGAGGAAACAACATGTGAATTTTGAACACTTAGCCTAGTCTGCTCGAAACTTTCGGGTGTTTCTAAACCCATTTCTATTTGAAAATTCGTGATTCTTCATTCAGAGAATGGAGAATTCATCTGACTCTGAGAAGAATGTTGAACATTGGAAAGACAAGTATGAAGAATCTCAAAAGATAAACGGAGAACTCGATGCTAAGAACAAGGATTTGGAGAGGAAGTATCATAAACTACTCATGATGGTAAGAATGTGATCATGAGAAACTCATAGATAATTGTTTATTGCAGTGCGGACGATCCAAAATTTGTGAAGGTCCAACTGAAGATTCACTAAACAATGCAATGCACAAATATTGAATGTACTTCTAGACTAAGTTAATAATACCTTTCTTGAACTGACATGTGAAGTTGAACGGTAAAATATGAAAAATGGGAAGTAATGTGCATGGTAATGAGAGGGCATCTAAGCGAACTGTCCTAGGAAGAGAATGTCTTCGCCCTTGAGTATTCCGAAGAGGAATGGTCGATCGATCTTCATTTGTGTGATGAACATCTTGTTCATGCCCTCGACTTTAGTTGCTGCGCCCGCCTCAGTGCCCTCCTCGTTTACCTGCAAAAGCAAATTGTCAGAGGAATCGTCTGACTCTCTCCAAACCACACGCTCTCTCTTCGATCAGAGGAGCGAGAGAGTGTATGATATGGAGAGAGCGAGAACATGGCTCAATTTTGTGGGTGCAGATTTAGATATGATTTTAGAAAATATTTAACTTCTGAACCAGCATATATAATGAAGTATCTACCGGCGATGCATTGCATTGAAGGATGTGCACTATATATGCCAAATTTGAAAGTGACGCAAATTGTCTCAATGAATTTCTATTGTGATCATACTACAATTACCTGAATCAACGCATGGTGCGCGATCTTGGACACCTTGAGCGGAGTGGTCGAAATCTGCGAATAATTGATCATTGTATGCAATATTATTCAACATCTCGTATTCAACATCTCGCTCTTATAATGAATAAGTCTACCTTTGAGAGATCAGCGCCATCACTGAAGAGCGTCTTGACACCCAACTTCGAGAGAACCTCAATCCCATCCAATTCTGTCTCCACCTTGAACTTGGGGATCTTCAGCTGAAAAAAAAATCCTCATTATTGTTATGTTTAATAATTTTCGGTATGATAACCGAACTGACATCAACATAGTCGTTCGCTGCTCCACTCAGGACATTGATCAGTTTCTCTCCCGTTAGCTCGTTTCTCATCTCCTCCAGACTCGAATTCGTGTGTGGCATGAGGTAGAAGAAGGAGTACTTCTCGTCCTGAAATCGATCAGATTTATAACGAATCGAGGCCGAGTGTTGAAAGTAAATCGTGCTAGTTCTCGCGCGAAATGACTTTAGGGGCGAATTTTCTGACATATGCTGACACGCATTGTGTGGTGCAATTCGTTTGCAAATAGGGGAAAACATTGTCGATTTACCAAAGTAATTTCGAATAAAGTGTGTTGGCCTACCAGATACGGCAGGATGAGTACAGTTCCCACGTCGTTCATCACATTGACTCGGAACGTGCACTGTTTTTTGACCAGGAAATCCTCCCTAAAAGTTACATTACACATGAAACAATAAATCGGATGTACTTCTCTAACGCCCGTGGCTCCATGGAAGGGGTCGCCCTCCTGGGTTTGGGCAGCGTTGAAGGGGAACTTCCACTTTCCGAGCAAGTAAATGGCATTGATGAGTACGGCCTTCGCCTTACGAATAATTTTCGGGGAAATTTTTGTCTGGTGTTTCGAATCAATTCCATGTTCAAAAATCGATAAATAGAGTAGATACATCATCATTGATTCCTTCAGCTGTGATTGCGCCCTTTATCCTTCCATTCGTCGCTTCTTCAACGAATGTGTTCATCTTTTCAACTGCTGCATCTTTCTGGTTCAGGTTAGTGTTTTCTACCTAAATTATCATATACAATATGAATTTGCATGGATAATAGTCAAGAAATTCAGTGAAAAATATTTTTGACCCACCTTCTCTTTGTACGCCTGTTCGATTTGCTTCGTGTAGTCATATTTCAGGGCAATCTGTAAATCATATTTTAAGTATTAAATACTAAGTTTTCATGAGTTAATCCGGCGGCGGCTACTGGTATTTAGTCTTAAAATATAAAATAGTTCACTGAATCATCAACGTAGAATCGATTGGCCGATTTGAATGCCACTCCAGTTTCGTCCGTCGTCGGGAGGGAAAGAGCGAGGGAAGAGTAGAAGGTAGTGACATCGGCAGGAGAGCAGTCTTGAATGATGTTTATTGGTTACGATAAAGAGTTATCTGCGGAGAATTGCCACTTTGCCAAAACTTAACCTTAAAACGAATGAATTTGCGCATCAGATCAAGAACATTTGATTTTTCTTTGAATTAAATGAATAGTATAGTCTAATATTAGGTTGAACAGAAAGTCTTTATCCACTGTTTTGCTCGATCACTGCTCAGTGCAGGATACCTTTGGTGTTCCCTCGCCTCTAGTCAATAACACATGACAAAGGGACTATGTGGTCAACAACTCCCCATTCCACGCCTTTCATTCTGCCACTAGTAAGACCACGATGTTTGTTCCCACGGCCTTGCACATCCGCAACGTTCTGTTATTCGTATTTCTCTCTCACACTACAATGAAGGAATAGGAACGTCAGTTGGCTGAAGTGTACGATTCATATGCCACTCACTACCAGACCATGCGCAATTGGTACCAACTCTTCGAGAAGGGGGGCTTTTCCATGGATGATCATGACCGGTCTGGGAGGCCACCCGAGCTGGATTTGGATGCGCTACGGATCGTAGTGGAATTGGATCCTTCCCAAATACCCGCGACATGGCAGCCACACTTGGGGTATCGCAAAGCACCATCGTAAAATGATTGGTCTCCATTGGCAAGAAGAAGAAGCTAGGCCGTTTCATACCCCACAAATTGACCCAAGACCAGTTTGACCACCGTGTCGACGATTCCCTTTCTCTACTCACTCTTCACGCTGGAGATCGATGGTTGGACCGTCTCATAACAGGGCTCGAGAAGTGGGTCTGCTATGAGAATCACCATAGGAGGGCACAGTGGGTGGATGTCAATGAGACCCCACAGGACGTCGCAAAGCCTGGCCTTCACCCTATGAAAATCTTGCTCTCTGCCTGGTGGGGGGTGGATGGCCCGATTTACTGGGAGCTCCTACCCGAGAAGCGGATAATTACTGAATATGTCTACACTAAACAACTACGGAATCTCAAGAAGAAATTCGCACAATCTGCCCTGAACGGCAAGAAAGTGTACTATCAACACGATAACGCCCGACCCCATGTTGCACGGCAGGTCAAGCAGGAGCTGTCCAAATAAGGCTGGATGGTTCTCCCTCATACACCGTATTCTCCTGACTTGGCCCCTTCGGATTATTGGTTGTTCTCGGATCTGACCCGTCATCTCGATCAGAGATCCTTCATTTCCCGTGGGGCGATCGAGGCCGCACTCAAGCAATATTTTAATTCGCGCCGAGATGGGTTCTATAAGGAGGGAATCCATAAGTTGCCTGAACGTTGGAGATTTGTCGTAGATAACAATGGTGCATATGTTTGATTTTGCTCTTGTGCTTTATTGTCAGAAGAAGGGAAATAAAAAGTGGATAAAGACTTTCTATTCAACCTAATATCATCAGAAAAAGAAAAAAAATGTTACCATTGAGTAGCAGGTTCGTGAGTTCCTTCTGTATTTCTCCTCCAGATCCATCGTGGATGATTGCAAGCGCGGAATTGAGGGAGAAAGGGGAGAGAACGAAGGATTCTGACGGAGTTGAGGAGTGTCGAAGGAGGAAAAGAGCGAGGGAGGAAGAGAGGATGGCTGTGGAACACAACATCTGTAATTGGAAGCGAAATACATGACATCGAAGACACCTATTTGAATGAATCAATAATATTCCCATGAGAAAAGCAAGAAAAATATTCCTAGAGCGCAATCTTCTAGTGGATAAGCTGAAATCGGGAAGGAACACGCCGCTAGGTGTGATCAAAGACTCGATAGGAGGGGAATATACGAGGAGAAATAGAAGAGCAGAAGTGTATAGCGAGATGAATAAATCCCTTCTGTCGAGCCATTTCACGGATAGTAAAAATACTGTTCATCTCTCCTCAGGAGGCTTCTTATAGTGTTGATGACGCATCTTGTACTAGTACAGAATGAATAAGCTTTGAAGATAGAGGGCTTACAATAGGAAAAAGTGCAATAAGAATAGTCGACGGTAACAGGAACTGGCCCATTACTCAACATCGTTCCGGGTGAAATACAATTTGGGAGAACTTGATGGCCAATTAATATTATACATATCCGTTTTCCTGTTGGAGGAAGCCCTCTATTGTTCACAGCTTACTCATATTGTACATGATGAGTCATGCATGGACGCTATAAGAATCCTTCACATGAATGAGAAGAAGCGTTTAACTACCGTCTAAATGGCCCGGCAGAAGCGATTTATTCATCTCAATTCTCTTAAGCTTCTCTTTTTCTCACTTTACACTACTTTCCTCTCGGGTTTTCGAACAAACTGCGGAGAATTCCGAATTTCAGCTCACTCGCTATTAGTTTGCTTGACATTCACAATTTCTCATGCAAATATTCCGATTATATAAAATGTTTCGGCTCTCATGTGTTCATTCCTCTCGAGTCGTTTGATTGTAGTGCATTCGGAATCACTCAGTTCATTTTCTCATCATCATGCCATAAAAAAACCATTTGATTCTAAGATTCCTTTCGTTCCTCTTCCAATCGAACACTTCTCCCTATCGCAGATGGTGTGTTCCACGGGAATCCTCTCTTCCTCTCTCGCTCTTTCCCTCCTTCGGCACTCATCAACTCCAACCGAGAACTTCGTCTTCTCCCCCTTCTGCCTCGATTCCGCCCTTGCCATCATCCACGATGGAGCTGGCGGAGAAACGCAGAAGGAACTCACGAACCTGCTGCTCAACGGTGAGCACTCAGCCATCTAGCGTCTATCCATGACAAATAGGCCTATCATCACTTGCGCCTATCCTCCAAAGGTGAGAGGAATCGTCTGACTCTCTCCAAACCACACGCTCTCTCGTCGATCAGAGTGAGCGAGAGATTGTATGATTTGGAGAGGGCCAGACCATTGCTCAAGGGTGAAGGCATTTTCTTCCCGAGCGGAGTGGTCGAGATAGAGTGATCGTACATCATTAAGGTGACGAAAAATAGCTGAAGTTAGAATCGTATTGTTTTATGGTCAGAATGTGGAGCTGTGTACGATTGCAACTAGCGATAAAAAAATATCTCTGACTCTATCCGAGCGATGGCCTGACTCTTTCCAAATCATACACTCTCTCGCTCACTTTGATCGACGAAGGAGCGTGTGGTTTGGAGAGAGTCAGATGATTCCTCCTATATCCATATTATTTGGTTCGTACATCATATGGAGTTGCTTATCGCTGTGTACCACCCTGCCTGATTACAATTCAACATTTGCAAACATAGAAACTTTCGGCTATGCTGCTCACTAGTGATGATTAATAGTCTCTTAGTTCCTCGCTCTACGTGCTTCGCCATGTCTGACCAATCATTCATAACGTATAGGGCAAGTGCCAAATTGGGGCACTGAGTCGGATGATAACCAAAACATGGACCCTTCTGCAGAACTTGTTGTTAAAAGTTCTACAAAAGGGTCCATTTTTGGTTATCATCCAGTAATTTATCATCCGACCTAGTGCCATTGTTCCAACCGCTAGTTGTATTGAGGCTGCTCTCCTGCCGATGTCACTGCCTTCTACTCTTCCCTCGCTATTTATCTCCCGTCGTCGGATGAATCCGGAGTAGCATTCAAGTCGGCCAATAGATTCTATGTTGATGATTCAGTAAGATTTTTCCGCTGATAATTAAATTTCACAAGCTTAATTATTCCAAATTTGTGGTTTTTGACCTAACAAAATTTCAGATTTCACTGAAGGATGACTACAAGAAGCAAGTCGAAGACAAGTACAAAGCAACGGTAGGGTTGAAGAATTGTATCTACTCCTGTAGCTATTTGGCACAAACATCAGCTCCTACGGAACTAATGGATTACCCATATTATTTTTTAAACATCTTCTACATTTCTCCCCGTTTTTATAAAGTGTAAATTATTGTCTATATTTAGAAATTTAATTTTGACAAATTACTTACCTTTATAAGCAAATATGCTCACATGGGACTGAACGGAGGTATTTTTCTAGTACATAGGGACCCCCAAGGGAATCTCAAAACCTTCTGTAAAGTTGATCAATGGACCAAGTAATTAAGATAATAAATATTTTCAGATTTCGCTTTCACTTATCGACTCATTATCACTCATTTCATTTCTCATCTCAGGTCGAGAGCATTACACTCAGTGAGAAGGCAGATGCTGCTGAAGCGATGAACAAGTTCGTCGAAGAAGCGACGAATGGAAAGATCGAGAATGCGATCACTGCCGATGGAATCGATAATGATGTAATTAATCTATCTATCGATTGTTTCACATGCTAACTACCCAAATAGATGCTAGCACACCAGGGTTCTCCAGTGAGCCCCAGTTTGATGTCGGGATGTGATATTGTTTGACAAGCAAATACTCATAGTTTTCAGGTAAAAGCGATTCTTATCAATGCCATTTACTTCCTTGACAAGTGGAAGATCCCCTTCAACGCCGCACAGACCTACGATATGAAGTTCTATGCAACTGAGGGAGAAACATGGGTAGGGATATGGCTTTGCAGGAAATCATGAATCGTGTTATCTGACCATCTGGTGAAAGAGTAAGACGAATAACGAGTAAGCACAGATCGGTGTATTTGTTTTTATTAATTTTTTAAATACTTATTTTGTATTTTTTTCAAGATTTGATTTGATATTGCAGACTCCTTTCCTGACGAACGGTGAAGTTAGATTCCGTGTCAATCTTGATAGCGATGTTGGCACCGCGATTCTCCTGCCGTACCTGGTGGGTCAATGTGATAATTCGGGATTGGGACACTATGTCGGATGAGAACGATGATGCCGTTCCGCCTTTGATACATCAAAGGCGGCATGATGTGACGTCATGGTTCTCATCCGACCTAGTGCCGGGATTGGATAACCTCATGTGAACTAGCGCAATGCATTTGCAATAAAAGTAATTTCACTGAATGTCGAAATTCATTAATCATTTAAAGGTAAATGTAAATGTAAAGGTATTACAGTATCAGACAGACAAGACCTGCGGGGAGTACACCGCTAGGCCAGTGTCTACGATAGGCTAGTTCAGTCCGGAAGGCCAAATCTCTTCTTCGAATCTATTTATCTGCGTGGTCTAGTCACGACTATAAATGTGCATTCCATAGTGGCTAGGTTCCTTGGTGGGGCGGTGGCGGTATCACGGCGGGGAATCGAAACCGGGTTAAATAATTTAGGCGCGATAATAACAATTTCAGGACGAACAATACTCATTCTTCTACCTGATGCCCCACGCGAATTCGACTCTCGATGCAATGAGAAACGAGCTAACGGGCGAGAAACTCGTCAATGTCCTCAAAGGATCCGAGCTGGATTTTGTTGATGTTCGTTTAGTCATCGTTTTATTCACATACAAGATAAAGATAAAGGTGAAGGTGCATCCCGTCTTCGAGACTGGGCTCGAGGGAGAACGGGATCATTCACATAATTTTAGCATAATTACAAATACGTTTTTCTCAGGTGTCGCTCCCCAAAATCAAAGCGGAATCGGAACTGGATGGGGTGAAGGTGCTCTCGGAGTTGGGTGTCAAGTCTCTCTTCACCGATGGTGCCGACCTCTCGAAGGTGTGCATTTTGTCCACAGTAGGTCAGCATTATTTGCGCCGATAATCAATAGAGAATACGCAAATACGTATCAGTCTATGCGCTTTCTGATCTCTCGTTTTTAGTGTAGAATGTATAGTTCGAGAAACGATACAGTGGTCTCTGCATTCTCCACACTATCCAGACCGGTCGATCGGCGAAAGTGTATAGAATGGAGAGAGCGTGGTATCGTTTCTCGAGATCTAGTAGAATGCCGTGATTGCAATGCAATCATTGCGCTCATTTGCATCGTAATGAGAATTCATTGATGACTTGCAGATTTCGTCTTCTCCTCTCAAGGTATCCAAGATCTCGCACCGTGCACTGATTCAGGTGAGAAGGATGAATACGTTAAGATGATTTGTTTCGAAAACTTCGCCACTTTTACTTAAACTACGCCAGTTGGTCATTCATTCGCAAATATGACCACCGGTTTTCACTGAATATTTCGCCCAGCCTAATAGGTATAGGGTAAGCTGTGCTAAGGTTAGGTCACTCAAGAACAAATAGTGGCAGTAAGAACCGGGGGGGGGGGGGTAGTGAGCCAAATAAAATATTGAATAAGCGCAGTGCATGTAACTGAAGAGATTGCTAGCTCGTGACGAGAGGATTTAGAGGATACCGCATTCGATAGATATGATATGACTCATCATGCCATATCCTAGAATTATGCATAATTAACGATGTAAAGGTAAAGGTACATCCCGTCTTCGACACTGGGACCGCGGGGGAACACTGCTAGGCCAGTGTCAATTTGGGCGGATTCAGTCCGGAGTGCCCACCTTTCGCCAGACCTATTTACCTGCGTGATCTAGTCACGACTACCAATTCCCCGTCCACAATGGGTGAGCGCCTTGGTGGGACGGGGACGGTGTCACGACCGGGGGTCGAGCCCGCGTGGGATCTAATGGGATCGACCACTACACCACTTCGTCTCCTAACGACGATCATTTATCTAATTGATAATTTGTCATTAATTATTAATTATTAATAATATTATTGATTATTAATAGTTAATTATTATTTATTAATTATGTATAATTATACTAATTGCAGGTAAACGAGGAGGGCACGGAGGCTGGAGCTGAAACGGACATCAAGAGTGTGAACAAGTCGAGTCGCCCACACATTGTCATCAATCGACCCTTCCTCTACGGAATACTCAGGGGAGACGACATCCTCTTCCTCGGACAGCTCGCATCTCTACCTATTCGAAAGCCATATTCACGTTAATGCAAAATACACATTACAAACGTTTTTCTTTCACACTTGAATATAAACAAAGTTAGACGCATTCAGCTGTTTGTGTTTTACATGGTACATTTCGCTAGCTCTAAAGTCAATTTATCGATTCCTTTTTAACGATAATAGGAAAATGCAAAAATTCAATTTTTTTCTTATGAGTTGACGTTGCGTCGAATTCACATTGTGAGGCTTTCCACAGCTCAATTGAGCGCTAAAATTAGTGGAACAAGTTTTCTGGGGTGAAATTTTATGGCGAACACGCCTATGTATTAGGTTGTTCGGAAAGTTTCTTTCTATTTTCTCCTTTATTTAACCTTGACCAATCTTCTAATGGATTTTTTTTATTTTATAATATTATATCTGCTTGCATCTAGATTTTAATTATTGAGTAATACCTTGTAGTACAAGGCTTGTATAGTTAGTTAAAAAAATAGAATCTAAAAAAACTTAATAAACATTCATTCGAGCATCAAAGCAAAGACCTATTGAACAATGGCACAATTACATTCAATCGAGGCGAATCGAGTGATAGAATCTTGAAAACGCCCGAGATGTGATCGACTCGTGTTCCACGCCTGCTCCAACTTGAAACACAAAATAATAACCTTTAAATGGAAACTGTGTAAACCTCCGTTGTTTTATCTTCATGCTTGCTTATTTGAATTTCGTTTGCGTGATGAATTCATTAGTAGAACTGATGCAGACAGCTGAAATGTTGTATTCAAGGAGATTTAACTATTATATAAAAAATATAAAAAATATAATAAATTCTGTGGAAGGACACGCATAGTTCGGCACTCGTGAAAGGAGAGATAAGTAGAAGAGCGGTGTAAAAGCTTCGTGGCCAGCTGTTTACCACTGACCTCAATTCCTCTTCCCCTAGCACTCCTTTCACTGGCATCTTTTGTCTCTCATTCGCTCCCTCTGACGGAAAGTATGAATGAGATAGAAATGGACGACGCCTTTGAAACAAATTTGGTCGGGGACCTGCGAATCGTCACGATCGAACTAATATATCAAACTAAGATCTAAAGGTTGCAAACATGCTTTAGAGCACCTTAAAGTGGAAGCACATAAATCCGCCTTCGGTCACTTCTTGATTGACTCTGGTGCAGTCGCACAAGTTGTGAACATGCGTGTTCAGGCGTGTTCAGGAACAGGCGAACAGGCGTGCTGTATTTTCATCGCTCCCTCTACGCTCAAACTGTTTTACAACTTGTATTTCTCGGTTGCTTGTATATAACTTGTAAACTTATTACTTGTTTACAATTTGTAAATTTTATTACTTGTTTTCAACTTGTAAACTCTATTTAGCGTAGGGAGAGGGGTGCTTGTTTGCAACTTGTGCACATACTTGTTCTATACTTGTTTTGCGCTTGTTTATAACTTGTGCGCGCCAACCAGAGGAGGTTCAATTCAACTTTCTATAAAAACAGAACATTCAAAATTTCAAACGCTCGCCCGTGCTTCAAAGAAGATCAGATTGAGCGGAGCTCATTAAGGGCGCCTCGCGTCTTGTCGCCTCTCTCTCGTCTCCTCTCTGTCCCCGCGCTGTTTCTGCACCGGCGTGACTAAAGAGCGCGCTGCCTAGACAGTCGTTCCATTCCCTTTCTTCCTCGGGATTTTCCCGAGGCGTTAAGCTAAGCTGCCCAATTTTTTTGGTGATTTCACTTGGAGGGGTAGGAATTGGCTCCGCACCCTCTCTACCTGGTCTCGCGTATTCGCAACTCTCTGTTGATAGCTTTTCGACTACTTTTTGAGCCCTATCGTGAGATATCGGCAAACGGCCAAAAACTAGTTGTTATTAGGACCCCAACGGTCAGGTTGAGCATTGTTTGGGTGGAATAGCTTCATTTCGGCTTCACCCCTTGTAGTCCCTAAGCATGTGACAATAACTGTTTAGAGGATAAGACATGACGGTATGACATAAGATATTTTCTTAAAATTACGAGAAAAATACTTATTTTATGATTGGTTTAATACCTAATTTGTATAAAGAAATGTAACAGCTTTTAAGCGAGAAGCAAGTCTTTTTTACATGAAAATAGTTTCTATGAAAACAGTCAAACCGACCACTCGCAACGGAGGAGGGCGAGTGGAATGAGTGAGAGAGAAAGGACTATAATTGATGAATTTCCCTAATTTTCGCTCTCTTCATTCCTGTACTCTCTCCAAATCCGAGATTGCCGATTGCCGAAGACGTAAGTAGGATGAAAATAAATATAAAAAAGGTGTGTCCGAAAACTACTGGTGAAAAAGTTATGAGAAAAGAATAGTGTTGCAATATGTGCAGAAATACTGACACATACGAGTGCGCGGATAAAAAAAAATTGTACACAATTAAAAGCAATTCAAAAAATTTAACAATTCAAACATCTCAACACATCTCAAACAATTCACCAATTTAAACATTTCAACACAATTGAAACAATTCAAAGAAAATTGTCAATGGACTTGCTGGAAACTTGAATGGCCTTGCAGTACCTGAGGTAGAGATTGCCGATGGTGCTGTAAGGTCGGCGCGCGTTGGAGGTAGAGATTGCCGAAGACGTGAGTAGGATGAAAATAAAATATAAAAAAGGTGTGTCCGAAAACTACTGGTGAAAAAGTTATGAGAAAAGAATAGTGTTGCAATATGTGCAGAAATACTGACACATACGAGTGCGCGGATAAAATTCAAAGAAAATTGTCAATGGACTTGCTGGAAACTTGAATGGCCTTGCAGTACCTGAGGTAGAGATTGCCGATGGTGCTGTAAGGTCGGCGCGTGTTGGAGGTAGAGATTGCCGAAGACGTGAGTAGGATGAAAATAAAATATTAAAAAAAAGTGTGTCCGAAAAATACTGGTAAAATATGTCTGAAAATTCGGGTGTTGGAATGTGTGCAAAATACTGGAAAAGAAGTGTGCGCAGATAAAATTCAAAGAAAATTGTCAATGGACTTGCTGGAAACTTGAATGGCCTTGCAGTACCTGAGGTAGAGACTGCCGATGGTACTGTTAGGTCGGCGCGCGTTGGAGGTAGAGATTGCCGAAGACGTGAGTAGGATGAAAATAAAATATTTAAAAAAAAGTGTGTCCGAAAAATACTGGTAAAAAGTGTTTGTTAAAATTCGGGTGTTGGTGTGTGTGCAAAATACTTTAAATGAAGTGTGCGCGGATGAAATTCAAGGAAAATTGTCAATGGACTTGCTGGAAACTTGAATGGCCTTGCAGTACCTGAGGTAGAGATTGCCGATGGTACTGTAAGGTCGGCGCGCGTTGGAGGTAGAGATTGCCGAAGGCGTAAGTAGGATGAAAATAAAATATAAAAAAAGGTGTGTCCGAAAACTACTGGTGAAAAAGTTATGAGAAAAGAATAGTGTTGCAATATGTGCAGAAATACTGACACTTACGAGTGCGCGGATAAAAAAAAAATTGTACACAATTCAAAGCAATTCAAAAAATTTAACAATTCAAACATCTCAACACATCTCAAACAATTCACCAATTTAAACATTTCAACACAATTGAAACAATTCAAAGAAAATTGTAAATGGACTTGCTGGAAACTTGAATGGCCTTGCAGTACCTGAGGTAGAGATTGCCGATGGTACTGTTAGGTCGGCGCGCGTTGGAGGTAGAGATTGCCGAAGACGTGAGTAGGATCAAAATAAAATATAAAAAAGGTGTGTCCGAAAACTACTGGTGAAAAAGTTATGAGAAAAGAATAGTGTTGCAATATGTGCAGAAATACTGACACATACGAGTGCGCGGATAAAATTCAAAGAAAATTGTCAATGGACTTGCTGGAAACTTGAATGGCCTTGCAGTACCTGAGGTAGAGATTGCCGATGGTACTGTTAGGTCGGCGCGCGTTGGAGGTAGAGATTGCCGAAGACGTGAGTAGGATGAAAATAAAATATTTAAAAAAAAGTGTGTCCGAAAAATACTGGTAAAAAAGTGTGCCTGAAAATTCGGGTGTTGGAATGTGTGCAAAATACTGGAAAGGAAGTGTGCGCGGATTAAATTCAAAGAAAATTGTCAATGGACTTGCTGGAAACTTGAATGGCCTTGCAGTACCTGAGGTAGAGATTGCCGATGGTGCTGTAAGGTCGGCGCGCGTTGGAGGTAGAGATTGCCGAAGACGTGAGTAGGATGAAAATAAAATATTAAAAAAAAGTGTGTCCGAAAAATACTGGTAAAATGTGTCTGAAAATTCGGGTGTTGGAATGTGTGCAAAATACTGTAAAAGAAGTGTGCGCAGATAAAATTCAAAGAAAATTGTCAATGGACTTGCTGGAAACTTGAATGGCCTTGCAGTACCTGAGGTAGAGACTGCCGATGGTACTGTTAGGTCGGCGCGCGTTGGAGGTAGAGATTGCCGAAGACGTGAGTAGGATGAAAATAAAATATTTAAAAAAAAGTGTGTCCGAAAAATACTGGTAAAAAGTGTTTGTTAAAATTCGGGTGTTGAAATGTGTGCAAAATACTGGAAAAGAAGTGTGCGCGGATTAAATTCAAAGAAAATTGTCAATGGACTTGCTGGAAACTTGAATGGCCTTCTAGTACCTGAGGTAGAGATTGCCGATGGTACTGTAAGGTCGGCGCGCGTTGGAGGTAGATATTGCCGAAGACGTAAGTAGGATGAAAATAAAATATTAAAAAAAAGTGTGTCCGAAAAATACTGGTAAAATGTGTCTGAAAATTCGGGTGTTGGAATGTGTGCAAAATACTGGAAAAGAAGTGTGCGCAGATAAAATTCAAAGAAAATTGTCAATGGACTTGCTGGAAACTTGAATGGCCTTGCAGTACCTGAGGTAGAGACTGCCGATGGTACTGTTAGGTCGGCGCGCGTTGGAGGTAGAGATTGCCGAAGACGTGAGTAGGATGAAAATAAAATATTAAAAAAAAGTGTGTCCGAAAAATACTGGTAAAATGTGTCTGAAAATTCGGGTGTTGGAATGTGTGCAAAATACTGGAAAAGAAGTGTGCGCAGATAAAATTCAAAGAAAATTGTCAATGGACTTGCTGGAAACTTGAATGGCCTTGCAGTACCTGAGGTAGAGACTGCCGATGGTACTGTTAGGTCGGCGCGCGTTGGAGGTAGAGATTGCCGAAGACGTGAGTAGGATGAAAATAAAATATAAAAAAAAAGTGTGTCCGAAAAATACTGGTAAAATGTGTCTGAAAATTCGGGTGTTGGAATGTGTGCAAAATACTGGAAAAGAAGTGTGCGCAGATAAAAATCAAAGAAAATTGTCAATGGACTTGCTGGAAACTTGAATGGCCTTGCAGTACCTGAGGTAGAGACTGCCGATGGTACTGTTAGGTCGGCGCGCGTTGGAGGTAGAGATTGCCGAAGACGTGAGTAGGATGAAAATAAAATATTTAAAAAAAAGTGTGTCCGAAAAATACTGGTAAAAAGTGTTTGTTAAAATTCGGGTGTTGAAATGTGTGCAAAATACTGGAAAAGAAGTGTGCGCGGATTAAATTCAAAGAAAATTGTCAATGGACTTGCTGGAAACTTGAATGGCCTTGCAGTACCTGAGGTAGAGATTGCCGATGGTGCTGTAAGGTCGGCGCGCGTTGGAGGTAGAGATTGCCGAAGACGTGAGTAGGATGAAAATAAAATATTAAAAAAAAGTGTGTCCGAAAAATACTGGTAAAATGTGTCTGAAAATTCGGGTGTTGGAATGTGTGCAAAATACTGGAAAAGAAGTGTGCGCAGATAAAATTCAAAGAAAATTGTCAATGGACTTGCTGGAAACTTGAATGGCCTTGCAGTACCTGAGGTAGAGACTGCCGATGGTACTGTTAGGTCGGCGCGCGTTGGAGGTAGAGATTGCCGAAGACGTGAGTAGGATGAAAATAAAATATATAAAAAAAGTGTGTCCGAAAAATACTGGTAAAATGTGTCTGAAAATTCGGGTGTTGGAATGTGTGCAAAATACTGGAAAAGAAGTGTGCGCGGATTAAATTCAAAGAAAATTGTCAATGGACTTGCTGGAAACTTGAATGGCCTTGCAGTACCTGAGGTAGAGACTGCCGATGGTACTGTTAGGTCGGCGCGCGTTGGAGGTAGAGATTGCCGAAGACGTGAGTAGGATGAAAATAAAATATTTAAAAAAAAGTGTGTCCGAAAAATACTGGTAAAAAGTGTTTGTTAAAATTCGGGTGTTGAAATGTGTGCAAAATACTGGAAAAGAAGTGTGCGCGGATTAAATTCAAAGAAAATTGTCAATGGACTTGCTGGAAACTTGAATGGCCTTCCAGTACCTGAGGTAGAGATTGCCGATGGTACTGTAAGGTCGGCGCGCGTTGGAGGTAGATATTGCCGAAGACGTAAGTAGGATGAAAACAAATATAAAAAAGGTGTGTCCGAAAACTACTGGTGAAAAAGTTATGAGAAAAGAATAGTGTTGCAATATGTGCAAAAATACTGACACATACGAGTGCGCGGATAAAAAAAAATTGTACACAATTCAAAGCAATTCAAAAAATTTAACAATTCAAACATCTCAACACATCTCAAACAATTCACCAATTTAAACATTTCAACACAATTGAAACAATTCAAAGAAAATTGTCAATGGACTTGCTGGAATATTTAAAAAAAAGTGTGTCCGAAAAATACTGGTAAAAAGTGTTTGTTAAAATTCGGGTGTTGAAATGTGTGCAAAATACTGGAAAAGAAGTGTGCGCGGATTAAATTCAAAGAAAATTGTCAATGGACTTGCTGGAAACTTGAATGGCCTTCCAGTACCTGAGGTAGAGATTGCCGATGGTGCTGTAAGGTCGGCGCGCGTTGGAGGTAGAGATTGCCGAAGACGTGAGTAGGATGAAAATAAAATATAAAAAAGGTGTGTCCGAAAACTACTGGTGAAAAAGTTATGAGAAAAGAATAGTGTTGCAATATGTGCAGAAATACTGACACATACGAGTGCGCGGATAAAATTCAAAGAAAATTGTCAATGGACTTGCTGGAAACTTGAATGGCCTTGCAGTACCTGAGGTAGAGATTGCCGATGGTGCTGTAAGGTCGGCGCGCGTTGGAGGTAGAGATTGCCGAAGACGTGAGTAGGATGAAAATAAAATATTTAAAAAAAAGTGTGTCCGAAAAATACTGGTAAAAAGTGTTTGTTAAAATTCGGGTGTTGGTGTGTGTGCAAAATACTGGAAAAGAAGTGTGCGCGGATTAAATTCAAAGAAAATTGTCAATGGACTTGCTGGAAACTTGAATGGCCTTGCAGTACCTGAGGTAGAGATTGCCGATGGTGCTGTAAGGTCGGCGCGCGTTGGAGGTAGAGATTGCCGAAGACGTGAGTAGGATGAAAATAAAATATTTAAAAAAAAGTGTGTCCGAAAAATACTGGTAAAAAGTGTTTGTTAAAATTCGGGTGTTGGTGTGTGTGCAAAATACTTTAAATGAAGTGTGCGCGGATGAAATTCAAAGAAAATTGTCAATGGACTTGCTGGAAACTTGAATGGCCTTGCAGTACCTGAGGTAGAGATTGCCGATGGTACTGAAAGGTCGGCGCGCGTTGGAGGTAGAGATTGCCGAAGACGTAAGTAGGATGAAAATAAAATATAAAAAAGGTGTGTCCGAAAACTACTGGTGAAAAAGTTATGAGAAAAGAATAGTGTTGCAATATGTGCAGAAATACTGACACATACGAGTGCGCGGATAAAAAAAAATTGTACACAATTCAAAGCAATTCAAAAAATTTAACAATTCAAACATCTCAACACATCTCAAACAATTCACCAATTTAAACATTTCAACACAATTGAAACAATTCAAAGAAAATTGTCAATGGACTTGCTGGAAACTTGAATGGCCTTGCAGTACCTGAGGTAGAGATTGCCGATGGTGCTGTAAGGTCGGTGCGCGTTGGAGGTAGAGATTGCCGAAGACGTGAGTAGGATGAAAATAAAATATAAAAAAGGTGTGTACGAAAACTACTGGTGAAAAAGTTATGAGAAAAGAATAGTGTTGCAATATGTGCAGAAATACTGACACATACGAGTGCGCGGATAAAATTCAAAGAAAATTGTCAATGGACTTGCTGGAAACGTGAATGGCCTTGCAGTACCTGAGGTAGAGATTGCCGATGGTGCTGTAAGGTCGGCGCGCGTTGGAGGTAGAGATTGCCGAAGACGTGAGTAGGATGAAAATAAAATATAAAAAAAAAGTGTGTCTGAAAATTCGGGTGTTGGAATGTGTGCAAAATATTGGAAAAGAAGTGTGCGCAGATAAAATTCAAAGAAAATTGTCAATGGACTTGCTGGAAACTTGAATGGCCTTGCAGTACCTGAGGTAGAGACTGCCGATGGTACTGTTAGGTCGGCGCGCGTTGGAGGTAGAGATTGCCGAAGACGTGAGTAGGATGAAAATAAAATATAAAAAAGGTGTGTCCGAAAACTACTGGTGAAAAAGTTATGAGAAAAGAATAGTGTTGCAATATGTGCAGAAATACTGACACATACGAGTGCGCGGATAAAATTCAAAGAAAATTGTCAATGGACTTGCTGGAAACTTGAATGGCCTTGCAGTACCTGAGGTAGAGATTGCCGATGGTGCTGTAAGGTCGGCGCGCGTTGGAGGTAGAGATTGCCGAAGACGTGAGTAGGATGAAAATAAAATATAAAAAAAAAGTGTGTCCGAAAAATACTGGTAAAAAGTGTTTGTTAAAATTCGGGTGTTGAAATGTGTGCAAAATACTGGAAAAGAAGTGTGCGCGGATTAAATTCAAAGAAAATTGTCAATGGACTTGCTGGAAACTTGAATGGCCTTCCAGTACCTGAGGTAGAGATTGCCGATGGTACTGTAAGGTCGGCGCGCGTTGGAGGTAGATATTGCCGAAGACGTAAGTAGGATGAAAATAAAATATAAAAAAAGTGTGTCCGAAAACTACTAGTGAAAAAGTTATGAGAAAAGAATAGTGTTGCAATATGTGCAGAAATACTGACACATACGAGTGCGCGGATAAAAAAAAATTGTACACAATTCAAAGCAATTCAAAAAATTTAACAATTCAAACATCTCAACACATCTCAAACAATTCACCAATTTAAACATTTCAACACAATTGAAACAATTCAAAGAAAATTGTCAATGGACTTGCTGGAAACTTGAATGGCCTTGCAGTACCTGAGGTAGAGATTGCCGATGGTGCTGTAAGGTCGGCGCGCGTTGGAGGTAGAGATTGCCGAAGACGTGAGTAGGATGAAAATAAAATATAAAAAAGGTGTGTCCGAAAACTACTGGTGAAAAAGTTATGAGAAAAGAATAGTGTTGCAATATGTGCAGAAATACTGACACATACGAGTGCGCGGATAAAATTCAAAGAAAATTGTCAATGGACTTGCTGGAAACTTGAATGGCCTTGCAGTACCTGAGGTAGAGATTGCCGATGGTGCTGTAAGGTCGGCGCGCGTTGGAGGTAGAGATTGCCGAAGACGTGAGTAGGATGAAAATAAAATATTTTAAAAAAAGTGGGTCCGAAAAATACTGGTAAAAAGTGTTTGTTAAAATTCGGGTGTTGGTGTGTGTGCAAAATACTTTAAATGAAGTGTGCGCGGATGAAATTCAAAGAAAATTGTCAATGGACTTGCTGGAAACTTGAATGGCCTTGCAGTACATGAGGTAGAGATTGCCGATGGTACTGAAAGGTCGGCGCGCGTTGGAGGTAGAGATTGCCGAAGACGTAAGTAGGATGAAAATAAAATATAAAAAAGGTGTGTCCGAAAACTACTGGTGAAAAAGTTATGAGAAAAGAATAGTGTTGCAATATGTGCAGAAATACTGACACATACGAGTGCGCGGATAAAA
The DNA here is from genome assembly GCA_036245805.1 of Pristionchus mayeri. Lineage (NCBI taxonomy): Eukaryota > Metazoa > Nematoda > Chromadorea > Rhabditida > Neodiplogasteridae > Pristionchus > Pristionchus mayeri. The sequence continues at coordinate 33,583,120 of BTRK01000003.1, forward strand.
AAAAATTGTACACAATTCAAAGCAATTCAAAAAATTTAACAATTCAAACATCTCAACACATCTCAAACAATTCACCAATTTAAACATTTCAACACAATTGAAACAATTCAAAGAAAATTGTCAATGGACTTGCTGGAAACGTGAATGGCCTTGCAGTACCTGAGGTAGAGATTGCCGATGGTGCTGTAAGGTCGGCGCGCGTTGGAGGTAGAGATTGCCGAAGACGTGAGTAGGATGAAAATAAAATATAAAAAAAAAGTGTGTCTGAAAATTCGGGTGTTGGAATGTGTGCAAAATATTGGAAAAGAAGTGTGCGCAGATAAAATTCAAAGAAAATTGTCAATGGACTTGCTGGAAACTTGAATGGCCTTGCAGTACCTGAGGTAGAGACTGCCGATGGTACTGTTAGGTCGGCGCGCGTTGGAGGTAGAGATTGCCGAAGACGTGAGTAGGATGAAAATAAAATATTTAAAAAAAAGTGTGTCCGAAAAATACTGGTAAAAAGTGTTTGTTAAAATTCGGGTGTTGGTGTGTGTGCAAAATACTTTAAATGAAGTGTGCGCGGATGAAATTCAAGGAAAATTGTCAATGGACTTGCTGGAAACTTGAATGGCCTTGCAGTACCTGAGGTAGAGATTGCCGATGGTACTGTAAGGTCGGCGCGCGTTGGAGGTAGAGATTGCCGAAGGCGTAAGTAGGATGAAAATAAAATATAAAAAAAGGTGTGTCCGAAAACTACTGGTGAAAAAGTTATGAGAAAAGAATAGTGTTGCAATATGTGCAGAAATACTGACACATACGAGTGCGCGGATAAAAAAAAAATTGTACACAATTCAAAGCAATTCAAAAAATTTAACAATTCAAACATCTCAACACATCTCAAACAATTCACCAATTTAAACATTTCAACACAATTGAAACAATTCAAAGAAAATTGTCAATGGACTTGCTGGAAACTTGAATGGCCTTGCAGTACCTGAGGTAGAGATTGCCGATGGTGCTGTAAGGTCGGTGCGCGTTGGAGGTAGAGATTGCCGAAGACGTGAGTAGGATGAAAATAAAATATAAAAAAGGTGTGTCCGAAAACTACTGGTGAAAAAGTTATGAGAAAAGAATAGTGTTGCAATATGTGCAGAAATACTGACACATACGAGTGCGCGGATAAAATTCAAAGAAAATTGTCAATGCACTTGCTGGAAACTTGAATGGCCTTGCAGTACCTGAGGTAGAGATTGCCGATGGTACTGTTAGGTCGGCGCGCGTTGGAGGTAGAGATTGCCGAAGACGTGAGTAGGATGAAAATAAAATATAAAAAAGGTGTGTCCGAAAACTACTGGTGAAAAAGTTATGAGAAAAGAATAGTGTTGCAATATGTGCAGAAATACTGACACATACGAGTGCGCGGATAAAATTCAAAGAAAATTGTCAATGGACTTGCTGGAAACTTGAATGGCCTTGCAGTACCTGAGGTAGAGATTGCCGATGGTGCTGTAAGGTCGGCGCGCGTTGGAGGTAGAGATTGCCGAAGACGTGAGTAGGATAAAAATAAAATATTTAAAAAAAAGTGTGTCTGAAAATTCGGGTGTTGGAATGTGTGCAAAATATAGGAAAAGAAGTGTGCGCAGATAAAATTCAAAGAAAATTGTCAATGGACTTGCTGGAAACTTGAATGGCCTTGCAGTACCTGAGGTAGAGACTGCCGATGGTACTGTTAGGTCGGCGCGCGTTGGAGGTAGAGATTGCCGAAGACGTGAGTAGGATGAAAATAAAATATTTAAAAAAAAGTGTGTCCGAAAAATACTGGTAAAAAGTGTTTGTTAAAATTCGGGTGTTCTTGTGTGTGCAAAATACTTTAAATGAAGTGTGCGCGGATGAAATTCAAGGAAAATTGTCAATGGACTTGCTGGAAACTTGAATGGCCTTGCAGTACCTGAGGTAGAGATTGCCGATGGTACTGTAAGGTCGGCGCGCGTTGGAGGTAGAGATTGCCGAAGACGTGAGTAGGATGAAAATAAAATATAAAAAAGGTGTGTCCGAAAACTACTGGTGAAAAAGTTATGAGAAAAGAATAGTGTTGCAATATGTGCAGAAATACTGACACATACGAGTGCGCGGATAAAAAAAAAATTGTACACAATTCAAAGCAATTCAAAAAATTTAACAATTCAAACATCTCAACACATCTCAAACAATTCACCAATTTAAACATTTCAACACAATTGAAACAATTCAAAGAAAATTGTCAATGGACTTGCTGGAAACTTGAATGGCCTTGCAGTACCTGAGGTAGAGATTGCCGATGGTGCTGTAAGGTCGGTGCGCGTTGGAGGTAGAGATTGCCGAAGACGTGAGTAGGATGAAAATAAAATATAAAAAAGGTGTGTCCGAAAACTACTGGTGAAAAAGTTATGAGAAAAGAATAGTGTTGCAATATGTGCAGAAATACTGACACATACGAGTGCGCGGATAAAATTCAAAGAAAATTGTCAATGCACTTGCTGGAAACTTGAATGGCCTTGCAGTACCTGAGGTAGAGATTGCCGATGGTACTGTTAGGTCGGCGCGCGTTGGAGGTAGAGATTGCCGAAGACGTGAGTAGGATGAAAATAAAATATAAAAAAGGTGTGTCCGAAAACTACTGGTGAAAAAGTTATGAGAAAAGAATAGTGTTGCAATATGTGCAGAAATACTGACACATACGAGTGCGCGGATAAAATTCAAAGAAAATTGTCAATGGACTTGCTGGAAACTTGAATGGCCTTGCAGTACCTGAGGTAGAGATTGCCGATGGTACTGTTAGGTCGGCGCGCGTTGGAGGTAGAGATTGCCGAAGACGTGAGTAGGATGAAAATAAAATATTTAAAAAAAAGTGTGTCCGAAAAATACTGGTAAAAAGTGTTTGTTAAAATTCGGGTGTTGGTGTGTGTGCAAAATACTTTAAATGAAGTGTGCGCGGATGAAATTCAAGGAAAATTGTCAATGGACTTGCTGGAAACTTGAATGGCCTTGCAGTACCTGAGGTAGAGATTGCCGATGGTACTGTAAGGTCGGCGCGCGTTGGAGGTAGAGATTGCCGAAGGCGTAAGTAGGATGAAAATAAAATATAAAAAAAGGTGTGTCCGAAAACTACTGGTGAAAAAGTTATGAGAAAAGAATAGTGTTGCAATATGTGCAGAAATACTGACACTTACGAGTGCGCGGATAAAAAAAAAATTGTACACAATTCAAAGCAATTCAAAAAATTTAACAATTCAAACATCTCAACACATCTCAAACAATTCACCAATTTAAACATTTCAACACAATTGAAACAATTCAAAGAAAATTGTAAATGGACTTGCTGGAAACTTGAATGGCCTTGCAGTACCTGAGGTAGAGATTGCCGATGGTACTGTTAGGTCGGCGCGCGTTGGAGGTAGAGATTGCCGAAGACGTGAGTAGGATCAAAATAAAATATAAAAAAGGTGTGTCCGAAAACTACTGGTGAAAAAGTTATGAGAAAAGAATAGTGTTGCAATATGTGCAGAAATACTGACACATACGAGTGCGCGGATAAAATTCAAAGAAAATTGTCAATGGACTTGCTGGAAACTTGAATGGCCTTGCAGTACCTGAGGTAGAGATTGCCGATGGTACTGTTAGGTCGGCGCGCGTTGGAGGTAGAGATTGCCGAAGACGTGAGTAGGATGAAAATAAAATATTTAAAAAAAAGTGTGTCCGAAAAATACTGGTAAAAAAGTGTGCCTGAAAATTCGGGTGTTGGAATGTGTGCAAAATACTGGAAAGGAAGTGTGCGCGGATTAAATTCAAAGAAAATTGTCAATGGACTTGCTGGAAACTTGAATGGCCTTGCAGTACCTGAGGTAGAGATTGCCGATGGTACTGTTAGGTCGGCGGGCGTTGGAGGTAGAGATTGCCGAAGACGTGAGTAGGATGAAAATAAAATATAAAAAAGGTGTGTCCGAAAAATACTGGTAAAAAGTGTTTGTTAAAATTCGGGTGTTGGTGTGTGTGCAAAATACTTTAAATGAAGTGTGCGCGGATGAAATTTAAAGAAAATTGTCAATGGACTTGCTGGAAACTGGCCTTGCAGTACCTAAGGTAGAGATTGCCGATGGTGCTGTAAGGTCGGGGCGCGTTAGAGGTATAGATTGCCGAAGACGTGAGTAGGATGAAAATAAAATATAAAAATGGTGTGATCGGGAAATACTGATGAAAAAGTTAGTGGGAAAATACTGGTTATGAAGTGTGCGCGTAAATAATGATGGCCAAATAAAATGCAGAGAACAGTTCAGATATCTGTTGTAAGCAAAAAAAAGATTGGTGTAGAATTGTATCATATTGAACAATAGTCCATATTCAAAATAACACAATAATTAACACAATAACACAACGTAATTAGCACAATCAACACAATAATCCATAATCGTAATCATAATCACCCATAATCAACACGTCCTCCCTCCCTGCTGTAACGCTCGATGAGTGAGAGTCGTGATGCTTTATTCTACACTCACTATGCAATCAATGTTACTGAAATTATGGGATAACCTTTGTTAGAGTAAGTTATTTCTTCAGCATAGAATACCTACGATACTCAATTTCGCAGGTTCTATGTCATTTTCGACAAATATCGTTATCGATGCGCTGTCCTTTCTAAATAAACAAGTAATGTGATCCGTGACTGCCTATCCTGATTCGTTCTCTCTGGTATGTCGACGTGCTAAATTCATTTCCTAATTTGCTCAAAAAACAGGGAATGTCAATAATTCAAATCCTCAAATTCTGAAAACTGAAAGAACACCGTATTCATATCAACATCATCATCATATTCATTGATTACTGCAATTACTTCACTTTGTAACCCACGCAACATAACGTTAATAACCTAGTCAGTTGTAGGTTCAGCTATGTTTACTTTGGAACGATGTTACTTTCGCTCGTTCATGTCTGATTGAAGATCGTTGCGTATCGATATATTGTAGGTATTGCACTGTAATACCGTATTTCAATTCAATGTGAAATTTCTTGAAATCTCAGGGGTTCAGGGGACAGTCAACCGACCGAGTCAACCAACCGGGGGAACAGTCATCAGTGAGTTTTCAGGGAACAGTCACCCGGATCAAAAGATTTCTTCTGGAAAATTGTTCAGGGAACCGATCTTCAACAACTGCTACTTATTATCTATCGAGTCGCCGTCACTCGCCCTTTCCCGCTCCCGCCCTTTCCCGCCACTTTTCAGCACACGAAATTTTTTTCTATTTTCTATTTTATTTTTCTTTTTTTAAAAATTTTTCAAGAAACTAAAATCTGTACGGTAGAGTAGTTTGCGTACACTGTGCCCTTAGGACACGCAAGATACCGAGTGGAGGTGCAGTAGGGGAGGTCGGGTTCTGGTACGGTGATGGTTGGGATTGGAAAGGGCGGTATGGGATGGATTGGGTGGGAAATTTTGGGGACGGTTTGGTTGGTGGGAGCGGTTTTTGGGTGAAGGGAGGTGAAGGAAGGGAACGGTATCTTGCGTATCGTCAGGTCATGGTGGGTATGGAATGCGAAATCATATTTTGACTTTATCTACTAAATTGCTATTTTGCCTTGTTCTATACTCACAAAATTACTGTGTTCGCCATATCGTACCTTCAAAGATAACTCTTTTCAATTCAAAGATAACTCAAAGATTTTTTGGCAGAATATAAAATTTTAAATCAATTCAAGAATTTCGATCAACTTTTGATAAATCGAGTTTTTATACTTCTTCCTTCGTTTTACTTCACACAATGCACACATGAGAATGATCTGTATAAGATACTTCGTTAGTAGAAAATTCATGTTTACACTTCACGTATTGTTTCACGGTTATGTCAATGTCACCTCTATATGCGCTGACAAAGCCTTTCATCATGTGATAAACCAAAGAAAAGTTTTTTATTCGAGATTGCATTTCAAACTAGTGTTTGCCGTCTATCACTTCCAGATGATCTTTCTTGAACAATTTCGGTAGCACGAACAACCTAAAATATGATAAATTTTTCTATGATTACTTTAGACATATTTCTAAATTTTAGTTATGGTACGTAATTATAAAATCGCTTAAATAGCCTGAAGAGTTTACTTACCTGATTGGCACAAATAGTGCAATAATCAGTGGGAATAACATTGATATGTAGTAGAGAGGAGAGAGACCTAAACAACGGTTTGCGTTTCTTAGCTCATATACTAAACATGGCTGATTATTTTTCAATGCTGACAGAGTTAGAAAAATTGTAATCACCTATGAGAAGGAGAATGACGAGTTGCATGAACTCGAGGATCGTGAAGCAATGAACAATTCGCTGTGGCAGCTGCCGAATGTAGGATGTGGGTGGGTAGGCGCGCTAAAAAAAGCTGGTGATCATGATTTCGATTAATTTGGAGTTGAAGTATGGCGTACTTATTGAAATAAGTTTGTGATTTTGATTAGAGTTGTCTAGCTCTTTATTCATATTGGCTTCGATTAAGTTGTTTGTCAACATTCGATCATTATGATACATGTCTCACTTGTTCGGTGAAAATGAGTGTGAGTCTGTGAAAGAACTGATTGGAGCTGAGCGAAGAGAAGGCCATGAACAGGAACAGGCCTGAATTAATTTGAATCATTTATTTTTTTGAAAATAATGTCATAAAAATGGTATGCATTAATCTTAACACAGGTTCCATGAGAAAACGGAATTCCTCACGGATGGCTTTTTGGTAATCTACCTCGATTTTGGTTGATCGAGTACCCTGAGAGAGGACTTTTGGCAAAATATGAGATTTTTTTGGGTCCTAGTACCGAGCTGGCACCAAAAATAACTTTTTTGGGTCCAAAATTAAAGTTGTCAAAAAAATATCTTTAAACAGTCACTCCTGCGTATTTTCGCGCGTAGATTTCGAAAATCGTATTCGTGGAAAGAAAAAATTACATTGAAAATGTTGAAACGCCGAAAAACTATCAATTTTCTTGGTTTTTTCATGTATTCTTGAAACTGGTGCCCGGTTTCGAAAATGTCTCTTCGGATTTAAATTCTACTGGTAATTTGGCAAATTTTTTATGTTGAACTCGAGAAAAAAATTTGTACCACTTTTTTGGAAATTTGGCTCAAAATAGGGGCATTCCCGATTTTTGAGATACCACTTCGATTTTCCTATGTTCTCTCGTGCACCAATGTGACTAATGACACGCAGTATGGTCATCATGATTTCATATATTAATTTTGCTGCTCTAATAAACAACTTTTTCGTGTTATATCCACGAAATAATAATAACCATATTTTTGGAAATTTGATTAGTCACACAGAATTTTGAGACGCTATTTCCGTGTCTCTCGTTTCCACCGCTTAAAAAATGAACGTTTAAAAATGAAGTACCGGAATTATTCATAATTGCGTTGACTAGATATGGCTATTCAAATCATTGAAAGGGTTCGCTGAATGCTGGATTTGATATTTCTATCAAGTTTTCATTTCTTGCGCAGCTTGAATGATCGATTTTTTGTACTGGTATTAACGAGCACACTATGCTCTTCCAAAATATATATGGATATTATTTGGACTTCGATCTCTTGTATCTGACAGATCAGAATTCACAATAAATTTCGTTGCAAAATTTCGCAAAATTTTTGCTAATTTATGAAATCTCAAATTTGATGGCATGTATTCTGAACACAATTGAAATCAATTATGCTCGTGAAACAACGGTTCACCCTCTTCAACAATTCTTAGATATCAGGCACTGGAGTTAAGAAGGGAGAAAAATCGAATGGATCAAACGCCGAGCAAGACTTTCGCAACAGCCTAATACATCATTTCGGACCGTTTACTGTCCATACATTAGTTCGTTTACCTTCTAGTGACACATGCCCCATGTGGTCCTTTTCAAGTATAGCCTGGCATATATCCTGCCCTAAGCCGTTTTTTGCACAGTTCATTGATATGAACACATCATTTACGTTTATTCGTTCTACTTAACTTATTTATTATTAGGAACGGCGTAGCTTACTTTAGGAACAATGTAGTTAACACTTGTCTCGCAAAAGGCATTTCATTATCCCTCAAATCCGGGATCTAGTGCCGTGCCAGAGCACCTTACACCATTAGGAACTAAATGTAAAGCGCATGTGTAGTCGCATGATAATTTTTTATGAATATCATGTGGTTCGTGGGGGTTTGCAAGATCATCTTCGATATAAAACATTAATGTCCAATCAAGTCTATCTAGACTGTTCTAGGTTTCTCACACCCCCCCGCATTCCGACAATAGAAGTACGCTGAACACTAATTAATCAAAATACATACATAATTAGCCCTCAGGGCAGATAGTGCTCGTCATTAGTAATTAATTGATACCAACCATAAAGTGTAATCACCGCTCTGTATTAACATATTTAGATTTTTTTGTCGCTTGTGATTTTGTCGTTTTTGGCACTTTGCGCTTTTGTCGATGTGGTTTTGTCATACCCCCTATTTGGTGAACCATTCATCGTCAACTCCTTTGGAATGACTAACAAAAGCCCGTTCCTAGACGGCAGAACAAAAATACCCTTCAATCAGCAAACGAATCGGTGGGGTGGAAACGAGAGACACGGAAATGGCGTCTCAAAATTCTGTGTGACTAATCAAATTTCCAAAAATATGGCTATTATTACTTCGTGAATATAACACGAAAAAGTTGTTTATTTGAGCAGCAAAATTAATATATGAAATCATGATGACCATACTGCGTGTCATTAGTCACATTGGTGCACGAGAGAACATAGGAAAATCGAAGTGGTATCTCAAAAATCGGGGAATGCCCCTATTTTGAGCCAAATTTCCAAAAAAGTGGTACAAATTTTTTTCTCGAGTTCAACATAAAAAATTTGCCAAATTACCAGTAGAATTTAAATCCGAAGAGACATTTTCGAAACCGGTCACCAGTTTCAAGAATACATGAAAAAACCAAGAAAATTGATGGTTTTTTGCTGTTTCAACATTTCCAAACTCATTTTTACCTTTCGAGAGTACGATTTTCGAAATCTTCGCGTGAAATTACGCAGAAATGACTGTTTTAAAATATATTTATGACAACTTTTATTTTGAACCCAAAAAAAGTTTTTTGGTGCCAAAGCGGTACCAGGGCACCAAAAAAACTCATTTTGTACGACAAGTCCTCTCTGACGATACTCTATCGACTTGCAAAAAATCGAGGTAGGTTACCAAAAAGCCTTCCGTGAGCAATCTCAAATTGGTCCGATCTCTCGTGGAACCTGTGTTAAATGTTTTCATGTTTTCACTGTCATTAGTATCTAACTTTGTCACTCATTTTGAGAATTCCTTCACCGTGGAATAACGCAGTCGGTACGTATTCAGATATGAATGGAAGGGCGCCGATGTAGATGGGAATGATGAGCAGATGGGCTATGAAGATGGACCCGCGCACCTCGCGAGGCTTGGCAATCCTGAAAATATCGCGCCTTGAAAATAAATATTGAAATGATCATTTTGAACTGATATATGACCAAAAATCGAATTTCGAAAAAATTTTAAAACGATTTTTTCGGTGGACCAAAGTTCGCTTACGCTACTTTTGAAAACATATTTGAGCATCCCTCATTACTGCTAAAAGTCCCATTATGATCATTTGCAGAAAAGCCTCCGTCGACTTTTGCCGAATCCTTGTGAGGGTCAGACTCTAAAGGGTGCGGCGTAACCATTTGAACGATGATCAACTTACACTTGCTGTATCCTCCCGTCGCTGAGTCGTTCCTCCACATCAGCCAATGATCTCAGATGGAGGAAGGAGGAGGGAAGCGCAGCGTGCATCCAGGGAAGGCAGAGGAGGGAGAGGAAGATCTGCAATTGTTTCTCAGTTTCTCATTTCAGGAAACTCTTGTAGAAACTTGCATTCAAAATTGCAACAATGAGCAGATCCCAATGGTGTGCGGAGCCCTTACACAGTCTGCAATTTCCGTTCGGTCCATAATGCAGATGCAATTCTTAATGCTGACCAGAATTCGTAAAAAAATGTATATGAATGTACAATTACCCGAATTATCAACTCTATTACTTGCTGGACTTGCATTATTATTAATACCAAACATCATACTTGTTTTGCTTGTTATCGACTGTCTTGGTAACAAGCAGTTGATCGACGAAGATTAGGACGGACAGAGGAATGGCGAGAAATAAGCAAGTTAGATGCGCCAGAGGAGTAAGGTTCCTGTAATATTATTTTGTATATTTGATGTCATTATGATTTGACAACTGAGGAAGACGAACCAGAAAGTGGATATGTGCATATCAGGCGTGTCGTGCAAAGCGAAAGTCTCTTCTGAAAGGTTAATTATTTGAAAAGGTGATACTCAATATTCAGTGATTCTTGTCATTCTTCGAGAAGATGGGTCTTGACTAGGGTTCTCTTATTGGAAAATTTTTCTATCATTTTCAGCTATGCTTCACGTGCACTATATATATGGCCTATATAGCGTACATGAAACATCTGAAAACGGTACAAAAATTTTCCAATAAGAGAACCCTAGTCTTGACTGATGCTCATCAGACACTTCTTCTCTTGTTTTGGCACTTCTTCAATATTTGCCCCCCCCCCCCTTCCCCTCTCATTTCTCATTCCCTCCCTCTATCAAAGGGGTTGTGCGACCGAAAATCAAGGTGATATACCTAGAAATGAGTGGGGCAGGAGAGGAAGGGAGGGGGTGGGCCAAATATCGAAGAAGTGCCTTTGTTTTCATATTTCACTTACAAGGGAAGGTCGCCTGATGTCCATCGCCTTTTCGAAAATGCTCAAAGCGCCTAACTAGAGTATCGTCTGGGAAGCCTGTACGTGCTGTCCATTTTTGCCCCCCAGGACCCCTCAGGGCAGAGAAAAATCAATAATTGTATTTTCACGGGGTGCACATATACGCTTTCGACCGTCCCTCCATATCCCTTGTGGTTGAGTGGTAAGGCGTCCGACTAGAAATCCGATGAACCGGTGTTCAGTGCCGCCATGATGTTTTACATTTTTGCTACCTTCGAGTAAAAGTTTTTGAAATCAAGAACTGCACGATGGGACTTTTAGCCTTGCATGACACAATTACAGGATCTACTGAAAAGCATCTGTCACTTGGATAAAGTCTTCGGACTTCCGCTCCATTATTCATCGCCCTGTGTGTTGCTCATTAGCTCCTAGTTTGGTCATAGTCTAATGGCTAAAAATCCAATAACTTATTTCCGGATGTCAAAACTTGCACTCGAAAGTAGCAAAAATGTAATACATCATGGCGGCACTGAACACCGGTTCATCGGATTTCTAGTCGGACGCCTTACCACTCAACCACAAGGGATATGGAGGAGGGACGGTCGAAAGCGTATATGTGCACCCCGTGAAAATACAATTATTGATCTTTCTCTGCCCTGAGGGGTCCTCGGCAAAAATGGACAGCACGTACAGGCTTCCCAGACGATACTCTAGTTAGGCGCTTTGAGCATTTTCGAAAAGGCGATGGACATCAGGCGACCTTCCCTTGTTAGATGGGATTTTAATTGCTCACTCGCTAGATTGCTCACTCGGAACGTTGAAGAAGAGCAGGCTAGCTACTAGTACAGAGAAGAGCATGGCGATGGGCACGGCATAGTCAGCAATGAGGTTACGCAGTCCTCTGAAAAGGAAGGATTTGCATTGTAACAACTATCTTGTTGAACATATTTCCGAAATTTCTGGAATACCAGCTATGTATTTTCCGTGGAAAATAAGACGTTTTATAGAGTTGCACGTACTTAGAAATGTCAGTGCATGAATACAATTTTCGTAAAATATAGTAGAAAAACTACTTACTTCGAGAACAGACTCTGGTTCCTGAACGCGTCGATGGACACGCTGAACCAGCATGTGAGGAGGAGGAGCAGAATGGAGAGCAAGGCGGATTGAGGGAGGCAGTCGCCTTTAGTCAAATATTATTTCCAAATGTAATGTAACCATAGTTGGCCACGCAGGGGGCGACTCATGGGAGTGGATGTGCCCTATTTTAGAGTGGCCCCGTCCTCAGGGGTTTTTTTTCGTGTGAACGATGGTCTGAAAACACCTCACTGCCTGTTCCGGGCAACTATGCTCTGAACACGTTCTGCTGAATGTGGTATAGACCACTATTGATGCTAAGAAATGCGCGTACCTTCAAGCGACTCCGGGAAACAGCCTTCGAAATTCGAAGTGTAGGCTGAAGATCACAATGGATCGCATGTAAACCTAAAAATTCTTACCATGAATCGTTGCGTGAATCGCCTTATACGTGAGAGCGGTGGCAATGAAAAGCGAGAACATTTCTTCCGTCGATCTGGAAGCACGTGATTGTTTATTTAAGAAATTATTGTACAAAGGAATTAAGTTTTTTTCTTTAGATAGACAATGTGTGTACCTTCGAGTGAACTTGATCAAATCAGCGGCTTGAAATATCGCAGCGAGAATTAGGAATACCTGCAGAGAAGCACTTATGTGCCCATTCTCCTAAGAAACGGTAGGATTTGCTACCTGACACCACAGTCCGACACAAGTGTACAGTCTGAAGAAGGGCCATCCCGTAGATTCAGCGATATTGTAGATCACTTGAATATTGACATATTTAAAGAGAAGGAAAAGAGAAGGAAGCACTCGCCCACAATTACAACTTCGCACAGATAATGTATTTACCGTGAATGTAAATCGAAAGAGGCGCCGTAGTAGAGAGAACCAGCATCGGCTGTCCCCCGAAGACAGCGAAGAAAACACCGCCGATCGCCTGGCCGATTATCACTTTTTGAACGTCTGCAAAAAATATTTGATAATGCTGATTGCATGCTACATATTGAAGGAGAATTTTGAATAGCCATTCCCGCTCGTAGCCTGTGTGCTTCCACTTTCGTCATAAAGAGACGATTACCCGAATTTCGAACTCTAGTGAGCAGACCAGACTGTGCATTCGCGTCAACAACTTACTGATCAATCCCTGTGTATTCCCGTCATTGAGCATTCCATAAGCAATGGAAGTGGGCAGAATAGCACAAAGAAGGAAGAAGACCGTGGAGCATTTCTTGCTGATTGACTGGAGATCGGTAAAACCTAAAATTGCGTTGTTACTTTACTGTGATGTAACTGCTATTGTGTGTGGTTGTTGGATGAGCTAAAAATGTTATTTACGAACTACAAATAATGCTTACCATCTGTCCAATCCGATTTGTACACCGCGAATCGCCTCGCGAAGTCTTCTTTCAGGCCGGTAAACGGTCGATATGGTTCACTCTGAATATTTATTTGGAAAATCACGATACCGTATTTAACGTACAAGCTTCTTAGAAGTAATGTGAAACCGCGATTCAGGATCGCCAAGTGATTTGACGGTAGCCGCCGAGAAGATTGAGTCCTGCAGTGAACAGTGAATTGTATGCACTCTGATGTGTTACTCCAAGTCTTACCCAAGATTGCGCCCAAGTTTGGTATCCAGTTGAGAGCCTGCTCTATCCCACTTACATCGGAAATTAATAATAATAATAAATCGTTGCTCTGACCGGCTCCCAAGTTGGAATCAAACACATTATCAAGTGAGCCCCAACTTGATAGGGAGTCTGCCAAAAATGGGAGAGAGTGTTCCTAAGATCAAATGTTCACCACGTGAATAGACGTACAGTCGCGCCGGAAAGTCACCGTGCACTTTTTGAATTTGCTGCAACTTTTTGCTCCGGAAAGGCATCATACTGGTACTAAGGTATGATGTACCAAATTCATCGGACATTATGGTCATGGTATTATGGCATGACGTCATTGGTTATTTATTGCGTAGTGATGACGCAATCAATCTGCACTTTTTCAAAACGGCATTATTCTTTGATATATTTTTTCCTGCTGGCCAATCTTTCTGAGATTGGAGATATGACCGAGGCCTACCCAGCATAAATTTTTGAAAGTGCTGCGCGGTCGCACACTGGCTGCAGCCTTGCTGCAATAACAAGGTCTGAAATTCAGATCTCGGCTTCTAGACTAGCTAGAGACTCGTTCAAAGCGTCAAAATGATCGTCATAACAATTCCCGATGATCCTGAGAATATGAACATGATCGGTCAACATTTGCCCTCAGGGCACCAAAAAATCACTTTTTTGCATGCTCATTTTTTGGACCTTTATAACTTTTAGGGACATTTAGGTAAAAATCTGCTTTTTATGTGATAATGTTCAAAATGTATTAAAGATAAGATTCCTAACTTTTTAGACTGTTTGGATAACTTTCCTGCCCGCAGTGACCGTTTTTCGGAGGATACTAGGGTCGGGAAACACCCTTTTTACCGTTATGGGCGCGAGAGTGCAGACGACGAGGGTGCGAAAACAGGGTGTTTCCCGACCCTAGTATCCCTCCGAAAAACAGTCACCGCGGGCACGGAAGTTATCCAAACACTCTGAAAAGTTGGAAATCTTATCGTTAATACATTTTGAACATTATCACATAAAATACAGATTTTTACCTAAATGTCCCTAAAAGTTATAAATGTCCAAAAAAAGAGCATGCAAAAAAGTGATTTGTTGGTGCCCTGAGGGCAAATGTTGACCGATCATGTTCATATTCTCAGGATCATTGGGAATTGTTATGACGATCATTTTGACGCTTTGAACGAGTCTCTAGCTAGTCTAGAAGCCGAGATCTGAATTTCAGACCTTGTTATTGCAGCATGGCTGCAGCCCGTGTGCGACTGCGCAGCACTTTCAAAAATTTATGCTGGGTAGGCCTCGGTCATATCTCCAATCTCAGAAAGATTGGCCAGCAAGAAAAAAACTATGTAAGAATAATGCCGTTTTGAAAAAGTGCAGATTGATTGCGTCATCACTACGCAATAAATAACCTATGACGTCATGCCATAATACCACGACCATAATGTCCGATGAATTTGGTACATCATACCTTAGTACAAGTATGATGCCTTTCCGGGGCAAAAAGTTGCAGCAAATTCAAAAAGTGCACGGTGACTTTCCGGCGCGACTGTATCAGAATAGCATTTTAGTATGAACATTAATTTACCTAAGAACTCGATAAGAAATAATAGAATGATAACCTTGAAGGATTGCTGATCACATGCGTAGAGTAGCTCGATGTGTAGTCCCTCGTCCATTAGCATCGTCGCGAAGGATCGCGCTGTTTCCATTGCTGATTTCGTGCTTTTCTGCGAATGAATACGTATGTGAAAACTGTTTATGTGATAAGTCAATACGATTTGTCGGCATTCCAGAAGTCAGAAACAAATACCAAAATATCTTACATCGATTTTGGGTGCAATGATCAACACGATCAGCTGCAGCTCCTCCATGTCCGCGCCGAAGTTTGTAGGTTGTGAGAGACGAGTGAAACCCACGTAACGACGAGTAATTCCGTCGATGGAGCAACTGAAATGAGCTCTGTACCGGTATGGGACAACATAAAACCCAAGCCCTCCCCAAATTCCGGATGTGTCCTTCTCCCAAATACATTTGTCAATACAAACGGGATAGAGGAATTTTCAATGACATTTTGAAATTGATAATTTCAAAATGTCATTGAAAATTCCTCTATCCCGTTTGTATTGATATGAAATTATCAATTTCCATTCCATATGGTGCAAAACTCACTAAAGGACAGCCCAGGAACTCCGAACCGTTCTGGACTCGGATGTGCTTTCCCAGATCTACAAATTAAATCATCGATCAGCCTGAGTTTTAGCACTACAATTCGCACCTGCACTCGTTTGGGCAATCCCTTGGGCGCTTTCTCATCGCTTTCATAGAGGTCCTGAGCATTAAATATGCAAATCAACGTGATGGAGTGCACCAACTCGAATGATCTGCTTGAAATCGAAGCACTCATTCGCTGCTGCAGCAGCTATATCGTAAACGAGCCTGCGAAAGAAGCGAAATAATGGAGGAATTGAATTGGGCACTAGGTCGGATGATCACTGTCGGATGGCAACCTACTGGATGGTAACCAAAAAAGGGACCATTCTGTAGAACTTTGAATCACAGAATCATTTAAACTTTGGATACCTACTGTGAAAGTTCTACAAAAGAGTCCATTTTTGGCTATCATCCAGTAGGTTACCATCCGACGGTGATCATCCGACCTAGTGCCAGGAATTGTGGACAATATACATGGCACTATGAACAATGAGTTCATTTGTCAGAAATTTTTTTAAAGTGTTCACAAAAATCTCACCCAGCAATAATCTCCTCGAGATCCAGAGCCGATTCATCTAGCCGCACTACTGCTCGTTCGAGAAGGTGCTCGATGTCGAGCAAGCCACGAATCTGGCGTTCAAAATCAACGTGGAGTTGACTTCGTGGGAAATGGATTCTTTATTCAGCACATTCTTTCATATCTGAGTGGTGTGAAAGAGCGCGCAGAACGAAGATAGAATTTGCCCCGAATTAGTTCAAATATATTTTGTTCTTTCAAAGAAAATAAACTGAAAAAATGCACGAACACCAAAGAACGCAATCGATACCTCAGTTTTGAAATCCTTAGGTGGAATCCACTGCTCCGAGTGAGCTATGAGTCCCGTGGACGTCATTGGGGAGGTAGAAAGGAGGAAAATGCGAAGTGATCATGAATGAAAACTTGTTCCGTCCGTAATTTATGCAGTGATGATCGACACCTTTGACGGCGATCTTCTTTATTTCTCTTTCTCTCTCATTCTCGAGGACTAATCTGATTTCCACTGCGGTGTACTTTGTGAACTCCATCGCGAAATGGATATGCAATAGGCTAAATACAAATAATTCTGAAAAAAACTAGAAAACATACATAGGAACATTGTGAGAGGATTGTTTCGAAACATTAGAGTGACAGAGGCTTCCCGTTCTCTGTGAATGCATCCCACCTCTATTCCAAAAAATATGTACGCCCAGTTTGGATCAATTAACTTGCGAAAGTTGTGCTGGTAAATTCACAATGCTCAGAACTCCTCGAATGAGTGGGCACGTTAGATTGGAACACAACGGAAAGTGAATATGATAAGCAATGTAGTAAGGGAATTCTCAGAAATATTCTCATTTACAGCTACTGGCGAAGAGCTCTTTGGTAAACACTATGCAATTTCCGGATGAGATTAATTTATCGTTTACAACTTCCTTTTCACATCAAGCACATAATTTGTGAAAATTATTGACGATTCAATATAGGCGTATGAAACTGTGAGAATTAAATCATATTCAGAAGAAAATGCTCATTATACTCAGCCTGAGTGCTCATAGCGGTAAGGACGGTAAGGATGAGACAGTTTGTGTTTTGAGTCGCTCTACTTGCAGTTTGTAGCGTGATAAATAACAAGCGCTTGCAAAGAAAACCGATTCTTTTCATTCATATTGACGCTTTTGCATGCTTATTTTATCAATTCATACAATCCGTATTTACTATCTGTTATTTAGAAAACCTAGGATTAAGATGAATTCCACATTTAAAAACTCACATCATTTGTGGATGGCGAACTCTCAATTTAATTATATTATAAGTTCTCAATCTGATTATACTCATTATATGAACTATGCATAACACTTTTGGATATAAAAAAAAATATTATTGTGAACTTCAGTGAACGCACTTTACCGTCCGCCAAGAGTAAATGTAGGCTATACCATTGAGACCGAAGTACAGTGCGATTTATAATATTATGCTTATCATTAAACCATATTTCGCCTCTCACTCGTCTCGCTTCTCTATCCCCCTTGCCGACGCATTGCGCGGAGGGAGTATTTAACCGGCTACCATCCACTTGTCTTCGCTCTTTGTATGCCCTGTGTCGAGTGCTCGTATGTCGCGAGTCAGATGCACAGTGCACAAGACCGCTTAGTCCGGAATGTTTGATACGAATTTATTTCCTGTTATCCCAGTAGCTTAATCTCTCGCTGCGCACCATCATTATCAAATATTGTAATTGTGGGAATTCAATCATGTTCAGAATACAATTAGCCATATCCTCAGCATGTGTATGCTCAGTGTAAGGGATGATACTGAGTAAAAAACTTTTCTTTATTTTGAGCGTTAGAACATTTTTATCCACGTGATAATTCGCAAAATTTTGCAAAGAATAACCGTTCGTTAATTTGTTTCGCAGCTTTTACATGTATACAAATAAATGAGCCTTTACTTGCTCCATTATTTAGCTGACCAGATATTGAGATCGTAGATGAATTGTGTGTTCAAAAGCAAACAACTCTTGAGGATTCTAAGCTCAACATTTCATCGCATTACTGTAATATCATACTTTTTTTATCACATTACTGTACAAATATTTTTAAAAAATAGTACAACCAGAGTACTCATGAGTTTCAGTAATCAAACACCAGTCAGGCTAGAGTGTATTTAAACCATACCCTTGAGACCGTAGTACAGTGCGATATATTGCGAATATCATTGCGCCGTTTATCTCACTCGTTTCCCTTTCTTCTGGTTTCTAGCTTCTCCCCTCTTTCCGACGCATTGTGCGAAGAGTATTTATCCGACTATCATCCACTTCTCTCTGTTCTTGGTATAACCTGAGTGGATCACGATTGTATTCTCGAGTCAGGTACCCAGTGCACCAGACCGTTGAGTTCGTAATATTTGATACGCATTTTCATTCTTGTTACCCAAAACAAGCTGAATCTCACTCTGTCCAACTAATAAATACCAAATATTGTAGCGTAAAAGACACATTTCTAGTCTTTCCAATTATTTTTCCGTTACCACAAGGAACAGCAACGCTTGGCGTTCTTCATAATAACTCATTTTACTGCTCATATTTAACAATTATGACACCGTGATTGCGATTGCTCTGTTGATAGTAATTCTAAACTACTTGTGCGCAAATTCATTTATATTGCATTTGATATTTGTTGTCGTATTTTTATCCTTCTGGGAGCAGCTTCGTAAATACATATAGAAAAATCTAGATTTTTTTTCAGTTAACAATCGATGGAGATATTTCTTCCATTGAGAGTGCAGAATGTGCTGTTCACTTCCCAACGCGTATTCTTCGTTATAACTTCATTGATGAGTGTCCTGTCAATGTTTTGTCTTCTCAAGAAAACTCCGCCAAATCAAACACGCGTTCGCGCGTATCTATTATACATTCAGGTTTTTGACTACGTTTATGTTTTTGAAAATATAATTAATCCCTGAAAATAATATTATTATAATACCTATAAACGTGACATTTCCCATATTAGAAGCATACATTCAGGTGCTCATAATTATGTCGAGCATCTATCTCGATATTCTCCTCACACCGATCCCAATTTTTCCGGCAATTGGAGGATATTGTGTAAGAGTTCTATGTACTGCTGGACTACGTCCACATTCGCTATTGGTCAGGGATGCAACGATCTGGACATAAATTCGCTCATAATACACCTAAAATGGATCATTTAGGGAGTATTCATTCTAATAATCGTCCTAATAATGACGGCTGTACTTTCCTGCAGCTTTTATCGTCACCAATCCATTATTCCCGCTAGCAATCCGCTTCGTATAAGCGAGGTTTTGAAATCCAAAAAAAAAATTCAAATTTCACACAAATTATATTTAGAAGGCTTTCTCAATACTGCAAATTAGCTTGATTCTCGTCACTTGCATTACCCGTATAGTTTACGCTGCATATCCCTTCCATAAGGACGACTTGGTGGGACTTGTAAGAGAGGTAAGGCTTCAGAAGGTTGTTCCCCGAGTTGTAAATTGTATTCAAAATGTTTCCCCTCCGAAAATGCATTTACAAATTCTCTTCTAAGAAAAAAATTTCTTAAATGAAATTAACAGTTTTTTTTGCAATTCGGGGTGACTAGAAATGCAATTCGGGGTGACTAGAAATGTTTGCTTTTATTTGATACTCTTAAGAGACATTCCACGAGAAAACGTACCTTTTGGGAGGGGTCGACGGATAACGTTTTTGCAACCCCCCTCAATATCTCGCTGGTGAAGTCCCCATACCGAGTGCTGATATTTGGCCCAATATGAAGGGCTCTGGTGCACTTTCCGAAAAACGCCAGACCAGGCCCAAAAAAATCAGAAATTTCAATTTTTTGAAAAGTAAGATATTATAGGTTTTTCAGGATGGAAATAACGAAAAACATACTTTAAATGCGATCAGGTGCCGATAAAGAGTCGAAAACGTCGATTTTCGACGATTTTTGGCCGTCCTGAAAATTTTTCAACCAGTCTACCAAAACTAACTGCATTTTAGGATTTCCCGTGAGAAACTACGTATAAAATCCGAATTTGACGAAATTTCATCTATGCGCTCTGAAGTTATGGTGTCCAAAATAAGGCTAAAAAAACTTACGACTAGCTCTTTGAGCAAATCCATCACACTATCTCCAAAAAATGCCGAATGGGCTCTTTTTCGCTCCGAATCTTATTTTTATATCGAATCAAACAATTTGATATCATTGTCATACAATTTGAAGTCTTCATTTTGAAATTTTCATTTTTGGAAATTCCGAATTTCTCTCATTTCACCAAGAGCGGTTTTTTCCGACAAAATCAGGTTTCCGATCATCCGAAATGCCTCATTTTACCAAATACTCATTTCTCATTCTTATTTACATCGTTTTTATGTATTGCACGCTCAATTGCACGCTCTAATGATTTTAAATCCCGTGAAAATGCGATTTTTTTCGAAATTTTTGAAATTTTGAGAGTTTGAGGCTCTCCCAGATTGCTATTTGAAGTTCAACTGCATTATATTTCGCTCAGAATTACTATATCTAACCCATATAATGATCTCCAGTTGGTTTGGGAGCCATCTGGCGAACCGCTCTTTGTGAAATGAGAGAAATTCGGAATTTCCAAAAATGACAATTTCAAAATGAAGACTTCAAATTGTCTGACAATTATATCAACTTGTTTGATTCGATATAAAAATAAGATTCGATGCGAAAAAGAGCCCATTCGGCATGATTTGGAGATAGTGTGATGGATTTGCTCAAAGAGCTAGTCGTAAGTTACCCTTATTCTGGACTCCATAACTACAGAGCGCATTGATACAATTTCGTAAAATTTGGATTTTATACGTAGTTTCTCACGGGGAATCTGAAAATGCAGTTAGTTTTGGTAGACTGGTTGAAAAAAATTTCAGGACGGCCAAAAATCGTCGAAAATCGACGTTTTCGACTCTTTATCGGCATCTGATCGCATTCAAAGTATGTTTTTCGTTATTTTCATCGAAAAGTAATCCTGAAAAACCTATAACATCTTACTTTTCAAAAAATTAAAATTTTCGATTTTTTTTGGGCCTGGTCTTTCGGGAAGTGCACCAGAGCCCTTCATATTGGGCCAAATATCAGCACTCGGTATGGGACTTCACCAGCGAGATATTGATGGGGGTTGCAAAAAAGTCATCCGGGAGTTGTTACGTTTTCTCGTGGAATGTCTCTTAAGAGTCGCTATAACTTGTCATGGATAATGGATCGCGGCCCGTTTCATCTTCACAGGCGCACTACGGGAGTACTTGCGATAATTTCGGTACTTGATACGGTACAAATATTTCATCACAACGCATAATTAAATATTTCAGCTTTTGATAATCTTTGTTCTCGTTGTCCTTTTCCTGTTCTGGCACATGTTTTACGTGCTGAATAATGTGGTAAGTTTCAAATGTAGTACAAGCTCATCTCATTGAGTTAAAAAATACTTATTAGACCAATCGCAGCCCTAGCTCACTGAACCGTGTGCGGCAATCACTGATTGTGTTGTTTCTCCAGGTAAATTGAGTATGTTGGGCATATGAGTATCTGAGACTATCTGAGAGAACCGAGCAATTTCACCTATATGCCGTACAGCGAAAAACAAAGTACTGATTTTAAGATCTCCCTAGGGTTAACTTTTCACGTAGAGTTCGAAAATCAACCTTAGAAAGCCGTATCTCTGGCCCCTGATTTTATGTGGCGCGCCTCAACACTGTGGACGGTTTTTGTATCTTTTGAACGGCTTATGCAAACACCTTACATATATATTAATTCTGAAAATGCTCGACGAGATAAGCATTTTTACTGTTAGAAGTGAAACGCTAGCTCACCTGGGAAAAAACTTATCGCCATTTAAATTATCAAATTGGTCGTCGTAAAAATGTTACAAAAATGTTACAATTTTCGCACCAAAAAAGCCGCATACGAGGGGTCTGCCAAATGGAGGAAAAAGGATCAATTGTTAGGAATTTCAGGTTTTTCCTGTCTATCGACTCCATTTTCACTATTTCGAAGCAGAGATGGCGAAAAAATAAGTTTCAAGATTGGGGAATGTGAATTATCATCGAAAAATCCGTTTTTGAATCGTTCGAAAAATATCGGTTTTCGAATTCTCGTTTTTGCTCAAATTTGGGAATCTGAAAGTGTCGATTTTTGAATACATGAAGATGCGCTTTCTGCATGAAGTAAAGAATACTTCCAAGTAAATAAGAAAATGTACATTTAAGCTTCTGTGCGCACTTCTAGATTCGGGTTTTTGATATTCAAAATTGCAAAATTGGTACTATCGACAAACATTTTATGATTGAAATCGACTGAAATCAAGTCAATTTGGTGATTTCACTCCACAATGCAATTTATAATGCATAAATTAAGCAGTAAAAATGGCGGATATCTTATTTCGTAAAAACAATGACTCAAATGCTCGATTTTCCCAACGTTTACCCACTGAAATTTCAGCTAATTCGCTCTGACAACTATCGCAATTTATAGTGAGATATGGGAGAGTAGTAGATTAGTAACAATAATCAAAAATATTTTCGACAGCTGCTCCACTTTCAAAGATATTTTGGATCCAATTTAGTCAAAATCTAGATTTCTCAAAATAATTGATTGCGTATTTACGTACTAATTAGCCGAATTTTTTGCTTTATTTTTGCATTATGAATTGAATTGTGGTGTGAAATCACCAAATTGACTTGATTTCAGTCGATGTCAATCATAAAATGTTTGTCGATAGTACCAATTTTGCAATTTTGAATATCAAAAACCCGAATCTAGAAGTGCGCATAGAAGCTTAAATGTACATTTTCTTATTTACTTGGAAGTATTCTTTACTTCATGCAGAAAGCGCATCTTCATGTATTCAAAAATCGACACTTTCAGATTCCCAAATTTGAGCAAAAACGAGAATTCGAAAACCGATATTTTTCGAACGATTCAAAAACAGATTTTTCGATGATAATTCACATTCCCCAATCTTGAAACTTATTTTTTCGTCATCTCTGCTTCGAAATAGTGAAAATGGAGACGATAGACAGGAAAAACCTGAAATTCCTAACAATTGATCCCTTTTCCTCTATTTGGCAGACCCCTCGTATGCGGCTTTTTTGGCGCGAAAATTTGCTTGCAGGAATAACTTTTCACGAGGAATTTAATGAACATACTTAAAAGTACGTCTGGCATGTAACATTTTTACGACGAACAATTTGATAATTTAAATGGCGATAAGTTTTTTCCCAGGTGAGCTAGCGTTTCACTTCTAACAATAAAAATGCTTATCTCGTCGAGCTCTTTCAGAATTACTATATATATAAGGTGTTTGCATAAGCCGTTCAAAAGATACAAAAACCGACCGCCCAAATTCAGCGCATCACACGAAATGATGGGTCAGAGGTACGGCTTTCTAAGGTTGATTTTCGAAACCCCTAGGCAGAACTTAAAATCAGTACTTTATTTTTCGCTGTACGGCCAAAGGTGAATTCTCTCAGATAGGCACTCATATAATTCCGTGAACACCATGCCCATTATCATGAACCGTGAAAAGGAATGACTGACCAGGAATTGCTCAGATTGCCACTCCCCTTTTGACGTTTATCTTCCCCGACGTTATCCTATTTTCTACGATGATTTGCGAGTGCATTCCTTTTGGTTCGTTTAATTTCATTTTCAAATAAGAACCTGTTCATACTATGTCCACTGATAATTTTGTAGCTAGAGACACACTTAGTTTGCTAGTATGCGCCTCTCACTCCCGCTTCGTATCTGTATAAGTCTGTTGTTACAATCAATATGCAATTTTCAGAGGTGACTCTACCAGCATACTGCGTTCTTACCCTCCACCCTCTCACACATAATGTTGTACTTCTTACTGTAACTCCAACCTATCGGAGATTAATTCTTACTACCATTCGAAAGATCACGCGCAATGTGAGTTTATAGTGAGTCTCAATAACAACTATACGATTCTTTACCTAAGATGCACATGTTCCATTATGTTGATGAGAGAGCGAACGAAATGAGTGTGAGAGTTGATTTACTTCATAAGCAAACAAACATTTTTTTAGTTCTTTTTGACGGTCAAGTGATCAGTTGAATTTTGAAATTCGAGGCTGATTTCAGGCGCAAGTAGCACCGGGCCAAATCTCGAATGCGGAAGGAAAAAATACATGATTTGAATTTCGCGTGAATCACGTTTGTGGTGTTAACGGACTGTGAAAGTTATCAGCATGATTTATCAATTAACTTTTTATCAATTAGAATATAATTCAAAGACTATTGTTCACTACTGAGATACTATTGAATATACGATTGAGAGTACATTTGTTATTTATTTTTTCCTCATTATTCGATAATCGTCCTTCCATTTTAGAGTTGTGTAATTTGAGTTTACAACACAAAAATTGAAAAATTTAGAGATATAATTGAACATATTTGAGATTTCGTCTCCAATATTGATAAATGTGTGATAATATGGATTCAATGGCGTGGTGAGTAGTGTTCGAGAAACGAAACTACACTCTATTCATTCTACACACACTCGCCTTTCGACCGGTCGAGAGAGTGTGCGGGATGAAGATAATATTACCCGAGTTACAAACTCTAGTAGATACACATTATCTTCCGATCGCAATCAAATTTTGACTCGTTGAAATTTTAACCTGAAATGAATATCGGCCCTCCACTTTCCCCTCCATGATGTCGCTGCGTATCGCATCATGCCACATCGCATTTTGTTGGGGTGGGGGGTCCAGGTGGGTAGTAATGTGCAGAAACAACAGAATCAGCGATTGTCTTATGCATCGAAGTGAGATGGGACTGCGATTAGTCTAGGAAAGGCTTTATTTGAGACTTGACCTTTCATTTTAAGCAAAAATATAAAATCGTTTTAACATATCGCGGTTCTCAGGGTGTTATACATGTGCCAGAAAAGAATCAACACTAGAAAGGCGAATAACATTATGTCTTTAAAATATGTGTCTAATTTTGCATGACGCGGAATAAATCCAAACCGCATAAAATCAGGTAAATTACTGCAAGTACTGTTGTAGTTCTCCTGTGCATTTGAAACGGACCGCGCTCCAATGCCCATGCCAAGTTGAAGGGACTCTGTATAATCTCATATGAGTGTGCACAGTTTTGAACCCTTATCTCTCGTAGAAGAGCCACCAAATCTTCTGTATTGAGGGGGTATGATGTGTAGGCGACTGGCGTAATTGTGATGGTTACGATAATTTGAATTATCCAGCAAGTAATCTGTAATTGAATAAATAATGATTTATTTTGCATTTTCATCTTTATTTCAACCTCGCTAACACGAATAGTACTACTCGCTGGTACGACGGTTTGGTGCCGGTAAAAGCTGCACGATAGTATTGCGACAATTGTTAGGACTATAATTAGCATGGATACTCCCTGAAAGGTTCTTATTTAGGTAAACCATGCACTGTGAAGCCACTGCTTTGCGAATGTCTGACAAGCCCTGAGTGTGGGGTTATTCCGTCAGTACATACTATGCCTACACAGTATCCAGCAATTGCAGGAAATGTTGGAATCGGGGAGAAAAGAATATCGAGATAAATACTCGATGCTATCATGAGTATCTGTAATAAGGTATAGTAATTATTGGTTTGTTTTTATCGCAATGTATGATAGAGATTGCATTGCCAAATCTGACATATTTGAGGAAAAAAACCTGAATGTAGAGTAGGTATCCGTGAACACGTTTGGTTCGACGGCGTTTTCTTGAGAATACAATATAAAGACAGGACATTGAGAGCTGAAGTTATAATAAAGAATACGCGCTGGAAAGCCAAGTTCATTTTGTAACCTCAATGGTAGACAGACAACCATCGGCTGACAACTGAAAAAAATTACATTTTTATCTAGCCAAAATAATAATATGATTCTTATGAAATACGCTATGCAAATATGGAGAGAAAGGAAAACAAATACAAATAGAACTAATTAACAATCTGATTAAAAAACATGTTTGGCAATAGCTATCGAGGCATGAAAGGTTTATTGTGAACTTTCCAAACACAACAAAAAACAATTTTTTGAAACGTTCACATTTCAGATTTGTTACAATAATTCACTGATTTATGAAAATTACAAATAGTTTTTGTTGGTGTCAACGCAACAGCAGTGGCGTGTAGTAACATCGCATTGTGAGCTAAATATAGTGAAAACATACATTAACAATTGGTTGATTATAATAGGATTTTGGAATTCATATCAACACTATCTCTCGATCACTGATCGTAGTCCACATTGTGTAAATCGACAATATTTTGCTTCTCAGGTATCTCAGGAGAGAGGGAATGAAAAAAAAATCTAACAGTAGCAATTTGCAAAATACTGCGATTCATATATTGATAATATTAATTTGGTAGAAGAATACTAGAGATGATAAAACAGCAATCATGCATATTCTTTGAATAGGACTACATAGGGACCACAAAGTGGGTGGCCGAAATTATCACACAGGCCTAATTGTGTGGTTAATGTGTTCCCATGGGGCTAAATAGGATCACGCATTTTGAATTAGGTTGATATCTAATGTTTGAGCCAAGATATGGCGCAAAATGTGGGTGAATTGAGCGTAACGTGAAAGGCCCAAAAAGCGAGACGAGAGAAAGAGGGGCGGAGCCTAATTCTCCATTGTCTTTTCAATTCTCGAAACGATCGGGCAGGGCTTCGCCGTACTCTGAGGAGGAAGGAAGAGGGGCTTTCTCGTAATTAGGGTGTTCTCTAGTCACGCCGGGTGGGAGAAAGGCGAGATGAGTGGAGGGAGAGGGAGGAGAGGACGCGGGGAGTGTCACGTGCCATGCGCGTTTCGAAATCGAAGAGACACATTATGAGTTCGCAACCAAATCACTAGTTCAAAAATGAATTTGGAAGCTCTTTTCATTCTCTATCGAATGAGCTTCCGTGACCCTGGAAAATCCTTTTCTGAGTAGGTCAGCATACGAGTTTTATAGTTTTCTAGGCTAAGTCGCTCTATAAAACTTGTATGCTGACCTACTTAGAGATGGATTTTCCAGGGTCACGGAGGCTCATTCGATAGAGGATGAAAAGAGCTTCGAAATTCATTTTTGAACTAGTGATTTGGTTGCGAATGAAGCCTGTGTCCCCCTGATCTCGCTTTCGAGAGGGTAAGTGTCAGTGGCGAGTGGGCGGAGCTTGCGGTGTCTAACTATACATTCGGTTTGCAAATTCACCTCTTTTTATTTGCCGTTTTTCCATAATCCCTTAAAAGGGATTGGCACATCGAGATCATATCGTGACTGTAATAGATTACAAAAAAATATTGTTGATATCTTCAAGATCCGCGCACGTGTGATCGCGGAAGCGCCCAGAAATTCAGGCAATGGTCGTAAGTTCCCTTCATCGAGTACTACTTATTGATGATGGAAAGAGTTCGATTTTTCAGAACGTACCAAGAACATGTGATTTTTCTCAGATTTAGTGGCGTATGAACTTATTTTTAATATATATATCCGCCTATTACGCGCATATCTTGGTTTCATGAGAGCCAAGCGTTAATTGCATGCTTATCCCTGAACCATCTATCAGCTCGTTCGCTTTCAGACTTTTTGATCTTCATTCATCTCACGCATCGCACAGAATGGGGGGAACTTACCGGTCTATCTACCACTTTTCTAGGCGCTTTTTTGCTCAATACACCCATGCCCATGGAAGATAACACTTAACATGAAATTCGATCTACTCATCCGTAAATTTGAAAACTGAGTAGATAAATAAATGCCTAATGATATCAAGGTGTTGAGAGAATTCGATTTGTTGCAAACTGTTGATAGATTCTGTATACATATGTGTTGCCGTGTGATATCTAGAATGCTAGCATCTAGATACCCAGATATTATTTTGTTTAGTAACTTTTGTATCTGTGCAATTACTAGAATTTGCACAATTTTTGCTTCCAATGCCTATATTGTTAAATTTACCAAGAAAATGTGATTACATGAACGGTCATTGTTGACACGAGTGGTCACGTATACATGAATTTATGTAACAAGGGAATGATCAATCCATAATTTAAAATTGAGGGTATTGTCTGCTATACGCAGAAATTGTGCCAGATAGAGACCCCAAATCATTTTTCAGAAAGTGCTCCCAGGCCCGTAGTGTGTTTTCGTGACCTATTTTTTGCGGTCGAAATTTACCATGCTTTGAAGCGGAGTGGGTTGAAAATGGTCAACCTTTTGCTGTTTCGGGTTCGTTTCCGAATCCGGCCAACATGTGAAATAAATAAACCGAATTTCGAACCAGTCATGCCCATACTTAGTCGTCATCTCTTCCCTATTGCTGCTGGAAGTTTCTCGTGGGTTTGTCACATATTAGTTCTGGTAAGGGAACGATGATCAAATGTCTCTGGGTATCACTCGGGAAGATGGGATCGACTTCCCCGTCACGCGGGGAAAACAGAGCGCAGCACTATAAAATGGCCCGCCTCAGTTCCTCCGCGCACTCATTTACACCTCGCTGAGATCGGGGAAGTACCCCTAAAATTTCATCAGCCTTACCAGTGTTTTTGCACTTTTGTTATCGTATGCCATGCCATCGTGATAATTTCCTGCTGTTCCCACTAATTGATAGGTTTCATCGAGCGCTCCTGATTGCAAGTATGTTCACTCAAACAGCTCAAACAACAGCTCAGATGTCAGATTTCAGAGAGCTCATCTACGTAATCTCAAAGATGCGCGAGGCAGTATACGACCTTCTTTGTGCAGTTCTGCTCGGGCTGGGCAACATGTGCCTGTTTTTGGGTATGACATAATTTCCAATTTTGTATTTTTTTTAATTTTAATTAATTAAATCAATATAATTTCAGGATACGACACGCAAATGACGATCGTCGAGCCGGTTCTTCGTTCAGTACACGAACGACATCCGGCTTCCATCGATGAACACGCCGGATTCTATGGGTACGGTA
Source organism: Pristionchus mayeri (assembly GCA_036245805.1). NCBI lineage: Eukaryota > Metazoa > Nematoda > Chromadorea > Rhabditida > Neodiplogasteridae > Pristionchus > Pristionchus mayeri. Next base: position 33,612,275 of record BTRK01000003.1, read on the forward strand.
GCCAGGTGGAATCGATTTACGAACCGCATCGCTGGTGACGAAGGCCGGAAGTCTAAGGAGTGGAATCAGGATATTGGAATGGTGTATCTGAAGTGAAACGCGTTTCGTCAATTTGCGATTACTTAATTGATTTTCAGAGCCGGCATGTGTACGGTATTCTTCATGTTCGGCAGTCTGGTCTCTCCGTGCGTACTGTGCATGCTGGGCTCGAAGGTACGGTATCAATCAATATGTTTCCCGTTTTCGCGTGATGTGTTCATATATTGCTGCATTTCATCAGTTTACACACCAATTAATCACTTATATGAGTTGCACTTGTAAGATACGGTAGCGGATTGTTTACGACAATGTGTAATCTCTGCAACACAATGGGGGTTTCCGGTCGATCTCTGAAAATCCATGTGTTTACGCCTTGCGCAATTCATCTCTAAGTGAACCCGGGTTCCCCGGCAGATGCAAGAACTCCCTAGGAGAGACCTGATTCTGGATTGCACGGAGAGTTCACGAGGGTTCGGAAGTGGGTGAATGAGTAACTCTGCACTGAAAATTGTAAACAAGTTAATGAAGAATGTACTCGGAAGTTCATACTCGTGATATGCCCTCGACATAATGAACACGTAAGAATGTGTCGAAATTCACAATGGGAAAGCGTGATTTCAGAGAAAATGCATGCAAATCTAGAGCTTCAATGATCAATGGAATTGCAGAAGACGCTAATTCTCGGCTCGTTGCTGTTCACTCTCCATCTCGGCAGCTTCCAGTACATTCACTACGTGCCGTACTACGCGACCGCTGCAGCCATTGGAGTCGGATATGCACGTAAGTGAGAAAATGAAGAGGAACACCTGAAAAAAGTTCATAACTCTGACTGTGGATAGTATCGGGGTTGGATACGCACGTAACTCAAAAAGTAAGAGTTGAACGTGGAAGTTGCGGTAGTTGTCCACGAATTGGACGATACAGTCTGCATGTCGGTGTTCAGAACTGTTTAGAGTGGATTGTAAATGTGGTAGCGAACTCCCAAAACTGTCCTTCCAACGAACTTTACAAGTGCCGAAGTTTTGCCGACCAATGCGCACACGAGATACGGTAGTTATCGACATGTTGTAATATTACATCGACTGTACGAGCAGTAGGGGAAGCACGCTGATTTCCCTCAAAATTAGCGCACGTGGGAATAAAGAAAGTATCTTCCTTTCACTTTTTTGTGTAATCTCCTTTGTGCTGGAGGGTCACCTCGAGGGATTGGAATGTCTCTTGCACTCGTAAAATATTACTAACGGAGTTTCCCAAAACGTGGGCGGACAATTCGCCCTTTGAGTTCGACCAATTATTCACAAAACAGTTTGGGAACTTAGTTTGGGAACACTTCCGGTATCCTGAATGTTTTGAGTTAGTCAGTTGTCGAAGTTACGAGGTACTTCTTGGATCCTTATCAACCACTCCCAGTTGATCTTCAATCCTAACGATGAATGAGAGATCGGGGAATACCCATGATAAGACACTCCTCTTTCAAATCGAAATACGAGTGACAACGTGTAATGGAGAGGTGCACGTTCTTTATAGATGGGATCAATCAGTGTTCAGGGGAGTTGGGCAAATCCAGGACGTGTGAAAACAACTCTCACATGAGGGAACACTACCTTAGATGATCAGGATAGACCCCACCAAGGATGATAAGGAAAGGGGAAAACAAAGGAGGATTCCCCAATCGAGATCAAACAACTAATTCATTGCACGAATCAGGTTATGAGTCAGCTGTTAGGAAGTGCGAGAGGGGGAAATTTCGCCGCCTTGAGGGATTGTGTCGTGGTCAAGCACTGAGATCGTGAAAGGGAAAAAGCTGGAGGGTCGCCTAGAGGGAACTAAATCTCGAGCAGATTAAAAAGTGATTAAAAAGTGCAATACAGTACTTTTCATTGTCTGAAAACTGATCGGACGGGAGAATAGCATATTTTTTACGTGGGAATTTAGTTGGCAAAATCGCAAGCAAATTGAATTTCGAAATTCGTTCCGTACAGCTCCCGTTCAATGACACCAAAAAAGTTTCCGAAAATTCTAAGTAATTGGACGTGAAGTATTGGGGGAAGTTATTTGTAATCGCATGCTTATTTAGTCTTCTACTCGGGCCACGGCGGCTACATCACGGAGCACTCGACGAAGATGACGATCGCGCGCAACTCCGCGCTCACTTGGGCACTGGCGACAAGCAGGTGAATATCACGCCTCTCACGAGAGAATCGAGCTGAGAGAGGGAATGGAGGGGAAATCGTGAAACGAGTTTTAGGTGGATTTGGACATCCTGAGTCATGCCTAATACTTCCCCAAACTCTCAATTTACATACTTCATTTAGGAGCTGCCTACGCCGGGCATCATGTCTACAGGTCTCACTTTGATTGCAAATATATCGATTATATTGTGTAAAATTGGCCTCTGAGAGACCCCCACTCATTTTTCGAGCTCTATCGATCTATATAGTTCATTTTCTCTGAATGTCAATTTTAGCAGTGATACATTGCACGTCAATTTTCTCAAAAATGTAGGTAAAGATGCAGCTGTAATTTTCATAGATGATAGTGTTTTCACAGGGCTATCGAATGAGTGGCTTGCGCCAAAAATACGAGTTCCTTAGTGTGACTTATGGTCTCTAAACTTTGAGAAATGATTTGAAGATAATTTTCAACAGGAAAGTTGGAGAAACACTAATCATTTTTCGCCGCGCGAACAATCAGAGCGGTCTGCGCTCATTGTTCGTTGATGAGAAATATGTTCAAATCATTTCTCAAAGTTTAGAGACCATAAGTAACACTAAGGAACTCGTATTTTTGGCGCAAGCCACTCATTCGATAGCCCTGTGAAAACACTATCATCTATGAAAATTACAGCTGCATCTTTACCTACATTTTTGAGAAAATTGACGTGCAATGTATCACTGCTAAAATTGACATTCAGAGAAAATGAACTATATAGATCGATAGAGCTCGAAAAATGAGTGGGGGTCTCTCAGAGGCCAATTTTACTCCATCTCTCAATATAATCGATATATTTGCAATCAAAGTGAGACCTGTCGACATGATGCCCGGCGTAGGCAGCTCCTAAATGAAGTATGTAAATTGAGAGTTTGGGGAAGTATTAGGCATGACACAGGATGTCCAAATCCAGCTAGAACTCCTTTCACGATTTCCCCTCCATTCCCCAGATTGACGATTCTAGCTCGATTCTCTGGTTGTTTGGGAGCCTTGTAAATTAGGGGATCAAGCCTGTCGTAATAGAGTGTTTCATTGAATTGAACAAGTCTAACAAGCAATTGCAGCATGATCGCTGGCGGAATCGTGCTGGGACTCACGGCTCGACCTACCACTGCGACAGCTGGATCTGCTGCAAACTCCACATCTGCAGTTGTTGCAGCACTTGCTGTCAACGACACCGGAATCGTTGATGACGTCATGAATGGAACTCTCCTTGATGTCTCACCAGCTCTCAACTTCAGGGAATACTCCGATGGAGAGATCAAGTAAGCAACAAATGTATCTAGAGAAGATTCAAAAGATATTCTGTGATCTACACTGCACAGTAGGTATGGATTTGTAAGAAATTAAGCTCATTGTTGTATGTCACACACACTCTCCGATCAGATATGTCTGAGAGCACGCTGAAGGAACATCAATTATCTCGCGAAGCTATCTCTTGGGATCAGTATTCAATAGTCAATACCGATATCATGACCTGAATAATAAACAATACTCTGCAGGATCGTCTATGGCGCATTCGCCCTCGTGAGCTTCATCGGAAACGTCATCTTCGTGCTAATCCCCACTAAGAACGTGGGCAACTCGATCTCGGCCCGATTCGGAAAGCAGAAACTGGCTTTCTCGGACCAAATGAGTGAATAATTTTTTAATTCAAAGATTTGTCAAATACTTAAAACAAAAATTAAATTTCAGAGAAACTGTTGGAAACGTTCATGGACAGGAGAGCCCTCCAACTCGTACCGCTTTTCTGCTTTCTAGGAGTGACTACGTGTGAGAGATTCGATGAGATTTCCCAATAATATCAACGGATCTGCCCCAATGTTGCATGAACAATAATTCGTAGAACAATGCAATGCTATCAGTTTGCCTCCGTATCCACTATTGCATTGACTATACTGGAAAAAGGTGAGTAGCTCGCTTATTCTATTGATATTTGCAGGTTTCTGGGTGGGCGCCTACCCCACGACGCTGGTATTCTCGCAAAAACTCTCCGGCTACACCTACCTTCCGGCCCTGTACCTGGTGATGATCGGCGCTGGCGAGATCATTAGTGAGTCTTATTAATTAATTAATTATTTATTTAAAAATAAGGTTATAATTTTTAAATAAATGCATTGTAGTGGGCGCGATAATCTCGGTGGCATCGAAGCGCTTCAAGACTTTTGCTCAACTGCCATCACTGGCTATTGGTAAGTAAATTTGAAAGCCATTTCATATTATATGTTATTAACTAAGTCAAATTCAGGAACACTACTCTTCCTGACTGCAATGGTGCTTGCCCTACTCAGCACTCCTCCGGCTGCTACTTACTCACCGACCAACGCCGCCTCGCCTATGATTGAACCAAAGTGAGTACACTGAGTTTATTAATTCAATTATCGATTAAATGAAATGAAATCCTTGCGAATCTTCTCTACTTTATATCCATTGAATTTAATTCTACATGCTTCTAATATAACCAATCATTTAGGCCATGGATCGTGCTCGTAATCGCGCTGTTCCTCGGAATGTCTGATAACTCTTTCAACACCTCACGCACGGTCCTGTGTTCGCTTGTCCTACCTGAGAACATAGCGCAAGTCTTCTCGATGAGCAAGTTCTACCAGGTAACCTAACCATTTTTGCAGCCTTTCCAACAATAAATTATTTTAAAAAATCTTTTTTATAACTTTATTAATTCAGCCCCTCACCTCCTCCATCGTCTACTTCATCGCTCCGATGATGTCGATGACTGTTCATTTCCAACTCGGAACCTTCCTCTGTCTCCTCTCGCTCCTCTTCTACTGGCGAGCAGCTAGAGCCACGAGGAAGGCAGAGAAAGCGGTGTGTTTTAATTATTTTTTTTCTTATTTTCATTAATATTTCCGCGAATAAAATAGTTATTTTGATTGTAGTAGCACTATACAAAACTATTTTTCCAGGAAGAGAAGCTGCGTCCCTTCACTTATTGAGCTCGTCGACTGGCCCATGATCACGAAATGGAGAGGACTAATAGGATATCACTTATGTTACCTAATTGATTGTTTTGACCGATTCCCATATGGGTTGATGCTTGAATACGTGTGATAAGAATGTGCGAAATCTGCACTGTTGAATTTTACTGCCTCGTTTTGACCCAATATCGCACATTTTGCAAGATAAAGCTCTTCGTTTGCAAGCGGGTATTTATACAACGTATAATGTTTAATGCAATATTGTACGTATTGTGACTTATTGTACGAATAAGAAACCAATATTGCGGATGAAAATAATGTGAAAAATCGACATAACGAAACCGTGGTTTTCGAATCAAAAACCCATCAGAATAACACATTTTAATTGGCGGGAATGTTTTCAAATCGATAGCGTATGAACCGTGTCGCTCATTCAAAAATTCGGTTCCAGAAGTGACAACACCAAACATCCATGCATTCGAATACATACTATTGCTGATGTGTATGCAAGGCTGATAACGGTCGTGCTCCGCGTGAAATAGATAGAAGTATGTGTTTTCAGATCCAAGTAGGGCAATTCTTTGGCATTCCTCTCTAAGCAGCTGTTCATTCAAAACGAAGCCAATACGATTGCCAGGCTTTGAGAACATTCTTCTGATCAGTCCGGACTTCGAAGTAATGGAACCGACGAGAGTAGGGTGAAAATCATCAAAAAGGGAGCAAACGATAGTACCACCGGAGAATTCTAGAACCATATGAAACAACGTTTTGTTTTCATTCGATAGGAGATGTAAAATATGTTGAATCGAACAAACCTTCGGTCGTTTTGGGGTTAAATCGTGTAGAATTTGTTATTTCTATAAAAGTTTAGTTTAGTTTATATTGAAATACTTTTATGAAGAAGCTTGAATCACAAAACAATTGTATATGGTCAATCAAAAGGTGTGCCTGTACCTCTGAACCTGTACACATGGTGTACCTCTGCAATTAGTGATAAGAACTCCGAACACAGCTGATTTGCGGAGCACAGCTGATGTGATTATTATGGGAGATTTAGTCTCCCATAATACAAAAACTTTCGAGATTCCCATTTCACAATCTGTGCAAAGTGCTTCGATCTCAAACATGTGTACACCTTGGGCCTAGACATTCAGTTAACGTGTGGGGCTAGGGATATAAAACAACCAAAAGTCATGATCTTGCTATATCATTCCGTATTCTACTATTTGTATTCCTGATTCTTTTTCTTGTTTTTCCAAATTTTTAAATTATTCACTAAAAATACACAAATTGTATGCATTGCACCGAAATTGCACCGAAAAATATCACATTCGAATCGGAACGATAAGTCGTCAGTGTTTTCGAAATCTCAACTGAATATGGATTCTTAATAATTCGAATACAGATGTCACATATAAATGTGCTATTATCGCAGGAATTAAATCATCATTTGGTGATTATATTTTCGAAACGATAACTCTGAAACATTCCGAAGCGTCCATCAAGAAATTCGATGCCCGCTGTGACAACGCCAATCAGCCAGCCATTTGAATACAGGCTTTTACATATATGTATTTCCGGAGGTGATCCGTGAAATTCGAAATACATGAGATAGAACTCTCGGTTGTGTACATTGTTCAAGTCGAACAGCGCTGTTGTACTGCACTTCTCGCGGCAATTCTTCTTCCAAAGTGAAGCTGATATCATGTGTCGGTGTCAGGATAACTTTGGTGAGGCCGGAGTTCGAAATAAAAGAGCTGACGAGAGTAGGGTGAAAATCTTGAAAAAGCGAGCAGACAATCGTACCGAAAGAAAATTTGAAAAACACCTGTAAAGCAATGTCCGGCGGTACATGCATTCAACTAAAAAAAAATACCTTCGGTCTTTTCTCGGTTAGACCTTGCAGAACTTGTTTTCTCTGAAATAAGTTTGGTAGTATTAAGTTCGAGTGTTGGATTACTATTGTTGAACATTTTTTTAGAATATTCATACGATAAATAGTACCTCTGAAATTAGTGATGCGAACTCAGTGCATATCTGATCTGCATAGAGCTGTTCCAACTCATCAAGGCATTCCGGTAAGCAAAACTTTTTCAAGAAAACATTCTGTAATATTCAAAATAGGTAAAGTAAAAGAGGTGTGCTCACCATAAATTCATTGTTGCCAACTGTTTCACACGCCATTTGCAATCCTCGAATGTCTTCGCTCGTTATGATCCATAGCTTCCTTATGCGCTTAATCATGACTGATTTGTAATCTGTGAATTGTTGGAAGAAGCAGAACCGCTCGCACTGCTCCAGGAAATCAGCATTAGCGCTCCAATCTTCTGAAATAGACGCGTTTGCATGGCAATACTCTTACATGTATAAAATGACAATATTACCGAATGGCATTATAGCTCAAAACGTTCTTACTCCCGGGGCTTGCGACACGGAATTGTAACACGGAATTAACGATTGCACTCGTCAAATGTTGGCCATCAATTTCTTTGATTTCAACGCATTTTTGCTGGCTCTCTTTGTACCCTCCATAAAATATATTGTTAAAGTAGCTGGAGAAGAGGGCGGACACCTAAAATGCATACATGGAGATTCTAGTGAGGACTTCGAGTGAGCGTTCAGTGGAGAGAAAAATCAAATTCGACTAGTCTTACCTCAGCGAGAATGGGAATGTTCTGGGTGGTGGGATAATGCACTTTGACTAGGCGAGAGTCGCAAGATCGAACGAAATTGAATGCATCACATACCAACATTCTAAGCATTGTCCTGAATTAGAATTGTATCAAACGAATCAGCAAAACAAGTTTGTAGTCTTACTGGGGTTCATCGTAAACGAATATTTGTAGGGTGTGCATCCGAGAAGGTGGAACAATATCAACGTAATCATCCCCAAGGAAGCTGCTTAGAAATGTACCAATGGGAAGACGAGGCTCACGATGGCTCACATCGATATACTGAAAGTACAACTTTTAAAAGTTAGCTCATGGATATGATTTACGTTGAAAGAAGTGTCTCCAAGCGTCACGTTAAAACGCGTAGATTGGATTTGATTGAAGAATCTTCTGACTTATTTTCTGGAATATACTTTTTAACGTTTTAGAAAATTTTCGCTTGAAATCTGTGATATTTCAATCATTCGTTACTTCTACTCGTTTTATATGGGGCTGTTTGCCTCAGAATCGAGCAAATCCGGGCTGTTCTGGCACAGCCCAAAAATGATCAATTATATGAAACTTCATGTTTACGGGTAATCAAGGATGCTGTACACGGTGGACATATTCATTTTATCCCCAGAGTCTTCGTTGGCTCGAGATAACGTCACTTCAAAACACGTTTTTTGGTTTCTTGTCAGCTCTCGGGGTTCTAAATTTACGTGATTAAGGTTTCCGGGGTAGAATTCGTTGATGAAATCTGTCCTGCTCATTTTTAAGAATTGTTAAAATAATTTATAAAATTGCAACTTTCTGAATAGTTAAAAGTGCGCGAGTGAGTTATATGGTTCGAACCGGCTTGAAGAGAGGATTCTGAATCTGCAATTTTATCCAGTCGTGTCGAAGATTGAAAGCATTTGGAGAACGGTGGAAACGGCTCTTCTCTCCCCTCTCTTCGCCTCGCCTTTTCTTTCGACCCCCTGACAGCGTTCTCTCGGGGAGGGTAGGGAGTGGAGCGGCGAGGGTAAACCCTTTGCCCCCTTCTCGTCTCACTAATTGATTTCAATCTTAGAAATGGCTTTATGCAATTGGATGCAATTGAAGATTCTGAATCCTCTCTTCAAAACGATTCGAACCAAGTAACTCACTCGCGTAAGTTTATCTAAAAAGTTGCAATTTTGCCAAATATTTTAACAATTCATGAAAAATTATTATGACAGGCGTCATCAGCATCGAGTTCTACGCCGGAAACCGTACTCACGTAAATTTAGAACCCCCGAGAGCTGACCAAAAAACGTATTTTCGACGTGAAGTCATCTCGAACAAACGAAGACTACGGGGACAAAATGAATGTGTACATCATGTTCAGCATCCTTGATTACCCCAAACCACCAAGTTACAGAGAATTCCATTTTTGTGCTGTGACGAGTGATGCTCGATTCTTAGGCAAACGGGCTCATATGTGATCACATACATTCATTTTTGATTACAATCCACGCATGTCTATCGAAACATTTACCTGCATTTGATTCGCACTTTTTGAATAGGAAACACGTATTATCAAGATTGTTGTCGACCTTTATTGGTTGAAGAGCACTGTAATTGTAAATTGATAAAAATTCAACATACAATCGCTCATGAAATCATAATGAATTATTTTTAAAATACTGATTAGTAGTGTTTTAAAAATAAGGTAAATTAAGAGACTCACAATGTATGTCGATCGAAGAAAAATTCGACTCTGAGTTTGCGTGAATGATCCTCCCCGTGGGCAATAAGATGCGTCACTACCGGTTTTATTTTCCAATCCTGCATCAAGCTTTACGAATCAACTATTGAACTGCTCAATTCCAAAGAACATGTCGTAAAATTCCCAAAAAATTATTATTACACTCACAGAAAGTGCGTTTTCTTGAACGTCCATCGGCTCTCCGTTAACCGCCTCCATCGACGTAAGAGAAAACGAGAATGACTGGGGACTCTCCTCATCCCTTCCCCTCCGTTTCTCACCCGTATGTTGTACTCAAGGCTGGCCCACTGGCAGCGCCATTCATGTTGGACTGGGAATTCAACAAATGTGTCAATGTAATGATTCCTCAATAATCACGAATTCCTTGATCGATAAATCATTGATCATTAACTAGCGACCTTCGGTCGCTTCGTGGTTCGCGGGGTTGTGTGATAAGGATAATTGTTGTCCACGACTGGTGAGAGCCTGCTTAAAACGTTGTAAAAGGCTCACGCTGCGGGGAGTGAGAGCAGGTTGGGAAGCGTTTTTGAATAAATTCTGCGAGGAATGTCAGTTAATCACGTTTGGTACCAGTTTTATGCATGAAAAATATAATTGTAAGCGACTGGTGAGAGCTTGCTTAAAACGTTGTGATAGGCTCACGCTGTGGGGAGTGAGAGCAGGTTGGGAAGCATTTTTGAATACATTCCGTAAGGAAGGTTAGTCAACCACGTTTGGTACCAGTTTTATGCATGAAAAATATAATTGTAAGAGACTGGTGAGAGCCTGCTTAAAACGTTGTAAAAGGCTCGTGAGGCCTCGGGCCTTTCACAACGCTCACGCTGCGGGGAGTGAGAGCAGGTTGGGAAGCGTTTTTGAATAAATTCTGCGAGTAATGTCAGTCAATCACGTTTGGTACCAGTTGTATGCATGAAAAATATAATTGTAAGCGACTGGTGAGAGCCTGCTTAAAACGTTGCAAAATGCTCACGCTGTGGGGAGTTAGAGCAGGTTGGGAAGCATTTTTGAATACATTCCGCAAGGAAGGTTAGTCAACCACGTTTGGTACCAGTTTTATGCATGAAAAATATAATTGTAAGCTACTGGTGAGAGCCTGCTTAAAACGTTGTAAAAGGCTCGTGAGGCCTCGGGCGATCCGAAAAAGTTCAAAAACAATTATTGCATCATGCTGCATAATGATTATGCAATACGACATTTTGAAATAACTAACTCTGCGGAGTCGAATGGTCAAGATCCGAGGTCTGGGAGACCACTTTAAAGCGATTTATGGCCAAAAAGCGATTATTGCATCATGTTGCATAATGATGACGTAATACCAAATTTTGAAAGAGCTCACTCTGGGGAGTCGAATGGTCAAGGTCCGGGGTCTGGGCGACCACTTTGACGCGATTTATGGCCAACAAGCGATTATTGCATCATGTTGCATAATGATGTAATACCAAATTTTGAAAGAGCTCACTCTGGGGAGTCGAATGGTCAAGGTCCAAGGTCAGGGTGATGCCTGGGAGAGGAAATATTACATTATTGCATCATCATTACGTAATGATGATGAAATCGGTGATGCAATAGAACGATCTCGTCGAGGGGAGTTGTATGGTACCTTACTTGTAGGTGTACGATGAGTTGGAAGCGAGTTATGAGGCAAAAACGAGATATTGCGTAGTGATGATGCAATATGACGTCATGATGACGCAATAATTATCGATTTTGATAGAGCTCGCCGAGAGGTTTCGTTTGGTGAAGGACTTGACCTTCTAGGTTAAGTTTAAAGCGAGTTATGAGCAAAAAACGAGATATTGCATAGTGATGATGCAATATGACGCCGTGATGACGCAATAATTATCGATTTTAAAAGGGCCGAGCCTGGGGATCCGACTGGTCAAGGAATTACCGTTCTAGGATGCGGTTGAAGCGAGTTATGAAGCAAAAACGAGATATTGCGTAGTGATGATGCAATATGACGTCATGATGACGCAAACTTTATCGATTTTGATAGAGCTCGCCGAGTGGAGTCGATTTGTACCCTAGCTGTAGGCGTAAGATGAGTTTGAAGCGAGTTATGAGCGAAAAACGGAGAGCGTGACAGACAAACAAGCACACAAACAAACAAACACACAAACAAACAGACGAACGGACAGACAGACATCTTCGGCCTGTTTAATCTGTCAGAAATGTGCGAGAAAAAGTTGCGTAAAAAGTTCGCGAACTTCTGATTCTCTCCATTTCGCATGCTCTCTCTCTTTCTCTAACCAGGTCGATGAAAAGTTCACGAACTTTTCGACGAACTGTGTTCGAAAATCATACTTTTCTTTTGTTTTACTTACTTTTATAAACTATTTTTGCTTTTAACTTATGATTTCTTATAATGACAACCTTCCCTTAGCTGGAATAGCTTCAGAATACAGCGTAGTGAAAGCAAACACGGTTGGAGTATTTTTTTCGAAAATGGGTCACCACTTTCACCACCCTGTAATGTCAAGCTATTCCATCAGAGGGAAGGTTGTTCTTATACGCAGTCATAAGTTAAGAGCAAAAATAATTGATAAAAATAAGTAAAACAAAAGAAAAGTACGAATTTCGAACGAATTAATGCCGGTTTTTAACGAACTTTTCAAGGAGCTGCGTGAAAAGTTAGAGAAAGGCGAGAGAGCACGCATTCTTGAGAGAGGGAAAAGGAAGTAAACAATCACCGCTTCCTTTTCCCTCTCTCAAGAACGCGTGCTCTCTCGCCTTTCTCTAACTTTTCACGCAGCTCCTTGAAAAGTTCACGAACTTTTCGACGAACTATGTTCGAAATTCGTACTTTTCTTTTGTTTTACTTATTTTTATCAATTATTTTTGCTTTCAACTTATGACTGCTTATAAGAACAACCTTCCCTCTGATGGAATAGCTTGACATTACAGGGTGGGGAAAGTGGTGACCCATTTTCGAAAAAAATACTCCAACCCTGTTTACTTTCACTACGCTGTATTCTGAAGCTATTCCAGCTAAGGGAAGGTTGTCATTATAAGAAGTCATAAGTTAAAAGCAAAAATAGTTTATGAAAATAAGTAAAACAAAAGAAAAGTATGATTTTCGAACATAGTTCGTCGAAAAGTTCGTGAACTTTTCAACGACCTAGTTAGAGAAAGAGAGAGAGTACACGAATAGGAGAGAATCAGAAGTTCGCGAACTTTTTACGCAACTTTTTACGCAACTTTTCTCGCACATTTCTGACAGATTAAACAAGCCGCTTGTCTTTTTTCTACATAGTAATTCATTGATGCTGATTCGCTACCCTCTCTTGTCCATCCGTTTGGCTTTACGAAGAAAACAAACATTAATTCATTATGAATTGGGGGTGGTGCAGACAATCGGATTATGCAAATGGATTAGTCCGATTTAATTACGATTGCCCTCTCTCATATAATCTCCATCTCTTCTGCCCCATTCATTCCTCGTCTTCTCCGCCTCTCCGACTGGTCTTCCCGTCGTTTGCCAGCTATGAGCGACGTGAGTAGACTTCATTGGCTACTTTGTATATTTTTTCAGACAAAAAATGTGAAGTTATGCATAGGCGTCTTTGCACGCCTTTTGCATTATTATGATTTCCGCATGTTTTTGTTCGATGCTTACTTGGGAATAAGTCAGAGAATCGAGTGAGCAAATGTAATTTAGTGACGCATTACGAGGGAGCGAGATTTGGTGGCCTACAGTGAGGGTACGCGAGAGAACGTAAGAACCGGTGAAAATAAATTCACAGCAAGATGATTGTTTGATTTTTTTGATGACACAGATCATCCGAGACCTCCCGGCACTTCTTCCATTTGCTCACCCTTCATCTCTGGAATACAATAATACTTGAAACTTGCAGAACGTGCACCTCACCGTGAGCATCATCATCGCAGCCACTTTCGTCATTCTGCTCGCTCTCCTCTCCCTCCTCTGCTGTGTCTACCGATGCATTCACTGCTGGCGCCCTCCCTCCGGACGACATCGAGACGAGGAATGATTCGTTCAAATTGTTATCTATAATTGTTGGCTGGCAGGGTTCCTAGTAGGGTTGGCTATTCGGCGCCGAATTGCGATATCCCAATTCTTACCCCTTTGATAAATTTGAGGTGGGAGATTGCACAATTCTACTCCGAATAGAAAACCCTAGTTCCTAGTATTAACTATTTCCTATAGTATACTATCGCGTACACGCAAGAGAGGCTGACATTTGGTTGTATAGCCTGCCACCATACTAATTGGAGTTGAAAGTAAAATGAGAGAGTGTGGGAATGAAGGAGGGACCCTCCTCATTCTCCACGCTCTCTCATTTTACTATGAACTCCAATTGGTACAGCTGCTGATCATGTGCGTTTTCTCCCTTTTCCATGTTCTCTCACTAGTTTTGTCGTGATCAGGGGGTGTCAATTCAAAATAAATTAGAATTTATGTGCGCATTAGGGAACACTGTACGTTTGTAGCCATCAAGTGCCCCCTCCTCCGATTGCCTCTCCACCCCGCCAGCCGAACGTGGATGCATCGTCAGGATTCGAGACAGAAGAACAGTAGCAGTCGGCTTTATACAGATTTTTGATAAAACGGAATATGATAAAGCACGGGAAGCATTGCATCAAATCATTTGCTGTTATGTGCAAGAAACAATTAACGATGTTGATATGTGTTGTTATACCCACGTTCTTTGTTATATTACGACTATTCAAATGTTTTACTGTTGTCGTAATTGTATTTGTAAAGTTAGCATATCGATTTAAATTTAGCGATTTCAAATGATTCTACCTACAGCGACTGCAAATGTCTACAATTTCAAATGATTTACAAGATCTACAACAAGTAATCATGCAATTTCCTTTTGAAAATGGATAAAAGCTGCCTCTGGGGATGCTAAATATTTCACAACCCTATAGCGTTGCGTCACTGCATTGCGTCTTATTCGCTATTTCATATATTCTCCGACTAGCGTCTTCATGATAAATCAAATAAAAGCCTGCTAAATATGTAACGTGTCGCTGACTCTTGTGTTCACATCTGCGTATTGTTTTGGACATTCAACCCCTACCTATTTGATTTGCAAATTTCAGGTATGATCGGATCGCGTTAAGTAATATTCTCAGCACTACAACAATATGTCGTCAGATTGGGCAAATATTCATCAATGTTCATCATTACTACTCAACCGAGCAATCAGAGCGGATTCACATCGATAATATGACTGTTAATGAGAAACGAATCGCTCGAGCATACTGCGAAACCTTTGGTGATACCATTATGTGGTTGATTTCTGCCAAATACATGCTAAGTTCATCTGATGCCGAAACATTGACATCAGGGATGCTTTCGTTCAGATGCGAACTTCTGCCTCATTTACTAGCAGCAACTGACTTTGACAGAAATCGCATTAAATGCATGGTGTTAATTTGTTTGCGAACTGAACGGTTTCACATTGAAATACTTTATAAAAATTTTTCTAGCATTTCCTTCTATGCTATTCACGTGCGTAATCCCTTGTATATAGGCCGCACGATCCTAAAATAGACGAGTACGACTTGACGGACTAAGGCATTCATTATGCTAAACCCTTTTTTGCTATTGTAAATTTCACGTGTATCTTGCATAAATGAGAATCTAATCGTTAACAGTAGTGCGTGTTGTAGTCGCCTTTTCAACCTAATTATTCATACAAACAATAAATATTTTCTCTCATGGCGAATTGTCAACACACTTACTGCTGGATTTACTGTTAAAAAATAGTCTAATCGAATAACGTAGGGAATCATTGGTGCAGATGTGTAAACAAGTCACATACTGTGAATATCTTGCTTTACTTGTAGCACATCACATATTGCAATTGTTTTACTTCTCTTTATTAGAGCAATGCAATCAACAATAATAAGTGGGAATCAGATTTTGAATGGTGAAGTAACCGGTTATATCTTTTTTCTCGTAACCGGTTACGAAAATTGATTCGTAATCAGTCACGAATGAAGTAATCGGTCACGCAAATTGCTATAACAATTCATTTATGAAAAGTCACATGCTAGTTCAAATTGTATGGATTTTACTAGGTGAAGAGATGGAGATGAATCTATCCATCCCATCCCCTCGTCGACTCATTTTTCGTAACCGGTTACGTGATTAATAAATAACCGGTTACGACGCCGCCTCAGTAACAGTGAAGAGTTAGAATGATTGGTTGAAAAAATATCTCGTAATTGATCATTTCGTTATTGAACTGTTATTTTTCAAAGTCTAGTGAGAATGATCGGTAAAATCAATCATATTCATTCAAACTCCGGCAGACAGACCCTGATTGAACAGGACAGTTCCTCCATCGGCAGCGATTCTCTGGCCTATGATGATCTCCGATTGAGTTCGATCAGTCAGGAAGAAGATGATCTGCAAGAAAAGATGGAATTGTACACTAGAATTGGCCTAAACGATGCTAACGAATCTGGGGGGGGGGGGTGACAATTGCTAAAACGACAATTGCTCAACTCGTCGCCGTTCACTTGCAATTTTGGCGCAGCGACTTGTTAGTTGTTTCATTGTAACCAGTATGCGCCCCCGCACATTTGCATGCATTAGTATTTTTACCAAGCGATCATGATTTTTACACTTCACCAACGACCAGGGGTTCATGGTCGAAAATTCAGATTTTGATCAGAAAATCATGTCTAGATAAACACTTAGTACCGTAACCAATTGGTATTCTAGTGCCCGAGTAACTAATCTACACTAGCAATATGTGTATCGATTGGTTAGGGCATTTGGTGTTTATCTATCCATGATTTTTTGCTAAAATTCTCAATTTTGGACCATGAACCCCTGGTCGTTGATGAAGTGTAAAACTCAAGTTCGCCTGGTAACAAGAATAATATATGTAAATGTATAGTAGCACATACTGGTCACAGTGAAATACCTCCCAAGTCCCTGCGCTAAATTGCATGCAAACGGCGACGAGTTGAGCAATTGTCGTTTTAGCAATTGTCACCCCCCCAACGAATCGCTACGTCCATATTGTGAAATCAAGGTGGAAGATGGAGTAGCGAATCGCTTCTTGTTGGCCAACTCTATTGTGCACACTGTTCGGTTATTTAACACTGTTATTTAACACGGAATGTTATATTAAATAGTCCCATTGAGAGAGCAATTTAAGTGGTGCTTAACAGGGAAAGTGGTCGGCACTAGAGTGGCTGAAATGAAGGGGGGGGGGGGCGGACAATTGCACAACGGACAATTGCACAACAAATCGCCGTTCACTTGCGATTCGAGGTAGCTTCGTGGGAGTTGCTTCATTGCTACCAGTATGTGCTCCCCTACATTTGCATATGCAATTCGTGTTTCCAGGCGAACTTGAGTTTCACGCCTTACCAATGTAGGGGTGCATGGTCCAAAATTGAACATGTGAGTGGAAAATCAAGGTTAGATAACCACCAAATACCGCAACCAATCGATATTCCGGTACCCCAGTAACTACTCTAAACTAGTAACAGTGAGGTCAATTGTTTACGGCATTTGGTGATTATCTTACTTTGATTTTCCACTCAAATGTTCAATTTTGGACCATGAACCCATATACATAGGTAAGGCGTGAAACTCAAGTTCGCCTGGTAACAATCTTTGCATATGCATATGTAGGGTACCGCGTATTGGTTACAATGAAGCAAAACCCAAGTAACTATATCGAATCGCAAGTGAACGGCGATTTGTTGTGCAATTGTCCGTTGTGCAATTGTCCGCCCCGCGAAATCGATCAGCGGGTCGCTATTTAGAGGGCCTCGGCACTCAGAGACGGATGAGACGGTTAACCGTGACTCTCGTCTCTCTCTCCCTCCCCTCCCGGATCACCGGCATGAGCGAGTAAACAAGACGGTTAACCGTGATCCATTTCAGCCACACTAGTCGACACTCTCACCTTTGCTATGTCTTCGGGAGTTCCGCATTTGCCGCTAGGAAGACTCTCGTCGAGACTGTCATAGAACTGAATTAGATAAACTGATCAATTTCGAAAATAATGTAAGGTTCATAGAAAAGGGCATAACAATGAACGGGAAATACGACCTTCTTCGCTGTTTCCTCTGCCATCCCCGCAGCGTGGCTGAAATTCGTTCGAATTGCGCCAGGGCTGCAATGAAGTTGCTTGTAAATAACTTGTCGGAAGTTCTAGTATGAGCGAACTATATTCTCATCCGCACTGAAGTTATAAAAAGCTTTTGCTATATTTCTCTTTAATGGACACTTTGCACATCAAACCATTTCATATTCGCTCTCGTGTCCCACTCACTTTACAGAATTGACTCGAATTCCCTTCCTGATTAGTGTCCCTGCCATTTGAACCGTGAGCTGATCCAGGCACGATTTTGATAGGGGGTAGTACGGTTGCTGAAATGATAAACCCATTATTGAATGATGAAAAAAATGGAAATGTGTGAATTGTGAACATACAGCGATAACGAAAGGAAAAGCAACGATCGATGATACGTTCACAATGGCTCCTTTCGTTTTCTCCAAGTGAGGAATGGCGAGTTGTGAGATGAGAATCACTCTGGAATTAATTTGCTCCGTGGTTTCAGTTCATATCGTACTGTTAAACGTCACTACTGATTATTAAATATTGAGCTATTGAAAGACAAATTTTGAAATTACTCACGATCGCACATTGAGATCCATCGTCGAATCGAAATTGTCAATCGGAATCTCGATTCCTTTCTTTCCAGAGAAATCGAAAGTCTTCGCTCCGGCGTTGTTAACCTACAACAGGATTGCATTTACATCATAACGGAGTGATATTTTTTGACACCAACTGAGATGTGTATACTACGGAAATGCTCACCAGAACATCCAAGCGGCCGAATTTCCCAACAGTTTCATTCACGAGTCTCTCGATGAAGTTCTTGTCTGTGACGTCACCACCGATCTTAAATAGAGTGAATCTGTGATAAAATGAGGATAAATTCAAGGTATATTAGTGAGAAAAAATACCTCCAGAATTTGCTCCTCCTTAGCACCAGCGGCTATGCATTGTTGTTTGGTGATCTGTAATGTTTTGTAATTTACTCAAAATACATTATTGTTAAGCAAAATATGTTACTGACCGCCAGTTTCTCCGCGCTCCTTCCCGTCACAGTGACTCTCGCACCCGCAGATGCGAACATAACGACAGCCGCACGGCCGATTCCGTCCGAGGAACCTACACATTGCAATGATTAAAACCAATTTTTTGAGAAAGCTCGTTACAGATAAGTACGAAGGAAATGATCCGAGTAGTCTCAACTAAAATTGCTAACAATATAATAAAATTGTAACAAAACAAGGACAATTCATCAACTCGCCTGTGACCAGGACGACTTTGTCGTGGAAGAACGTGGTAGGGGCGAGCATTTCTGAATCGTTCACGTTATTGCATTAACGAAACAATTTAAAACATAAGTAAAAGTAATTAAATCAAAGCGATTAACTGTACGAGAGATACTCTCCCTCCTCTTTTATACGCCGACAAGCGTGAGTGATCTATTTGCGGTCGTTATCTCTACTACGATTGCTTATTCGGCCGGCCGCTCTCTTGATTTCACACACTCTCTCACTCCTACTCACCGGAGAGAGGAAGTATTCACTAATCGCTACGATGTGGTAATTCCGGAGACTAACAAAGATCATGTACAAAAGAGCGGGGAATCACAGACGAAGCAGTGGGGATATTCTAGAAGAAACTTGCCAGCTCTTGACTTTGCCAGCTGACACACATCACGGCCACTTGAGAGAGGGAGAGAGAAGGAGAGTGGAGGGGAGAGAAAAGAAAATTGAGCAAAGAATTGCACAGTTAGGCACGCTATAGACATACACTTTCCCGTGCGCTCTTCCTGTTATTCCGACAATTATAATAGTACGCATGGCGGACTGTGCATTCAACCCAATAGTGAATACAATATATTTGAGAAATATATATATATTAGGTTGAACAGAAAGTCTTTATAAACTTTTTATTTTCCTTCTTCTGACAATAAAGCGCAAGAGCGAAATCAAACGTATGCACCATTGTTATCTACGACAAATCTCCAACGTTCAGGCAACTTATGGATTCCCTCCTTATAGAACCCATCTTGGCGCGAATCAAAATATTGCTTGAGTGCGGCCTCGATCGCCCCACGGGAAGTGAAGGATCTCTGATCGAGATGACGGGTCAGATCCGAGAACAACCAATAATACGAAGGGGCCAAGTCAGGAGAATACGGTGTATGAGGGAGAACCATCCAGCCATATTTGGACAGCTCCTGCTTGACCTGCCGTGCAACATGGGGTCGGGCGTTATCGTGTTGATAGTACACTTTCTTGCCGTTCAGGGCAGATTGTGCGAATTTCTTCTTGAGATTCCGTAGTTGTTTAGTGTAGACATATCCAGTAATTATCCGCTTCTCGGGTAGGAGCTCCCAGTAAATCGGGCCATCCACTCCCCACCAGGCAGAGAGCAAGATTTTCATAGGGTGAAGGTCATGCTTTGCGACGTCCTGTGGGGTCTCATTGGCATCTACCCACTGTGCCCTCCTATGGTGATTCTCAAAGCAGACCCACTTCTCGACCCATGTTATGAGACGGTCCAACCATCGATCTCCAGCGTGAAGAGTGAGTAGAGAAAGGGAATCGTCGACACGGTGGTCAAACTGGTCTTGGGTCAATTTGTGTTGTATGAAACGTCCTAGCTTCTTCTTCTTGCCAATGGAGACCAATCATTTTACGATGGTGCTTTGCGATACCCCAAGTGTGGCTGCCATGTCGCGGGTATTTGGAAAGGATCCAATTCCACTACGATCCGTAGCGCATCCAAATCCAGCTCGGGTGGCCTCCCAGACCGGTCATGATCATCCATGGAAAAGTCCCCCTTCTCGAAGAGTTGGTACCAATTGCGCATGGTCTGGTAGTGAGGGGCATATGAATCGTACACTTCAGCCAACTGACGTTCCTATTCCTTCATTGTAGTGTGAGAGAGGAATACGAATAACAGAACGTTGTGGATGTGCAAGGCCGTGGGAACAAACATCGTGGTCTTACTAGTGGCAGAATGAAAGGCGTGGAATGGGGAGTTGTTGACCACATAGTCCCTTTGTCATGTGTTATTCACTAGAGGCGAGGGAACACCAAAGGTCTCGTGCACTGAGCAGTGATCTAGCAAATCAGTTTATAAAGACTTTCTGTTCAACCTAATATATATCAGACTGCATTACATGACTGTTGACGTCGTTTGCATATTCAAAAGAAAATTGAAACAACAATACTATATGACGTCTGAAAATAGAGCAAAATAGCGTGGGAGACGGTGGGTTAGTCGTATTATCAATAGCATGCGTGAGTGAGAATATAGAGTATAAAAGCCAAGAGTAGGACATATTTGGAAATTGCCTCACCTGAATGATTATGCACCTCATTCTCGTCCTCGCATGCCTTCATATTGCAGCTGCAGCTGCTCCAGTAAAATTTATATTTTTATTCTTAGTTATGAATTTATAAAATTCGTATGAAAACATATGTTTTCAGGCGACAGAAAATGGCCCAATTGCCCAAAGGCGAGAGCCAAAATCGAATTGTTAAAAAAAATTATTATGCACAAGAAAGATATATTCGAGACTGTATTCGTTTAGATAAGCAGGAACAGGCTCGGAATCTCATCGAAACAATCGCCGAGAAGGCTAGAAACAACCCCGCAATGCTCAAGAATGATGTGAGTAATTTCTTTTTGACGCATGCATTCAAGATCTCATTCCGGTACTGTATATTCTACACATAATTCGACATTTATTTCAGATCGAAAGGGCCTTCAGCAACCTGTCCGAGGCGGAAAGGGAGGAGCTCCTGAATTGCCTAAACCGATGAATTCATATTCACCATCATCAAGTTCATATTTTTCAGTCATATTTCGTATACTCACTCATACACCGCATACTTTATGGCTGTTCATTCTTATTTAAATACGACTAAAAATTGCCAAAAATGCAGACTTTTAGTGAATATTTAAATTCCACACAAAATGGCGAAACGCATGTATTAACTTTTCACCCGTGTCGCAAATGCACTATGTAATGCAATGCGATATCACTGTTAATAGAATTTGTTTTATCTATTTCTCGGGGCCTATCGCCCTTGAGCGATTTACTTTAGACATGGACTGCATTATCCTTGGCCACTACCGTCTCCTTCCTGTTCTTCTTGCTCTCCGATGCCGAAGTTGGAGAGAACACTGGTGACAGCACTCTGAATTACAATGTTATGAGAATGAAAGTCTTAAGGCGGCACTAGGTCGGATGGTCACCATCGAATTGTAACCTTCCTTCTGCATAATTTTCGCTGAATGCTACTTGACAGTTTGGATGAAAAACAGCGAAAATACTACAGATGGGTGTTTTTCTTTGTTGTCAACAGGAAGATTATCATCCGATGGTGATAATCCCATCCCCTTTAGGCATCGCACAGTGGAGATCTCCTCGAGTTGGCAATCATGCTGTCCAGCTTGTCCGATTTGAGCGAACATTGGGACGAATGGGGTGACTTCACTGAGCCCTTCGAGGATGGACCGCCCGCCTTCATTTTGCGAATCTTCTCGAGTATACTGAAGCATTCGATATTTATCCGATGATAAACTTGGGGACATGTGGTGGCAGAACAATTTGGAAAAAAGCTAGCGCAAATCGTGGCATTTCTTGGACTAATGGTCTCACATCCCTCCTATCATCTCATTACTACCCATCAATAAGGGTTGTGTGACTGGACATTAGGGATGCATACAATTGGCACTACCTACAATTGACACTGGCCTACCAGTGTTCTCCCGTGAGCCCACTTCCGAGAACTGGATGTACTCTGCCTTTAACTTTTACCTAGAGATTAGCCGGCTAGATGAGGAAGAGGAAGAAGAGGTGACCAGTAACCCAAGAATTGTCCAAATATATCTCACACTGTATGCAGCCATCCCTTGCCGGTAGCTCGGACGACAATAATGGCAACGAGAAGAGCGATCAGGATTAGCACTCCGGAAGAAACCAGGATGTACAGACCAAGTTTGCTAGCCGGGGGCTTAGGCTTATTTTCTGAAAATGATAAGAGAGACTATCTGAGTGAGTGAACATTTTTGTGTAGAAGCTTGGCACTAGGGAAAAATCGAATTCCTCCAAAATTGGCATAAATGTAGTACTCAGTGAGTATAGCCCAGGCGTGGCTTATTTAGTGTTCTAGGTTACGCTTTCAGAAATGCGCGGCTCGTTTGTCCGAAAATGTAAATTTTCGAACTTTGCCATTTCGCAATCGATCCGAACGGTTAATATCTCTAAAATTGCGGAATATTCAAGTGATCAAACCTACAAAGTTCAGTAGCAATCAAACAAAAAAAATGAAAAATCAACAAATTTTACGTTTCTTCATTTTTTTTCTCGCTAGGATTTTCGAGCGTAGAAAGTTTTGAAAATTTAAATTTGTAGATAAGGATACTAACTAACTATTAGCAAATAATAATTAAAAATAAAAAATAACGTTTGGAGAAATCGGAAAACAACGGTCGGCAACTTGAAATAAAATCAGTTCATGATAGGACCTGGCCTACCGTAACCCAAAACAGAAGTGGAGGACAGGTGTTCTAGGGTTGCTCTACACGTTGTACTCAATGATAGAAATAGATCAGCATCAACAAAATTTCGATACGCATCTGCGCGCACGAGAGCGCTGATGTTAAACAATTTCGAGAAATTACGGAAAAACTACCGTAATTTATCGAAATTGTTTAACATCAGCTCTCTCGCGCGCACAGATGCGTATCGAAATTTTGTTGATGCTGATGTATTTCACTCATAGAGTTCTACGTGTAGAGTAACCCTAGAACACCTGTCCACCACTTTTGTTTTGGGTTACGGTAGGCCAGGTCTTATCATGAACTCATTTTATTTCAAGTTGCCGACCGTTGTTTTCCGATTTCTCCAAACGTTATTTTTTAATTTTAATTATTATTTGCTAATAGTTAGTTAATATCCTTATCTACAAATTTAAATTTTCAAAACTTTCTACGCTCGAAAGTCTTACACAGAAAAAAATCACGAAACGTAAAATTTGTTGATTTTTCATTTTTTCTGAAAGTTTTTTGTGTGATTGCTACTGAACTTTGTAGGTTTGATCACTTGAATATTCCGCAATTTTAGAGATATTAACCGTTCGGATCGATTGCGAAATGGCAAAGTTTGAAAATTTACATTTTCGGACAAACGAGCCGCGCATTTCTGAAAGCGTAACCTAGAACACTAAATAAGCCACGCCTGGGCTATACTCACTGAGTACTACATGTATGCCAATTTTGGGGGAATTCGATTTTTCGCCAGTGCCAAGCAAATTTCCATTCACTCAGATAGTCTCTCATAGCATATTTCCTTCCACGTTCACCCAATTGTAAGGCAATAGTGAAGAAACATCGGCACGTGGCCTCCTCTTTTAGTGCGTTTCCCTGTTGAGAGAAAACTGTCAGAGGAAAGGTTGTTCGAACGTAGCAAAGGGAAAGGCAGCAGTAAATGGTGAAATCTATTGTGAAACTACGGCCGAGACCTCGTAAAAGGATGAGCGCTCATGCAGATTTAACAACAATAAAAAAGGTCTTAACGAAGATTTGTTTCAGCTGAAGATACACTACCTGGCTCTCGGCAGATCGCTTCAAATTCGTACGGATATTTCGTTTTATTGGCCACGATCATCCCTGCCCGGCACTCCAAATAGGTCACTCCCTCCAACTCGACCCATTCCTTCTCCGTTCGATCGCGCCACCTGGATAACGCTTATTAGTTTGAGGACACTAGCTCGTACGAGAACTATGACGTCATACCGCTTTTGATATATAAAAGGGGTAAAACTATTATTTTTGGAAGGTGGAGACAGTTTGGAAAAACTCAATCTCTGAAAACTGAAAAGTATTACAAATTTGTTTTCTTCGTGATCACGAAATATTTCGCAATTTATGCGATTTCTGGAACTATAAATTCAGTTATCATTTTTCTTTCATTTTCGATATTACAACGTGTAATGTGTATGCGATTTCATGTATAATATCATAACAATTTCATTTATCAACACAATCAAAGGAATTAATGGAAAATATTCAGAGATATTCAAATTCATGTCTTCAATCACTTATTATACGTCTTCAACATGAAATCAAGCGCGTTGATCAGCGGAATGCGACTCTGAAATATTTGATGTACAAATTACGTATCCAATCTATCATCTCGCCCTCTCCCCTCACGAAGCGGCGCAATCCACAAGTTGTGGATTGCGCCGCTTTCCCCGCTCCCTTTGTTCAAAAATCGATAGAATTAGTGAGTGAAACTCAACTGCACTATCCTATTATCTCACTCGATTCGATGCGGAGCAATCCACAAGTTGTGAATTGCGCCGATCTCCCTCTATCTTTGTCCACCCACTCTTTCTCCCCCCTCTCATTCAACTCTTTCCTTCTAGTGGGAGATGGTCGAATCGCTGACTCTCTCCATTTTTCACAAACCTCATGAGATGTGTGAGTTGAACTATTGATAAATCCTTGTTTAGCGTTTGGTTAAGGTTCTTCTTTACATGAAGTCGAGTGGAAATGCAAAATCACATACCTTATTGTACTTCAATATTCATTTGGAAATCAAGTTTATTTTGATACAGGTAAGTAAGATATTTGCAATCGACTTCAGGTAAAGAAGAACCTTGACCAAACGTTAAACAATGATTTATCAATAGTTCAACTGACACATCTCATGAGGTTTGTGAAAAATGGAGAGAGTCAGTGATTCGACCATCTCCCACTAGTCGGAAAGAGTTGAATGAGAGGGGGGAGAAAGAGTGGGTGGACAAAGATAGAGGGAGATCGGCGCAATTCACAACTTGTGGATTGCTCCGCATCGAATCGAGTGAGATAATAGGATAGTGCAGTTGAGTTTCACTCAATAATTCTATCGATTTTTTAACAAAGGGAGCGGGGAAAGCGGCGCAATCCACAACTTGTGGATTGCGCCGCTTCGTGAGGGGAGAGGGCGAGATGATAGATTGGATACGTAATTTGTACATCAAATATTTCAGAGTCGCATTCCGCTGATCAACGCGCTTGATTTCATGTTGAAGACGTATAATAAGTGATTGAAGACATGAATTTGAATATCTCTGAATATTTTCCATTAATTCCTTTGATTGTGTTGATAAATGAAATTGTTATGATATTATACATGAAATCGCATACACATTACACGTTGTAATATCGAAAATGAAAGAAAAATGATAACTGAATTTATAGTTCCAGAAATCGCATAAATTGCGAAATATTTCGTGATCACGAAGAAAACAAATTTGTAATACTTTTCAGTTTTCAGAGATTGAGTTTTTCCAAACTGTCTCTACCTTCCAAAAATAATAGTTTTACCCCTTTTATATATCAAAAGCGGTATGACGTCATAGTTCTGTGGGAAAGGGAGTGGGAAAGCGGCGCAATCCACAACTTGTGGATTGCGCCGCTTCGTGAGGGGAGAGGGCGAGATGATAGATTTGATATGTAATTTATACATCAAATATTTCAGAGTCGCATTCCGCTGATCAACGCGCTTGATTTCACGTTGAAGATGTACAATAAGTGATTGAAGACATGAATTTGAATTTTTGTTAACTCGATATTTTCCATGAATTTCCTTGATTGTGTTGATAAAGAATATTAAAAAATTGTGTTGTTCGACGAATATGTGAATACAGAATATAAATGGAAAATTAAGTAAAATAATTGTAAAGAAATATTTAAAAACAAAAATTTTCAAAAATTTTCTGGTTCCCGATTTGCAAACACTGTACAGACTGATTTTGGATGCAAAAACGAGACATTATATTGACTTCGTAGAAAGAGTTTCCTAAAACTGCTTCCACCTTCGAAAAATAATAGTTTTGCCCCTTTTATATCAAAGACACGTATACGTCATAGTTCTAATCCACCCTAGTGCCAGTTTTAGTGTAAATGAATAAACAGATCTCAATTCTTCCGGAACAGAGAATGAAGTGATTTTGTAAACAAATTAGTAAAAATAGTTTTTTTCAAAAACGATATTAATAAAAATGTACCAGAATACAGATGGTTCTGGGCACCAGAATTTCTCCAGACCCTGGTACTCATGCTGGAATAGTAGTTAAAGGGGTGCTCCGGGGAATGTCCAGTCACCCATAGTGACAGTGTGGATATTGAAGAGGCCACTAACCCGATCCGAAATCACTTTGTCCAAAGTTCCACAGAGGACTCTGAGGCTATTTACATACGCGCAAAGTTCATTGATAGCGCAGGGTCGTGACTGATTCTTTTTTGTTTCACTCGCTCGACTTATGTTTCGACCATTTATTGGGATAAATTCGCTACCGTTTCCCATTGCGAGCGCAGAATTTTCGTGGTGGGACTCCCTAACATTCATTCCCCGGATCACTCCTTTAATGTTCGTAATTCGGGCCTTCGTCTTTTCATTTCACGCCCGCTCTAGACCGGTCGAGCGGTGAGAGAATGTGTGAAATGAGGAGACCGTGATATCGTTTCTCGAACGCTAATAATATTGCGTGAGATTATGTGGTTTTCAGCTGTCAACATTTCAAAAAAAAATATTATCGATATATTTCAATATAATCTCACCTCCTGGCAGATGAATCCTTCTTCGGGTTCGCATTCAGGGAAAAATCGATCCACGTCACAATTTCCTAAGATTATTGATTTTTGATGATCTCCTTTGGTGCCATTACGACGCCAAATCAGATAAGAGCTATGACGTCGTGCCGCTTTTGATACATCAAAGGCGGCATGACGTCATAATTTTCATCCGAAGTAGTGCATGTCAGCGGGTATGATCAATGGCTGGTCGAAGTATTTCCCATAGGCCGACTCCCAGGTGCCATCCGTAATGTTGCACGTAGCCTTGGATATTTCGATCTGAGAAATCAGCTTTCCGATTTGCAAATATAGAATAAAATATTTACGGGCGCTCCATTTTCAAATGTATAGAACATCCGATTATGGCATTCCAATGGCTTGTATAGATTAATCTTCATCTGGAAACGAGATTATTGATTGTTAAGGAATGAGTCACCCGAAAAATGAGTTGATGAACAACTCCTGTCAGTAGTTACAAGGGAACCCCAAAAGTATGCACCTCAATCGCTGAAATTCATTACCACAGGCTCCAATGGGCCCCTATGGGTGTCCGGAATCAGTTTTCAAAAGTTCCCATATTTTCTTTCTAAAATCCTAAATTGGCCTATGAAAATTTTAGGGCTCACCACGTAAAATCCGAAAAGGCGGTTCCCAGAATAGTGATCGATGTCAAGAGCCGCCGCAGAATGAGCATCGTGGCGCGGCTGGTTGCGTTCTGGCCTTGCATTTTGCAGGTCGTAGGTTCGGGTGCCGATGAAGCGGATCGACGGGTAAGTAGAAGAGAACAAATCCACCACGACACGTGGGGAAAGCAGGAACTAGAATGAGGGCCAAACTCCGGTGCGGGCAAAACGGGGGTGTGATGATGACAACGAGAAACACTAAGGTTCGGTAGTGCACCACACATAAAATACGGATGACTTTACGGCTTTGCTATAATTGGGGTCATACACAGCAGATATATTTTGATAGGAGTCATTGCTTTGTTCTTTCGTCTCTATTGTAAGCTATTCTACATGCCAAGTTATCCAGCAGTGTGCAATGTGTGAGTAATAAAATAATATTTATTTGATGGAGATACGAACGTGAAATAAACTGAAATGGGTTGCAAAAGTATGCAAAATGTACTTGCTGCAGCCAGATTTCGAACCTACGATCTGTAAAATGCAAAGCTAGAGCGCATCCAGCTGCGCCACGAGACTCATTTTGTGATGGTTATCAACATCGATCACTATTCTGGGAACCGCGCTGGTGGATTTTACGTGGTGAACCCTAAAATTTTCATAGGCCAATTTAGGGTCTTAGAAAGCAAATATGGGAACTTTTTAAAGAAGGAGTGTCAGCAAAGCTGAACTTTTCACGCTGTCATTGCAATGACCTAGCCAACCCTCCAAAGATCCTAGCGCGAGCTAAGATGGTAGACAGGCATCGTATTCATAGCTCAGTGGGAGAGCAACCGCCATGTGATCGGGAGGATGCGGGTTCGATCCCACCCGAAGATTTTTGACAAATCTTCGAGATATTTGAATTCCCGCACGTTCCTGCCCTATGAAGGACTATCAGCGCCCATGGCACACTGCCAACTAGTGATAACTCGGTTCAAAATAAAGATATGAATTTGAAATTTTCAGAATCTCTCATGGTTATGAAAAGCTAGGATACGGTTATGACAGCGTCAAAAGTTCAACTTTGCTGACACTCCTTCTTTAAAACTGATTCCGGACACCCATAGGAGCCCATTGGAACCTGTGGTAATGCATTTCAGCGATTGAGCTGTATACTTTTGCGGTTCTCTTGTTACAGATCCCGATTGCTAACAAAAGCCCTTCTACTCCCCAGCATTCTTTCGTGATACTTTTCATTTTTATATTCATTTTTATAATAATGCAACAAAAAAACCTCTCCACAATTCGTGTAATTTCGGTCGCATCTGCTAATCAACGGCGTGTCATCTACATTTAAATATAATTATTATTTTTTGTATAATCTATAACATACATTCGCAAGTGATCGATTCGATTTTACTCGATGGCGCACTTTTCAAAGCCCATATAAGATTATGACTTGAGTCCAGACCACATTCGAGGTCGTTATTTTCTTTTGTTTCATTGTTGACTATCATCTTTCCGAAAATTCCGCACTGAAAAATGCGATTCTATATTCATCGGAAGACAACTACACAAAGTGATGCAGATCGATAAGATGAATGCGCCTCCGTTATGAGAGAACTGTAACAACTTACCGTAAATGTTGCACACTGTTTGCCCTCCGTTAGTTCAACCATCGCATCTGCACGTGCATTAAAGGGGCGCTCGCACGTTGTACATTCTGGTACATGAGAAAATTCAAATTGATTAACAAGCATTTTGGCTGGGTAAACAACTTGTTTTTACGATATAATGTGCCGAGTGTTCAATTTAAATGAATCACAACTTAGTACAACCCTTAACTTACTCTTCCTAACACACTTTAGGTCCACCGAAGACTTCTCGAGCGACAAGCCGTTTTTCAAAGTTGCATGAAATTTGCTGGAATCGCATCTTGCAGATTTCACTTCGCTCCAGTTTCCAGTAGGATCAGATCTCAACCTGGAAAAAAAATTTTTTTTTAAATATTTAATGTATCAGGTTGTCCAGAAAGTAACGCTCGATTTTCAAATTTTCGATTCTAAGATACCCTGTCTTTTGTTGCCGCATGATTATCATATTGCTCTATATGTTCGTTGAATGCATGGATACTCTTTCCATCGCACATTGGTTCAAGCCTGCCCAATTGGTATTGAGGCCACAGGATGAAGTCAAAGGTACATCAACGATGGGTTGAACTGATTATTTTTTGGCCCAGCATTCATGGATATCGTTGATAAGGCAAATATTATGTCATATGCGAAAAGTACTACATACGGATATTAGAATACACCATGTGAAGCTAGTCTGCTTCAAAAGGATTGCTAGAAAATTAACTCATTTGTGAACTTGACCATAGCTGAATATCAACAGATATACTTGTTTTTACCGCGTCTCCGTCACAATAGATGTATCGATCTCAAATGTAGTAAAACTAAAAGTACTTCCTACGTGTAACTTAAAATTTTATTTATATGAACATACAATACTTCTACCAACGCATGCAACATGCATAAACCTGACAACGAAATTTGAACATCGAAATTCGAATATTTCAAAACTTCTTGTTTCCAGCATTGATGACAAGTTATAACTTTTGTGGTTAATTGTTAAAACAACTCTTTATGTATCCGTAGTCGGCAGGCCTAAGTCAGGGGATACCTCCCTTTTGAGGAAATTTATTCATTAACCGAACACCAAGTCGAAATATTGGCTATTTTGGAAGTTATTCAACAATACTGAAAATCTATGTTTTCTAAAAGTAGAAAGGGCGTGAGTTCAAATGTTCCTCTGTGATATGTAGCATATCATGGAAGCGCACTTATCTAGAAACCAGTCTGAATGAACTTCGAAGCAGAAAACGTTATCGCTCGAAACGTTTTTCCTCGGCAAGAGTTGAATCCAATGTTTTTTTACTTGTGCTATGTTGAGTCAGGAACCTCCTAAGACCTATTTTTGGAGAGAACTACCAACGGGCTTCTTACTCCGCTATGTGAGATTTTACGGCAATCCCCCCCTCAAATTATGCATGATGTCATTCAAATATATTCATATATTGTTCAAGTAACCCTCTACTATTGGGGTGTCCGTAAAGTTCGTATAATGCTTCGGAAAAAAGTCAGTTCGCGATCAAATGCAGTGATTACGCAATCTGTTTGTCAGCAATGTATTGCATCATTCTGACGTTGAGTAGCGAGATGATTTAATCAGTCTCATAGTTGCTACATTGATTCTTGTGATGGACTCCCATCTCTACCTCCGAGTAGTTTTACTTCATTACTACCGTCTTTGGCCGATCCGCGAAGGAGGCCCACTCTGCCCTGGCCCAGTCGGAAGGAGCTGACGCCTCCTCCATACCCTTCTGCTATAAGTGGTTCTCCCGCTTCAAGAAAGGGGAGTTTGGTCTCGATGATCAACCCCGCTCTGGACGCCCTCCCTTCCTCGATCAGCCTCTCGTTCTCCGCACACTGAAGCGCAAGCCCATGGCCAGTGTGCGTGAGTTGAAGAAGGATACTGGTACTCCCAGATCAACGGTGTCCGATATCCTCCATCGACCTGGGAAGAAGCCGAAACTCCCACAACTGATTCCCCATGACCTCTCCCCCGAACAGCTGAAAAATCGTGTTCAAGTCTGTCGGGAATTACTCCATCGTAGATCCAATCTTCGATGGGTCAATTCCATCATCGCTACAGATGAGAAGTGGATCACGTACGATAACCCTGTGAGGCGACTGCAATGGGTGGATGCAGATGAGAAGCCCACGCCCGTCCCGAAGAAGGCAGAGCACGGAAAGAAGGAACTCCTCTGCTTCCTCTTCTCAGTGCTCGGTCCCATCTACTGGGAGATCCTCGCTCCTGGCACCAGCATCAATGCCGACCTCTTCTCTGAACAACTGGAAGATGTTGCGATCAGAGTCCCTCCCAGACTCCTGAACCAGGGCAAAATTCTTCTTCTGATGGACAATGCTCGCCCACATCGAGCGAAGATGACCCAGAAGAAAATGGACGAGCTGAAGATCGAGAGGATTCTCCATCCACCGTATTCCCCGGATCTCTCCCCATGCGACTACCACTGCTTCCGCTCTCTCTCTCTGACTTCTGCAAAGGAAAGAAGTTCAAGAATCGAGATGAAGTTGTGAGGGCTTTCGTGAACTGGGCGGTCTCGAAGAAACCCGCATTCTGGAAGAGAGGAATCGAGACCCTGCCCAATCGCTGGAGGGAGGTAGTGAGAAAGAAGGGGGAATACATTGGTCACTGAGAATTGTAAAGCATTGAATAAAAAATAAAAACAAAAAATTATACGAACTTTCCGGACACCCCAATACATGCTACCGAGGTAGCTTGAAATCTTGAACGAAAAGGATTTTACGCGAGCTCAAACATCATGCTTCAAATGGAGCGTTACTTTCTGGACAGCCTAATACGTTGTTAATGAAGGAAAGTGATACTCACATAAGAGTAAAAGGAGCTCTGTCAGTATCACATTTTATCGATGCGCATTCATCTTTCGGCTAGAATTAATGTGTAAATATATTTGTATTTTTAAACCACTTTCATTGACACATTTCTCTTTTTTTCGTTTTTTTCCATGATATACAAACATTTCACCTTTCTACATTCTTCGTCAAGGCTGCATGTGAAATTACTGAAGTATTCCCGGATGTTCTTGCGAACACATCGAAATCGGAGTATATAAAAGTCATTTATCGAAAGATCTCCAACAACTCTGTATATATTATCCAAACACTTTGCAGACTTTGCATCGATCCACTCACTGGAAATTTGATTTTTCTTACAAATAACAATCCCCGAAAACGAACGATCTTTCATTCTTCTGAAGCAGATATTGTACTTGAAATCCATAGCCGGTATGACATCTTGCTCCCATCCCATCTGGTGTCATCACCGGCTGAATTAATTTTTCATAAATTTTTAATTTTATTTTTAAGCGTTTAAAATTGCATTTTATGAATTACCTTTGTGCAATTCATTTCACGTTCGCAATCTTCCGAAAAATAATTCGATCCGCATCCTCCTAAAATCACTTCTTTTCAACTAGAAGCAAGTAATTCTTTGTGAATATTGACCAAACATTACCCGAGGTTCTCGAGCATGCAATCCTAGCGAGTTTTCGTTTCTCCCTTGCCTATGCACCCAAGCACATTTTGCCTAGAGTTGCCCTTTTGGGCAAGTTGTCGTATTTGTCTATACGTTTCAGGGCCCGTTAAAAGTGGAGCAAAGGCAAAATATAATTTTTGAAGCTTTCATATGCACTGCCTAGATCTCCCCAACGATAAGAAGCTCCGAAATTTTCTTATTGATATCTCCATTACGAAAAGAGCTATCGGTAGTTGGTGGGGAGCCAAATCAGGGAACGCTCAGGCAGCGAGCGAGAGAGCACGCGACTTGAAGAGAGCTCTCCTCTAATAGAAACGTATTTCAACCGGAAGCGCGTTTGCCTTTACTCATTCTGCACAACTGATCATCACTGTATGGGCGTTCTTAAAGACGAAAATAAGACGCAATTCATCAGAATTGTAACCCCCCCCCCCCCCCAATCCGGCCCTCCCCTCTTGAGTTCCGAGGATGACCCTAGCATGATCAGTAAGATTTCATCACCAATGTTACTGCTGCATGCATTGTTTGCGAATGGATGATCATGCTATACGAAGGCGATAAAACAAAGAAAAAAATAAAATAAAAATAATTACTTTGTTTCACACATCGCATGGCATCGAAATCATCGATTAGTTCATCAGCAGGATTGTGAAAATCGCCAGTTTTCCTATTGCATTTTGTCCCTTCGGACAAGGGAAACCAGTCGACCACTCCGCCGATCTCATCGTTGTCGGGGATCTCGTCGTAGTCGGCATCCTCGGTGTTGCTGCTCCTGAAACATTAAATTGTAGTGAACAAGTTCACTTATTTACGCAGACTGGTTTGTATGCGTATACTGTGTTCACTGCCAGAAGTTGAAGCGAACAAAGAGCAAAAAAATAGACAGTAAAAGATTGATATATAGATTCGTTTCAATATCATAAGCATTTCGACGTTATTTTTTAAATTATCATAATTCAGCTATGGTGCAGCTCCATCATGAAACACTGTGGAATCTTACTCCAAGCCTCCTCCGTAGCACATGTATAGAATGTGATCTCCTTCAACTTTCGTTAGGGGCTGAATGAGTTTTCATTTAAAATATACTATTTATTTTAATATTGTGGCTACCTCGTAATAGGCGTCTCCGCCAGTGGCATTGAACAGTGATCCACGGAGGCATTCTAAGAATATATATTGTTAGAGTTTTTTTCTAAACTAATTGTGTAGATCAAATTATTTTTCTTTTTTTCTTATTGTTTAACTACGATAACCTTTTCTTTGGGTCATATTCGGTTCTTGGGTTCAAACTTTCTGAAATTTCCGAATCACTTGCAAAATTTTTCTATCATAAATTACGTTAACTTGACTACGGCTGAATTATTTGGAAATAGATAAAAACGGACGTTTAGAACAATGTTTGACCTAAGAAATTAAATCTGAGCCAACGATCTGATTACGGCAGTTGACGATATTTGTATTGATTTGCATACGACAATTCCCAAGTTGCTAAGACGATTCCGAAGATAAAGGCAATTATTTACGGTTTTTCCCACTGGAAGTCCATCAACTACCGTAATAAGTTCGTTGAGTCAGATTCAATCCTTTACGGCATTCACAGAACCCAAATTTGGTATAGTTAAATAACAGACTTCTCGAACAGCGTATCGAACTGATCGCCAGTATCATCAGCAGCAAAGGAAGAATTGACGACTTCATCTAACTGTTGAGTTAATACTGAATTAAGTTATAAAAATACGTAAAAAATAGGAAAATGAGAGGAAAATAGCACACCTCGACCGGTCGACAGCTGCTCTCTACTGTTTTTAACAAAGGTTTATAGAAGGGGTACTGTAGTGACCCACATTCAAGTTTTCGCCTTTATTTTTTTCCTGCTCAGGAGCGCGATGATTTTACTCCTCTAACTAACATATGTGAATATACACGCTCCCCCAATTATTATAGTGTGCTTCACTTTGCCATTGATTTCTATTTTATGATCGCTAGCATTTACTACTGGCCACACTCAAACGGGAAATTGCAGGTTCTTTCTTTGTGCGATCAAATCAAACCCACATTAGAGTATACGCTAAGTGGAGATATTTAGTGGTACTCCATATTACGTTGTGCATGGAACATTTGACGAGCGTGGATGGAAAGATAGTATCAATTATTTGTTTGATCATGAAATTTCATCGAAAATGTAGAAATTATGATTCAGATTTTTTGAAATATTTTATTGTTTCGGATAGGACAGTTGACTGATTCCTCCCAAATTTAGTATTTATATCAGCAAATTCATGTAAGATAAAATTGTGAAGAAACTAAGATGATTTCATTAAGAAGATTTTACCAAAGAAATAAAAATATACGACGTGATTTTGGGTCACTACAGTACCCTTTACATAAACGTTTCTTTAAAATCGGGGAAAGCAGCTAATCCAAATTTCATTGGCTACATGATTGGGTAATGATTAATGTATTCAACAGTCTTGGAATTTGGGATGCATATTTATTACGGCGTATTTTATCTTCACCCGAACAAAAAACGAACGAACTTTTGAAACACCCTAATATAATATTCATGCAGAAGTTTTTTTCCAAAAATATAGATTGACGTGGGGGGGGGGGGTACTTTGGGGAATGCATATGAAAATACTAACAACTCCCAAGTTGTTCCGTCGAATCTCCAGCGAACGGCGGCTCATTGAACTGAATTTTGTCCATTTGTTTTCCTTCCGCCCTCCGTATATCATTGTCTGCTTTCGCGGTTGGGATCACTATTAATCGATGCCAAGCGTCGTTGTGAACTGAAACGCTTGGAGCAAGGACGCGCACGCGCAACATCATTCGAAGAAGAACCGAAAAGAAGAGCGAAGAACAGAGAGGTGATGCTCGTTGAAATTATCGTAATACAATGGTTGTACATGAAAGTGCTACTGTAGATTATGGCTGCTAAACTCCGCACAATATTCGAAAAAGTCACTCCGGAGACAGAGGAGTTGTATACAAATGAAATTGTGCGAGAACATTGGTATGATTCAGCAGAGGAGAATATTCTAGAATATTCTACTATTAATGTAAAAACGGTATCCTCTAATTGAGCAAGATTAGTGCAATGTATAAATATAAATTTAAATGCATATAAAATGAAATTTTGTTTAGATTGCTCCGTTTATTTTTGAAATGGTCATCAAGAAACCTGATTACTGTGCACTCTACGCTCAAATGTGTCTTGCCAAGGTACACTTATGGTTGTTATTGAAACGACTTTCCCATGAGTTGACTTTGTATAGTAACCAGTCAATCGATTATATGTATAAGATGCTAGTTCGCCGTTTCGGTGATGAGAGAGTGAGAGGAAGAGAATGTAGAGAAATTTGCATAACGTGCAATCGATTGCTGGGTTACGATTCAACGATTCAATATGAGAGTTATAACAAACGACGTGCATGATACAGGTGCAGAGCGAACAGCATGACGACGAGAGGTTTTATTCACATCTACAGGCGGAGATTAGCAAAATCGTCGCAAATATATTCAATTGGGAGAAGGTATTTGTAATTATCAAATACAAAATTTTCCCGATAACGCATATTCGTACTCGTTGCAGAACCAATACGCCGAGTTCAAAGTACATCGATCAACAATTCGGTGATTCTATGTTTCAATTCCATTATTTACATGAACTATAGGTTCATCGATCGTCTTTTGGTTCATGATGTTCTAGACCACAATGTGCCAGAGTATGTAATGAATATACTCGAGTTAGCGAAGCCCGTGAGTACTACATTTGATTTATTGCTCCTGCTGCCTTACACACATGCTTACTATATTATAATTTGATTCAAACAATATACACTGTGTTCGGTCCATGAATAGATCTCATTGAGCTCACCAGTGCGTAATGTTTTCCTCAAGCTCATTCATTGAGGGCGACGAGCTGGTAGCGATAGTCGTTAGGATGATCGAGACTATGGGACTGAACGGAAAGTCGCGATATTATGCTTTTTGCGAAGGAGGATATCCCATCAACGACCATAATACAATTTTCCGTCAACACATACGTCAACACGGGAGTTAGGCAAGAAATATTTTTTTGCTACTATTTAAATTTCGTTTAACACTTTTTTGTTTTGTTTTGCAGAAAAATCATCCTAAATCTGAAGGCACTCTTTAATAAAGGATGGGCTTGCACAGATAACTGGGAAGAAGTATCGTCTGCTCAGGTTTGAATTTTGCTTTCCGACACTAATTTATGAAATTTTCCTGCTGGGGGGGAAGAAGTCTCGTCTGCTCAGGTTTGAATTTTGCTTTCCGACACTAATTTATGAAATATTCCAGCTTGAAGCTGCACTTAAAAGTGAGTCTGCAGCAGAACCCTCCGCGAATGCTAAAATTTGGAAAGAGAGATGCGAAGAGTCGGAAAAGGATAGAAAACTCTGGAAAGACAAATTCGACAAGGCAGAAAATAATACGAAGCTCTGGAAAGATAAATTCGAAGATGGTGAAAAAAATACCAAACTCAAACAGTCTGAAGAAAGCGCCAAGTACTGGCAAGCTAAATACGAGGAAACTGGGAGAAAGTACCGCAAACTACTTGTGATGGTTCATTGAGTTATATTTATAAACCACTTAACTTAAGATCTTTAAATTGATTGTTTGCAGGTCGGAAAGTGAAAACAAATTGACGAGGCCAACGAATGAGAAGTTTGTTTTCGTGATACTCTTCATGTTCATCACATGCACTTTTCTTCATGATCTTTCTGGTTAATTTCTAACGTTTGTATCTCATTGTATTTCTTCTTCCTTAATAACATATCGATATTAAAACCATTTTAATCCGGTTTAGGCAAGAAATTAGAGGAAAGAGTGAAAATTATGATGAGAAGGATTTCGTGAACAGTAAACGAGATTACGCAATTATCAAAATAACAGGGTTCTGGTCACGATATATCACTAATAATTGAACAATCCAAAGAGTGATTCCTTTAGGTACACACCGCAAGCTCCGCCCACTCGGCCCTGACCCTTTTCCCCTCGAAAGCGAGATCTAGGGGGCACAAGCTTCATTCGCAACCAAATCGCTAGCTCAAAAATGAATTTGGAAGCTATTTTCATAATATTATGAATGAGCCTCCGTGACCATAGAAAATCATTTTCTGAGTAGGTCAGCATACGAGTTTTATAGAGAAACTTAGCTTAAAAAAGTATAAAACTCGTATGCTGACCTGCTCAGAAAAGGATTTCCCATGGTCAATGAAGTTCATTCGAAAGAGGATGGAAAGAGCTTCCAAACCCAGTTTTGGTTGCGAACTCATCATGTGCTTCCATTTTTTGGAAGTGTGCATAGCTTGCAACTTATTCAGTTTCCTCTCTTCCCTATCCCTCCCCTCTCCTGCACGTCTCTCACCCGGCGTGACTAGAGAGAAAGCTCGCTTTCTTCCCCTGTAGGTTTCGACGAAACCCTACCCGATTGTTTCGAGAATTGAAACGACAATTGAGAAATAGGCTCCGCCCCTCTTTTTGGACCTTTCAAGTTATGCACAATTGAACCACATTTTTAACCGTATGTTTTCAAGAACATTAGATATCGGCCTAATTCAAAAATCATGGTCCTATTTAGTTCCATGGGAGCACAATAACCACACAATTAGGCCTGTGTGATGGTTTCGGCCAGCCACCTTGTGGTCCCTACCTTTAGGGAAAACTTAAAAATACGGCTTGTAAATCATTTAATTAAATACACATAATTTTGCTAAGCCATATGACACACTTGTTCCAAATATCAAATGACTTGCCACATGAATACAATAAAACGCAAGATATTGTAGGAAATGTTGTACACCCAAACCATCGTGAATAAACAATTGTGGTTTGTATCTAAGTTGTCTATCATATTCTACTCCCATGGGAATGCGATTGATTGCCGTGTTCACGCGAATTCAGCGTCAGCAAAGCGGAAGATATCGCATTGTGATCATCTAAATTAGTAGCATGCGTCAGTCTTTAGATACTTTTGAGAAACCTATGTTTTCCGATTTTTTCATGAATGCATTCACAATTGTTAGTTGTAAGTAGCGCAATAACATGATTTATCCGTTATCAATAATATAGTTTTTATAAGGAATAGGTGGTGAATTGCACCTGTCTGCTCTCCGATTTCACAATTCGTTCGGTTTCCACCTTTCCTGCGAACAGGCTATTTCACACATTATCTGATATTTTTCTCTAGGCGATCCTTTCAATAATATTGTCTGTTCTCGAGTAACGATAACATGGTCTCTTCATTCTACGCGCTTTCGACGGGATAATCCTTGAGTGGAGAGAATGGAGAGGTCATGTTATCATTTCTAAAACAATTCTCGAACGCTAGTATGTACTCTTGTTTTCAGATCTATATCGATGGAGGTGTTCCTCTCGTTGGAAATGCAGAACTTACTGCTTACTTACCAGCGAATATTCTTTGTTCTGACATCATTTCTGAGCGTGATAACAATGACTTGCTTGCTCACGAAAACGCCTCAAAGCCAAGCTGGTATCCGCGCCTACCTCCTCTATATACAGGTTCGTTTTTTTAAGAAAATGTATGAATCATCATGACGCAAGAAGATCAACATGGTCTGCCATGCACATAAGTCCTCACTCGAAATATTTTTTTTAAATGAAAAAAACGGTATTATCTTTTTAGGTCCTTGTCACTTGCTCTAGCGTCTATCTTGACGTTCTATTCGCTCCTATCCCTGCGTTTCCCGCGTTAGGTGGATACTGTCTCGGACCACTGTGCATGGCCGGAATTCGAGCGCATTCAGTGCTGGTGAAAGCGTTTACTCATTATAATCGCCAATTTTTAATGTAAAATTCACTTGGACAATGCCGAAAAATTCGAAAATTTCAGGCCGGTTTCATACTTATCCTCGTGCTAACAATGACTGCTATTATTGCCTGCAGTTTCTACCGCCATCAATCGATAATTCCCGCGAACAATCTCATGCGAGTCAGCAAGGTACGAAATTTGGAGTTGGAGTGTGAAGTGGTGAGGTGCTTGAAGGCCGCCAACTCATTAGAGACGGTGAATTTATTGCCGTGGCTTCTCCGCACAGATATAAACACTCACTCGAGACGTAACCTCAGAACTGATCGGGCCTATCATTTACGTGGGGCGGACATTTGCAAAAGGGACATTTTCACAACTCGACGGCGTTCGCTGGGGAGTTTATCTAGCCACTTGGGGGTTGTATTGTTGTAACCAGTATTCGCTCCTCTACCACACCCTACTTAGATCATTTGATTAGGTGATTATGAGTTTCAACGTAAAAATCCCTGAATCATGAACCCCTATACGATGATTTGGAGGGAAACTCAAGATAGCCTAGTCAAAGGATCTAATCAGGGTGTGGCAGAGGAGCGTATACTAGTTATAATGAGACAACCCCCAAGTGACTAGACCAACTCCCCAGCGAACGCCGTCGAGGTGCAAATGTACCTTTTGCAAATGTGCGCGCCCCTCATTTACACTAGCTTACGGTTGATGTGAGCATATACAACATTGTTATGTAGATTATATGTACTCTTCCCATGCGTTTATTAATTATTGAATCGATATTTTCCAGAGAGCTATCGCTATGATCCAAATTGGACTAACCGTTTCCATGAGCATTACCCCGATCGCTTATGGCGCATACCCATTTAACCAGGACGATATGGTGGGACTTATGAAAGAAGTTAGTCTTCGTTTATGTTTATCCACTTCTTTGGTATTGCCGGTGTCTGAAAACATGAAATGTGAGTAGGATACAGGAATACATTTCAGAGCCCATTCAACCTGTCCTGGATACTGGACCGTGGTCCGTATCACATTCAACGTCGAACAAAAGGAGTGCTTATAACCATTTACATGATTGAAATGGTGAGATGCGGATATATTTGTATCCCGTTATGCCACAATTCTAGGATCTATTCATATTCGTTGTCGCAGTTCTCCTCCTCTTTGCGCACATGTTCCACGTGCTGAAATCATCGGTTGGTTTATCTCACAACTCATGTTTATTCTCCTGCAATCTCTATGTTCTCAGATGAATCGAAGTCCTGCTTCCCTCAAGCGCCAAAGGCAATCGCTTGTCGTTTTATTCGTTCAGGTAGTGTGATCATTACTCTTTGCTCTATTCAGCAACCCTATCGAGCAGCTGAAATGAAAACTTGGATTGGTTTGAGCGCGGCTCGGATGTGAGGGTGGGGAAAATGGTGGAAATTCTCAATTGTTTCCTTTTCTCACGAGTATAACAAATAATTGTTTGAAAATTCATTGTAATGCTGACTCTGTTCCGTAGAAAAGTATCTTGACTTTAGTAAGTATCAAGGTTTCGACTTTTCAAAAAAAAGTTTTCAGATTGCAAGCCCTCTAACAATGATCATCATTCCGGCTTTCATTCTCTTCACTTCGATGGCGTGTGAATGCATTCCATACAGTATGGTACACATTCCTTTCATCGGTACATCTTGTATTTTTGGCCACCCCCACCCCCTTCCCTCTAATAACCCACTTATTACAAGGTATTCCTTCCCGATTGTCAGCCCCTACGTGGAGGGGAGGGGGAGGGGGAATTATAGGGAAACTTATTCCATTTCATCACCAATATATCATGAATTATGCTAAAATTTTGCTGATCAATACACAGAGCAATTCTGAATACGTCTTGAACTAGCTTATAGAGTGACTGAAGATGAAAAGATTAATGTTGAGGTGTGACTCTTCCATCCTACTGTGTGCTCATTCTCCATCCCTTTGCACACAATATCATCTTGCTGAGTGTCACTCCAGCCTATCGTCGATTCATAATCAAAAATATCTTTAGAATCAAGTTCAAGGTTTACTTCTAACTCTATTGTTTTCATTTCAGTTTTTTTAGACACAGGTCTCTTTTGTGCATCGTTCCTCAACGATCGGAAGGAAATTGTAAAGGCTGAATATTTGGATATTTGCATTTGTTCGCAATATTTGTCAAGAATATACTTTCACGAAGTAGATACTGCATATTATTTGTAATTTGTGTATTTGTAAATCCGATGGATTGATTCCGACCATAGCAAAAGTTTCATCGATGCATTCATAATTGCATCTCTTTGCATCATCTTTCGTACTACTGGAAAAGTGAGTAATCGTCTGCGTCTCTCCAAATCACACCCTCTCTAGTCGATCAGAGTGAGCGAGAGAGTGTATGATTTGGAGAGAGCCAGACCATTGCTCGACAAAGTGGACAAAATACTACCGACAACCCCTCGAACAATTTCACAAACTTTAGAATTCGCAGCAAGCATAAATCCATCGAATCATTCAGTCGTTGTTGCTACGTTTCCATCATCTCGAAGGTGTTATTTTCACGAGTAAATATTATAACTCAAATCTTTTCAACACATATTTGTAGCAGCATAATATGAGGGCTTTCCCTGTAATGTGCAATGTAGCAGCAATAGCCGAACAATTGTTCACAATTGTTTTCCATGTGTTCACAATTGTCCGCAGCTGAATTGTTTGCAATGGTCAAGCGATACCTGATATTGTATGACGATAACTGTTCAGTCATGAGTGTCAAATTTGCAAAAACAACTGTGACTTGAACGAGGCAAAAGAATGAAGTCTAAGAGGAATTTTATCATACGTGTATGATTACGTAATACGGATTAAATCAGGCAGGCAGATGCATGTCTAAACTATATATTTTCAACCAAAGATTGGTCCCTAAAGGTATTGTTAATGGGATGTGAAACGATATCAACATGTGACTGAGATAACAAACCTAGGATTAACGATCAGCAAACTGATATTTGCACAAACTTTTGCACAACGTCTCGTATGGATAATTGCACAAATAAAAACATTACAATTTTTTGTAAAACCTCCGAGAAAATACAAAGAGCGCTCGTGAGTAAATGGATGTGATTTGTATTATGGCACGATACAATAATTTCCCGAGGGGAGTCTGTATTGTTACGATTCTTTCATTTTCTCATTTTCCCACAATTGCAATGATAAAGTAGGAAACTTCCAGAGTTGCGATATAACTGACTTTCTATTTAGCATTTACGCATCCTCTTAATTTTTTACCTGCATCATTTTGTTGTCTCATTTTACTTCCTTGAATTGTTTCGGGCATTAACGATCACTTCGCGAAGTGAAAAAAGCAATTAGAAATGCTGCACATGCGTTCTATTTCTGGTTGTATTATTCCTCCAATTTCAACCTGCTCAAAGCATTCGCCGAACAGGCTTTTACATATTCTCCCTCATGCATCGCACAGGATCGTTGTTTTTTCATATGTTTTCAATGGTAATTCGTTTACAGAAACCAATTTCCAGTTCTAGATGGAGGTCTTTCTCCCCGTGCAGCTTGAAGGTCTTCTCTTCACCTACCAGCGTATATCCTTCGTCACTACTT
The DNA here is from genome assembly GCA_036245805.1 of Pristionchus mayeri. Lineage (NCBI taxonomy): Eukaryota > Metazoa > Nematoda > Chromadorea > Rhabditida > Neodiplogasteridae > Pristionchus > Pristionchus mayeri. The sequence continues at coordinate 33,655,680 of BTRK01000003.1, forward strand.
CCGTCCTGAGCGTGCTTTCAATGATTTGCTTGCTCAAGAAAACGCCGCGAAGTCAAGCCGGAATTCGAACATATCTCCTCACTATTCAGGTCCGTACTTGATAGATGATTCAAGTATACAATTGATAAAAATGTCTTTTAGGTCCTCGTGACTATCTCTAGCGTGTATCTCGACGTGCTGTTCACCCCAATTCCGGCGTTTCCCGCCATAGCGGGATACTGTGTCGGGCCTCTATGCTCGATCTTTCGTCCTCACTCAGTTCTGGTGAGTTCATGCCAGTATTTCGACCAAAAGAATAAAACGCATTTTGTTCTGAATCTCAATATTTGTTAATGTTTCTCACAGTAATGAGAAATATGGCAAAAAAACTCGAAATGTTCATAAACCATCGAGTTCAGGCTGTGTTCATCGTTCTCGTCGCGCTATCCATGGCTGCAATAATGGCGTGCAGTTTCTATCGCCATCAAACCATCATTCCCGCTAACAATCCCCTCCGAGTCAGCAAGGTTGGCATATGAATTATGATAAACAGCTGTATTCTCTGAATGGGTGTATTCTGCGAAAACTGTGCTAGTTTACCGGGAAAATGATAATGCAAGATCAAAAGTTAGCATAATCCGTGCGCTTCTATAGAAAGTTTCCCAGTGAAACAGCAGGTGCTTGGATTCTAGCTCTGAGATGTTGAAAAAACCACGTGTATTCATTTCAGAAGACGCGCATTATGATCCAGATCGCATTGCCTGTCTTCATGGGTGTACCACCGATAGCTTATGGGGCTTACCCCTTCGAGAAGGAGGATATCGTGGGACAAATGAAAGAGGTTATTTTTAAAAATTGTAAATTATTTTTATAACCAGCCTACAAATTTCCGTGCCTAATAAGAGTAGGTCGGTAGGAACAAAACGATCTCGAGAAGTTACAATTCTAAAAATTAATTTGCAGAGTCCATTCAACTTGTCGTGGATATTGGAGCGAGGCCCATTTCACATACAAAGACGAAGTACTGGAGTGCTTGCTGTGATATATTTTATTGAAACGGTAAGAATTCTATATCCTTGTCGAAGTTGAAATGTGTGCCATCGGACATCGCCCTCTCATTCTGTGTGACCTCTCCCTATTCTGATCGACGAGCGAGTGCGAAGAAGGCACTAGGTCGGATGAGAACTATCACGTCACGCCGCATTTGATACACCAAAGGCGGAATGCCGTCATAGTTCTCATCCGACCTAGTGTCGTGAAGAATAGGAATTTCTTGCGAAGATACAAATAATATACTGTCTATGTTCTAGGATCTCGTCATCTTCACAATCGCGGTTATTTTTCTCTTCTGGCACATGTTTCACGTCCTGAAAACTGCGGTTGGTTTTAATTAATTGATGGATGAGCGAAATGCATTATTTTCACTGTCAATATACATTGTTATTACAGATGAACCGCAGTACTGCTTCGATAAGACGTCAAAAGCACTCTCTGATCGTGCTGTTCGTTCAGGTACACTTTAAAATATTTCCGAAACTGAATTTTCTTTAATTTTCAGATCGCCGTACCTTTAATCATGATTATCGTACCTGCTTTCATTCTGTTCACCTCGCTTGCGTGTCAATGCATTCCATTTAGTAAGTAATATTTTAAAGCAATTTCGGTGTATCATCAAGTCCAATCAGCGGGATAGATATTTAAAGAAGAGATAACACTAATGCATGGGGACTCCATTAGGAGGATAAAGTTATTGATGTACAGCACATTATAATTTTTCACGTTACTCCTTCTAAGCTGTTAATAATATCTATTACTCCAGGAGTGACCCTGCCCGCCTACTGTGTGCTAATTTTCCACCCATTGGCACACAACCTCATCCTGCTTAGTGTAACGCCAGCATATCGTCGATTCATCCTCAAACATATTTTTAGAGTCAAACTCAAGGTGATTTATTTTACGCGTTCCAAAATAATAAAAAAAAACAAATAATTGTATAATAATTCCATTTTTTTCAGACTCAAGTATCGTGGGTGCATCATTCTTCGACGATGCGAAGAAATTCATAAACTTAGAAGAATATTTGACAAATTATTGAATAAATTATAATTGATGTTTTTTACCAGAGTTGATTTCGATCCTAGCAAAATAAACAGTACATCACTTGCTTGAAATGGATGTATAAACATCTCGTGTTGCTGAAAAAAAAGAGAAATCTGAGCATGTCAACGTTAACATCCTGTCAAAGTTAATTGATTGTTGCACCTACCTCCAATCTCCTTCACACACCTTGCTATTGGTTCAGTTAGTCATTCTTGTTCTCTTGGATCGATGGAAATTTTCGTCTCGACAGAGGCGCAGAACAGCACACGACTATTCTCAGTGTTCTCTCACGTCTTATCAAACTAACAAAAACAACTCAAACACGCGTCCGCGGATATCTCTTGTACATTCACGTATTGCTTCGAAATGATCTTGATTTGATGTTATTTGGCTCGCTGCAAAAATCGGCTTAAACATTTCTGCAAATGAATATGTTTTCCGGGGTTGAAAGGATAAGCTGCTTCTAACATTGTCAAGTGCATATCTGGACGTTCTTTTCTCCCCAATTCCGGCGCTTCCGGCCATAGCAGGATACTGTGTCGGAGTTCTTTGCATGATCGGGATAAGACCACATTCACTACTTGTTCGAGCTATCGAACTTGAACAAGAGAGGTCGTACAATATTTTAGAAGAAAATTCATGTGCGAATTAACAAATACTATAAGCTGGATAATTCAAATTTGCATAACCATATTCATGAGCATTGCTCCAATAGTCTTTGCTGCATATCCTTTCCATAAGGATGACCTCGAAGAACTTATAAAAATGTGAGACGAAATCAGAATTTAGGTAGGGATTTTTAAAGAAAACACTTCATAGTTCCTTCAAGCTATCATGGATATTGGAACGCGGTCCGTACCATATCCAAAGACGTACTACGGAAAAACTTTTCTTTATTTACTTTTTTGAAGCGGAGAGGCACCATTATTCAACGAACTTGAATTAGTGCATGATATATTATCATTTCTTTCCTAGTTGGGTTTTTGTTCTGACACATGTTCAATGTGCTGAGCTCTACTGTTAATTCTCGTTTTCCCATGAAATGAATGCACATTCTTTGCAAATACAATTTCCAGACTAACCGCAGCCACATATCCCTAAGCCGCGTAAGGCAATCGCTCATTGTGTTGTTTGTCCAGGTATTGTTTTGTTGATAAGATGTAAGCAATAACAACAAATGGTCCGCTAACTTCACGACATTATCGTCACTTTTACACAATCGTATTTGTAGATTGCTGTTCCTCTCCTAATGATTATCCTCCCTGTCTTTATTATCTTCTCCTCCATGGCGTGCGAGTGCATTATGTTTGGTTTGTTGGCTTCAATCAAATTTTCCACCTGCATTCGGCAAGTGGCTCAGTTCTAACTTCTGCTCTAAATACATTACCCACAACGATTTTGTCTCAACTTAACTCATTATATAACTTATAAATATTAGGTTGTAACATAAGTTTTGTCGCATTTCGGAGGTTCACAATATTTCCATGAAAGATACTTCTCAAACATTATCAATGCCTGACCTCCTAGTATATGTTTGGGGTGTTCATGCACATTCAAACCATAGGGTAGAGCTGAACTGCGCACGCTGGCTATGCGAAAAATATTAATATGAACTGATTTAAATTTGGTGCAGATTTTATTAATTCGTTTGATCGGGTGCTAGTTCGCAGAGATAAATAATGAACCAAACTTCTACAGCATGGTGATATACCCCGTCAATGCTCTTTCAAAATATACGCCAGATATGGTGCTATGTTGAGCGGGACCAAAGACATACTTCACTGAGTGTAAGGTTAGCCGCTGATTCGTAGCCAACTTGACCAACTCTTCTGAATCCAGAATTGCAACAACAGTGACTAACATAAGTGCGTTCAATTACCACTCATGGAGGTATAATTTATCATTAAACAAGTGAGAGAAAGAACACTCCACTTGTGGGAAATTTGAATTTTCATTAATTCAATTCGCGCACAATTTTACCAAAATTTGCAAGTTTAGGTGTTTCCAATTAAAGATTGTCATTCAAAAGCTATTTATTTCCAAACTTATCCCAAGAAGATACTAGTAAGGGAAGGGTTTATGGTTCGGATGGACACAACAAATCAGATATTGAACATGTGTGCGAGGTAGGAATATGAACAAAGTGCCGATTTCAGTAGTTTAATTTACATACCATCGTTCTGAATGTAGCCACTTATCTCAACAGAACCCAATCTACCCCAAACTTTGTCTGCACACTGACCACTTTGGGTGAACTATATTCCACCACTATTTGGATCTGGATATCTATTGAGAAGAAAATTCGGCTTGCGAAAGTTTTCGCGACCGTCACCAACCATCCACATTATACAAACTCGTCTACATTTCTAGAACGATTTTCGTTTGTCATTATCCGTGAGTGGTTCAAAATTATGCACATATGTAGTACTTTACGCAAATCACACAAAATCGGCATAATTTATCCTTTTCAAGAAGAGCTGATGCGTGAAAATGATTTCTAATCCTTATCTCAGTACAACTTTGTCTGACTAATGTGCCTCCTCAACTGCCTTGACAGGACTGAAGTACAGCGCGTAAGAAAGAGTACGAAGGCCCTCACTGATGATGAATAACGAAATTGACATTAAATTAATTCGAAGAATTTCTGAGGTTAAAATGCATAAGAGATTGGACGCGACAAAACTTATGTTACAACCTGATAAATTCGTAGAGGTTACTTTACCAGCCTACTGCGTCCTCACTCTCCATCCTCTCACAGACAATGTTATTCTGCTGAGTGAAACACCTACTTATCGACGATTCATAATTACGACAATTCGAAATATGAAGCCAAATGTGAGTTTGCCGTTGAAGTTTGCCGTTGAGTTTGCCGTTGAGTTTGCCGTTGTGAGTTTGCCTCTTTTTAGGCTCAAATTTCATCAATTTCATTCAAAACTCGCAAGGGAACAGAAGATAATACATCCGATGCATTTGCTAAAGAAATATACGCTCATGGATAAACATCTCACTATACATTTCACAAGGGAACATACAAGCTATGCTAAACGTGCACTTGTCAAAATCGAAATACTGATTTGTGCACCTGTCTCCAATCTCCTTCACGCCTTCACATTTCATTGTTCATATTCACAAATCAATGGAGATTTTCCTCTCGTTAAAGGCGCAAAATTCGTTATTCACTTGCCAGCGCGTATTCTTTGTTATCACGTCCGTTCTGAGTGTGATCTCATTAATTTGTCTACTGAAAATAACTCCACAAAATCAAATGCGCATTCGAGGTTATCTACTCTACATTCAGGTATTGCAATGATAACAGTAATTATGAATACATAATTATGAATACGGGTTTGAATAACTAGTGCAGGTGCTAGTATCATCTTCAAACGTCTACCTCGACATTCTTTTCTCACCAATTCCGGCATTTCCGGCAATAGCCGGATATTGTATTGGTGTTCTGTGCATGGCAGGGCTAAAACCGCACTCGCTACTTGTTCGAATATCTAAAATTTATTTTAAAAAATTGAAGGGAGTGTTCATTTTTATCATATTTCTCATTCTGACGGCTATTTTTTCATGTAGCTTCTACCGTCATCAGACAATAATTCCCGTCAATAGTCCTATGCGTCTCAGCGAGGTAGGAAAACATTTTCTAAAATTTTGAAATATTTGAAATTTAATGTACGCTAGATGTCGTGCTGGATAATTCAAATTTCAATAACAATCGCGATGAGCATCACTCCTATTGTCTACGGGGCATATCCTTTCCATTTGGACGATATCGAAGGCATTATGAAAAATGTAGGGAAAATTTCGGTTAATTTTGGAAAAACAAAGATAATTATACAGAGCACCTTCAAGTTATCATGGATATTGGGACGCGGTCCTTATCACATTCATAGGAGAACTACGGGAATACTTGTGATTGTTTATTTCATTGAAGCGGTTCGCATCCTTCGTTCGACAAGTGTATTCGATATCTCATTTGAGGGCATATTTATCTTCTCTTTTTTTGTTATCTTTCTATTCTGGCACATGTTCCGTGTCTTAAGTACTACGGTAAGTGAAGAAATTCAACCATAAGGAAGGAAAAAAACGCTAACAAACTGCCTTTTCAGGCTAATCGCAGCCCCATTGCACTAAGCCGCATCAGGCAATCGCTTACTGTATTGTTTGTTCAGGTATATTGACGAACGAAATTTCCTTTCTTATTTTTTAAAGAAGTAGTGTCTGCAAAGTTGAACTCTTGACGCTGTCACAACCATTACCTAGCTATGCACAACCATTAGAGATTATGAAAATTTTACATTCATATCTCAAATTTGAACCGAGCTATCATTAGTTGTCTATCCTCAAGCTCGCGCTATGATCTTTGGAGGGTGGGCTAGGTCATGATTGTGAAAGCGTCAAAAGTTTAACTGTGCTGTCACTCATTCTTTAAAGGCTAATGTCAGATTGCGGTGCCACTCCTGATGATAATTTTCCCTGCCTTTTTCCTCTTTTCATCCATGGCTTGCGAGTGTATCTCATTCGGTTAGTTGCTACCTTTATATGTTTTCACCTGTATAATTCGAAAAATTGATACATTTGGTTATGATCGAGCTCTAGACATGTGGGAGCAGAAGTATAGATGGTTTCGTTCATCAGGGTTGCTGACTAGAAGCCCAATTAATTGATATCACAGACGTCACTCTACCCGCCTACTGCATACTCACTCTCCATCCTCTCTCGCACAATGTTATTCTACTAAGTGCAACACCTACTTATCAAAGATTCATCATTTCAACAATTCGAAAGATGAAGCCAAATGTATGTTTGCAGTTAAAAGGTGAAAGTCGAGAAATATTTCAGGTTCAAATTTCGTCAGTTCAAAATTCGTTAGGCATCGGGAGACCTAATACACATCAAAATGGCTGAATTGAGCAGTTCATATAAAACAATGTATTTGTTATTTATTCTATCAAAGTTGTAGATTCCCATTTTCACGTCTATCAATTGTGCAGATGTGTAACCTTGGTCTAAAAACACATTCAAATGCAATAAATTGTTATTCAATTGTAAATTTACCCTGATTATGATTCTGAAAATAAGTATGAATCTGTGATAGGCCGGAGTTACACTCAGCAAGATGAGATTGTGAGTGAGAGGGTACAGAATCAGAACACAGTAGGAGGGTAGAGTAACCTCTGATCACTACGTATTGATAACATTTACTGTGATCCAATCGCAATATGGAGCTGTCGTTGAAGTTCCGACATTCTGTTTGGTGTTATATCGACAACATGTTTCTCGACTGTACATGTGTAGTGCTAAATTATGTTTAAAAAAAACTCTCAATCCACTCTCACATAATATTATTCTGCTGAGCGCAACACATGCATACCTTGTCGAAAATTCGAAAAAAAAATTAAGCGGAATGCGAGTTACCGTTGCCAGTAGAAATGGGAATGTTGAGGCTCTGTTCAGGCTCAAACTTGATTAGTTCAACGTTCGCAAGGGATCGGAAGATAACATATATGAGAAATGCTGATGAGACCGTTGTAGATAAACATTTCACAATATATTTTCGAAGAGGTTGTTCTTTTGCAATGGGAGGTGTGGGTTAATCATCAAATGTTTGTAACGTTGGAGTCCAAGTACACTTTTCGTTTATTTAAGAAAACAACATATGAGTCCATGCGCGATACATTCAATAAATCACCATTGTGGTTTGGAATAGCTCAAAAAATGAAATTGCTGAAAACTTGCTCCTAGGGGTAGTTTTCGATTCTGAACAACATAGCGTCTACCGTTTTTCGATATTCCGCTTCTGGGTTCCGATATGGTACCGGGTCTGATGGTACCAAGATTGGTTTATGTGTCATTGAAAGCTTCAAAATAAAGTTAGATTCACAAAAATTGTAACCCAGGTGTAGTTTTGCATGGTGAATTCCTCTATGCAATTCATTTTTAATGAAACTCAAAAGTAGGGTGGAAAATCGATTTTTGAACCAGAAGAGTGCAAGGGTCGAGAAGTAGATCGTTCGAATCGCCATGAAAGGTGATAATTTTATGTGTTGGACGTTTCCCAATACAAGCGGGGGAAAAGACGTTGCACTCGATTTTAGGATCAAAAATGCATAAAAACCCATACAATATGTTTAATATGGCACAAGTGGGGTATATTTGGAAATAAATAGCCATGTAATGAAAATTGGAGCAAAAAATTATCATAAACAAACAAAAAAAATTGGCAAAATATGACGTCACGGAGGGGACTCGAATCCAAGGTAATCGGGTGGAAGTGTTTCTTATAGAAATAATGTGAAATCGCATATAGTACGTATTCGTGGGCCAATCTAATATTTTTACATGAAATTGTTCGTATTTTCATTGTTTATATGCATTTTTTACCCTAAAATCGAGTGCAACGTCTTTTCCCCCGCTTATACTGGAAAACGCCCAACACATAAAATTATCAGCATTTCATGGCGAATCGAATAATCTACTTCTCGATCCTTGCACTCTTCTGGTTCAAAAATCGATTTTCTACCCGTACTTTTGAGTTTCATCAAAAATGAATTGCATAGGGAAATTCACCATGAAAAACTACCCCAGGCTTCCAATGTTTGCGAATCTAACTTTATTTTTAGGCTTTCAATGACAAATTAACCAATCTTGGTACCATCTGACCTGGTACCATATCGGAACCCAGAGGCGGAATGTCGAAAAACGGAAGACGCTATGTTGTTCAGAATCGAAAACTACCCCTAGGAGAAAGTTTGCAGCAATTTCATTTTTTGAGCTGTTCCAAACAATTGTTGAACCTAACGCGAACGGTCTTATATGTGGAGTGGACGTAACACGGGAATATATTATTTCCATGTGCTAGCAATTCGTGTGTAAAATTGAGTTCCAATTTGAGCACCAGCTGAAATATAAGCGATGCGTGCTATTCCAAATCGAAATACTGATTTGTGCACCTGTCTCCAATCTCCTTCACGCCTTCACATTTCATTGTTCATATTCACAAATCAATGGAGATTTTCCTCCCGTTAGAGGCGCAAAATTTGCTATTCACTTGCCAACGCATATTCTTCGTAATAACGTCCGTTACGAGTGTGATCTCATTAATTTGTCTACTGAAAATAACTCCACAAAATCAAATGCGCGTTCGCGGCTATCTACTGTACATTCAGGTATTGCAATGATAACAGTATCGTAAATATTTATCCGGATTTTAATAACTACTTGAGGTGCTCGTATCATCATCGAACGTTTATCTCGACATTCTTTTCTCACCAATTCCGGCATTTCCGGCAATAGCCGGATATTGCGTCGGGGTTCTCTGCATGTCAGGGCTAAAGCCGCACTCACTACTTGTTCAAATATTAAAATTTTTCAAAAAGTGGATCGTAACAGGGAGTGTTCATTTTCATCATAATCCTCATTTTGACTGCGATCTTTTCGTGTAGTTTCTACCGGCATCAAACAATAATTCCAGTAAATAATCCAATGCGCGTCAGCGAGGTATGAAATTATTTTCGAAAAATTTGAAATAATTGAAATTTAATTTATGATAGATGTCCTGTTGGATAATATAATTCAAATTTCAATCACTATCGTCATGCGCATTACTCCAACTTTCTACGGTGCATATCCTTTCCATTTGGACGATATCGATGACATTATGAAAAATGTAGGGCAATTTTTTGGTTAATTTTATAAAAAAAAGATAACTATACAGAGCACCTTCAAGTTATCATGGATATTGGAACGTGGGCCTTATCATATTCATAGGAGAACTACGGGAATACTTGTTATTATATATTTCATTGAAGCGGTGTGCATGGTTCCTTCGACAAGTGAATACGATGTCTTATATCAGACTATATTTATCTTCTCTTTCCTAGTGATTTTTCTGTTCTGGCACATGTTCCGCCTGCTAAGTACTACGGTTAGTGAAAAAATTCACCCATAAGGAAAGAATAAAGCTCGCAAACAACTGCTTTTCAGGCTAATCGCAGTCCCATTGCACTGAGCCGCATCAGACAATCGCTTACTGTGCTGTTTGTTCAGGTATATTCAATGCATAGATGAACAATTAAATATCATTTACCAATGTCATGTATGAATGAAGTATTTGTCCCATGTTTTGAAGTGCTAATCCACCGTTGTTGGATTGCTGTACCACTCATAATGATTATCGTCCCTGCCTTTTTTCTCTTCACTTCCATGGCATGCGAATGTATTTCATTCGGTTAGTTGGTTCCATTCTAAGTTTTCACCTTACCAAATCGAAATAGTTGTTCAGTTCTAACATCTAGCCTTATTTTTTGAACCAAAGTTTGGGTAGTATCAGAATATTACTTCTTCCGCCAAAGTGAAAGTTAATTAATCTAACTCATCTTTTGTATGTTTAATACACGTAACACGAGTCAGTGTATCTCGGCTTCCAGTTTGGCTACAAAGGTGGCAATGGGCTTAAAATGTGTGGAAAATTATTTTGAACAACTTTTATGTTGACAGCTTATGTATGCGATGGCAATTGAAAATGTTATGGTAAAAAGTCCATTTTTTCAAGCAAAAAATAAATTTTTTCGACATCACGCAGGAAACTTGCAGCGGATTTTCTTTGCATTTTTCGAAAGAAGAAGTCAACCTGCATTATATAAAAAATTAGCAAAGAAATTGAAGGGTAGATTTGCATTGTAATTTTGGGCCAAAGGTGGAACTTTGGCAAAATTTTCAAATTCTTTCCATATGTACACCTTGAACTTTTTATGAACTTTTAAATACGAAATGCATACATTTACGGTGTCAAAAGATCGTATTAAGTGAATGAAATAAGTTTTGAAAGAATTTCAAAATAATGATTTTTGCTATTTTGCCAAAGTTCCACCTTTGGCCCAAAATTACAATGCAAATCTACCCTTCAATTTCTTTGCTAATTTTTTATATAATGCAGGTTGACTTCTTCTTTCGAAAAATGCAAAGAAAAAGTTTCCTGCGTGATATCGAAAAAATTTATTTTTTGCTTGAAAAAATGGACTTTTTACCATAACATTTTCAATTGCCATCGCATACAAAAGCTGTCAACATAAAAGTTGTTCAAAATAATTTTCCACACATTTTAAGCCTATTGCCACCTTTGTAGCTAAACTGGAAGCCGAGATACGGTACAAAACCGGAAAATTTCTAAAAGGCGCTCTGGGACAAATGGCCTATATTTTCCGAAATCATCACTCCAGGGTATTATACTACCATAGTATGGGCCAAATTCGTGATACAAATTTTCAAAATGTTCCCGAGAGGCCTATTTTTCATCCACTGACTCGTGACACACGTGTTATTGGGGTGTCCGGAAAGTTCGTATAATGCTTCGGAAAAAAGTCAGTTCGCGATCAAATGCAGTGATTGCGCAATCTGTTTGTCAACAATGTATTGCATCATTCTGACGTTGAGTAGTGAGAGGATTTAATCAGTCTCATAGTTGCTACATTGATTCTTGTGATGGACTCCCATCTCTACCTCCGAGCAGTTTTACTTCATTACTACCGTCTTGGCCGATCCGTGAAGGAGGACCACTCTGCCCTGGCCCAGTCGGAAGGAGCTGACGCCCCCTCCATACCCTTCTGCGATAAGTGGTTCTCCAGCTTCAAGAAAGGGGAGTTTGGTCTCGATGATCAACCCCGCTCTGGACGCCCTCCCTTCCTCGATCAGCCTCTCGTTCTCCGCACACTGAAGCGCAAGCCCATGGCCAGTGTGCGTGAGTTGAAGAAGGATACTGGTACTCCCAGATCAACGGTGTCCGATATCCTCCATCGATCTGGGAAGAAGCCGAAACTCCCACAAGTGATTCCCCATTACCTCTCCCCCGAACAGCTGAAAAATCGTGTTCAAGTCTGTCGGGAATTACTCCATCGTAGATCCAATCTTCGATGGGTCAATTCCATCATCGCTACACATGAGAAGTGGATCACGTACGATAACCCTGTGAGGAGACTGCAATGGGTGGATGCAGATGAGAAGCCCCACGCCCGTCCCGAAGAAGGAAGAGCACGGAAAGAAGGAACTCCTCTGCTTCCTCTTCTCAGTGCTCGGTCCCATCTACTGGGAGATCCTCGCCCCTGGCACCAGCATCAATGCCGACCTCTTCTCTGAACAACTGGAAGATGTCGCGATCAGAGTCCATCCCAGACTCCTGAACCAGGGCAAAATTCTTCTTGTGATGGACAATGCTCGCCCACATCGAGCGAAGATTACCCAGAAGAAAATGGACGAGCTGAAGATCGAGAGGATTCCCCATCCACCGTATTCCCCGGATCTCTCCTCATGCGACTACCACTGCTTCCGCTCTCTCTCTCTCTCTGACTTCTGCAAAGGAAAGAAGTTCAAGAATCGAGATGAAGTTGTGAGGGCTTTCGTGAACTGGGCGGTCTCGAAGAAACCCGCATTCTGGAAGAGAGGAATCGAGACCCTGCCCAATCGCTGGAGAGAGGTAGTGAGAAAGAAGGGGGCATACATTGGTCACTGAGAATTGTAAAGCATTGAATAAAAAATAAAAACAAACAATTATACGAACTTTCCGGACACCCCAATAATAGTGCATTAAAGTTCGCTCTAAGAAAATAGCGTGCGAGTGTGTATCAAGAGAAATATGGGAGGGGGCAATTAATGAATTTCCAAGATGTTACTCTACCAGCCTACTGTGTGCTTACACTTCATCCTCTTACACACAATGTAATCTTGCTAAGCGCGACACCAACTTATCGACGATTCATAATTTCCACAATTCGAAAGATGAAGCCGAGTGTAAGTTGTCAACGGAGATGAGAGTGTAGGAGCGTATTTCAGGCGCAAATTTCGTCAGTTCAAAACTCCTTAGGGTTCTTGAGATAATACATTTAATGCACATAATAATGAGCAGTTCATTACTCTAAACTCTGAAGATAAACATATCGGAAAAAGGATCAAATTGTCGCTTTTTTCATTTTGTCTTCAATTTCAAATTTCCTTGAATTCGTTTCGGAAAATATCTTTAATTAATAATCGACGAAATAAATAACAAATGAGCAATTATCAGTGAAACAATTGTAGTATTTCATAATATGCAAGAAGTCACTTTCGGCAAAGCCTTTTTCTGGTCTTGGAAAGACAGGTGTTTAAGTGCAAGTCTGAAATGAACTAGGGCAAGTGGGGAAAGAGTGCGAATGGGTTGAAATGAACGTTCATCTTACAAATCAATGAGTTCAGAATTTCCTCGGACAATATCCGATTTGATCGGCGACTTCAACTTAGAGAAGAGAGTCCAATTCAATTTGCCTCGTGAGGCGATTACGACCAGATGAGGAGAGGAGAGTAATCGAAGGCAAACGGCGTAAACATTAACACATGTTCAGGAAAAGAATAGATGGATGTCTAGAAGTTAGATCCACAAAGGGGCTATTAACTGTCTGACTGACTGCCAGAATAAGATGGGAACAATACACTAGGACGTATGCGGTGATCTCTACGAACCCATGGCAAAATCAATAGAGAATTAGGGAAAATACAAATCGTGCATGGCATTTTTCTCCTTCAAACACCTATGTGTCAGTTGCATTAATCTGATTTATTGTATAATATTTTGATTAACGCCGTTTGCAGGGAATTATTCATGTGGAATGCACCGCAGATGCGTTAATAATTTTGCAAAATATTGAAGGATTGAGTTCAAGATATTTATCATCAAAGCATCGGTGATGTATTGTACCTCTCGTGGCATCCGCTATATGGAGAGTTAGGACGCGATAGAACGCACTGGCTTATTGCCTAATCGATTGACTACAAATAATCTGGGAACGGTACTTACTAGACCTGAATTAGTCATCGATCGTTCTGTCAATTGTTGTGAACTGAAATCGTAGTCTCTAATCAGGTTCAAAACTTCTAATCACCAGACTTCTTCTCCATAATATCCTAATTATACGTGATTGACTTCATTAGAATTTCTCAGACTTGTCTAATGATGTCAAGATGAATTGCCAGAGCATTCAATAGAACTGAAACCGTGTCACTACGTGTTCCTACAAAATATTGTGCTCCATTTTCCAATTTGTTCTCCTCATTTGAATTTCGACCATATAAATCATTCTCTCTCGACATTTTCCGCAACTGGAAGCGTGTCACTACGTATTCCAGTAATACAATTTTCCCTTCTGGAATCATAGAAATCATAAAAATCATTCTCGACATTTTCCGTTGTTCTTCATTTTATGCATACTCCAGGAATATATGTTATCAGTGTGTGCTCAGAAAATGACGATCGTTTTCTGGGGGTGACAACAGCACAACCGACAAAAGCACAACGGATCACCATTCTCTGAATATCTGAGCTAGCAACCTGGGAGTTATTTCATTCTTACGAGTATGTGCTACACTACATCATCCTGATTAGATCTCCAAACTAGGAGATCATACTACGAGAGTTTCACTCCTTCTCTAGGAATAGGGGTTCATGGACCAAATTTAAGAAATTTAAAGAAAAATCGTGGTTAAATTAACACCAATTACCGTAGCCAATCGATACTATGTTACTGTGTTGCAGTAGTTACTAGGGCACTGGAATATCGACCCTTTCCGGTATTTTGGCACATATCTAACCATGATTTTCCATTGAATTTCTCAATTTGGACCATGAACCCCTATTCATAGACAAGGAGTGAAACTAATGACCGCCTAGTTTGACGATCTAATCGGCATGATGTAGTGCAGCACATACAGGTAACAATGAATCAACTCCCAGGTCGCTAGCTCGGGAATGTGCACGTTTAAAGTTCATTTGGATGATGTAATCGAAAAAATCTGAAAATCGCGATGTGTTCGCACCTCGGTATGATGAAAATGGAAACTCTGAATTTGTTACTTTTTGTATGGGTTCGATGTAGAATTCACTGGGCTGCACTTTAAACATAGTGAGATCGTCTGCTCTTCTCCTATTCGAAATTTATCCTCGAAAAAATGAAAACTTCGGAGATGAAATCGACTTTCCAATCAAGACAGATTAGATCAGGATCATTATTTTATTGGTTATTGGTCACCCCAAATAGAGCGCAAACAAGATTTTGAGTCAATCTCATCGCGTTCGAAAAATATGAAATATCGATTTATCAAATTTGGGACCTTATAATTTCTGGTGGAAAAGGGGAATCGAGTAATCACTTGTATATCGAGTATCACGGTACCAAGGGGTACCCATGCACAAAGTGGGGGCGCGCAGTTCTCATTCCGGGGGGCCGCATGTCCGGGGGGGGGGGGGGGGGGTGGCCAATATGGTCGATTTTTACCGATCCTGCCTCTTAAACTAACACGGTAAAATCATGTATCGATGTATTAGGTTGGTCATAAAGTTTTGACCGATTTCGGACCCCAACTTTGAGTTCGTATAATTTGTTTGGCTCAAATCGCCACATATTGTCCTTATGGTGATATATAGGGAGATGTTCGACCTTTTTAATATTACCGTTGAAATGGTGCAAGTATATCTACTGTGCGAGAAATCAAGGTCTGCGTAAATTTGAAATTTTCAGAAAAATATCGATTTATTTAAAGTTGCTGTGCTTCGCAGAGAAATGTTTAGATAGCGGCTCGCAAAGCTTGTTGAAAAGCACTAGGCGTGCACTACCTAGTATCAAAAAGAGAGAGCTGCTGAATTCGTTCTAGGCTTCATACAGGCCAATGAATCTTAAACTAACACGATGTATTAAACTAACACGGTAAAATCATGTATCGATGTATTAGGTTGGTCATAAAGTTTTGACCGATTTCGGACCCCAACTTTGAGTTCGTATAATTTGTTTGGCTCAAATCGCCACATATTGTCCTTATGGTGATATATAGGGAGATGTTCGACCTTTTTAATATTACCGTTGAAATGGTGCAAGTATATCTACTGTGCGAGAAATCAAGGTCTGCGTAAATTTGAAATTTTCAGAAAAATATCGATTTATTTAAAGTTGCTGTGCTTCGCAGAGAAATGTTTAGATAGCGGCTCGCAAAGCTTGTTGAAAAGCACTAGGCGTGCACTACCTAGTATCAAAAAGAGAGAGCTGCTGAATTCGTTCTAGGCTTCATACAGGCCAATGAATCTTAAACTAACACGATGTATTAAACTAACACGGTAAAATCATGTATCGATGTATTAGGTTGGTCATAAAGTTTTGACCGATTTCGGACCCCAACTTTGAGTTCGTATAATTTGTTTGGCTCAAATCGCCACATATTGTCCTTATGGTGATATATAGGGAGATGTTCGACCTTTTTAATATTACCGTTGAAATGGTGCAAGTATATCTACTGTGCGAGAAATCAAGGTCTGCGTAAATTTGAAATTTTCAGAAAAATATCGATTTATTTAAAGTTGCTGTGCTTCGCAGAGAAATGTTTAGATAGAGGCTCGCAAAGCTTGTTGAAAAGCACTAGGCGTGCACTACCTAGTATCAAAAAGAGAGAGCTGCTGAATTCGTTCTAGGCTTCATACAGGCCAATGAATCACGGATACGTAAAAAAAATCAGAGTTCTTTCGACCAAATCACCTGTTCCGGGGATTTACGAGGCTGACACCTACCTATGGGCGCTGTAATCATTACTTAATTGGGTCTCTATTATATCAATATTTAAGAGCCCACTTGGCTTTCTCATCTAAAAATGTGATATTTGTCAATCAATTATTCTCGATTGAAATGCCGAAAAAAACAACAAAAAAAGGATCTTCAGGCACGGAAAAGATTGCCCTAGAAAAAGTAGCTAACTCCATAACATTCCTACTTAATGATGGATAGGGTAATGGTTGTTCATTAATTTGAGCACAAGATTGCCACTCCTCAAACCACAGGTCTACCACAAAAACGCCAAAAGTGTGCATTTCGATGTTCAAAATTGCACACCTAAATTCCGAAGAACCCTGTTCCTGAATGGAGAGCCACCTTCCCTCCCAAAGATAATTGTGACTTGCATTGTATAGGTAGTTCACATTTATGAATAATTGACATATCAAGGGCCGTCGGTATAGATACAATATTCCAAAAACGTTTCGTAACAATTGTCATGAAACCCAAAACTCGGATTACGCAGTTATCTCTAATAGGCCGTTTGAGGCTGATCAGTATCTACATTACCAGTGCAACATATGTCCATCATGCTTTACTACTATGGCAAAGATTGGAGCATATCTCTGTTCTAAATGAAATGATGGCCCTTTGAAAAGTCAGGGTGTTGGTTGCTCACATGCAGTTTGGAGCATGGCTGTATTCGTTTCCTTGGTCGGACAGATTTATGATAGTGTGCGCTGAAGAGAGTATAGACGCCCCTATATAACACTAAAAGACCTAAGTCGATTGGGCAACAACGAACGAAGGGAGATGTCAGAATGCACAATGGTCAAAATCGGTCAAAACTTTATGAACAACCTGATAATATATGAATAAAGTCTCGTTCCTTATTTGTAAGTGATAATGTGCTGTTGCCAGATCGCTGTTCCACTTCTGATGATTATCTTCTCTGCCTTTCTCCTCTTCTCATCCATGGCTTGCGACTGCATTTCTTATGGTTTACTGATTCCAATCTAATTTCCACCTGGCACATTCGAAAACGTGGTTCAGTTCTAACGTCTGCTCTAAGTATCATACATTACTCACAACGATTTTGTGCCAACACGTACATTATCTGATCTATCGGTTCCACCAGCTCACACACCATATTATCTTGCTAAGTGCAACACCAACTTATCGACGATTCATCATTTCGACAATTCGTAAAATGAAGCCGAATGTGAGTTACAAGTAGAAATGCGAATGTTGAGGCTCTTTTCATGCTTCAATTTCGTCAGTTCAAAACTCGCAAGCGATCTTAAGATTCTAATGCAAATGTTAATGAAATACACTCTTTTGGATAAATATTTCGCAATGAATTTCCGTATCTTGAGATTTTGCAAGGGATGCAATCTATGCTAAACGTGCACTATTCAAACTCGAGAGACTGAATTTGCACCTGTCCCCAATCTCCTACACACTTCACACTTCACACTTCACAATTGGCATTCCAAGCCTATGGAGGTTTTCCTCTCGCTTGAGACTCAGAACTCGCTATTCACTTGCCAGCGCGTATTCTTTGTTATCACATCCGTTATAAGTGTGGTCTCACTAATTTGTCTTCTAAAAATAACACCACAAAATCAAATGCGCATTCGTGGATATCTACTATACATTCAGGTATTTTACTTATAAAAAGTGAATAGTCATCCGGGTTTGATCAATTTACTTCAGGTTCTCGTAACAACTTCGAACGTATATCTCGACATTCTCTTCTCACCAATTCCGGCGTTTCCTGCCATAGCTGGATATTGCATCGGAGTTCTGTGCAGGGCAGGGCTAAAGCTGCACTCACTACTTGTTCGAATATTTAAAATTTTCAAAAAAATAGTGGAGCATTGCAGGGAGTGTTCCTTTCCCTCATCTTCCTCATTCTGACTGCTATTTTTTCGTGTAGTTTCATCAAACAATCATTCCAGTCAATAATCCAATGCGTGTCAGCGAGGTAGGAAAGCATTTTCGAAAATTTTGAAATATTAAATTTAATGTACGCTAGATGTCGTGCTGGATAATTCAAATTTTAATCACAATCGCAATGACCATCACCCCTATTGTATACGGGGCATATCCTTTCCATTTGGACGATATCGAAGGCATTATGAAAAATGTAGTTCAAATGCAGTTTGAGTTTAGAAATGTTATGATAATTACGCAGAGCACCTTCAAGTTATCATGGATATTGGAACGCGGTCCTTATCACATTCATAGGAGAACTACGGGAATACTTGCTATCATTTATTTCATTGAAGCGGTGCTCATCTTTAATTTGACAAGTGAATTCGATATCTCATTTCAGGGTATATTTGTCTTCTCTTTTCTTGTTATCTTCCTCTTCTGGCACATGTTCCGAGTGTTAAGTAATACGGTTAGCACTGAATGGATAACAACTGTCAAATAGCGTCCTCTCAGGCTAACCGCAGCCCCATCGCACTAAGACGCATCAGACAATCACTGACTGTGCTCTTTGTTCAGGTAGATTTATTGAAGATGCTTAACAATTAAATTAAAATAACACAACACAATAATTTATTAATGTAATTTATGAATGAAGTCTTCTTCCTTATTTTTAAGTGTTAATGCATCATTGGTAGATTGCTGTCCCACTCCTGATGATTATCTTCCCAGCCTTTTTTCTCTTCTCATCCATGGCTTGCGAATGTATCTCATTCGGTTTGTTCGTTCCATTCTAAGTTTTCAACTGGCCAATTCGAAATAGTGGTTCAGTTCTAACATCTGGGATGATTTATTTGCACCTACGAGTGAGTAGAAGCATTTACCACGCGGCGCTCAGCAGCGCTTTGCTTAAAATAACGGATGATGTAGTCTAATGGAGGGGAACGAGATGACACAATCAATAATTTTCACAGACGTCACTCTACCGGCCTACTGCGTGCTCACCCTCCAAAAACTCACACACAATGTTATCTTGCTAAGTGCAACACCAACTTATCGACGATTCATCATTTCGACAATTCGAAAGATGAAGCCAAACGTGAGTTAGCAATATAAAAGTGTATCGTATTGTTCATTTCAGGCTCAAATTTCACCAGTTCGAAACTCCTTAGGTATCGGGAGAATCTAATGCAAATGTTCATGAAAGATACTATTTTGGAAATATATATATGAGAGGAATCGCGAGAGAATCGACCACGCAGCGGCGGTAGGAAAAAAATGTGTCCTATCTGGCAACAAATTCAAGTATAAGTATTTCAAATGATGCTCTTTCAAACTGCGTCGTCAGAATTTTGATATCGGTCGTCATCTTCGAGATTCAGAAGGCCAAACTTGGTACTATCACTTTTCGACATTCAAATCGGGGCCACTTAAATGATCATAACTTCGTTTAAAATGAAGATAGAAGGTCGTTCTTTTTTTAGAAAGAAAGCTACCACCATGCTCTACAACTTTATCTAGACGACATAATTCCTGGTCATCATCATGGTGCAGGGCGGTCGGGCGGACCAAAAATGACATAACTTTGGAAATCGGAAAAACGTTTTGGGTTACCATGTTTAAGTTTAAGTTCATACATGGAACTAACTTCACGCCAAAAATTAGGGCAATCTGGATATAGACAAAAAAAAGATCTCACTTTTGTGCGGCGACCCCAAAATGAGTTCTGGAAAAGAGTACTTCCCTATCTTCAATTGGCCTGATTTGGGCTCAAAATCATTCAGAAACAACCAAAACAACATTCTAAGTATCTACCCCCCACAACATTCTAAGTATCTAGCTCTTCCATTGGTCATAAATGGCCACATCACCGAAAATTTGAAATTCTATATTTTGACCAATTTCAACAAGCGGGATGGACCCAAATGCACTAAATGGGTTTCAAATAATGTAAATACATCCCTCGAAACAGCTCAAAGAAAAAGGACTACTGAAAAGAGGAAATTTCACCTGAAGAATCCAAGGAAACACGCAAAACTGTGACTACGGGAAAAATAGGGATAGAGACTCGGCTTTTGGTTAGAAATGTAGAGCACGAGAAGCTAAACATTTCATCTGTTGAAAGTGAGTCTCTATCTTTACGTTGAAGCATGCTACAGAGCCTGGAAGTTGGTCAGAAATAGGCTAGAATCCCCAGAGAGCGCATGCTCTAACCGTCTGGCGCTCTCGCCGCCTGACCTCCCTCTCCCTCCCTCTCCCTCCCCTCTATTTAGCGCTCCCCTCGGCCCGTTTCCCGTCGTTTCTGGCCAATTTCCAGGCTCTGTAGAATGCTTCAACGTAAAGATAGAGGCTCACTTTCAACAGATGAAATGTTTAGCTCATCGTGCTCTACATTTCTAACCAAAAGCCGAGTCTCTATCCCTATTTTTACCGTAGTCACAGTTTTGCGTGTTTCCTTGGATTCTTCAGGTGAAATTTCCTCTTTTCAGTAGCCCTTTTTCTTTGAGCTGTTTCGAGGGATGTATATACATTATTTGAAACACATTTTGTGCATTTGGGTCCATCCCGCATGTTGAAATTGGTCAAAATATAGAATTTCAAATTTTCGGTTTCGGTGTATGACCAATGGAAGAGCTACAACATGGGGAGTAGATACTTAGAATGTTGTTTTGGTTGTTTTTGAATGATTTTGAGCCCAAATCAGGCCAATTGAAGATAGGGAAGTACTCTTTTCCAGAACTCATTTTGGGGTCGCCGCACAAAAGTGAGATCTTTTTTTGTCTATATCCAGATTGCCCTAATTTTTGGCGTGAAGTTAGTTCCATGTATGAACTTAAACTTAAACATGGTAACCCAAAACGTTTTTCCGATTTCCAAAGTTATGTCATTTTTGGTCCGCCCGACCGCTCTGCACCATGATGAAGACCAGCAATGATGTCGTCTAGATAAAGTTGTAGAGCATGATGGTAGCTTTCTTTCTAAAAAAAGAACGACCTTCTATCTTCATTTCAAACGAAGTTATGATCATTTAAGTGGCCCCGATTTGAATGTCGAAAAGTGATAGTACCAAGTTTGGCCTTCAGAATCTCGAAGATGACGACCGATATCAAAATTCTGACGACGCAGTTTGAAAGTGCATCATTTGAAATATTTACTACCAAAATTATAGCGGGATAAGATAAACTTGAATCCTACCGCCGCTAACCCACCTAAAATGGTCGATTCTCTCGCGATTCGCCTCATATGTGCATCTAATACACATAAAAATGGCTGAACTGAGCAGTTCCTAATGCTAAACGCTGAAGATAAAGAAACAAAGAGAATATGAGAGCATCGAAAAAAGAGAGTAAGAGCTATTTATGCTATCAAAATGTTTCAGATTGTATGATTCAGGGAGAACATGATCTAAGAAGTCCAATCACAATCACAATAAACATGTGCGAAAAAAAAATTGCATACCTTACCATAAACTGAAAGCTTTTTTGTCTGGCACGTTCGTTTCGAACGAGATTTTGATAGTATGTCCCCATCCGGAATACAAGGTCATTACACGAAAAAGATTTCAGAAATTTCATGAAGAAAAATTTTTACGAGCAAAAAATAGGTGTTCGTTGACTTTTCCGTTTGTCCACAGTTTGCCATTGGCGTTGGGTCAGATCCTGTGTCAGACTTATGATTTCATCGGAAGATGGATGAAAATCATTGATAGCGTACTACTGCAGTAACCAAAGTCTACAGTAACCCAGTTCGGTGGGTCAGACGTTGGGTCAGATTCATGATTTCGTCGGATGATGAATGCAAAACATCAATATCGAAATCCTACAGTAACCGAGACCTACCGTATCCCGTGGCGCTGTGTCAGATGTAGGGTCAGATTCACGATTTCCTTGTCCGATTAATGTAAAACGTCGATACCGTATCCCCACCGTAAGCCCTTACATTCGTACAGACGCGGCAAGAGAACCATGATTTTGCAGACATTATCCCACGTGAATTATTTTCAAAATTTTCCGGGTACATCTTCTATCGTTTGGAATGACGTAGTTGCCCACTAGTTGCAAATAACCTTAAATTCGAAAATATTTATAAGTAGGATTCAACGATATCAATGACAAATGAGAAATTGTCTGTGACACAATTACAGTATTTCATAGACGGAAGAAGTCTACTTTCGGCCAAGCCTTTTCTGGCCTTGGAAAGACAAGTCTTGGAAAGACAAGAGGTGTTTAAAGAAGGAGTAACACGAAAAATCGATTGTACATGTGGTATAGTGGTTGTCGTAGAGGACAGAAATCCGATGAGAAATCACTTTATTCGAAGTGACACAGAGGACTCTATCTCGAGATATGAGAATGAGAAGATCGGGCCTCAGCGCAGGCGGAGCGCGCGTATTTGAAATGAATGAGAAAAACAGCAACAACGAATGCGCCTATCTGCATTCGAACCCACGTAGATTGCGCTTGGCGCGCAGGAGTTACCCACTGCGCTATGATCACCGTTGGTTCAGGCTGAGGTGAAATATTATATCTACCTAACACGCTCATCAGAATGCATTAACTTCTCATCTCTTATTCGTGTTACACCTTCTTTAAGTGCAAGTCTGGAATGAACTAGAGCAAATGGGGAAAAAAGAGAAATGAACGTTCCTCTTACAAATCAATGGGTTCAGAATTTAACATTTCCTCGGACAATATCCTATTAGATCGGCGATTTCTACTTAGAGAAGAGAGTCCAAGTCAATATACAACGTAAGACGATTAAGACCAGATGAGGAGAGGAGAGTAATCCAAGGCAATCGGCGAAAACATTAATACATGTTCAGGAAAAGAATAGATGGAAGTCTAGAAGTTAGATCCACAAAGGGGCTGTTAACTGTCTGACTCGCTGCTAGAATAAGGGAAGAATGGGCGAGGAATTATGCGGCGATCTCTACGAATCCATGATAAAATCAGGATGGAGGAAAATACAAATTGTGCATGGCATTTTTCTCCTTCAAACACCGATGTGGCAGTTGTATTATTCTTATTTATTGGACAATATTTTGTATTTACGTCTTTTGTAGGAAATTATTCATGTGATATGCACTGCAGGTGCGGTACAAATTTGGGAGTGCAGGTCTAGATATTTTATCCTTAACGTATCGGTGGCATCTGGAGAGATTGGGCGTGATAGAACGCACTGATTGATTGCCTAATCGATTAACAAAATGGGAGCAGTACTTATTAGACCTGAATTAGTCATCGATCATTCTATGAATTGTCGTGAAATATAGCCTTTTGCGTAATATTGAATAAAATCTCCAGACTTCCTCACCATAATATCGTAATTATATGTGATTGACTTTATTAGAATTTCTCAGACTAGTCTAATGCTGTCAACAGTGGTTGCCAGAACATTCAATATAACTGAAATCGTGCCACTACTTGCTCCTACAATATAATTGTCCTCTCTCCAATTATTTCTCCTCATTTGAACTGCGACCATAGAAATCATTCTCTCTCGGCATTGTCCGCGACTGAGCGCATGCCACTACTTATTCCCATATACAATTTTCTCTTTTTTTTTCTGAACATATGTTATCAGTGTGTGCACAGAAAAGATCGCTTCATCAGTGATATTTGAATTATATTCAAAAAGCACGCAGATCCATCCATGTGCTCGATTGTATTTTATTGTCACTATGTCGTTGGAGTGGTTTCCATTCTCTTCAATGCCCTTCTTCTCTTCATTATCATTCAACGGACTCCCCCGTCATTCAAGTATGTCTTTAAATATCAACAGTAGTTGTTGAAGGAAATAGTAATGTCCGGGGTGTCCTGACCCTACAGTGAGCTTTCTAGATGACCACGAACATTGTAACACGCACATATAAATTTCAGACAATATTCAATCCTGCTAATGGAGCAATGCGTTCTCGAGTTGTTCTCTTCCTTCTGTAATATTGTTTCAATGCAGAGGTGTTCCATTCTCGAGTACTTCCTGATCTCTCAATGTTTCAGGTTTATCCCAATTAGCTCCACTACTATCTTTGCCTCTCTTGGCGTATGTAACCAAGTTTCTGCGAGTTTCTGTTACTATTGTGAGTTAATATCCCTTGTTGGCCATTGAGATCATAATACTTTATAAAAAAAAATAATAATAATTTATCTACGCCCGTTTATCTATACCATGAAAAACATAATTAATTAATGATTGTAGATGGGGGGACTCAAAAAAATGGAAAAAAATAGATTTTTAAATGTGTAATCAATGATCAAATAGCTCTTTTGAGTCCACACGCTCACAGTTTGTTTCTACTGTTGCGCTATTTTCGTCACATTTTCTCAGCTGGTATTCAGGTGGGCATGCGGTGATATTTATAGAATAAAATGAGTAGTCATATATTTCCTGAATATGCACGGAATCAAATTATCGGCATGTATATTCATAAAATGGATGTAGTTTCTATGATTCCCTGAGATTTTGTCAGATACCTGATACTCCACTCTGACGGAAATATGAGAGTGGAGTGGTGGTGCTTTCCATTCACGGCAGGTTGTGTTGCGATGCACGTAAGCAATATTAAATATTTAGTTATTTTTTTCATTTTAAAAATTTGCTCCTTTTAGATTAACGCTTCACATAATCAAACAGAAACGGAAATTCTGGAAGAAATCGTACATAGAAAATTCCCAGAATTTTCGGAATTGCCAATTAACGGTAAATTCTTTCAGATTGTATGATTCAGGGAGAACATAATCTAACAAGTCGGAGAACATAACAAATAAGGATGTGCGAATAAACAAACATCATGCAGGTCACGACTCGTTCTCCATCCCTGTCGTCATCGTCAACTGTTTTTACCTCATCTGTGAGTTGCTATTTCACCCAAAAATCTATCAATCTAAGCAGTAGCAGTAGTTATTTTTAAGATTCCATTAGTGTCTCGTTTCGAAGCATACGAAAGACGTTTTTCTCTCTGTCACAGCACTCACATCGTCGCCATCCAAATATAGTTAGAGCTCGAGAAGCGATACCACGCTATCTTCATTTAAAAATCTCTCTTGCCATTCTAGCGGCCGAGGGAGTGCGGGAAAAGAAAAGAAGGAAGACCGTTTATTGAACTCTAGTATCAATGCAGGCCTTCCATCTCTGTGGTCGACTACATTCTTGCTACGATCAAAAATCCTCACATTACTTGAAGGCCAAGTAAAAATGTCCCAAAGGTCTAAATTGTTGCAGAAAGCATTCGTCAAGGTAATTTTAGAAGTTAACCGCAAATCTATTTACCCAGACAATTTCTATAGCATTCAGCTTAATGGTAGAAAGCCAAAGTCGCAAAACAAGTAGACGTTCAAAATAGTGATTATTCGGGTTTAGAGTGTGACAGTCCAAGCTTGTCTCTCTCTCCTCGCCCTCTACCCTTCATTCGCCTATTTCATCGGCCAATTAATTTCCATTCACGAAGAAAACTTTCTCGACGGATGCTTCTTCGTACGTTCATTTTTTTCTCTCAATTATTCATAGTTTAGCATATATGATTTTTGCGTAATCGTGATTCAAATCGATTAAAAACTGTCTCTTATAACAGTTGTAAAGTTATTTTCTAGTCATTTTCTATTTCCCTCCTTCCAGTTCCTTCAGCTACAGTTCGCTATCACTCCACTCGTGACTATTTACTACATTCCCAACTATCGACGGTGAGATGTAAACTATCAGGTTGACTAGAAAGTTTTGTCGTATTTTTCGTATTTAAACTTTTGCTCACTAATAGAGTTCAAAAGGATGCATGCTCTAAGTACTATAAGGAATGCTAGGGATAGTTCCCTGATACAAATTTATACCGTTACGGATACCACACTGTCAATGTTATGAGATCTATGATTCGAACAATTTGACCAACTGCATTTCAACGACTCCCGATCTTAGATTTCCTGCTCATCTTAGAAGTTAACTAGACCCGCGAGCAAGTGATAGTTGGAATGAGCAATTGTCAAGGAATATGCCAAGAGCAGTAGAACGTATTAGTCGTAGCAGGCCATCCCAGAAAATGAAGATCTTGTGGGGAAGGCACAGGGCATGTTGAGTGGGAGGATGAAAATATCACGTCATGGATGGGTCCTTTCGATTTGAAGCTTGAAATTGTGATAGTAGTGAACACAGACAATATACAAGATATCCATATATAAAGTTGGGGAATAGTATGAATAGTATCAGCGCGTTTTCGACATATCTGGTAGAAGGATGGTATTTTTGATCATCGAAAATGGTGTTTGAAATAACATACTGCCTACCAAGCAGCAAGATCATGTGATTAATTATGCTCATTTTTTGCGTAATACTTTTAGTAATCATCTCATATAGTAGCATTGTCTAGGCAAATTGAAGAGCGGACAAAGGACAAAGTCAGGGAATGGACAAAGTCAGAGACACGTCCAACATTGTGTTTTTGTCATAATCTTGGTTTCAGCCAAGAAAAGATTTTTCGAATTTTCTCACGTTTCCGAATATCTCAAGTCCATGATTTAGGGTGGGATGGTTGTCCCCAACAGTGATGGAGAGATCGCGCATAATATGGTTGAGGCCATAGCTGTCCAGCAGTGGCGGCGACCTCGAGACCATGAACCCCGGGTCATGGTTTTTTTGGCAGGTGGTGGGGAAACCACAGTCGTTGAAGATAGACCTAAGGTACCATAACCGTCGTCATGTACATCGACACGACTGGTATTTGTCGGCTACCGTAACCCACACTACCGTAACCTGAGTGATGTGGGCACAACACGATGTGGTAAAACATACCCTAGACGGATCAGGAAGGCTCGTCCGGCATACCGTAATCTAGTTACAGTAACCCAAGTACAGTACCATAGCTAGCAAACGTGAGCTGACTTATTTTTTTTTTTTAATTTCCATGCTTTCCATTCATGGTTGCGCCCCCCCCCCCCCAAAAAAAAAGGGGGGGGGGCGCACCATCGTATAGGGGGTCATGGTCGAAAAATCGATGGTAGGTCATGGGTAGGTCAAGATTAAATACTGTACCAATCAATAGTACAGTACTTCCTGATACCGTATATAGCTACCGTAACCCTGATTACCGCGAACTGATTTTTTTCAAAAATTGAAAATACCGTACCCTAATTAAAAAATCAAACTACCGTAACCAATCGATAGTACAGTACCACCGGATACCGTATCCCACTACCGTAACCTCGATGATCGCGAACTAATTTTATTTTTAAGATGTCCTTGTGACGTGCACAATCGGTCTGGTGTCGTGAACGATCAATTGTACAGTACCCAACTGACTACCGTAACCCAGTTCCTTGGGTCAGATCTAGTTCCTTGGGTCAAACATTTTTCTAAAAATTCTAAATCATTTTATAAAAATCCTAAATCTATCATAAATTGGTGCTACACTAATTAGAGTTACGGTAGGATACTTCAAAATAATTTTATTATATATTTAGAATTTTAGAAAAATGTTTGACCCAAGGAACTAGATCTGACCCAAGGAACTGGGTTACGGTAGTCAGTTGGGTACTGTACAATTGATCGTTCACGACACCAGACCGATTGTGCACGTCACAAGGACATCTTAAAAATAAAATTAGTTCGCGATCATCGAGGTTACGGTAGTGGGATACGGTATCCGGTGGTATTGTACTATCGATTGGTTACGGTAGTTTGATTTTTTAATTAGGGTACGGTATTTTCAATTTTTGAAAAAAATCAGTTCGCGGTAATCAGGGTTACGGTAGCTATATACGGTATCAGGAAGTACTGTACTATTGATTGGTACAGTATTTAATCTTGACCTACCCATGACCTACCATCGATTTTTCGACCATGACCCCCTATACGATGGTGCGCCCCCCCTTTTGGGGGGGGGGGCGCAACCATGAATGGAAAGTTCATGGAAATTTTTTAAAAAAAATAAGTCAGTTCACGATTGCTAGCTATGGTACTGTACTTGACCACGGTTATGGTACCTTAGGTCTATCTTCAACGACTGTGGTTTCCCCACCAACTGCCAAAAAAAACCATGACCCGGGGTTCATGGTCTCGAGGTCGCCGGCGGCGTGGACAGCACTGGTTGAGGCCACTGTTTGCATCTAGTCGAAGACGACGAAGGTCTATTGAGGTAGATCAATCTGCTCGAACCTAATCTAATTGCTCTACCGCCATATTATCGACATGGTTCAGCCAACATAGCGCAGTGGTAGAGAGGGGATATAACTCTGATACACGCTAAATCTTGCCGTTGGTTTGAAAGCGGAGAAAAATAAGAATATAATTATGTCGTGAAAACAAGAGCACTCCTTGAAGAAATTGTGCAATTATCTGGTCTAAACTGATTGGCATTACAAAATCTAAAACATATTTAAAACACACCTGTGTACCCCTCCTTAACTTGAAAAATAGGGCGGCTTATATCGACAGAGAAATGAGAACGAACGGATTGAAGTGAGACCACTAAATGCGACAGAACTTTCTAGTCAACCTAATAGATGAAGAGCAATAGATAGCTTACACGGATATCGAAGCAATGAGACAATAAAAAATACGTGTCCTTCATTTTAGTGCGGTCCGACACATTGTGGGTCTTCCGAGTGAATCTTCCCTGGGGCCGAATACCGTTTCATTCAGTCCCGTCACGACTGAGAAGATCATTGACCTGCAGATTGGACGGTAGTCTCCATTATTGTATGAAGATGTTCGTAAATGTGTTTGCCTATCACCTTTCTGTTTGAAATGAAAAGAAATGGAATATTTTTCTCCGAATATATTCTGTCCTAGACTGAATTCGAATAAATCTACATTTGATCGTGTGTTTTTCGTGCTCTGTCGCATAATGTTACAAAGCGAGCTTCTCTAACTCGCCATCCTTAGAAATGAAGCGATAACGATCGTTCCGCATGTGAAGAACTTAGTCGAGAGGTTCACCTAATCTTCCTCCATACCTTTCCTATATCTTCGTACATATCCGAACGCAAAGGAATCCCTTAAGTAGCTATTTCGAAGATATTTATCGCATCACTTTTTTTTTAAATAAACATTTGTATATCCAGACTAAACTCTGTACAAGTTCTCTGCGTTCTCTCGAAGTCGATTCCCTCGAATCTCGGGAATCTCTTGAGTGACGTCAGCACGAGATCGATGATGTCACCCATCATCGGTCCCCATTCATCAGGGACGAGAATGGTCGGAGAGGAGAAGAGATTCCTGAAAGTTTCAATATGGCTACGGTTTTAAAGATTACAAAAAATGAGCTCATAAACATCATACCAATAGCGCATATTAGCGCTTGGAAAATTGTTGATACCTATTATATTTTTTACCTGAGCGCATCGTAATCAAATTGTTCCGGATCAAAGGAGTTGGACGAGAGTGAGTTGATCAAGTCGAGAATCACCTAAACAAGTGATTGATGCATCTAAATACTTTTCATAGCGATTATGCTGTGGCTCAACAAAGGAATGTTATAAGTTATGCATTGCTTACCGTAGCTTCAGCTGTAATGGGTTGCTGATTGTACTGCGTCCAGCAAGGTTGTTCATGAATCTGTTCATGAAAATGGTGACCCTGCGGTTGTAAGGACTCCAGAAAGTGCTGCTGTTGGTATTGACTGTGCATATTATGCTTATGAAGAGGCTGATGCGGTTGGAACGGCTCCTGATAGTGATGATTCTGCTGGTAGTCTTCATGCTCCTTGTGAGGATAAGTCTGAGGCGAGGCCGGTTCGGAGTCAGAATGTGAGGAGGAACTATCTGAAATCATCCGATGATAATGATGATCATGTTTGCGATATTCAAGCACCGAATATTATGATCTTTCAGCTCAATTTTTTGTGACCATTTTTGTTCTCCACTCAATTCTAGGTGTAAGTTGTTCAGACATACTTCTCCTGTTATGAAGGAACGGATTGGAAACCCGTTTCCCTGTTATGAGGGAACGGATTGGAATCCGTTCCCTCATAAAAGCTGTATGGGCAAGACATCATAGAAGGCTACTCACCAATCACTCGCTCCTCTCTCATGATCTCATTGAGTTCCGCGTCGATTCGCTTCCTCTCGCCATTCAAAGTGCACGGTTCGCACGGGCATAGGGAATACGGACAGGGAGTGTGGTGCTGAAACGAGAATCATTAGTCATCGATTTAGTTCGCGAAAAAAAATGATGCGTTTCATAACGGGGAAAACTTTAGGGTACGATGTGTTTCACTTGTCGAACAAGAAAATAACGTTTCTACGATTATCACTGTGTGTATTTTCTCAAAGGTAACAAAAAAACAATAAAAAATAAAAACCTTCTTGATAACGAGGATGCCGTGATTGCGACACCGCGCGCACGTATAGCGACAGTCGCGATCCTGAATATCACGATAGTAAATAACAATTTTTCGATAATGAAAACCGAAAAATGGATTGGAAATTTGAAGGGAATTTCAAGTGCTTAGAGCAAAATTAACTAACACTGAGGCTGTATTCGATTTTCTGCTTTCTTCCCAGCCTGACGAGTTTGTTCGCAACGCTGCGACGACTGTCGATAAGATGACACTAAAATTGCAAATGCATACTTCATAGAACCAATTCCAAGTTTACATATTGGACAACCTTAAAGAAGGAGTGTCAGCAAAATTAATTTTTTGACGCTGTCATAACCATGACATAGACAATGATCCAACGATCATAGCGCGAACTAAGAGGATAGGCAAAGGTCAATCGCATAGCTCAGTGGTAAAGCAGTCGCCGCGTAATCGGAAGGTTGCGGGTTCGAATCCAACCAGTTTTTGAAAAATCTTCAAGATATTTGAATTCCCGCACGTCCCTTCCCTTCAAGCCCTCCTTGGCATTCTGCCAACTAATGATAACTCGGTTCAAAATGGAGATACGCATTTGAAATTTTCATAATCTCTTATGGTTGTACAAAGGTCGGTCATGGTTATGACAACGTCAAAATTTCAACTTTGCTGACAGTCCTTCTTTAATCAGATCGCATAGATGCGCACAATAATAGAAACATACGGTCAATGTTGACGAATAAATGCAGCGAAAGAAGCAAATCCTCACTTTTCTACACTCGCATTTGCTCCTGGGACAGTCATGCGAGCTGTGCGATTGCGATTCACCGTGCAGCAGGCATTTCATGCACTGAAAACATTTTCGAGAACTATCTAGAATCCCACCCCTTCCATCTTCTCTTCCGCCAGTTCGACACTTTCCGATCTCAAGTCAACCAAGACTCCAATAAGATATATATTGGATAGCGGCCACTCTCCCGCTCTCGAGGCCCCCTCCCCTCGAATATCTCTCTCGCGCGACTCGAATCGGAAGTGATCGTCTCCTGCCCCCCCCCCACGCCTCTCCCCCATACGTTTCTTTTCTTCTCTTCCCTTATCTCGCTATCCCCTCTCATTCTCGCACATTTCTGTAACTGATGAAGCACCTACGTGGTGTACGATAAATAAAATAAATAAAATAAACATATTTGGCCCAGCCATCCTACTAATTCGTGAATTTGTCCGGTGGAATTAGGCCAGTCGCAAGATGTTCGTACTTTGGGCTACCTCTTTAGCACACGGGATGTGTATCACTTTAGAACTTGCCATTTTAGAACTCTACAGGTAAAGGTAAAGGTACATCCCGTCTTCGAGACGGGTGAACACTGCAAGGTCAGTGTCTCCATAGAGGGTGAAAATTTAGCTGTTCCCCACGAATCATCAGTTCATACACAAAGAGTTATAAAATTATTATTTCTAAAGTGATACACCCCCTTAGACAATGTCTTACCACTGGACCCGGCAGAGAGAGTGTGCAGAATGAATAGATGATTACCCAAATGTCGAACTCTAGTCAAAAGATGAGCAATATCACGAAATATAAAAGTGTACATTAAAAATAAATACTCACACGCCTTGGATTCATCTAGCAGTCGAAATGAGATCACTCCCTCGGAGCTCGCCGAGAGTTGCTAGTGCTAGGCGAGGGTTTAGATAACCATCTCCACTCCTCAGGGGGGAATAGTCTTACTCTCTCCACACGACACGTTATCTCGTCGATCAGAGAGATCGCGAGAGTGTATGATTTGGAGAGAGAGACCGTTGCCCCTACTCTGTGAACTCAATCTTCTCATTCCATCTCTGCGGAGTGGATGAAACGAATCGATGACCTATTGAAAGGGAAAGCAAGTTGGAGCTTTATAGATTTGAATTTACGCAATGTTCAAAAGTGGTTCACTTGTCGTGTGCATTTCACCTCTACCAGCCGAGGGTTGTGTCATGAAGGGATAAAATACGCAGGGATGGATACCAAGAAATGAGCTGGGCAGAGTAGCAAGGATGAAGCCCAGAAACCTTAATGTTCGTAATCGATAATCTCTGAACAAATACACAAGGAAAAAGGAACTATTCCGATGATTAGCCACTCACGCTCTGAGGAGTCATCTAACTCTCTCCAAACCACACGCTCTCTCGTCGATCAGAGCGAGCGAGAGAGTACATGAAATGAAGAGATACCATTGCTACGCGTTCTATATCATTAGCTCATAATGGCACTAGGCCGGATGAGAACTATGACGTCCGCCGCCTTTGATACATCAAACGTGTTATGACTTCATAATTCTCATACGACCTAGTGCCGCTCATAATTCGAGAGAGTTCGAAGTTCGAACTGTAGTCGTAATTGGTCTATTTAAATTTGCACTTTGTATTTGGTCAATATGAGAGTGATTTCTCCATTCACTCTTCCTCTTTTCCTCCATCGCGCGCGGTCAACTCGATGATACGAGGGAATACGTTCGTTATTTTTCTATATTTCCTTCATTTTTTTCTGGATTTCACTTTCCATTCAGCCTGCTGTTCAATCTCCTCCTCTTTATCCTCCACCTCACTACTCCTTTTTCTTTCCCTTGGGATAAGGAACCAGTCGGACCGTGTCCAGATAGAACCGTGAGATTTGTGTCATAAATTTTTTTTTATTAATCTTGTGATTATCAATGGGGGAGATCAATGTTGAATAAAACAGGTCTCTAGGTGTGAAATGTCGCATTATTCCAGGTTTGCGTCATATTTTTCGAAGATTATTGTTTCATAGATTCACAAGAGCACGAATGGGGTGAGAAAGGTGCGGATTTTCATGGATGAATTCGCCCTTCCTGAGAGAAGAGATCAAATGGCTAAATTCCAGCGCTACTATAAAATTTGTTCAGAAAAAAAAGATGATACAGTATGTTTTAGTGCACGTCTCATGTGCATTTGAAAATCCCAATGACCGTGCCAAAATTCTGGAACAATATGTTGATGGTAGAATCCTGCTATGGTTGCAGGTGTCGTCTGGACGAATGGACCCCGGAAGGAGTGCTCGGGCGAAGACCAGGATAGGATATACGCAATGCTGCTTTTCGAGTTAGTGATCGTTGTAAAACATATCATACTATCAGGAGGGCTAATTAATCCATATATTTATTCTACACACATATTACAGCTCTCCAATTCACATATGAGAGAACATATTCATTTTGAATACGGAATTCGCATTTCAGTCAGATGGCGAAGTGTTTTTTTTAGTGCGAGATGTTTATTGTAAAGCTCAACAATTATTAAATGTTGATGAAACCCCGATAATAATTTCGCAATCGTTAATCGATCTATATGACGCGCTGCAAACGGTACCGACACTAATCATGCAAGAATGTCTAAATTCACAAAGTTTAACTTTTCACGCCACGGCTCGTTAGGGCAATGAAGGCGAATAGTTGAAAGACATGCGACGGATCACTGTATCCCTTGCTCTCGATTTATTCAAACCACCAAAATTTATTCTATTTTTCACTGAGAGAGTTTCTTAACGGAGACATCACGTTGATAAAGACAGGGAGAAGCCCTCTTTCGCAGGCCGAGAGCGCGCTAACTGCGCCGGGTTAGAGTGAGGGCAGAGATCGCGCGATGGGTGCGTTGAAGATCTGCATTTAACGAGCCGTGACGCTGTCATAACCATGGCCTAACTTTCCTCAACCACAAGAGATTCGCAAAATTTCAAATTTGCCAAGAGCCCTTCTTTAAAGGAGACAGAAACGAGAGAATCACTCTCTCGCCGCGCGCGTTCTCTCACTCTGTCCCTCAGAAATGTACCTGATTTCCATGGATGGCAATCGGAAAAGTTGTGATAACTCAATTCAGAGCAGAGATAGAAACGTGACATTTTCAGAATCTCTTATCTATGGGGAAATCTAGACAATGGTAAAGGAATAGTCATTGTTTTAGTTTTGCTTTTACTCCTCCTTTGCTACATATACAATAAACTGAAAGGGTTTTTGTCTGGCGCGTTCGTTTCGAGCGAGATTTTGATAGTATGTCCCCATCCGGAATACAAGGTCAGCAGACGAAAAAGATTTCAGAAATTTCCAGAAGAAAATTTTTTACGACCAAAAAATAGGTGTTCGTCTGTGAGTTTGTCCACAGTATCCCATAGTGACGTTGGGTCAGATCTTGTGTCAGACTCATGAATTCATTAGATGATGGATGGAAATCATCGATGCCGTACTCATATCGTAAGCGAAAGCTACCGTAATCGCTACCGTAACCCGTGGCCGTGGGTCAGACGCTGTGTCAGATTCATGATTTCGTCGTAAAATTTGTCGGAGGATGGATGAAAATCATCGATACCGTATTACTATCGTAACCAAAGCCTACCGTAACCCAGTGCGCCGGGTCAGACCCTGAGTCAGATTCATGATTTTGTTAGATAATCTAAAGAAAACGTCGATTTTGATATTGGGACGGGCGCGGCATGGGAACCGTGATTTTCCCGGCATCAATAGGGGATAATTTTCTAAATATTTCGGAAACTTTTACCTTTAAAAGAGGCTTAGTTGCCCACTAGTTAAACACTCTAAATTAGAATGAAATCAAATGGACACGATTAAAATGCGAAATTCATGTTTAAAAGGTGACTGCCCGAATTCTAACTTTAAATTTGGAACCAAATTTTTGTGAACCGGCTTCTAGGAAACGCCGAATGGGAACTGTCCATTTCGGAACTATTCTTTTCGGAACCGCCGTTTCGTAACCGTACATAGCGAGGTCACCCTATCGATTTACCCTGTCGAAAAGTAGATCGCAGGTCATGTAAGACCATCAAATGAGAGAGGGGAGAGATTAGAAGAGGATATAATGCAGAGTTGATTGGTTATCATATAGAGAGTGCCGAAACTGCATATGCAGTTATACGATCGAGAGAAGCATGAAATAACCGAAATATGAAAAAAAAGTTGTGACATTCTTTGGGAAAAGTGCATTTCCTTTGTTTTCTATTACTCGTTTTCTATTTGAGAGCTTCAAATCGAATTAACTATTCTCATACAAATCATGAAATGATATTTTCAGATTGAACTCATTGAAAAAATGGAAGATATCGGTACAATCTAAATGGAAGAAAATTAATGAGATAACGTAGTTGCTGATTAAAATATTCTTTGAGATAGTTCCCTTCTAGATTCACTTCTGCTCAGTGGAATTTTAAGTTTCCCAGTAGATCCCAAGCTATATTCACTTGGAAATCGAAGGGTAAACAATTGCTAGAGCATTAATACTCTGACAATTTTAAGATGGAAAAAGTACAGTGGAGCAGGACCCTCCTATGGGCACAGAAGATCGCTGGAGCTATTCATATGCGTTCGAAATCACGGAAGAAAATGGACATGTGCAATGTGATGTTTCGATTTCACAAAAATGCGATTTTTACAGACTCTTTTCGATATGTTCCGCGATTCTGAAATTGAATACGAATATATTGGCTAATATAAAATTCGGAAAACTGATAGTCAGTTTTTTACCCAAGAACTCGACAAAAACTGTAAGTTTAATACACATAGTTTAGTTCCGTCAAGAAATGAGTTTCAGTGATATGCGAATTTTCTGAAGTAAAAAATCATTGTTCCGAAGGTTGTGAAAAGGTTGCGTAACACCTATAATTGTGCTAATAATAGTCTAATTGTAGATATCCTACACATGGAGTCAAAATATAAATGCCGTATCATTTCCCTCTTCTACTCTCTGGTTAGTAGAGTTCGAGAAATGAAACCACGGTCTCTTCATTCTACACACTCCCTCGTCATTCCACCGGTCGAGAGAGTGTGTAGAATGAAGAGACGGTGACCCGGATTACTAACTCTACAGGCTAGACTTTTTAAATGGCAAAGATCAAAGATCATTTTCAGGTTTCGAGATCCCCAGGTCGATGGAGATAAAGGAGAGCCAAATTGGGTGAACATACAAGAGTTGAGATGCAAGCAAGGAAAGTGGGAGATACAAGCCCAAAGCCTCTCAAGTAAGATAATTACAACATTCAGTTGATTTGCAACATTATTTTACAGGTGCATTAGCGCTGGCCAGCAAGATGGATTTGAAGTGCGTCTCGGACCCGAGTGAGAACCATTTAAGAGACCTTCCACGAGAGAACGTAACAACTGAGCAGGGGTCCACGGATGGCTAAAAACTCAATAATTCCCAAACTTTTTTTCTGGCGTGTAGGCCCCGAGTGCTGATTGACGGCCGCAATATCTAAGGTTGGGGGTCGATTTTAAAAATGTTTCAGGTACCTCCCATTGTTGGGGTCGAAAAAGTCGATATCTCAGAATGACACGTCGTATATATTTTCAGGTGTATTTTCACTCGTAGAAACCCAATTTCGACATCGGAATGCTAAAAAATGCGAAATAAAAAAGTTGTGGTCAAAAAACGCATTTTTGACCATTTTTTTGCGATTTTCATAAATTTATAAATTCGAGCGCAGATTTCAATTCGATTTTTAGAATCTACACATGAAAATATATATCATACTAGAAAATCAGATTATTAAAACTGATGATTTTTGAGATATGACGCTCCAAATTTCGATTTTGGGACCATTTTGCCAAATATGCTTCCATGTCGAATGCTTAATTTTTACCCCCTTCATCTCAAATAGCCTCAAAACGTGTATGAATGACTAGTAGTATCATTTGAATCATTCCCAATGAAAATAAGACTACCTAAAATGGAATTTTGGAAAACCCCAAAATTGGAATTTCGAAAATATCCAAAAAGTTTGAAAAATCGTAACAACTCTAAAACATTTTTTCGAGTGTTCTCTTATGAAAATTCGGTTTCTACGAGTGAAAATACACCAGAGAACATCTTTTTCTCACGATTTTGAGAAGTCGATATTTTTGGTCTCGACGGAGCCCGAAAAAAAATTGATTTTAAATTGTGTGTTGGTTATGCTCTGATGACGAGAAAATATGATGATTATGTCCAATTTAGACATTCTGAAGTGATTTCGGCCAATTAGAGAAGCAGGCGATAAAATTGAGCGTTCGGCATGAAAGGATGTTTGGCAATTTGCTCCCAAAATCGAAATTTGAAGCGTCATATCTCAAAAATCATCATTTTTAAAAATCTGATTTTCTAGTATGATATACATTTTCATGTGTAGATTCTAAAAATCGAATTGAAAATCTGCGCTCGAATTTATAAATTTATGAAAATCGCAACTTTTTTATTTCAATTTATTTCGCATTTTTTAGCATTCCGATGTCGAAATTTGGTTTCTACGAGTGAAAATACACCTGAAAATATATACGACGTGTCATTCTGAGATATCGACTTTTTCGACCCCAAAAATGGGAGGTACCTGAAACATTTTTAAAATCGACCCCCAACCTTAGTTATTGTGGCCGTCAATCAGCACTCGGGGCCAACACGCCAGAAAAAAAGTTTGGGAATTATTGAATTTTTAGCCATCCGTGGACCTGCTACGTTCTCTGGTGGAGGGTCTCTTAAGAATACAATAAATTTCTAAGTTTTTTTGAGATGTTGAAAGTCTTTTGAAGTAATATAAATTTTCGCAGCAAAAACTAGTCATAATATTCAGAAACTATGAAATACTAATTGAAATTTAAAATGAGATATGCATTGTAGAAAGTTCTACTGCCGACAGTTTGAGTGCGGGAGCGATAATTGGGATTTGCATCGGAGTAATTGCATTGATTACTGTGATTCTGGTGAGTCTTCCGAGGTCTTGCGCTATCCCCTTTAGCTTGCATTGTTCTCTTGAAAAGTTCATCTACATGCCTTCCTAAACTGAAGTGGATGACAGTTCGGCATTGCTGTATACCAGAATGATAGGGGGGAGGGACAGAATGAGGGTAGTAACTATTGCTATATTTCACTATCACTCATAAATACCAATCAGTCACTGTCTCCTCCTCGAATTTTTGGGGTGATACCACATTACCATATTCTTAGTAGTGCCAATGGCCAAATTCTTTTTCAGTTCGGTGTGATCTACTTGAGAAGACGATATTATCGGAACCGCGCGATCAGAAATACGGGCATAAGTTCGTATTTTCTTTGTTTCTTGCACACTCTTCACGGATAGAATCATTATTTAGTAATCATTTGATAATGCAAAACAAATAAAATTTTCAATAATA
Source organism: Pristionchus mayeri (assembly GCA_036245805.1). Lineage (NCBI taxonomy): Eukaryota > Metazoa > Nematoda > Chromadorea > Rhabditida > Neodiplogasteridae > Pristionchus > Pristionchus mayeri. The sequence goes on from BTRK01000003.1 coordinate 33,694,709, forward strand.
ATGCTTGTAGGTCTCGCTAGTAAAAGGTCGTCCAAGAAAGTATGGAGTGGAAAGAGCGGAAGCAAGAAAGAAAGTGCTCGAACTCCCGGAGATTCGAATACTCGAAGGCAAAGTCGCTAAGGAGATGATGGAAGATTAGAAGTAAACAAAGCACGATGACTGAAGCTTAAACCGAAACTAGTAAATATACGATAAACGATTTCTTTGAATATATTAGACGACATTTTTGCCATTGTTCAACCTGCAAACAGGTTACAGAAATAGTAATGTTATCTATGCTGAAGGCGCGTCAAAATCAAGAAAACACAATTGATTAATTATTGCGGGTAGAGGATGGGACTACAGTCATTCATTGAGGATGAGCGGGGGCTTTCAAGGAGGGTGGCTCTCCATACGCTAAAATAAAGGGTTTGTAGGATTCCCCACAATCCAATTTTACTAGCGGGGATAAGCATCAGAATATGAGAAAACAAGGCAGGACATTCCAATTTCTGTGTCAACTACAGTAGACGGACAATGAAAAAAATACGATCCCTTTTATTGACTGAACGAGAGTTGCTTGGGCAAGTAGGGGCTTCGGATAATCATTCGCTCATCCGGAGGAATCGTCTGACTCTTTCCAAGTACACCATGATCCCAAAGTAATTAATGATCTTTGGAAGGGAAGAAGGGACTCCCCTGCGTCAATGGGGATGGTCATCAACTATGGAGTAGCTCTCCAATCGGTACTGAAATGCTTAGATTTTTGGAATACTCTGATATTCAGTTTCCCCACAATCAATAGCGATATGTGATAGATATTAGGGTCGGCAAAACGATAGCGATATAACGGGCCCGCGACGTCGGGTCAGAGGAGCAGGAGAGGTAGCGGGCCCGCTACATATCGCTACGCTCGTTTTCCCGCGCTAACATGCCCCCGGTCATCTCCTAGCCGCGCGCTCTATCTTCACCGGGTTAAAAAGAGCGGAAAGAGGCGAGGGACAGGGGCAGCCTTGTCGCGTGATACGTAGCGATATGTAGCGATATGTAGCGGGTCCGCTACGTCTCGCTCTCTTTTAGCGGGCCCGTGACCTCGAAAAGAGGTGGCGGGAAGAATATCGGGCCCGTTATTATCGAATTGCCAACTCTAATAGATATGAAGTAGACAGATGATAATATTAATGCCCTGTTTGTTATCACGGAAATGGCTCCATATGTGTTTTCCCTCAATCACGTATCTCCGTTCTCCGTGGAGAACGGAGATACGTGATTGAAAATTTGTTTATATGGTTCAGAAGATTGGAAAACCTTATAAACAAATTTCCAAACTGCACGGAGAAGGGAGATAAGTGATGGCGGGAATTCACATATGAAGCCATTTCATGAGAACTAACGCTGCATAAGCAAACATTTTAATTTCTGTAAATTACAGTTGATGGATAACGAGAAATGTTATGTGATTTAAGAGAGCTTTCACGAATTTCAAAATGCACCTTGAGACGAACGACAAATTTAAACTAGTGTGTATTCTTAGGAATCAAATTCAAGATTTTGAACTGCTATTTATTCATTTATCTAAAGGTATTTACGTGAGATATGCATTTCCATTGATACTCGGGTCGTAATACATCTCGGTCAATCTTCCCGAGGCGACATTCAGTCGATAGATTCCCGGACTGGAGATCCAACTTGACGGGTCCTGTTCGGGGTTCGAGTGCGCGTTTTTGAAGATAGTTTCCATAGCTGAAATTATTGCTTTTACAAGAATGATTTGCAAATATCAACTTTGTGCTCCTGCAACCCACACCGCTTTGATAACGAATGGAGCGTTTTTGTACAAATTCTCCGTTATTTTGGTTGCGCCCTGCTTCAGTTTCAGGTACTTTGTATTGTGTGGATAATTGATTGGTTCATAGCTGTCCGCGAAATCGGAGCCAACGTATAGCAAAATGTCGGTAACGCTTGCGATCTTCTTCCTTGAGGCGTTCGCATCTCCTTGCACATATTGTTCATAAGCGAGATAAGTCAGGTCTCTAATATCATGATAGGCTCGAAAGAAGCCTTCCATATCATGTTTTCCGAATTGTTCAGTGATTCGTCCCTCTTCATTCACAATAATAAAGTTGGTATATGTGACCAGAAGACGGAAATCTTGATGTTGTTTTATGACTGAAATAATTCTCTATTTCAATCTTTCAAGAACACTTATAGTCAAGTTATTCAGTAATTAGTCGGGTGTGAAGATTAGCAGCAAGCCAAGCGCTCACGATTCGTTATGATTGCTATGCAGTGAACAGTCCAGTTTCCGCTCACTCACCCCTTGTCGTCGTATTCTGGAATACCCTTGTCGTCGTATTCTGGAATACTGTTATATTTTTTTCATATTTACATTAGTTGTGTTTTTTTCTAATTTCACTAGTAGACCAAAGAGTCAAAATTAATAAAGAATGTCACCATATGTCTGCTCTTTCATATATACGTTGCATTTTTTCATTAAACAATGTAAAAAAATAAGATTAGATACGGCTGATTGCACTTGCGAACATGCGGCTTATTTGTTGTATATTCACAACCACGTATGGTATGGAACGTTCCCGAGAGAGCAGAACAATTCTAAAAGGACGCTTACTTGGTTTCTCATCGCAGTTGGTGAGAGGGAAGAGGAGAAGGAGAGAAGCGAGAACCGCCCAGTAGAAGAACATTGGAATGGAATGAGGGGAGGAATGAATGGAGAGAGAGAGGAGAGGGACGAAGAAGTAAACAAAATAATATAGCGAAATTGATGATTAAATTGGTATTGGATAGGGGAGACAGGTAATTGCTCAGATTTCACGTACGCCAATACGTGCAGGAGTAAATATGAGATGAAATATGTGATGGGGAAATTGTCAAAATTGATATATTCAAGTGAATCTCGTGAAACCTAAGAAATTGTTTATAGTGCTTCCCTTTTATGAATTCGATTTTTTCGCGAACTTCAATAGCAGTGAGCAGATCAAACACTCTGTCCGATTAAGAGATCCGCTCCGTAAGACTCGACCATTTCGGTTACCTTGCGGACACGTTTGCCTAAGCAACGGGATCCACGGGGACTTTTCTATGGTGGGAGGAGTGTCTTAGCTATGTGTCTTGAAATTTGCCATAAATTATATAATACAGTCATTGGGTAAGTAGAGAATGTTAATAAAGGGTAAAATGGTAAAAAAATCATAATTTTTTATTGATACAAAATTGACTCAAAAGTCAAAATGCATTTCACTCGTGGTGCCCAGAAGTGTATAAAAACGTATTTAGATCAAAATCCGATCGATTCCAAATATTACTTTGATTTTTTTCGATTTTTGAAATCATTTTTGCAATGCAAAAAAGCTGTACTTCCACGCTCAGACCAATTATCCAGTGATAATGTAATGTTTATAAATTAATACTGTCTGATTTGAGTGATAGATTTTGTGAAATCGAAAAAATAAATTATTCAAAATTTAGATTATTTGAATAAGTAATGCGAATTTTGGGCATGACAGGTGGAACCCACATTGTGATTTTCTCAAACAGGTCGGGATATTATACTATATCTATGCAGAACTGGTGGGATTGGGCTTATGTTGAACGATACAATACTGCCCAAATATTAACAGATTCGAAGTTGTGAGAAGTGAATTTTTGAAACGAGCGAAATTGTGATCCATTTTAGTGCTAGAAATTATATCAAGGTACGTAATATCTGAAATTGTTAAAAGCTAATCAAAGTTGTCATTACTTTGGCGAAAATTAATTTTTAAATGTTTTAGATGATGCACTTGAAAATTTTGAAAATTATTTCCCGAAAATGGAAAATCTCCCGGGACTCGCTGCAACGTGTGTATGAAGCAACAGAGCTTAGAGTACAACGGGATTGAAAAAGCTAAGGGATTCGGTTCCAAATGGACTAGATATGCAGGAAAAAGTCAAATTTTAGTGCAAAAAGTAATATTTGGAATCGATCGGATTTTGATCTAAATACGTTTTTATAAACTTCTGGGCACCACGAGTGAAATGCATTTTGACTTTTGAGTCATTTTTGTATCAATAACAAATTATGATTTTTGACCATTTTACCCTTTATAAACATTTTCTACTTACCCAATAACTGTATTATATAATTTATGGCAAATTTCAAGACACATAGCTAAGACACTCCTCCCACCATAGAAAAGACCCCGTGGATCTCGTTGCTTAGGCAAACGTGTCCGCGGGGTGCTCGATTCTTACGGAGCGGGTCTCTTAATCAGTTCTAAAGCAGTAAAATCATAATGTTTGCTTGCACAAATAGAATGCAAACTGTTCCCATTTCGAAATATCTCTCCTATTTTGATAGCGGTCTGAATTGTTCCATTTTGGCGTCATGTAAATTCTAGTATCGTATCCTCAGTTAGTCTGATATGCTTATGATAACCGAGTTTGCTGCACTGTAAGATTGCATGAACTCAAACGTCACTTTGTAATAATCATGGCAGAAAAAAATACAAATATTTCAGAGTGTATTTTGTTAAATGTTTATCGATTTCATGTCAGTTTGTGGAAAAAAGTATTCATTCGATTATGCATCTGTAATAGTCCTTTTTCATGAGCTTCTTGCAATGTTTGGGGATCTTTTTCGAGAGAATGCGAGATGAAATCAACACTTGTTTCTCCTGAGGAGCCGCATCAATGATCTTCTTCAGAGAATAGCTCAGACCTGAAGAAAGCAATACTCTCAATGGGAAAATATTACACATATGCATTATTCGAAAAGATAAACGCAAATAAATTGTAGTTTCCCCAACCGAAAAATCCAATCATCCTGTCGATATCGTCGACAATTATATTCTTTATATTGTCCATCTTCATGGCTCCACTATTTATTAGGAACATAATTCGGGCGGGAGTTCCAATTGCAACATGGGGTACGTCGTTCTCTAGCATGTCTTTCTCGTTATTGTTCTTTCCACCCACGAAAATGCCTGCCTGTAAACTAGCTCGGTAAATTTCCTAATTGAGATACGAATTGCAAACAAACCTTGATACTGGGAAAGTATTGGGAAAATATCTCAGAATCAGAAGCAAATTGCTCAACGCTTGAACGATCTGGGCAGAGAATGAGAATTGATAGGTGCTGGGTAATATGCTCAAGTTGATTAAGCGAGGCAAGAATGAACGATGTTTTCTGGCCCGTTCAAGGCCCCGATTGGCATAGCACATCCATGCCAAGTATGGCCTTAGGAATGCACTTGCTGGACTGGAAGGTTCGACGTGATCTTTTGTCAGTGATTTGGGTTCTCACGTTTTGTTGGATGCATGATACCTTCGTGTTCAAGGGCTGTTATGAGTTGATCTTGTAAATTAAACTTCCGAAAACCGTTAATCCACTGGCTCTGGAAAGTGCTAGTTTAATTCGTAATTTTTGATTTTTATGTAGCTCTATAGTTGTATTGGGGTGTCCGGAAAGTTCGTATAATGCTTCGGAAAAAAGTCAGTTCGCGATCAAATGCAGTGATTGCGCAATCTGTTTGTCAACAATGTAATGCATCATTCTGACGTTGAGTAGTGAGAGGATTTAATCAGTCTCCTAGTTGCTACATTTATTCTTGTGATGGACTCCCATCTCTACCTCCGAGTAGTTTTACTTCATTACTACCGTCTTGGCCGATCCGTGAAGGAGGCCCACTCTGCCCTGGCCCAGTCGGAAGGAGCTGACGCCTCCTCCATACCCTTCTGCTATAAGTGGTTCTCCCGCTTCAAGAAAGGGGAGTTTGGTCTCGATGATCAACCCCGCTCTGGACGCCCTCCCTCCCTCGATCAGCCTCTCGTTCTCCGCACACTGAAGCGCAAGCCCATGGCCAGTGTGCGTGAGTTGAAGAAGGATCTCTCAGTACTCTCAGATCAACGGTGTCCGATATCCTCCATCGATCTGGGAAGAAGCCGAAACTCCCACAAGTGATTCCCCATGACCTCTCCCCCGAACAGCTGAAAAATCGTGTTCAAGTCTGTCGGGAATTACTCCATCGTAGATCCAATCTTCGATGGGTCAATTCCATCATCGCTACAGATGAGAAGTGGATCACGTACGATAACCCTGTGAGGAGACTGCAATGGGTGGATGCAGATGAGAAGCCCACGCCCGTCCCGAAGAAGGCAGAGCACGGAAAGAAGGAACTCCTCTGCTTCTTCTTCTCAGTGCTCGGTCCCATCAACTGGGAGATCCTCGCCCCTGGCACCAGCATCAATGCCGACCTCTTCTCTGAACAACTGGAAGATGTCGCGATCAGAGTCTCTCCCAGACTCCTGAACCAGGGCAAAATTCTTCTTCTGATGGACAATGCTCGCCCACATCGAGCGAAGATGACCCAGAAGAAAATGGACGAGCTGAAGATCGAGAGGATTCCCCATCCACCGTATTCCCCGGATCTCTCCCCATGCAACTACCACTGCTTCCGCTCTCTCTCTGACTTCTGCAAAGGAAAGAAGTTCAAGAATCGAGATGAAGTTCTGAGGGCTTTCGTGAACTGGGCGGTCTCGAAGAAACTCGCATTCTGGAAGAGAGGAATCGAGACCCTGCCCAATCGCTGGAGGGAGGTAGTGAGAAAGAAGGGGGCATACATTGGTCACTGAGAATTGTAAAGCATTGAATAAAAAATAAAAACAAAAAATTATACGAACTTTCCGGACACCCCAATACAATGCTGAAAGTTTAAAATAATAGCATACTACCTCAAGGTGGGTAAGTGGCAGTGGAACTGATGCCGGAATGCCCATAGAGAAACCCCCGGCCACAATCCTGGGATATGCATTTAATTTTACTTTTACTTTTGTATTTTCAGCACTATATTTATACTCTACCAATCCGTGTGGCTTCATTAAAGTATAGTTACTTATATAATTTTGCTACCGCGAATGGTGAACCGCATGTCTATAGACAGCACATATTTCGACCCAAACTCACTCGGACAAGCATTGTCTCGGTGTCCATAGGTCCGTGTCTGGATCGTACATCTCCACAGAAGTAGTGAAGGTCCACTCTTCAAAGTGCACGCATCCTCCGAAGACGAACAATTTCCCGCACATGATTCCAACGTCGAAAAGAAATCTGCAAATATATTACGCGTTCAGTACAGAAGTTACACAATCATATAACTCAGTCTAGTAGTGATTTGTCGATTAATGAAAGCAATTGCAGAAACAGAACATGTATATGGTACGAATATGATATAACTAACCTCCCGCTCCTCATATTATTCAGTGTTGTCCAAGTGTCGCTGGTAGGATCGTACCGTTCCACCGCACTCACAACTTCACGGTTAGCGAGGCTTGGGCAACAATAAAGTATTATTAGTATGATAGTAGTTGCATTGTTATTGTTATCATTATTCAAATATTGTAAGCAGTATTATGCGTTGATTCTACCCGTTAGTGATGCCAAATCGGCGCGCGCTCTCCTCGTTTCACACGTTCTCTCGCCGGTCAGACAGAGCGTATGTGAAACGAGGAGAGCGCGCGCCGATTTGACATCACTACTACACATCCATCTATTGCATGGCCGGCTCTGTATGAATTGGGTGGACAAATGAGCGAGCTGTACGGTTTCGGTGGGCAACCCGGGATTTGGGTGGACAAATGACAGAAATAAGGTTTGGGTGGACAAATGAAAGTTTGAGGAGGTACATCATTTATTCTCTCTGGGAGCATATAATAGTTGATTAGGACGCATCCTAAGTGTTCTGAATCTATGTTACCACCTTCAAGTCGAAGAGTGCTCTTCAGTCCCTCTCTGTTCTGGTTTGGTCCTCTCCTCTTTTCACTTCGTTATCTGCTTACGTTACTCGATTTTGTTATTCGATTTTGTTATACGTGTTACCGCATCACTCTATCTCAAACAGAGTAGGCACGCCCGACATTCCCTCTTTTTATGTTTTCATCGTAAAACAATGATTCCAAATATCACCAGAATAGTACAGAAATTCGAAAGTGCATGCATTAATTACAATTCCTCAAGTCATCGTGCGAATGCCCAGTAAGCACGATGAAATGGGATAATGTGCGCGAGTAGCAAGAGAGGAAATAACATGATTGAATAAGAAAGGGTGTAAAATAGCTGTACCATGTAGGTCCAGTCTGTATTTTTTGATTGAAGCATCAAATAATGTATGTAAAGATACGCTAACGTATAATGGACGACATATGCTAGGGAATAGCCTACCTCTGTGACCAGGACAAAGAGGGACTGAAGAGCACGTATTATGCATGCGTGAAGATGGTATGTTGATTGAGAACATATTGGGTACTAATCAAACATTACATGGTTCCAGAGAGAATAAGTGATGCACACTTTAAAGGAGGAGTAAATGCAAACGCGCGCCCGGTTGGAATATGTTTCACCTAGAGACGCACTCTCTTCAAGTCGCGTGCTATCTCGCCCCCTTCCCTGAGCTTTCCCTGATCTGGCTCCCAGCCAACTAGCTATAACTCTGTTCGGAATGGAGATATCAATGCAAAAATTTTGGAACTTTTTATCGTTGCGGAGCTCTAGGCAGTGCATATGATAGCTTCAAAAATTGAATTTTGAGTTTACTCCTCCTTTAAACATTCATGCGTCCTCCCAAATCCCGGGTTGTCCACCGAATCCGTACAGCTCGCTCATTTGTCCACCCAATCCGTACAGAGTCGCATGGCCTATCAAATGGCTACTCGGGAAGAAATCAATAAAAATATGCGAACTCGTACTCGCCAATAACGTAGAAGAAGTCATTGAGATACGCGACGCCAGCGCTCGACCTTTTGAACCTCATTGATTTTCGTGTAGACCAGCTCAATGAATTTACAAATGCAATTTTGAATTTCAAAAAAAAACCAATACACATTATTACACATTATCATAAACGAATTATTTGAGCCAACACAAACATCTTTGAATATATCTTATCCCGACAATAGTCATTCGTGCTCCCCGTTTATGACTAACCTATTGGTTGCTGGAACGTAGCATTCGACTGAATCCAAATATTCGCGGTCACTTCTCCCTCCAAACACTGAAAGCATTCATTACCAGGCTTCCGATTGAATCTTCATCTACCATATATTTTGCCGTCGGCATCGCCATGTGCTACTGCGTAGTACCGCGCATTCGTCATTGGTGCGAGTGATTTCCATTCTGAAAACGTGCTTTATGTTTGTAAAGTCGAAAAATATTGCTTTACTGTTAATCAATTTGAATTCTAAAGGATTATTCAGTACATATACAGGTGAAAATATGTGAATTCCTGCACAGACAACCTTTTCCTTCGTAAATAGACATGTCTGCAAGGGGGCGACCATCCGGGTTCTTCCCACCTGCGGAGTAGCTGAAATTGCTACTGATGGTTCCGAAAAAGTAAAACGCTAATTTTATGTACAGTTCGAAGGTTCCGGAGTCGATATGGAGTTTCCTAACTTGGACAAGTTCAATAAGATTTCAAATCTGCTGAAGGCTCAGGTCTGTACTCATAGTGGGAAACAGCCAAACAATTGAGTGTCTGAGAAACTCCCGTGCAGTCAATACCTCTCCAAATTCCGCAAATTTTAAAGGGGTGCTCCGGGGAATGATTGTTAGGGAGTCCCACCACGAAAATTCTGCGCTCTGAATGGGAAACTGTAGCGAATTTTCTCCCGAGGATGAGCCGAGAAATAAGGAGAGCGAGTGAAACATAAACGAACAGGCCACTAAATAGCCTCAGAGTCGTCTGTTGAACTTTGTGCAAAGTGATTTCCGATCGGGTGAGTGGCCTCTTGCACACAATCACTATGGGTGGCTGAACATTCCCCGGAGCACTCCTTCTCGTTTGGAAACAAAATATCGACTTCGCAACCTCCCCTTGCTAGATGGATATTTATTGGGCATGAAATCATTCACCTTCCTAAAACGGAAGTTGCCAAGGCACAGTATTTTGTTTTCAGTACATAAAACCAATCGGTTGATTCACTCTGAAAATATCTGATAGGGCGCAAATATGGCAATGTATCAATTACATTCTTCGAAGCTTCTTTTTGTCCCGAATACCACGTGTTGCTAATAGGATCGCAGATTTCGATTATTTCAGCGTCACTTTCACTTCGTGAGAAATGCAACTATTATTGAAAAATCGATACCGTTATTATAAATTATCATGTCAAACCTTGATTGGCGAATATGTGAAATATATCATCCCGCGTGTGGAGTCGCTTAGCCGGCGACTTCCACAATCTGTTATTATTGGAAATGTTGGCGTGCAATTAGGAATGTGTTGTTTAATTAGCGAAGATGTATAATGAGATATTTTGAAGTGGGATACGCAAAATGCATCAAGCAACTCGTTTATGACCTACAAGTTTTATGCGCATAATATATCATTGGCAACTAACCTGTCCAGATGTTTCTAATCGGGTTGTACAGTCGAAAAGATACCACTGGAAAGATCAATATGCACACGGTGTTGCAATGGGTGGACGATAACCTTGATCTTCTGTTAATAAAGTGCAGAACACTCTAGCTGCATTCTCACAGTGTCTACGCGTCTTAGCGTATTTTAATCTTTTCTGCATTTTCACAGTTCTGGCTTGGTCCTGAATACAGATATTCGATCAAAATGAATAAGGATTTTGAAGAAGAGTGATGTAAAGGGAATTATTATATAGGGGGGCTGGAAAAGAATGTACCTTGGATACATTAATATGTTCGAGGCATTCGGTATTGATCCTTATCCATTGCTTGTTCTTCGCTAAGTCGTCCAGAGCTGTCTCGGGAAGATACTCGCAGAGAACACATTTGAAGACTCTGAATATATGGGATGAATTCGCAAGATACGACTCTCTTCACTCCGATGCCGTGGAAGAAGTCGAATAGAGGACGAAATATTTGAATTCCAGCAATATCTCGGTTCCCAGTAGTGATAGCGACTTGAAATTTGGAACGCGGGGTGTAAATGGATCTTCCATCGCATATTTCAATTTTCAAGCCGCTATATCTATTGGGAGCAGAGATATGACATTTCGAGAATTCAAATATTTCCCCTTCTCTTCGACTTTTTCCACGGCATGAGTGCTCTCACACCGGCTAGACAACAGAGAGAGAGAGAGAGAGAGAGAGCACGCAGAATTACGAGATTCCAATAGATATCTACTGCGCATTTTTAAAGCGGGACTATCAGCCAAACTTGCCAGGACGAACAGGCAAGGCAGTTTCGAGACATTCGTAAACGCTAACCCATCATTCTAATTTGACCCTGACACACAACGAGTGAGAGACCACGCGACTTGAAGTGAGTTCTCTCCATATTTGAAACATAATGCAACCAGGCGCGTAAGTGCTTTAATGGCATGCTCTATTAAACAATCCATTTATCAATTTTTTTGTGAAAATAAATTTGTATTGAGAAATGAAAAAAAGCTAGTTATCATTTTTTGAGAAATGAAATGCGAAAACATAATATTACGACTGACCTATCAGCGTGTTGCTTTCTATCGTCATTTGATTCTATCCATCGTTGAACGACTGCTAATACCTGAATTACTGAAGTTTTTCTCATTTAAGTAAATGCCGAAAATAAGTAGCTGTTAATAAAGTAATACAGTGCACATGATCATGAATATACTTTTTAACTGTTGAGTTTCGAGATAATGATAGTAATTAATATGTCATGCCTGTTTTTCGTTGTCCACTCGAAGCGAATCTCTTTGTATGATTGCAACCATATGATCGACGTCTAATTCGTAGAATTCATGAGTCGAAGAGAGCGGCACAAAGTTCATCTGATTATATTTTTAAAATGTTCACCCAATGTTCAAATTTTGATTTATCATACTTACATCAATGAAGTTGAGAAGCAGAGAATCGACTTTGTGGTATCCGATCGATTTAAAAAAGCGAAATAGAGGAATACCATTATCAACTTTAAGGCGTTTAACCATGAATTGAGCACACTCATGCACGATGGACTCCTGAAATGTTAAAATTTTACACATACTCTTATAAAAACAACAATAAAACAACAAAGATAGACTAACAATGCTCAGATAGTTCGCGGCGATCATTATCTCTTGGGCGGTTGAGGTGGAAATTGTGAGGCAACCAGTGTTGGCATATTCGAGAAGGTATTCGAACGCCTCTTCTACATTACAGCCTGTTTGGAATAGGCTACGTTTAACCTATACGTTATAGGGAAAGATTTACTCAAAGGCTCATCCAAACTGTCTCTGCAACAGTGAAACGGGTGGTTGCTAGATACGATTACAAATTCCAGATCGTTTCCAGTGCTTCTATGGAACGTTACTCAGTGCGGCAGTTTTGTAAGCGTAAAGATATGCCAGATAGCATCATTTCATACCGCAGAGATTAGTGGAGAGGTTGATCTCCTCATCTGAACACTCGGCCATTTTCGAGTTGAAGAGACCGCGGAAGAAGGGGATTCGAGCGCATAGGAGGCCCTTGAAATATAGGAAGTGCTGGATGTTATCATCGCCTATTTCACCATCTTTTGAATCAGCAATAAATAATTACCTTGTGGCAATTGAGCGTCTTATCTCCCACAGTTACCGCAACATCGTTTGTCCCATGATCGTCAAATATGAAGTTTTGGAATTCCTAAATCAGGTATAGCTTGATGGTGGAGATAACCTGCGTATGACTGCTCTTTGAAATTAGGGGGTGTGCAAAAAGTTTCCCGCACTCTCATTTTCCATACTTTCTCGCCGGGAATAGTGACGAGAGAGTATGTGAGAATTTTTTAAACTTTTTCTCACTCCCCTGATTGAAAAAAAACTAATTAACCTCGGGAAGTGGGTGATGTATGGTTATCGCATCAGGAAGATCTATGCCGTCGAGTGATATATGAACACCTGAACTGATTGTATAAAAAGCACGGAGACGGTAGATTTGAGGAGGTTTCCGGCATTCAAACAACTTACCAAATATTGGGAAGACTGTGTCTGCTGACGACTCCATAGGCAAACAATCAATTTTAATTAATTTTAATCGAAAGGGGAGATTAGATGAGTGCAACAAACTGCACCGATGGAGATGGCTGATATGGGTTAGGCAAACATCTGCCCAAGTGGAAGGGGGAAGCGCAGGAACTGCCAGGTCAACTCCCTCTCTCGATATCACATTGTCTCTCTCCCTCTCTCTCTCTCTCTCTCTCTCTCTCTCCCTCATTCTCTCACCTTCTCTCTCACTCTATCTGTAGTGAGTGTAAAGAGAGATCTGGGTCTCGAGTGGCTATCTCAACAGGCGTTCTGCGACTGTTCCTTCTGGTATAAGCATCTCCTCCAAAATCTATCACGCTGCGTATGCAGAATGATTGTACCGTGAGAAATTATGATGCCAGTGACGAAAACAGTTCGAGAAACTGTATTTTATGCATTCTCTCCACTCTCTACTCGAATAGAGAACGTGCAAAATGAAGATTAGTCGATTGTTGAATGAACTATAGTGTCTCTAAAGTTAGACAGGTATCATGGTGGCATTCGCAAGCTTGAAATTGTCAGCGCTACGCTTAAAGGAAGGTCAAAGGCAACATACAATTTTTGAAGCTTTCATATGCATGACCTAGCTCTCCCCAACGATAAGAAGCTCTTTTCACATTGATAATTTTCACATTGATATCTCTATTACGAATAGAGCTATCGTTAGTTGGCGGGGAGCCAAATCAGGGACAGCTCAGGCAACGAGCGAGAGAGCACGCGACTTGAAGAGAGCTCTCCTCTAATTGAAACATATTTCAAAGGGGCGTTTGCCTTTACTCCTCCTTTAACGATAATGACGGGATAGTGAGTAAGGCATTGGTCTTCTCGGGCATAGTCGCACAAGTGCCGAACAAGTGTGGCTACAACTTGTGCGTCTCCCCCTACGCTCAAGTCTATTTACAACTTGTAAACTAGCCAATTAGACTTGTTTACAAATTGTAAATCTATTTGATCGTAGAGTAGGCACACAAATGTAACCACACTTGTTCTAAAATTGTGTGACTATACACGAGTTTCTGATTTCTAGACACCGTGCCGCTATTACTCCTATCTGACCATGATACTATAAAGCGGGATCATTCGTGTCACTACTGTAGACACAAGGGCGCGTATAATCTACCACCCCCGTTTCCTGTATGCCCTCCACAGAAATCGTGCACTATCACCCTGCGCATCACCATATCCGGCACGAAATCAATCAAAACGATAAGGCAAATCGTGATCGGTAGACCCCCCTTTCCGGCCGCATAGATCGCTGCTACCTTCTTATCACCTCTAGATAAACACCCTCTATGTAATAGGGGGCATATAAATGCCCCTGGAGTGTCAGTTTCGTCGCTTAAGCCTTCATCCTACTCTGAAGATGCAGAATTATGCCGAATGTTCGGGAACACCGTCGTGTTCAGACTCGGACCTTTCGAATCACAGCAATGGTGCGCCTTCCGCTCAACGTCCAACTGTTCACAGTTCGCGGTACATTTTACTAAATTGTTATTTTATCAATACAATTAATTTGAATGTTCAGACATCGGAATGAGAGAGATTCTACTGCCAATATGCCTCCTCCTATTGTTATCGACGTGGAACAACTAGCAAGAATGCGAGTTGATGTAAAGACGAATAGAGTGAGTGACTTTATAACTGAATCATCTAGCTACAACGAATATGTTCACTATTTATTGTTTTTAAATAATAATGAAGTTTCATCAACGCGTTTTTATATTTTTTTCTAAAATCTTCACAGCTTACACATCCCTTCTTGATATTCGATTTGTCAGGTCTCCTTCACCGACATGCCGCCTCAAATGTACTCACCGATTAATTCGCCACTTGATTGCGATAGGGATCATTCTTTTCGTGCTGAGTGTGAGTTGAGCATTCTAAGGAATGCAACGACTAGATTGCTTGATGAGGGGAAGAATGTTCACAATGACATTATTTGAGTTGATTTACGTATTCAAATATTGGGAGTATATATTTGGAAATGCTTGGACGCAGTGCAGCCAAAAGTATCAACATATTAACTTGTGTCACTCTTGATTTCCAGCACCCCTCTCGAAGCGTATCTTCCCCTGTCTCCATCGTCTCTTCGTGGCCTTCGTACTTGTTTCCCTAGCAGCAGTCATAGTTATTCTGGTGATTCTATGTAGCGAGACTAATAAGCAATCAAAGAGTTGATTAGAATTGAGTAGAATTAAAGAAGGGATCACCTCATTTTCTTTGCATGAATTGTTTTTATATATGCAATAATGACTCTAAAGCAAATACATGTCATAAACTCTAAAGCAAATACATGTCATAAATTGCACGTTTCTGCATACGTGTAATTTGATAAATTACCTGTCTCCCATAGTCAATATAATTCAATTTCCCTATTTCATTTATCTCCCCTCGCACGTATCCTCTCTCTCTCTCCATTCATTCCTCCCCTCATTCCATTCCAATGTTCTTCTACTGGGCGGTTCTCGTTCCTCTCCTTCTCCTCTTCCCTCTCACCAACTTCGATGAGAAACCAAGTACGTTGTATTTTTTTAGTTTTTTTTTTAACTAAGTAGCCGACAAACAATCTGATGCATAGCTGTCCAGGAACCGTTCCGGGGGGGGGGGGCATACCTGTCCAGAGCTGGCGGCGCTTGCCCACCCCCCCCGTCCACCCATGAACCCCGGGTCATGGTCAAAAAATCGACGGTAGGTCATGTGTAGGTCAAGATTAAGTACTGTACCAATCAATAGTACAGTACTTCCTGATACCGTATATAGCTACCGTAACCATGATTACCACGAACTGATTTTTTTCAAAAATTGAAAATACCGTACCCTAATTTAAAAATCAAAGTACCGTAACCAATCGATAGTACAGTACCACCAGATACCGTATCCCACTACCGCAACCCCTACTATCGCGAACTAATTTTATTTTTAAGATCTCCTTTTGACGTGCACAATCGGTCTGGTGTCGTGAACGATCAATTGTACAGTACCCAACTGACTACCGTAACCCAGTTCCCTGGGTCAGATCTAGTTCCTTGGATCAAACATTTTTCTAAAAATTCTAAATCTATAATAAAATTATTTTTAAGTATCCCACCGTAGTGTAGAACCAATTTATGACTGATTTAGGATTTTTATTAACGAAGAAAGATTGTGGAAACTATGAGAACGTGAGCATAAGGAAGTAGAGAGAAGAGAGAAGAGACACTCGCTCGAATTACGTCATCGAAATGCGAATTGATAACTGAACATTGCACTAACTCCCGGCCCCTACTGACTACGATAAATCGCAGCTTTGACACCAGACCGATTGTACACGTCACCAGGACATCTTAATAAAAAACTTAGTTCGCGATAGTCAGGGTTACGGTAGTGGGATACGATATCTGGTGGTACTGTACTGTCGATTGGGTACGGTACTTTGATTTTTAAATTAGGGTACGGTATTTTCAATTTTTGAAAAAAAATCAGTTCGCGGTAATCAGGGTTACGGTAGCTATATACGGTATCAGGAAGTACTGTACTATTGATTGATACAGTACTTAAAGAAAGTGTAACACGAATAAGAGATGAGAAGTTAATGCATTCTGATGAGCGTGTTAGGTAGATATAATGTTTCACCTCAGCCTGAACCAACGGTGATCATAGCGCAGTGGGTAACTCCTGCGCGCAAAGCGAAATCTACGTGGGTTCGAATGCAGATAGGCGCATTCGTTGTTGCTGTTTTTCTCATTCATTTCAAATACGCGCGCTCCGCCTGCGCTGAGGCCCGATCTTCTCATTCTCATATCTCGAGATAGAGTCCTCTGTGTCACTTCGGATAAAGTGATTTCTCATCGGATTTCTGTCCTCTACGACAACCACTATACCACATGTACAATATATTTTTCGTGTTACTCCTTCTTTAATCTTGACCTACCAATGACCTACCATCGATTTTTTGACCACGACCCGGGGTTCATGGTAGGACGGGGGTGGGCAAGATTCGTGCCCACCCCCCGTCCTACCATGAACCCCGGGTCATGGATTTTTTGCCCACCCCCCTGCCGACGGCGCCGGCGTGGGCAGCAATGGGGGGGGGGCTTCCCGGGAAGCCCCCCCCCCTACCATGTATAGGTAGCCATACATATTCGGGGTTACGGTAGCCATACACGGTATCAGGAGTTCTGTACTATCGATTGGTTATGGTAATTTGACTTTTTTTGAACAAACTCAGTTCGCGATAATTGAGGGTTACGGTAGCCATATACGGTATCAATCGATAATGTACTATCGATTGGTTATGGTACTTAGTCTTGACCTCCCCATGGCCTACTATCGATTTTCACCATGACCGGCTATACATGGTAGGGGGGGGGGGGGCTTCCCGGAAGGCCCCCCGAACCGTTCCTTGGACAGCTATGATCTGATGTATTCAAATGTTTGCAATATTATAATTTACTGCATTTTAGAATTCGACCAGAAGGGCACTCCTTGTGGAAGGGCATATTTAAGTGGAAACTTTACCAAAAACTGCTTTTCCATTCCAGTGATAAGTGAGCGAAAGAGACTATTATTTAAAGATAATTAAATTTATAAAAAAATGGATGTACCCCGAATAATATATTTATTTTGAGAAATCCAATTTTCAGTTTAAAATTAAAGAAGGAGTGTCAGCAAAGTTAAACTTTTGACGCTGTCATAACCATGACTTAGCCCACCCTCCAAAGATCATGGCGCGAGCTAAAATAAATTGTATTTCGAAAAGATATTGTTCCCCCAAAGTACTTTCTCCATTTTGCATAATTGTTTATTGCAAAATTATAATATTGGTTATTATTTTTTGCTCATACAGGATTAAAATTTCCGTGTCAATCATGTAAAGATGAAAACTAATTGTAAACAACATAAATTTAGTGTTTTCTGTAACCTTAGCAATTTACGGCTGAACATTTCTCAAATGAGACTTTCACAAAAAAATATTGCTCAACCTTTCTTATAAGTTTTAAAAAAATTGTATCATATTTTTTTCCAATTTCTTCTGAAATGTGGATTTCTCAAATGAATTGAGGTTCCGGCACTACCAAAAATATCTAAAATACAACATGAAACATTTCGCCCCAAATATTTGCGTGTCGATTTCTTACATTAAAATGTACAAAAAATTGTTCAGATCACAAAACAAGTGTTGACTATCGTCTTGTTCTCACATACGTCCTGTTTA
This sequence comes from Pristionchus mayeri, assembly GCA_036245805.1. Classification (NCBI taxonomy): domain Eukaryota; kingdom Metazoa; phylum Nematoda; class Chromadorea; order Rhabditida; family Neodiplogasteridae; genus Pristionchus; species Pristionchus mayeri. The sequence continues at coordinate 33,712,872 of BTRK01000003.1, forward strand.
TCATAACAAATGAAGAGGGAAGAATCATGGAGCAATTCGGATCTGACAGTCCGGAACTCTTTTTCCGTGCTTATCACGGCCTTAATAATGTCGCCTGGCCCCAATACCTTCCCGGCGACATTGATGCTTCACGGAAGAAGATCGAAAGCATAACCGACATTTTGCTTTACGTTGGCTCCGATTTCGCGAACAGCTATGAACCAATCAATTATCCACACAATACAAAGTACCTGAAACTGAAGCCGGGCGCAACAAAAATAACGGAGAATTTGTACAAAAACGGCCCATTCGCGATCAAAGCAGTGTGGTTTTCTGGAGAACAAGGTTAATGAGTATTCATTTATTTTTCCAATACAATAGCTTCTGGAATGGAAACTCTCGTGACGAACGCGCACCCGAACCCCGAACAGGACCCATCAAGTTGGATCTCTAGTCCGGGAATCTATCGACTGAATGTCGCCTCGGGAAGATTGACCGAGATGTACTACGACCCGAGTATCAATGGAAATGCATATCTCACGTAAATATCCGATGAATAAACAAATATAACAAATTGCAATGCTTGCCAGAATCATTATATAATCAATCTTCCTTTGTGATTGTGGATAGTGTCTATCGTAACTCTCTTTAGATACCTTTTCAAAGATTCATTGTCCTCTAGAGCGTTTCAGATATGAGCAAACTGTCAAAATATGATCCGATCTCATTAGGGCCAAACCGGTCGCCGAAAAAATAGTTATAAAATAGTTAAAATATTTCGCCTTACTCGAAGTAGCCCTGCCCTATCATACACAGAAGTGAGAACTGCAAAAGTGTACCTTCGTATTAATTTCGTAAATTTGTCACGGCACGATCAGAGGTAGATGTGGTTTGGCTCTCAGCTCGCTCCAACCAAGCAGATCGAGAATGAGTGAGAATTGCGGCATCTGCGCTGATACCGTCGAAGTCATTTACGCAGTTCAAATTTAGCACAGCTTACTTGCAGGTATTGTATGCAAATCACGTTTGAATTATGTATGTGATTAGGCCCGTCTGTATGAATTTGTGTGGCTTCCAGTAGACTAAATCACTCTCTCCCTACTGTCAATGCAGTTAGCAGGCTTTGACACTACATTATCGTGACATAAAGGCATATAATTTGTATCGTATGATGCGAAGTAGGATTATGATTTCTCCACGTCGAACAATTTGATACGACTTTGTGAATTGTTGTGTTCAGCCGTCACGTTTGCCTTCAGTCGGTCCATTTGTGTTTCCAGCACTCTTCAGGAGCCAGATGACGGCATTTTGCACGTTTCTGCGTACGTGCAATTTGTGCAATTACCTGTTTCAAATGTCCAATAACAATATAATCGTAAATTTCCCTATTTCAATTATCTCCCCTCGCACGTATCCCCTCTCCTCTCTCTCCATTCATTCTTCCCCTCATTCCATTCCAATGTTCTTCCACTGGGCGGTTCTCGCTCCTCTTCTTCTCCTCTTTCCTCTCACCAACTGCGATGAGACTGCTGCACAGGAACCGAAGATTGGAGGTATCCATTATTTTTAAGGAAAATATATAGCAAACTTTGTTGGTTGAAATGAAAAAAATGAACTAGACATAACAATGGCATACCCCACAATATTCTATAAACTGTTTGCAGATATCCAGACCGGAGCTTGCGGTGTTGCAACGGAGTACAAAAATTGTACCGGGGTCTGTGCACCATTCATTGCTTCGCTCTACGTTTCCCCAAACGTGGGTTTCGATGTTGTATCTTATAAAATATTTCGTTGTAGAGATAAATCACATTGATTGCCGTCTTTTATTGACTGCAGTGCTTCTTGTGAAAGTTGATGAGAAAGGAAGAATCACAGAAAGCTACGCGAATACGGCCACTTCTAAGTGGATCAGAAAACATCTGGAAGCCGGATTCTGGGGATATATGTTCGAATTGAAATTCGCCGGTGATGTGAATGAATCGAAGAAGAAGCTGATAAGCATGACTGACTTCATTCTCTACATGGGCTCCGATTTCAAGGACAGCTATGATCCAATTAAGTATCATTACGACGCAAACTACTTGCAACTGAAGCCCGGTGCAGCCAAAATTACTGAGAACTTATACAAGAACTCTGTGTTTCCAATTGAGAAAATTCGAACTGGAGATGAATATGGTACATTTTCTTCATTTTTAAAGTATTTCATGTTGCGTTTCAGCAACGCCGGAAACTGTCTTCCAAAATTGGGGATCTATCAGTGATCCTAACAGCTGGATTTCGGCTCCGGGAATCTATCGACTGAATATCGCCTCGGGAAGCATAAGCGAGCTCTACTACGACCCGAGTATTGCTGGATATCTCACGTAAATACCCGTCCAGAAATTAATAAACAAATATGCCTATTCAAAAGCTCATGTGATATTACAACAATCGCCACGCATACGAAGGCAAGAATAAGGCCGCTCCACAATTAATATGTTTTCTCCCCCCCCCCCACTATCTCTCTCTTCCAGCCGGATGCTAATCTTGTCTTCGTTGGTCGTTCTAACTTCAGTATACGTTTGATTCAAAATAATTGCATTTTTTTATTCGAATATGGATATCTGCACATTTGGTAATTATATACAATTGTGCGAATGATTGCTTCCAGTGCACGTGCGCTTTTAGTCAGCTTATTATTGTTTCAAGCATACTTCTGAAGTCACATGCAGTACATTTGTTCGTTAAAATCTGCCCGATAATTATTCTGAATAAAGCGAAATGCGCTACAATTGGCGATTTGTTGCTTCCAGCCGTCCATTGCACCCTCGTCCCCGCTTTGTCCCCTGCCCGCAACTATTTGCCTAGCTTGACCTGTATCCACTATCTGTCTCTCTCTCCCTCGAGCAGCCACCTGATTCTCTCACGTCAGCATGCTCTCTAGCTATGCCTGACCACCATCAGAGTCGGGAATGGGATGATCAGGGTATCCAGTGAGATAATTTCATCAACAATGACCAAGGGCAGCTGTGAATGAATGAACGATATTTGTTCCATGATCCATCACATGGCCTGTAGCTATGCCTACAGTTCCATACCATCAATTTCACTAACCCACATACATCGTTTCCTTCTAGTGGTGCGTATTAGCCCCCATAGTCGTCGTAAGTGCTCAGTAAGAAAACATGTGTTACTCAGTAGCTCGAGAGATTTCTGATGCCTTGGCCACTTAGTGACGTTTCCAAGGAGCTTCTCCCTTGCTCGCTTGAGGAATCGTCTGACTCTCTCCAAAATACACACTCTCTCGTAGATCAGAGGAGCGAGAGAGTGTATGATATGGAGAGAGCAAGACCATTGCTCGCTCGCTTACTCGTCGGTCACTCATCGCTGGAAGGAGATTCCCCCTTCTTTTGTTCCTCTCTAAACTAGGGAAGGATAGGCAGGAAAGGAATCCCTCCATTTCGTGTTATATCTAGCGGATGAGGCAGTCGAGTGAAATCGCATATTGGATATATTCATTTCTCGTAAGCCTTCCGTACACTCAACGGCGCAGTTTCCCACGTGTGTCATAGACACATTTCCATCGTTCATCTACATGCTGAGCATGATTCGCTTCAATTCATTCGTCCGATAGTGTTCCATAAATCATATTTTTGCTTGCAAATTATGTTCATCTAATATGACTGTACGTAGCTATAAATAAATTGTCGAAAAGTGTAGCTTTTCTCATAGCACACCCTCCCGTTTTTCACCATTTTGTGTAACTATGTACTTAATCATCCGTACAAAGTATGTAACTAATAACTTCTACGGCAGGTATGATTTACCCATCTAATCTGAGAGTAAAGCCCGAATGTTCGCGTGTGATGAAATACTAACATTCGAAAACTTAGAAACCAGACACTCATGTTGCATTGATCCGTGTTCCTTATAAGAGTATCACATATTTTTTGTTAAATTCCACAAAAACATTCCCATGTTAGAATGATTCAGAAATATGCGCAATCGCAAGTTGTGGAATCAGACGCTGGTCTTTCTCTGCGCGGCTGTAGCTCTACTTACAGTGTACACGATGATGGAGTTGGTGAGAATATCAATTTAATTAATATTTAATTATCTAATATATTTGCAGTGGAAGATCCAGATATCGAAGGCGCTCCACACCGAGTACGCACATATGAGGAAAGCTCCTGGGCAGTGGGTAAGTCAATTGACGATGGAACCACTTCGAAAGCTTACAACAACTCTTCCTGAACCGTAAAAACAGCGGAACGTGAAACCAACATTTTGTCTTCTTCGTCAACTGGCCTTCTGACTCACTTCGATAATATTTGTTGTATTTTCAATGTAAGCCAAAAGTGTTCAACATCATTTCAATGCTTACATTTACTGCATTCCAAAAAAATATTACAACAAGCCTTCCCAGAGCCGACTCTCCGACTCCCCTCCTAACCGTCCCGTAAATGAACCTCCCGTGCGTCCGCCAGTCGAGAAATCGCCTGAATCTGACTTGCTTCTGCCCGATCCGAGCAGTTTGCCTGTCGCAGTTTATGATGCCACAGCGGCCGTTGTCTCAGCTGCAGATGCAGGTGTGCCTTGTGGACTCTTTTGCTGGTGGTCATTCTCCTCGGTTTTCGAACTCCTTCCTCGTGCTGACAGCGTGTGGTAAATATGGAATGTGATTGTTCAGGGAAGGTGCCCAAAATGTCCCTTGAGAGATTGTCACAAATGTCTCTCAAGCCCACTCTCGTGTGTGATACTTACCATCTCCCAAGTTCCTTCCCACTTAAATAGTGTTTCAATCACTATCTCATTAAACACCAGAAAAACTCACTAGATGCATATCGAAAAGTTGAAACCTTGCGCAATAGTAAACAGGTAAATGTAAATTTCGATATCGAATTCATTCCTAGATGGGCGGATTGCATCGTGGGAATGGTCGAATGGTAGTCATGCTCTCTCGTGAACTAATCGCAAATGATGAGAGATGAAAGCATTTCGAATAGTAGGAGCGACCTCAACGACATCACCGTCTGCTGCATCAGACGCAGCTATAGATCTGGAATCCACGACTTCTGCAAATCTTTCAACGACGACGTTGGAAGCCGTTAATGGAGTTGTGCCGGTGAGATTTTAGATTAAATTTTAGTTTGAAGTTGTAGTATGCTTCACACAAACATTTTGACAGCTTTGATAGATGGCATTTAATGTTCGAGTGATTTCTCGTTTAAAAAACAGTAAAAATTAGCTAGATTCATATGCTGATAGTGTCTAGAAAGAAGAAAATTCATCTCAATTCACGAAGACAATGATGAAATGCAAATAGATATTACACTAAAGTTCCAATTTTCGTTGTAAATTTGCGTTTCATTCAAGCATTATATGTGTGCAGTTCCAATTACAGCTGATCCAATCGACTCTTCTTATCTAAACAAAACATCGGCATTTATATGTTAATATTTGAAAACAGCACTCAAAAAGCTAAGATGCTGTGTAATATACTACCATCTCTGCAAACTCCGGTTTACAGACGCGCTATAGCAGAAAAGTCCGATTCGAACGAATGTTATGTTCGTGTTCGATTGTGTTTCACGAAATCACAATGTGCGAGCAGCCTCGGTAGCATTTGATAATTTGAAGCCACTTCCGTTAAGAAAAAAACCTATTGATTATCAAAAAATATTCATTGTCCTTTTCGACAGAAAATGCAGAATGAAGAGACAGCTACTAAGCGGGAACCCTACATTGCAGAATTTACTCCCTAATTTACCATACCTGATTTCCTGATTTTTTTTTAATTCTGTAAAATAATTTTTTTTAAAGCGAAGTCGCCCTTAAATTGCAGACGCCCGAGTGGACGTCTAACATGTCGCAGCCCTACTACATCTACCCGAAACCGCGAAACGACACGAGGTGAGCGAATGATCCTTCAATCAGCTAATTGTGCGGTCGTACAGCGAGAATTTTCGAAATTCTTGACAACATTAGACTGGACTTGAAAGAAACACTCATGTGAAAATAATTTAACGATCGATGCCGATTGTCGGTGACTTTTCACCCTAATCCGATGTCTCTAATATTCGAGAGATGATACCACGCTCTCTTTACTATGTGCACCCTCTCTCGCCACTGGACCGGGTAAGAGAGTGTGTAGATTGAATAGACGATGGCCCGGACTAACTATATATGTCTTCCGATGTATCTTAACATTGCAGCATCGACGTGCACATCGTCGTGGTCGTCGTGCAGGGCACTCCCATGAAGAACTACGCGACTGCTAGGCAGAGGTTGGCGATCATCTATGACAGGGCTGTGATCGGAAAATTCGGAAAATGCATTATAAACCTTCTTTATGGATTCATTAGGTTTTTATTCCGTGTTTAGTTGATCGGATAGCACACAATTCGATTTTATTTGTAACATCAAAGAAAGAAACATTTAAAAAACATCCCAGCGTCTAACTATGAATATTTCATCTGAAGCCATCTGACTGGATCGCGAAATTGTTCCGCTAGAACGGGACTAGGCTTCCCCAATTGGTCGTATTGTGCATTTTTTGTTGTTTTCGGGTAGGTTTTAAGTTAGCTAACTAGATCAAATATACAGCGCATTTGAAACATACCTCACAATTATTTAAAAATTGCCTAATGTGCCCATTTGGAACCCCAGACGGGACCGCCGCCCAAAGCGGGTGATAGTCGGACCAGTTGAGCTATGAAACGGTCAATGATCTCTCCGTTTTGCGTTTTGTTTCGTTGGTCGAGCATTGAACTACTCGCATGAATATATTATCTTTCGAATGAAACGGAGTTAGGTTCAGACAACTGGGCAGACGGAAATAATTGAAAACAATTAATTCCAAAATTATCTCTCACCAAATTAACTGATTAGAGAGCAACCAGAATGCAGAAGTTCACTACTTTCGAGGCCATCCGTACAAAGATCACAAATCTTAATTGTAGTGTGGAGTGCTACGGGGCGCTCCACAACTACACCCTCGCAGTCTTCTACGATGATAGGTACAAGGAATGCTCGGATCACAGAGATGTGAGCACTTTTTACCTGCGTAAAGCAATTCCAATACGGGGTTATTTCACTTGCTCTAACTCTAATTCAAATTCATTTGCGATATAAATGAAGTGATACTACTTACTCTCTTAAGACTGCATAAAATGAATGCGCTAATCAAATGTGCAAGCCATTTCTTTGCTGATGCAATTCGATTTTCATCTACGTTATGGTAGATGGTTAGGAATTTTTCTTCAGAAAATTAATGAGAAAGAAATTGGAAAGACGTCGAGCGTTGTTCTAATCACCAATTTCTGAAACACAATTTTATTTCCGAAACATTTCCAGATCTTCTTTAAGCGCCACTGCAATGTGCACCTCTACATGAAGGAGAAGGTACATTTAATCTTGCCAAAGTTTGTCAAGACATTTTTCAGTAATTTGGCGTGAGAGTCCATATATGGTATTACCCCGAAATATAAATTTCATTTCGTAAATGCAAATTTTGGAAAAAAATATTTAGAAAAAAATTATGGAAATTCATTTTTTGGAAAGGCAAGACATGGAAAATAAATTTCAGAATTTCCATTTTGGAAATGCACGTTTTGGAAATTTTTCCACTGACCGGTAGTACTGTAACCGAGCGGAAAACTACCGTAACCTCGGGAGCATTTTCGTCATTTATATGCAAATTCGAAACAGTATTATTTTCCTTTATAATATTGATATTGTAATTAACAAAACTAATAATTAAAGAAAGAAAATATACAAAATAATGGAAAATCAATGTTTGAATTTAATCGTTCTATTTCGCGGTTCTCTCGATGCAGCGAAACCACCGTAACCAGTGGAAAAATTTCCAAAACGGGCATTTCTAAAAATTTGTTTCCAATTTATTTTTTCCACAACTGTTTTTTCCAAAAAGCAAATTTTCAGATATTTTTTTCTACATTTTATTTTTACGAAAAATTCGTTTACAAAATGGAATTTCCAAAATAAATTTTACAAATCGGGGTAGTACCCCATATATCGTCATGATATGTACAATACTACATGCAAAATGTGAATTTGTTAGTAAAATAGTTATTATATTTTTCAGATGCGCGAGAACTCCTGGTTGCTCTTCATCGACGGCGACGTTGGGGTCGTCAACCCGAGGGTGTAAGTGAAGAGTGATATAATATTGCAGCCGTTGGATAAGGCCCTACGTCGGATGAGAAGTATGACGCCATACCGCCTGTGATCTATCGGCATGACGTCCTAGTTCTCATCCGACCTAGTGCCTTCGATTACTCTCACCTTCATAAATCTAGAGATTTAAAGAGATGAAGTAGTGCCCAACCCATAAATCGAGAAATGTCACTTGTACAAACAGCTGAGTCTAGTCCTAAACAATGTTTTGTGATTCTCTAAACACGGAAAATTAAACTAAACTGAAATGCAGGCTCATAGAGGAGTACATCAAGCCCGGCTACGAGATCTACCTGTTCGATCGCTTCTGGAATTGGGAGGTAGGCATATCACGGGAATCATGACTCAGTGGGGGAAAACACCATCCCTTGGGAACAATTTTCGAATTGTATTTTTTGTTTTGCCTCATATTACGGTGGTATGATACACTAGAACCAACTTCTCGAAAAATCTAGGCCACATGTCCCAGAGCCGGCTTTTAAGAATTTTCCGGTTTTGTACCCGGCCCTACTGTATTTCAGCTCTAAGATGAGCTACAGATGTGGAAAAGGTCTCAAAATGTGCGAAAAAATATTATGAGAAACTTTTATGTTTCGACTTAAGAGATAGAACCAAAGATAAACAATGTACGCGCAAAGAACCGGGTTTTGAACAATATAAAAAATTGCAGCATTTTTGGGAGTATGCGTTTCAAGATTTTGTATTGCAGAAAAAGAAAGCTTGAGTCCACATACGTATAAGAAAAATACAGGAAAGGTGATTTGAGGGTGGATTACGTTCACGGTAACCCGACGAATGTGGGCATGTGGGAATTCATCAAGTGTAACTTGACAATATCTTCCAGTCTTTAACGAAATCGAATCCATTGAAAAGGATTTTTCACATTTCATGACAAGTGGAGTTTGATGGCGTAGAGAACTCCTTAGCTTAGATCATTCTGAAAAATCGACTTTTCTTGCTTTACGCCATCAAACTCCACTTGTCATGAAATGTGAAAAATCCGTTTCAATGGATAGATTTCGGTAAAGACTGGAAGATATTGTCAAGTTACACTTGGTGAACTCCCACATGCCCACATTCGTCGGGTTACAGTGAACGTAATCCACCCTCAAGTCACCCTTCCTATATTTTTCTTATACGTATGTGGACTCAAGCTTTCTTTTTCTGCAATAAAAAATCTTGAAATGCATACTCCCAAAAATGGTGCAATTTTATAAATTGTTCAAAACCCGATTTTTCGCGCGTACATTTTTTATCTTTGGTTCTATCTCTTAAGTCGAAACATAAAAGTTTCTCATAATATTTTTCCGCACATTTTGAGACCTTTTCCACATCTGTAGCTCATCTGGGAGCTGAAATACAGTAGGGCCGGGTACAAAACCGGAAAATTCCTAAAAGCCGGTTCTGGGACCTGTGGCCTAGATTTTTCGAGAAGTTGGGTCTAGTGTATCCTACCACCGTTATATGAAGCAAAACAAAAAATAAAATTCTAAAATTGTTCCCGCACACCTCCACTGACTCGTGATACATGTGTTATATTTTCCTGCTCTTTTTTCCTGATAAATTTGTCATGCGCATTGTCAAAATACAGTTTACAATCGTTTCATATATTCAAAAAAGATATTATTATCAAAATAAAATTTTAAAAAAAACAAATTATGCTTCAGATTGCTGCTCTCTCCTATCTCGTGAAGAACAACGAGAGAGGACGCGGCTGGGTGAACGGATTCGCCACTTTCGAATTTCAGGTAAGAGCTTTGCTTGTTTTTGAAACAAGGTCAGCAGTCCTCGGCCCACTATCTCACACATGATTGTGTTTACCCCAACAATATTCACATTTCCCCACTCATCTAGTCTATATTTTTCTGGAGTGGACTTAACAATTTCGCAAATAGGATGGATTGCGTTTCACTTCCCTCCTAAATTCCGAGTCGTCAGATTAAAACGATATCGATATCGTGCTAAGGGCATCTAAAAATTACTTTTTCCAGCTGCCGAAATCTCATCACGGCACAGACAACGGCGCGCTGCATGTACGTTTTAATTTAAATTAGCAAAATTAGCAACATTAGAGTTCGTAATTCGGTAATCGTCTCTTCATTTCCAACGAACAATGACACCGAACGAGAGGGTGTGAAATAATGAGGATATATCCCGAATTACGGACTTTACCGGTCCACCTAATAAACTAATCGATCTAATTAATGCACTTAATCTAGTTAAGATTATTAAGTTAATTAATATACTTATTTCAGCCGTACATGATGTTCTACCTCGTGCCGGAAACGAGAAATGCGACTACTAGGAGCAGGTGAGTTTCAGTATTTCTATGAAATCAGCCCTGAAACTTTCTCAGCGATAGTGCGCGACCTTGATCCTCTGCAAAAATATGTATGAAACTTCGGAATAAATACTGTCGGATTAATGGACGTTCAATGAAAATGCATCGAAAAATAGCGCCATGCATCTACCAGAAGATGAGCGTTCGATTAACTTATGTTTCGTGTTTTCAACAAGCCCCAAGTTTTCCTTGAAAAAAATGATTTTTTTCTGCATATTATGTATGCAACTCTAGCAAATAACATCTCACTTTAATGAAAGAGAAAGAGATCCCAAAGCTGTAGCAATACAAAATAGGGCTGCAATCGATCGAGCACCAAAAAACCAATGCTTACATTTCAAGAACTTCCTTTATAAATATGCTTCACTATCCCGATTAAGTGCTGGTTGTCCTCTCTATCTAATGGTTCTCCTTTATCGATCACCAAACAACAAAAATTTATGGTGTGATCTCATTGCAGGATGAGCTCGCTCTGTCTCTCGATCTGGAATCGATCCACGAGCTGGGACGACGTATTCGCCATGGAGGCATGCTGCAGAACTGTGAAACTTTTTTATAGTTTTTTTCGATAATATGGTTTTAAAAAAAATCATTTATATTAGGTGATCTAGCAATATGTACTAGCAAAATGCAATCCGGAAAACGTTCGAAATATGTTTTCAGGTAATAGGTGAGCGCATAAACTTCCCGGATCACAAGGTCAAGATCTATCCGAAGGTCAGTATTTCCTCAACTTTGCTGATACACCCCACTCAAAAGATAAATGAGCGTTGATCTCTCTCAGGGCTATGGGTGGTCGCGTGATCTCTGGACGCTTCACTCTCACTGGACCGACGACGATTTCATGATGCACGCAGTGAAGGAAAAGGCAAGTTTATGATATTAATATTTTACGTCATGAGAACAGTAACATTATTTTACAGGATCTGAAGCCGTACCCGGAGGATGAGAGCGAGCGACAGCGATGTCATGTGTCGGCACTGGCGGGTGAGCAAGCGGATTGTGTTCCTCTCATTTTTAACCGCGTGCCCGTTTCACTAGTAGTCTGTTAGACCCCCCCCCCCTGACCTTATCCTATCCTCCTCACGAATACGATTGTAACATGTAACTGCCACATTCCACCACCCCCACCCCCTGAGCTCGCTGTGATCGAACTAAAAGGCCAACCTGCTCTCCCAACTTGTCCTTCCCTTAACGGCGCTTTATGCGTTGGCCATAAAGACCCACAATAATATATTTTTCCATTATTGTGGGTCTAACAACAGTATGCTTTTTATTATATTTATTCCTTTTATTTTATTCTTTTATTCTATTTTATTCTATTTTATTCAATTCTATTGAACTGTATACCATATAATGGTACACAGTTCAATAGAATTGAAAAAAATAAATACAAAAAAAGTTGAGGTGCCTGGGACGGGCTGTGCGGCTGCGTCTTTCCCGTCTTAAGTCGACTGAACGTGTCACAGTGCGAGGCGAGTCCTGTTAAGATCCATAGTTTCGAAACATTCAAATTATCATTCTAAAGTGCTAAATATAGAAATAAGATATTGTGCTGATTCCAGGCGGGCGACCCGTGGTTGATGGAGGGTCGACTGCAGTTGCAGCCATCGGAGAAGAGAAGAGTACTGGATCGAATGGCCAATGAGGTTTTGCGGAGTCAGGTGGATGAAACTTATCAAGGCTATTGAAAATATTATGAGCTCGTTTGCGTATGAGAACTGAAATCGCCGAAATTCTATGAGTATAGTTTGTCTGACCTGCAGACCTCAGAAATCCAATTCTTACGCAAACGGGCAATTATCATCGTATTAATTTTCAGATGAACGCCGTGGGTGGTGCAAGCGCCAAGATTTTGTGATTGGAACGTGTAATTAGGAAGTTGGAATATTAGTCAATATACGCAGAACTAAGAGAAATGCATATTGTTTGTACAATAAATGTTTTCATTAATTTAGTAGTATTGTTGAATTCAAGGATTGTTCTCACTTCAAATGACCATTTATCAATAAAATTGCTTTTAATGATAGTTAAATGAAACATGTACTAAAATATTGAATATTTTAATCGGGACGTTGGATATTCAGATCAGAACGAAATGAGTGGAATCATTAACCCATCGATCGATTCCGAGAGCCTGTTAGCCATCTCTACCGGCACATAATCTCGATTTGTATTTCGGTACTCAGTAAATTTTTTCCAAAAGATTTCGATTTTTGACTTTATCCTACACAATCCGCACATAGCTTTGGCATTAAACTGGTATTGATTTTATCAACGAAACAATAAAGAATACTATTCAGTAACGAATCATGATTATTGCCCGATTACAATCATTAGTTATCTTCTCAAACGTCTCTTTTTGAAGTTCAGTACGGAGCGATTGCTTTCCGTGAAAAACATCAGCAATACAAATATTTATCGTGAAGAAATGATTCCCATTGAGACAATTAAGGCAAAAGGTAAATTGGATAACATTTCAGTTAAGTATGATTTCTGTTAATTCTCATCCCGATCAACTGACTGTTGTTCTTCGTTAGCTGTTGATGATTTGCAATTATCACTGATTGGCTCTTCATGTGCTCTATTTTGCAGTTCGGCAGTTGCGATGCCATTACTAACATCATTCCGTGTGTTTTGAGATGCTGAAATGAAAACAAGTATTATCCAAAATTCTCCATTACTCTGCGATATCGTAGGGTAATGCAGAGTGATATATTATCGGCCCTCACACGATGGATACCAAAACTCACCATGAAATTGCTTGACATGTCTCGCTATATTTTTCCGACTGAACTCCTTCGGACAATGGGGACACTTCTTTCTTTTCGTATTCGCCTCCGAGAGGGTGCCATTCTTGTGATGATCCATGTGCACATCGAGGCCTCTCTTGTAAGTAAATCCCTTCGTGCAAAGATTGCATTTGAAGGGATAGTTGCCTTGAAACATGAAAGTTGTAAAATATTCGATTTATGCATTTAAAAAAATTTAATAAATAATAGGTCACTTTGTCAAATGGAATGTGGTAATAATGTAGTAATAATGTATCTCCGCCCGAGGCACGACGAAAAAATATGGTGCATGAGTTATCAAATAGCGTGTAAATTGGATGTGATATTACCCAACAACAATAAACGCTAACCTGTGTGGCGAGTTGAGTGCAACTGCAGTGCCTGTTTCGAACGGCAAAACCGTACACGTCGCACTTGAACTTCCAGTCTTTCGCTTGCTCCGGATCGCTGTCCACTGAGAAATATCAATAACTTCATTTATTGTGTCTCAAATTACTATCTCTGTTATGTTACTGTCCATAATTTAACTATCGTATACTCAATTGTCATTGAGTGAACATTGCAATATTAAGTATGGGGTTTCAAAGCGAAAACATACGAAAATGGAGTCTCTTGTGCACACCCAAAGTACTCGACTGCTTGAAGCACTTCCCACATTGGTCACACTCGTATGGTCTCAAGATGGCTTCATCTTCTAAAACAGTTTTTTTAAACGTCGATTTTACGGTAATTTCAATTTTGGAATCAAGCATTTGGAACTTTTGGAGGGGAAATAGCGTAACTCGGATACTTTTCGTCGGAAAGCTTCGATCTTTCTCAACAGTGATCTTTCTCAACAGCATCATTGCAAATTCATCTTTCGTATGTTAACGTCTAGTATAGATGTACAGGGAATTAGCTATCATGTGAAACGTCCGAGCAATCTGAACATCGAAACAAATTACGTTTGATAGTACGCAAACATCTTAGGCGTAAACATATACAAAAGATAGATCAAATCAAAATCTTTAAGATTCGAAAAAGAACGAAACTTTCTCGAATCAAAACTAATCGAATTAAGATATTTTTTCCTCCAAATGTACCAAAATTCTAGGTTCGAAAAGGTGCCATCACCGATTTTACGTACAGATTGACCAAATTTCTGTAGCTGAACACTCACTCGAGTGATTTTTCTTATGCACGGATAGCAATCACTTTCTCCCGAATGTCTTCCCGCATTCATAGCAGGTGAATGGCCGCTTCTTTTTAGCTTGCTCCGGGTCGTCTTCTCCTGAAGGAATTAGTGATAAACTATTAAATTTGAAAATAAATAAGCATTCTGCGTTCTGATCACATCAATTATTGCTAGTAAGAGTAGTTTATTTTTCGTTTAAGCATAAAAACTCACGCAAATGCGTCTTCATATGCACTCTTAGGTTCGATTTTTGAGTGGAACGTTTTCCACAGATATGGCACACGTGTGATCTCTTAGTCAGTTCGATATCTAAAAATAAAAATGAAATATTACATAATTCGTTCATGCCGCATTTGTCAAATTGTGACTACTGCTAACCATTGTGGCGACCGTTCATGTGAATTCTTAGGTTCGTTTTCCCTCTGAAACGCTGGCCACACTGATCACACTTGAATGGCCGCTTTTGCTCGGCCTGCTCGGGGTCATTATCGTCTGAAACTAAACGAGTTATTGCGAATGTTTAAAGTTACTCACTAAGTAATATTCATGGACCAACGATAGTTTTTCAAAGATTTTATTTCACTGCAACGATTTTTTTTAGATCTATCGGGAAATCTTAAACATTTTCTCAGTTTTCCCGATGTATCTAAAATTGTTCAGGTGTTCAGTTATTAAAATACCACGTAAATAGCATCATATGACGATATATACTGCGTCATTCCACCTCTGATACATCAAAGACGTCATTACGAAATATTTTCCATCCAGAATAAGTGCCGCATCATAAATTTAGCTATGAAATATCCAATAAACTCGCCCAGATGAGTCGACTTGTGTTTTTCGAGTGCTTGGGCAGAAACCAGAAACATACCACACTCATCGCACTCAAACTTCTCTTTGCGAGGATCGGTAGCAGCTAAAAAGGTTTTATTAATAAAATTAATTCGATGAAGGATCTATGAAGGATTCATAACCGACAAGCGTAGAAGGATTGTTAATTACGACTAGTGTTTCAGTATGTGCAACTAACGCAGATGACGTAGTTCGTGTGTTTTGAGCATTGAAGGAGCGGCGAACAGCATGTCACAATGACCACACTTATACATGTGGCTCTTCTCTTCTTTACCTGAAATAATGCTTCTACTGTTTCTCGTCCATTTTTATGGCGTATCTTCGTTTTCGAAAATCTCGAAGTGTTTAGTTGCACAATTAACAGTTAATTTGTTATATGTCTAAAGTGCCATAAAACGGAATACTCGTCATATTACGAGGAGTTTCAGTGATCATATATCCAGCACATATAATGATCAACTGATCACTGTGTAACTATTCAAAAATATCATCGGGCGAAAACCAATACAAAAGCATACCAAGATGTGTCATCTTATGGTAGCGCAAATACGTTTTAGCTGCGAAGCCTTTACCGCAGATGTCGCAAGAGAAGATTTTGCGTTGATCCTTCGCTGCAAAATAATATACACTCAACGACTACAACATGTTGATTACAATCGCAACAATTAGATACTCAATGTTTTTGATACCAGTCATGGAATTGGTACATCAATTGAGTAAAAAAACCCACGCAAATGAGTGTTCTTGTGAAAATCAAGCGCTTGCACAATCGATTTCCACAATCATCGCATTTGTAGAGCAGCCGCGCGTCCTCGTTATCTGTGACAAACGAGCATTGCACACATACTGAACTAGGTCGGATGAGAACCAAAAAAGTACCCTTCAACGGGGGGCGGACAAAACGTAAACGGACAAAACGTAAACGGATCACAGTTCGCTAGGAATTCGACGTAGGAACTTCGGAGTTGTTGCATTGTTACCAGTTTGTGCTCCACTATACCACGCTGTTTAGTTCCTCTTACCACGTGATCGTGAATTTCACTACACATCCATGTTCATGGTCCAAAATTGGGAATTTCAGTGGAAAATCATGGTTAGATAAACACAAAATGACCTAACCAATCGTTGCCCATACTACTGGGTTATATTACTTACAGTGGTACTAGATAATCGATTGATCACTGCACTTTGTGTTCATCTAACCATGATTTTTCACTGAAATTCCCAATTTTGGACCATGAACCCCTATACATGGATGTGGAGTGAAATTCACGATCGCGTGGTAAGAGGATCTCAACAGCGTGGTATAGTGGAGCACATACTGGTAACAAGGCAACAACTCCCAAGTGCCACACATCGAATTAGTGAATTAGTTTAGATATTATACATGTCCAACCGAAGCTCAAGCTTCTCGGCACTAAAAATAATTAATGGGTTAATTGTGCGCTCACCAATATGGATTCAATAGTGAACAATCAAAGAGTCACTCCTCGTAAAAGACTTTCCACACACGTCGCACGTTGTCTTTCCTTCCAGACGATTTCTCGCTTCATATATAGCTCTTTTCTTCGCTTTCATCAGTTTTTCGTCGATTTGAGCAGTTTCCGACGGCTCATCTTCCTCATCATAACTATCCTCTTCATCAAGCTCCTCCGAAATCGTAAACTCCTCGTCTGACATTGATTCAGGATTGCTTTCCCTTTCTTCATCCGTGTTCGATAAATGATCTCTGCGACTGTAGGTATCGTCCACCTCTCCGGTTTCCTCCACCGTCGCACCGTGTTGGATCATACGCTCGCTTTGTCGCGCCTCATCTTCTTTAATTTCCTGAAAAAAACCCTTCATAACTTCCTGCTCTCAAAGTATGAGGAATTTGCATATTGTTCTACGATATAAAGTTTTTTAAAGTAAACAACGGTTTGATTCACCATCTTCATTTCGATGGAGCGCAATCGAGCCCGTTCCCTGCACACCAACCATTCCACCGCAGCGTCGATAGACTTGGAGAGACCATGAACGAGCCCAAGTAGACCAGCCTCTCTGGAATTTATTTATTTGTTATAATTGTGCTTACTTTCTATGTGTCTCTAAATAGTACAAATTATCGCATGAATGAAATGCTCGGAAAAAGAAGGGGAGTAATCGAAACCTTGTGTCCAATTGTTCAATGTTGATTGTGTATTTCTTGAGGTCGAGAGCCGAGAGTAGGGCATTCTGAATAGTTGAAGCAATATTAGTTGCAATAAATAATCAGAAAACATGAAAGGGCACAACTAAACACAAAAGGTATCACAATTATGATAACATCAAGAATAATGATTTACTAATGAGAGAGACTCATCAGACATCAAAATTGATACATTTGAGTCGACTAACGTTACTGGGTTTACATGTAGCCAACATCTGCAGATGCTTGAGTATTTTTCCAACTTCTTCACCGACTTGATCTTGTCTAGATCCCATGTGAGCCTAAAAACAAAAAGTAATGACCATAACTGTAATCGTATAAAATACAAAATTCAGGGATAAGACGTTGTGGTAACAGAAAAATCAAGAATTTACAATAATAGTAAATAGCATCTAGGACAGACGCAAGCATTAACGACTAAGACCGGAAACGTACTATGAATGAGCGCCGTCTTGTCATGCTTAGTCATCATTGTTAGAGGCAGGGCGATGGGGAGATCAATCCGTGCCGGAGGGGTTGTTCAAGAACAGGGAGCAAGCGAGATGAAAGGGCTGTTCTTGTTTGTCAGGCATAGTCGGCGCATCTTCAATGCCCTCTGGCAGGGTTTGATGTTGCATTCACATCGCTTCGGATCGGTGAGAGAATAACGAGGATTAATAACGAGGAATAACGAGGATTGACGAGGAGGACCGGGGTGAGGATTAATGATGGAAAATATGGATTTTTGCCAAAAACATTGTTCAGATTGGATGACCGTAGGAAATGCTGCTTTACTAGTCTAGCTGTGTACTTGTTTCTACGTTTGACCTGTTGGTACCTGCCAAATTTCGGCTTGTGCCGGGTGTGGTAGGTAATTGGGAATTCTGCAAGATGCTTTGAGACCTATGAGTGGGAATTTGACAATTTAGTTTGCGTTTTGGGCTTACTAATAATGATGTTAAAAGCGAACATTTAATATTTTGAGGCTGCTGAATTAAAGCCACTCACTGCCTACATGCACTAGTCTGATCAACGAGTAATCGCTTTTGATCTGCCATCACGTGTTGAAAAATACTACCAGTGTGGGCATGTAACAATTTCTTTTCCGCAAGTTTACAGGTTCGCATTCAATACTTGCGCAGAACCTTCACATTATGTATCAATGGAAACTATAGATATTTCACAATTTCTGTGATATTCATTTCCGCGGCACGGCATTGCTTGAAAAAATAAGAAATACAGTTTATTGCGTCACTTGTGCTGAATACAAGTTACAACGAATATTGCAGCAGTATTTTGAGAAAAAAAGAAGATATAGTTTTAGCGTTAAATTAGATCAAAATTAAACTGAGATGGTCTCTCTGCAGCAGTGGCCGTAGCGGCTCCTCTTCTCGCGGTGGTCGAGGAGGCAAGAAGAAGCCCGGAGGAAGAGGAGGCACGCTCATGAAGACCAGATCCGGAGGTAGTGCTTTTTTAATTGTTTTTTTGTCTTCGCACCCGATCCCCCATTGTGTCATTGAGAAGCAGTTATGACTTGGCTTATCGCTGAAGCGGGAATGTCACGGTGGACTCTGGAATATTTTTTTAAAAATATTATTTTGTTTGCACTATGGCACCGAAAAGTAATTTTTCTGCGTGAATTTCGCAGTAGGATAGCTTGACAAGTAAGCGCGAATGTGCCGTGTGGAAAAAAGGGGAAGCGCGCTCATGAAAACCAGATCCAGATGTTGTGCTTCTGGTTTTTTGTTAGTTCCCCGAAGGCCGAGAAGATATTCTACCAAGGATAGGTAGCCGACTTGGTTTGCTGCTGAACGGGGAATAGCTTTGTAGACTCTGTGTAATATTAAAAAAATATATATTTTGTTTGCGCTATGGCACTGAAAAGGAATTGTTTTGTGCAAATGCCGGAGTAGGAGAGCTTGACGTATACGCGCGAAGTGCCGGGTGAAAAAAGGGGAAGCACGCTCATGAAGACCAGATCCGGGGGTAGTGATCCTTGTTTTTTTAATATTCCTATTTCCCGTAAAGACATTGTTCCACGGAAAAGTAGCCATGACTTGGTTTGTCGCTGAAGCGGGAATGGCACAGTTGAATCTGTAGAATCGTCTTTTTAAAATATTTTGTTTGTGCTATGAATCGCGTAAATAATTGTTCTGCTCAAATTCCGAAGTAGGTTAGCTTGACGAGTAAGCGCGAAGGCCGGGTGATTGTCAATAGTTGAATTGATCAAGACAACATCACCTTGAGATGTTTTTTCGAACTTGACTTGCTGTTATAACACGAATGCCCCTGTAGATTTGATCAGATTAGGGAATCAGCGTTGATTCAGCATTAATTGTTCATTAATTAAGCTTTTGATAAATGCTTAAATACCGCTGTCATTTCACTCGAAATCGTAGTCGATGCTTTAAATGCAGTACAGAGCGTGCCATTTAAGGGCGTATGCCGCTCCTCGTATAATCAGATTAGCGGATGAGCGGGATGATTCATTACCGATTACGAGCGCAAGGGTATGAAAGGTTTTCTCTTTATTACGCAAATATTGGGGTGTCCGGAAAGTTCGTATAATTTTTTGTTTTTATTTTTTATTCAATGCTTTACAATTCTCAGTGACCAATGTATGCCCCCTTTTTTTCTCATTACCTCCCTATAGCGATTGGGCAGGGTCTCGATTCCTCTCTTCCAGAATGCGGGTTTCTTCGAGACCGCCCAGTTCACGAAAGCCCTCACAACTTCATCTCGATTCTTGAACTTCTTTCCTTTGCAGAAGTCAGAGAGAGAGCGGAAGCAGTGGTAGTCGCATGGGGAGAGATCCGGGGAATACGGTGGATGGGGAATCCTCTCGATCTTCAGCTCGTCCATTTTCTTCTGGGTCATCTTCGCTCGATGTGGGCGAGCATTGTCGATCAGAAGAAGAATTTTGCCCTGGTTCTGGAGTCTGGGAGGGACTCTGATCGCGACATCTTGCAATTGTTTAGAGAGGTCGGCATTGATGCTGGTGCCAGGGGCGAGGATCTCTCAGTAGATGGGACCGAGCACTGAGAAGAAGAAGCAGAGGAGTTCCTTCTTTCCATGATCTTCCTTCTTCGGGACGGGCGTGGGCTTCTCATCTGCATCCACCCATTGCAGTCTCCTCACAAGGTTATCGTACGTGATCCACTTCTCATCTGTAGCGATGATGGAATTGACCCATCGAAGATTGGATCTACGATGGAGTATTTCCCGACAGACTTGAACACGATTTTTCAGCTGTTCGGGGGAGAGGTCATGGGGAATCACTTGTGGGAGTTTCGGCTTCTTCCCAGATCGATGGAGGATATCGGACACCGTTGATCTGGGAGTACCAGTATCCTTCTTCAACTCACGCACACTGGCCATGGGCTTGCGCTTCAGTGTGCGGAGAACGAGAGGCTGATCGAGGGAGGGAGGGCGGCCAGAGCGGGGTTGATCATCGAGACCAAACTCCCCTTTCTTGAAGCGGGAGAACCACTTATAGCAGAAGGATATGGAGGGGGCGTCAGCTCCTTCCGACTGGGCCAGGGCAGAGTGGGCCTCCTTCACGGATCGGCCAAGACGGTAGTAATGAAGTAAAACTGCTCGGAGGTAGAGATGGAAGTCCATCACAAGAATCAATGTAGCAACTAGGAGACTGATTAAATCCTCTCACTACTCAACGTCAGAATGATGCAATACATTGTTGACAAACAGATTGCGCAATCACTGCATTTGATCGCGAACTGACTTTTTTCCGAATCATTATACGAACTTTCCGGACACCCCAATATTATTAATATTCACATTTTGTATTCATTTTATGCTTACAAACTTATTCTTGAGCACGTTGGGACAGGGGAGTTACGAGGGCTGGTGTTTCAGGCGAGGGAGCTTGAAGGGAGGGAAAAACGAATCAATGCCCATCGAAAAAACATTGTCTAGGTTCGAATAATGCGTTAAGAGCGATTATCTGAGTGAGTGAGCACGTCTGTGAAGACCCTGGGCAAAGTGCGAAAACCAGAAATCGCCCAGAATGGATCTCACCGCTCAGAAGTTTACGCATACACCCTCAGTGCATTGAGCTGCTCGCAACATGGGCGCTCGATTCTCTGGCAAGTAATGATAGTATTTCCGAGACGATGTGCTAGGAGAGGCCCGATATTTAGACGAGCCAGTTCTCGATTGCAGTCGCTCCACTGAAAAAAAATTGAATAAGCTTGCAAAACTATCGACTAATTGTGTAGAGATTTAGAAAAAAAATCGTCATCACTTACGCAAGTCAACTGATCAGCTCCCAGTTTGGCTTCGATAGTAGTGGCGAGGTGATCTTTATCGTCTTCAGAGGTGATTCGAGTAAATATGAAGCAGAGTTCACGCAAATCCTACACTACTTTGACGTCATCGAGTGAGCTGAAAAGTGTACATGATTTTGTCAAACGTGCACTATCTGGTGTATCGGCGAGAGCCGATAGATCTCTATCTCCCCTCTTCACGCCTTCTCCCCCTTGTCAGTCGGATGTCTAGAGATGACGGATAAACGTCATTATCACTGAACCCATCGATTCATCTGGTGCGTGCTCGTTTGAAGGCTGAGCAAAAACGTAGAATGATAAGGGTTTGATATTGCAAATCAATTTCTGGTATATCGCCATCAATAGGTTGTCAAATTTCATAACTCTTTTCAACAGTAGTTACTAGAAAGATTATGGGCAGCACATGATTTACTCGAATTTGGAGGTGAAGATAACACTAACAATTTACAGATGTACGATTCGAACAAAGACGTCGGGCTGGATCCGTTTTGGCTCAGCACTTAGGCGAGAGCACCATCGTGTCCCAATCGATTAGAATGCCAACTGAGGCACCTACTGTTACGATGAAAGTGGTTATCAGTATAGCGAAGAGGTTGGAATCCTCTTCAATTCGATTCATGTTCATGCAAAATAGAATTAAAATATGTGTAACCTACGCGAAATAAGATACATCAGGTAAATTATTGATTCTGTGATATATTATTGATCTGTTCTCTTTCTTTTACTGAAATTTCAAACTCTTGTTTCTTTAGATATTATTTGACGTCACTGGCGGACGATCGACGTGCATTTGTAAACAATTATAGTGAAAGAGGACTTCGAGTAATTCCTGAAAAGAATGCGGAGCAAGTTAATGTGCCGCTTCCTGTGGAGGTTGGCTACATACACATTAATACTTTGCATACGTTGGAGAACTTTATCATGTATGCAATGTCTGGTAATTCTAAAATATTTGTTGAAAAGGGGCCTTGAGCACGAGCTGAAAGTAGACTACCTTATAATGCATATTTTATATCAGGTCCTTGCTCTCTTTTCGCGCTATTTCTCCACTATGTTCTACAGTACTTCTTATAAGGATTGCGGAAAGGAGTGGATGGATATGCAAATGGGATTCGACAAGAGTATTCTCTTGTCGATTGTAATCGCGACAGTGCATCGCTACAACACCGTCATCAGTCTAGGTTCGAGCAAATGTGTTAATTGATAATGATAAGACAAGTTTTCTGTGGAAAAGTTTCAAAAATAGGCACATTTTGTCTACTATCTTATTGTTTTACCGACATTTCGCAAAAAATCGTACGTATTTACAATTAGTGAACATTTCAAATAGTAATTTCTTAAATTTCGGTTCAAGTTAGTGCATTTCAGGTGATTGGCAGGAGTCCAAATCAATTCTGGAACATTGTGATCAAGTCAATTTCGAGCTTTTGCGGCAAAACTTGCGATCAATAAAAAAATATATACGGAAACGTCCTATCATAGAGAAAGGACTGCTGAAAAAGCTTGTGGAGCTGTCGGATATTGCACGAAACAATGACCTATTGGTGAGTTTTTTTTATTATTTCGAAATATTATTATTCTCAAAAAAATCAATAATGAATTACTTCAGCATGTGTTCATGAACAAGTTTTGCATAACTGAATCTCTGGAAGCCTGGAAACAAAATGAACAAGACGAGATTGCTGAGGAATGCGCTGTTATGGTATCTGAGGTATTGAATGCACATCATGTTAGAGTTGATCATCACATTTCAGAGAAAAGCAGAAATTGCGCAATTGAGCAGCAAGCGCACGAAAGTGAGTTTTTGATCCGAATTTTGCTGTAATGTTCGATATTTTCAGTGGAGAATCACTTTCGACCAAGGGGAAATCGTGTGCTCTCTGTTCACTGACGTGCACCCGGTTCTGGTGCGATCTTTCATATATTATCTATCGAGAAACTACCGGGAAGTATACAACAACGGAGGCGCCCTTCCAAAGGTAAGGCATAGGGCAGGGGTTCACAAAGGGTAGGCGGGGTGTGATCACCGTCGGATGATAACCTTCCGGGTGATATCCAAAAATTGTTCTTATTTGAAGCATTTTCACATACGGCCTCTTAAGAGTAGGAGAATACAGTGTGAAAACGCTACAGAAGGGTACTATGTTTGGTTCTCGGAAGGATATCAAAGAAAGGTGGTCATCCGACCTAGAGCCCGTAAACGCATACTTATCTTGATAGAAAGTTCATATATGACATATATATATATATGTTCATAGTTCATATATGTTCAATTCCCTCAGGCTCTTCTGACCTTTTAACATTCATCTAACTCCTTTACAGGTGTTCGTACAGTATCAGCTTGAAAAGGACGACACATGTCTCTTTCCCCTGTTCGAACAGCCCCTGCAACAGCTACAGCAGCAGCAGTGGCCATCTTACTACTACCTGATGTACTTCGATTTCGTGAATGGCCCCTACGCGAGAATATGTGACCAGATTTACTCTAACGGGTGGTTGTTAGGCGTGGTCACGGAAGGGGCTCAGTTATTAGGTGGCAATTACGGGCACTTTACGATATATCAATTTGAGCCGTAAATTGTTGAATTGTTGAAAAATCATGAGTACATTTTCTAACATAACCAATAAACACGCATTGTGAAAGTTGAGGAAAAAAGTGCAAGATGGAACTATTACATATATCGAGGAGCCGTCAAGGCAAGCCGGGAAAAAGTCTCTGAGACCGGCATACCGTAGTAAAAAGCACGCACCACACCACAATACTCGATCGCTCTCAAATTATGAAACTGAACTATTGTTTGTATTTTCCCTTTGTCCGACACTTTTTCTAGTGCAATTTATTATTCAAAACACATATCATTGCGTGACAATCCCTCAGTGAGCTTTATTTGCCTTTTATTTAAGTCAGATATCGAGAATTCTCCTCTTGTATTACTAGAAGTAAGATTGTAATGTTTGCAATATTTATCGCGTTTGTTTCTACCCCATGTCAAATAGTTATTTTTAAATTCGTGTATGTTTGTATTATATTATTGATGAATTCAAACGCGCCGGAAATAATTTCTTCCATTTCCTCTATTTTTTTATTTTTGAGATAATTTTCACCAATGAATAAATCATTTGGACATTGTAATGGCAAATGTGTAGCCCCTTTCTTTCTGTGCTTTATCATCTCTACCACGCCCTAGTTCCCTGTCTAGGAGATGGGTCAATCCTTGACAGAGGATGAACCAGGGGAGGATGATCCATGCCAGGGGGCAAACCTATGGTGGTGTGATTAGCAAGCAAGAAAAACGACTCGAACAACTGTAACCGTAATTGTTAATCATGCGTAATTTTTGCTCTGTAGGAATAACGAGGTCCCAATGGAAATCTGCCGGAATAACGAGGTCCGAATGGATTCAAAGGATTAACGAGGTCCGAATCGGATTATCGAGGTTCCCATCACAAGTTTTTTCGTTGTAAAATAGTTCGTCATACATATGTCAAATGCCATCATTTTATGCAATAATGTAATACTCGCACTATTTAAATTGTACCATGTCGCGTGTTAAATTCGCTATCTTTTCTCAGTTGACCACCTCTCGACTCTTCTTAGTGCTCATTACAGCCCTCCCATGTGCCTGTCTCATCCCACTATTCTTCGTCTTTGATCTTCCCTCTGCTCATTCAGTGGAGCAGAACAGTTGTGAGACCAAGATGCGTCGAGGGAAGTGCATCAAGTCATATCTCTGGGCATCAATATCGCGGAGATGAGAAGGGATTCACCAAGACATACCTGCCATTTTCCTAATCTTATATCGGTCCCCCCTCGTCGACGGAACATCCATTAGCCACTCTGACATCGATCATTACGAGGAATACTACCACTACTAAGATTCTCGAAATGAGAACATCAACAAACCCACAATTCCCTTTCATATTTGCATCAATATTGAGTAAAACCACATAAAAATGAACAAAAAAGATTGGGACCTCGTTATTCCATTCGGAACTCGTTAATCCATTCGGACCTCGATATTCCTACAGAGCCGTAATTTTCTAGTATGGTCGCATTTCGTTTACCCAAACTCCCTCTTGTAAATCGTGAGCAACCGACATTAGGTTAATGCAAGTTCGATTCATCGTTATGACGCGCGTGTTCTTGCTGTCTCTTACTTTCTCATATCAAGGCCTTACCCCCCCCCCCCCCACGAATTGCCTCTTTTGCCCTCGACTGAATCCCCATAAGGGCGTTTCATTTTTGGCGTAATCCAATTATGGAGTAATCCAGTAATTTACAGCTTCTCCAAGATGTCTAAGCGTCCTGGCACCAGCTCAGAAGATGGTCAGATAGCTAAGCGAATGAAGACGGATGTGACGGAGGATGAGGATGTTGGTTGAATGGCATTGTGTTTCTTTTCAACGGATTGCGTCACATAATCTAAGAGCTTTGAGAGTTTGAGAGCGTATTAGCAAATATATTAGTATAGAATGTGTTAATTTCATCAGACAGTAACGCTCAGGTGGAATGGGTACATATTCTTCATAAGATAAGCGATAGCGTATTGATTCTCAAAAAAAAAACAAATTGTTCATTTTCAAGGATGAGCCAGCAACTGATTTTCACGTGGTCGAACTGGCGAATGGCGATAAAGCTGTGATCAACTTCTACTTTGACACTAATATAATGTGAGTTTTTAGTTTTTTGTAGTGCTAAAATTCTTTGCAAACATCGGAACATTTGTCAATGATTCTACCGGAAAGTTTGCAAAGACCTGATCTTTGCAGCGTTTTTAGCAACGCACGTTTTACAATATGGCATTCAGAGCTCTCGAGGACTTCAAATTTGTGAAAGATCTGAATGATCTGTGCTTCACATTTTCACGAGCGCTTAATGAAGACCAGGAAAAGTTTCCAACAATATTCAACATCACGTTAGGAGATAAAGAGATAACTGTAAGTACATAGCAGGGAGGAACTATGCATGAGAACCACCCGATGAGAATCAAAAAAATGGACCCTTCTGTAGAACTCTCACAGAAGTATTTTTGACAGTTTGGAGCTACTGTGAACTTGCTGGGGGTGGATAACCTTGTTGGTTCTCATCGGTGGGTTCTCATCCGACCTAGTGCCAATAGGGGTGGCTCGACAAGAAATTATTCATTGTGTGTGCTCTGGCTTGCCAGTGAAAAAACGCGCAGAATGAAGATTTCATTCCATAATTTAATCATTTCTTGCCGTGTCAAGTCATTTCGAATACCTTGGCAATAGTACACTAATTGAAAGCATTTGCAGATGTACGATTCGAATAAGGATTGTGCACGATGCCGAGTTGGAGCCTTCCTGGCTCAGTATATGAACGAGAGCGCAGTCGTGTCCCAATCGATTAGAATGCCAACTGAGGCACCTACTGCTACAATGAAAATGCATATCAGCATAGCGAGGAAGTTGGTATATCATTCTATTAAATTCAAAGTTTATTTATCACACATTTCGTCACATAGACATCTTGAGATGAAAAGTTCTACAACAATATTCGATTTTAGGCTTCATTTAAATTTCTATCCCAGAAACACCAATTACATGGTCGTATTTGAGATACTATTTGACGACACTTGTGGACGATCGGCGTGCCTTTGTGTGGAATTACTGCACAAGAGGCATTCGAGTAATTCGCAAGAATGCCGTGTCTACAACCATCCTGGTTCCCGCTGAGGTTGGTTTCGTCACTAGGCCAGATGAGAACTATGACGTCATATCTCATTTGATATGCGAAAGGCGGTGTGACTTCATAGTTCTCAAGCGACCTATTGCCGTTGGTTGATATTTACACTGCATTTACTTTTTTGAGAACCTCCAGTCACTGTCATTTATTCAGGTCGCTTCCCTCTTTTCGGGCTTTTTGTTCACTCTCTTCTACAACAATTCAAGGGTTGTGGGAAGCAGGTGGTCAAAACCGAACTGGAGGTCGACGATGACGTTCTTTTGTCGATTGTGCTAGCCATCGCACACCGCTACAACACCGTTATCAGTTTAGGTTCGAATACTGTCTTACTTGATAATCCGGTGGAAAATATAGCAAGATATCACCCGTCAACACTATTTTTTAACAGCGGCATAGACATTTCCCAAATATATTGCAATCTCATCGGATTCCCGAAGAATCGTAACTAAATAGTAACAAAATATACGTATCTAGGGAACATTTAAAATATGAATTCATATATCTTTTCAGGCGACTGGCAATTGGCCAAGCCAATCTTGCAGCATTGTGATCGATTCTGCTTCGCGCCTTTGTTTAACAACTTTCTACGATCAATTACGAAATATATCCAAAGAAGGCCAACAATTGAGAGAGGACTGATGAAAAAGCTTTTGGAGCTGTCGTATATTGCACGAAACAATGATCTACTGGTGAGATTTTGTTTTTATTTCAAAATATTTTTCTCTCAAAAAAATGAATTGCTTCAGCATGTCTTCATGAACAAGTTCTGCATTACTGAGTCCCTGGAAGCGTGGGAGCAAAATGCCTCAGACGAGATAACAGAAGAATGTGCTGTTATGATATCGGAGGTATTGAATACGTACCTTATTATATGATAGTTCATCAGCTCATTTCAGAGAAAGACAGAAATTGTGGAATTGTGCAGCAAGCGTCCTAAAGTGAGTTTTTTAACCGTTTGGGTGATATAACAGAATTCGTCATTACTTTGGATACCATCAGTCGATCTTGTTGAAAATAATGGTGGTGGTGATGATGATGATAATTCTTTCAGTGGACAATTAACTTCGACCTGAGGGGGGAGCTCTATACCATTGTGTGCTCGCTGTTCAACGACGTGCACCCTGTCGTCGTGCAATCTTTCATCGATCACCTGTCGAGGTATCGAAAGGAAGTTTACAATCACGGAGGAGCCCTTCC
This sequence comes from Pristionchus mayeri, assembly GCA_036245805.1. Lineage (NCBI taxonomy): Eukaryota > Metazoa > Nematoda > Chromadorea > Rhabditida > Neodiplogasteridae > Pristionchus > Pristionchus mayeri. The sequence continues at coordinate 33,741,569 of BTRK01000003.1, forward strand.
AAAGGTAAGGATGAGGTCGGAGGTTCGGCTCAGGGTTAGCGCAGCTGATCTGAAGGTTATAGGCTCGAATTCCACAGAATGATTACACTCTTCTGACATCGTTGTCAATTGGCTGCCGTGAATTTTTGATAGGAGCAACACATACTACAGACAACGTAGAAAAAAATGAAATTACGGTGTCACATCTAGGTGAGAAAGGGATTGAACTCATGAACAGGGCTAAGTGTAAGTTCAACCGCTGACGAAGGTGGATGAGAACTATGACGTCATGCCGCCTTCAATCTATCAAAGGCGGAATGACGTCTCAGTTCTCATCCGACCTATTGCCAGCAACTGTGGTTGTTGTGCGTCATATAGCTGAAACAATCGCCGATTTATCGTTTTAAAACTGACCATTTTAGAAATCTAAAGAGGGTGAAAAATGAAGCGTTCCAAAATCCATCAATGAGTTCAAAACCAAAGAGTTTTAACATGTTCTAAAGTGATACACTCCTTGTGTGGGTCACACTGTATGAAATCTACTTTCGCATTCTAAATCTCGCTTTCGAGGGGAAATGTGGGAAAGTGGGCGGGGCTTGTGGAGTCTACTCATACAACTGAACGAAACTACAGGTGTTCGTGACCGATCGGCTGCAGAAGGACGACACCTGCGTCTTTCCCTTGTTCGAACACCTCCCGCAGCAACAACAACCAGCCTACTACTACCTGATGTACTTCGATTTCGTGAATGGCCCATACGCGAGAATCTGTGACCAGATCTACTCGAACGGGTGGTTGCTTGGAGTGGTAACGGCAGGCGCCGAACTATTCAATGGCAATTATGGTTACTTTACGACCTATGAATTTGCTTGAATTTGTTGTTGTTTGTGTGTTGTTAAATTGTTGGCAAATTAATTGTGATAGTTGAGTTAAAACAAATGGTATTAAAAACACTTCCCAAAACATCTCCGTATCTTATTATTGTATTCAAAGTTGATTCAACACGAAAGTGGAAACTGGATCAGATTGCGAATCGCATCTGTTTATCTTTCCAAAAGTTGGGACATCATTAACGTGCAAATTAAATCAGTATCTAGCAATGTGAAAGCTTTACTGAAGGTAGAGCTAGAGCTAATAGCGAAACATGTGCATATGACCAAAGAAATTGTACAACGAGCAAGTTTTACAGCGACGTTTGAACAATTCATATCCATGCACAAATCAGATGATGGGGCTGGCTTCATGATAAATTATCTCTTCATATCGCGTGCTTTCTCAACGGTCACATATGCGAGAAACTGTTCACAGTAACGAGAGCATTGCCGATGCTGCCCTCTAATGTGTTTGTGAAATGCATTATGGTAACGCTCTAATCGCTCCTATAAAGGGAAACGTCTTATCAGTTTCCATGCCAGTTTATTTGTGATGAAGCGACGTGTCTTGATTGATCCACTCGTTAATAATATGTACCCCTCATTAATCTAACTTTTCAGGAGCTGTGATGATATCGTTAATTTTCATATTCTTGTGCGCACTCCACGGTGAGAGTTGCCTTTTCCATTGATTGATATTGGTAAAAAATCACGATGATTTAAGGAATGGCGGCTACAGTCTTCTCATGTGACGAAATCAAATCTAAGGTCGTGGTATCATGTCATTAGGTAAGAATGTGATAAAACAATTCCAGCTGATGGACAGCGGAAGAACGGAAACAGGGACTAACGTTTGCGTTTTCCTCGAAGAGGGAGTAAGCAGTATTCTTTGATTTGGAAAATGCTGAGCTACACGTAGCCTACACCGTCACTTCAATGATATGGCAATCTCAGCTTCCGCCTAGCACCGACTACCTCGGAAAAATATTCGTGCAGGACCAGTTTTCGAAGACTAAATACAGGCAAGTCTCAGTTTACATCATATCTATTAACCATACAATCGTGTACTGTTCTACTATACTACATATTTCGAAATATGTATGCAACTCAAGACAATAATGAGAACTTACAAATGTCAGCCTCTATGACATAGCGTCTTCCGCCTCACATTGCGTGAAGGGAGGCGGCGAATGGCAGATGATCTCGGACAAACCGTCTGGACTCAGTTGCGATAAGGAGATTGCTATCATATTCACCAGCGATGACAAGACGGAATACGTCCTGGCTACAAGGGACGTTGTGAGTTCTCTACGGAAATCGAAACAACTGTTCAAAATAAATGTTTAGGCAGAGCACAGAACGAGAAACGGGCGCGTGACATTCGTATCTCCGTGGGGTGGAATGAAAATCGTCGCCGATAACATTCAAGTGAGTGCTCGTTCTCATACATCGAGTACACTACATTCATCTCTTAAACGAATTAACCGCTGCATAGAAGTCAGCAACTCTCATCACGGAAATTCCGCGTTCTCACCTAGGTACTGTATTGACGTTGTGCTACGTGTCGCAATTCGTTACCACGAAATTTGCTTACTAAATGTCAGTGTTATGAAAAAAAACGATCTTTTCAGGCCGATCTCACCGTGTACACTGGCGGGGGAGTGGGAACAAGTGAATTACTGTACCCTCTCAAGACATGGAGGTAAGCGCAGTAAATTGAATCAGGCACGAAGATGGGAATTCGGGGTACATGTACTGAGAGGAATAGTTACGAGATAATTCCAATTAACTGTGGTTACATTTCTTTTAGTTCGCCCGACGTCCCTCGCTACTTCGATTCCTTCGATAACGTACTCACCTTTGTTACGAAGTCGAATGACTTTATCTATCAAGTGACCTCGGAGTATCGAAACAGTGAGTATTAGTGTTGGCAATTCGATAATAACGGGCCCGCTAAAACGCGCATCGCGATATCGGGCCCGTGACCTCTGAGGAAGAGGTAGCGGGCCCGCTACATATCGTTACATATCGTTACGTATCGCGCGACTCTGCTCCTTCTCTCCCTGGCCTCCTCCCGCTTTCTCTGACGCGGTGAGGTTAGAGCGCGCGCCGAGGAGATGACCGGGGCTCTGCGCGCGAGGGAAAGCAAACGTAACGATATGTAGCGATAGGTAGCGGGCCCGCTACCTCTCCCTCGCTTGTTACGGGCTCGGAATATCGCTATCGTTTAGCCTACCCTAGTGAGTATTAGTTCAAATTATGAGGCTCAACTTATTGCTGATGGTGCATAGCTTATCCCAATAACTTGCAGCTTCAACGATCCAAATCGGAGAAAAGACAGTGATTCTTACAAGCGGAAAGAGCGACAACGTCATGAATCTGCACCCAGAGGAGAACTACTTGAGATACAGCTTACTGTAAGAATTTCTTTCATTCCAAACAGGTCTTCCATTGGCCTTACCGGCACTTGATCGGACTAGAACTACATCATGTCGCCATTCATTGATGTACCTTCGATATATGACATATGAAAGGCGGCATAAAGCCGTAATTATCATCCGACCAAGTACCGGCCTTATTAGTGTACCGCAGAGAAGCCGCGACGGCTAACGTGAACGGAAGTCTCTCGCTAGACCCTTCCTACAAGGGCTACATCAACTTCACCGTCAGGGGAGATTACATGAACGAAGAACGATCGTGAGTGATCAGGAATTGTATTTTTGATTTTAAATTGAAATATATGGGTGGTCGCATAAAGACAGCTCATCTCAGGTTTACCGAAGCCACAATCGATTGGCACTTCTACGCGAGCTACTTTGAGGCAAGACTCTAGGGAGGCTGATAACTCTCCCATAATTCCTCGTTCTAGGTGAAGTACTTGACCTCCGTTCGATCCGAAGACATCTGGCTCAACGAGGATACTTTCGTCATCGAAATTGACATGAGCGGTGAGGCCAATCCGACATCGACTAATGCCTAATGGATTCTCGCATATGCGCATGCCACCAGTCGAAAAAGGGGTGAAAATCGGTAATGACTGAATAATATTCAGATTTACCCACGGACATCACTCCAATTCCTGGCCTCCACACCGATGCCCCGCCTGCTGCTGCTGGTAAGCACAACAATGGATTGTGGACTAGAAATAACAAACGGACATGGCAAGCAGGGACCGTTGAAAATTTTGAAGCCGTTTCGTTATCATAACTGTTGATCATATCGACCATGTTTGTCAGATAACTACTGCAAGTGCGGGTTCGCCGATGACTGGTTCGACGACTGGGACCCGGCGACGATTTGGGTTGACGTCATCATCATCCTCGACACTTCTCAGTCCATGGGCAAGAGTTTGGACGAGGTACCAGATTCGAACAACCGGTACCCAATCAGCGCAATTCTCCAAGGCCAAATCGGTGGTGACCTCGTTTGTGGGGTTGATGTCCACGGATACGACGGCAGAGTTCTATTCGAGGATCGGAGTGATAGCAGTAGCGGATACGGCAGAGGTAATACGAAAATCCTTTCAAGGTATCGGGAAGGCCAAGTGTGTATCCGCATCGTAGGTAGTGGACCTAGGTAAGTGTCGAGAAGGAATAAATCCAGGCGCTTCGGAGCACTCTAGTAGAGGCCACGTTTAAACTAGATCTTTTAGAGAAATATTGAAGTTTCAACGTGAGACTCTCTTGGAGTAAGTGTTGCATGATTTAGGTGATCTACAACCTCAACATGAGCTCTTCAGACGATCTCAACATGGTTAAGCAGCACAAGATCGACAAGATTGACATCGAAAAGTGTGTCCATTCTATCTCGTTGATTTTCTGAAGCCAATTTCAGGACATTCCAAGGAGCGCTGACGATGTTCGCGGACGGCACAAAGGCTTCTTCATACAGAGAAAACGCACAGCAAATCATCTACTTCCTCACTACGTCAGCAACGTAAGCGATTGTTTGCAATCAGTGATTGATATTATATTATCAAACATATTTCAGTAGTGGCATATTGAATGGAGTTGATGACTTCAAAACCGGCGGTGGCATCATCATTGTAAACGGTTCGATGGCCTTCCATGATTTATTTTTCATGCTTCCATTTATGTACAATTATCGAATAGTCAACCTACCACAATAGTGGAAAGGATGAAAGGACGTAGTGAACGACCTTTCGCTTTCAGACTTCATCCTGGAAGAAACGGTGCCCGATCCTGGACTACAGAAGCTCGCCTCGGACGGATTCTTCTTCACCGACCTATCCGAGAACTACATCAGCAGTCTGGGAGTGTTTTGTGAAGGTTGGCTCACTGTCAACGATACACCGTAACTTGTAACATAGTTCGAAGGTCGGGCAGCGCTCCCTCCTCTCTAGTCATTCAACCGAACAAGAATTGAGCATACAGTAGAGCGTAACCCGATTTGGTAGACAGATGGTATTGAAAGTAATGGATGATCGTTCAGCAAACTGTTTCTGCTCTCCGGATGCGCATCCCTTCAACGACGACGACTGGAGCATACGAACGAGAGCCAATCGTGAGTAGTACTTAGTTCTATTAAAATAATCGTTAGATTATGACTATTCACTGATTTCGGTGATCACAATCTTTAACTCTATTCATTAATTATTTATCATGGAAAACTATCGGATATTAAAATATGTGATACGAGGAATAGACACGTGATAGTTGTATCCCATATTGCAGAGGAAATCTTATCTTTCAGTCAGGGTACACTAGAACAGTGTCTTCATATAGGGAGATTGTCACGTAGCCTCGCCTCTCCTCCACATGAGTATAAAAAGGGGGAAGAATGTAGCGTGTTGACGTCACTTCCTCCGTATGATCAACCCAGTGTATTCCTCACTGCTTTTGGCCACGAAATGGGGAGCGTGAACACGACTCTGGTTGATCACGATTGATGACGATCGTCAATCAATCACAGTTTGAGCACATATTACCTGACATGATAAAATATTTATTGCCCTATTGATTGATTTACTGATTGATCAATTTATCGATTGATTGATAGATATCTCACAATAAAGTGCTCTCAGGTGGTTGCTTCCATCCCGTCAACAACGGAATTCCCCTACAGAAAGCTCGCGAGACGTGCCAGAAGGAGGGCCGATATCTAGTCTCCATTCACGACCAGGAAAAGGAGCTGTTCGTCAATGGAGGTCAACTTGAAATATTCGAATATTGGAGGACACGTTTCACGTTCGGCACATGCGAAAAACTTACCGTGACCAATTTTGAGCATCGACCAGACAGCAATTGATACATGGCTACATCTTCATCTGAATGAGTGTGTTGTGATTTCAGGGCATTAGGTCGGGTGAGAACTATTTAATCTTCAATATAAAGGCAGCATACCGCAATATTTATCCTACGACGTAATGACGATTTCAGTTGCCTCGATCTTCGGAGGCAAGAAGAAGTACTGGTTAGGATATCAGCATGACGGAAACGAGTGGATCTGGGATGATAAGGTGGCGAAATAGTTCTAGTCCGATCGCAATGTTATTCTCTCAGTCGACTAATCCCTACGCGTCTTGGGACAGTATCACCAATCAGCCCGATACGAAAGATGGAAAGAATCTGTGCGCATATGCCCTGCAGGGTACTGGATTCAACGTAAACTGGTGAGTAGCGTCGTTGAGCCAGCGATTGTCTTCCCTACGTCCATTTATCTCTCTTTCTCTCGTCATCAATAGACACCTTCTGATATGGTCACTAGTATCAGCAAGTCGATTCATGACTGATCATATTGTACGGATGTGACTGGTATGACAACGCATGAATAGAGAGTACGACCAGCACTTTCGTAGCTGACTCTGATCCCGCACTGCAGTACTGTTTTATCACTGGTTCCCCAATTCTAGGACCGCAACGAATTGTGGCAGTGGTGGTATCATCTACGTGTGCGAGTCGCCCCCATGCTCCATTGGGTACAAGGACTGCTGAGAAGTGATTCAAGCAAGGATCATATGGCTTGATCCTTGCTATACTCATGGCTTGTTATACATCGACTGTAATTATAAAGATTTTTTTTTCAAAAACAATCACAATATAAATATTTATTGTGATTGTATTGTATTGGGGTGTCCGGAAAGTTCGTATAATGCTTCGGAAAAAAGTCAGTTCGCGATCAAATGCAGTGATTGCGCAATCTGTTTGTCAACAATGTATTGCATCATTCTGACGTTGAGTAGTGAGAGGATTTAATCAGTCTCCTAGTTGCTACATTGATTCTTGTGATGGACTACCATCTCTACCTCCGAGCAGTTTTACTTCATTACTACCGTCTTGGCCGATCCGTGAAGGAGGCCCACTCTGCCCTGGCCCAGTCGGAAGGAGCTGACGCCCCCTCCATACTCTTCTGCTATAAGTGGTTCTCCCGCTTCAAGAAAGGGGAGTTTGGTCTCGATGATCAACCCCGCTCTGGCCGCCCTCCCTCCCTCGATCAGCCTCTCGTTCTCCGCACACTGAAGCGCAAGCCCATGGCCCGTGTGCGTGAGTTGAAGAAGGATACTGGTACTCCCAGATCAACGGTGTCCGATATCCTCCATCGATCTGGGAAGAAGCCGAAACTCCCCGATTCCCCATGACCTCTCCCCCGAACAGCTGAAAAATCGTGTTCAAGTCTGTCCGGAATTACTCCATCGTAGATCCAATCTTCGATGGGTCAATTCCATCATCGCTACAGATGAGAAGTGGATCACGTACGATAACCCTGTGAGGAGACTGCAATGGGTGGATGCAGATGAGAAGCCCACGCCCGTCCCGAAGAAGGAAAAGCACGGAAATAAGGAACTCCTCTGCTTCTTCTTCTCAGTGCTCGGTCCCATCTACTGGGAGATCCTCGCCCTTGGCACCAGCATCAATGCCGACCTCTTCTCTGAGCAACTGCAAGATGTCGCGATCAGAGTCCCTCCCAGACTCCTGAACCAGGTCAAAATTCTTCTTCTGATGGACAATGCTCGCCCACATCGAGCGAAGATGACCCAGAAGAAAATGGACGAGCTGAAGATCGAGAGGATTCCCCATCCACCGTATTCCCCGGATCTCTCCCCATGCGACTACCACTGCTTCCGCTCTTTCTCTGGCTTCCCTGCCCAATCGCTGGAGGGAGGTAGTGAGAAAGAAGGGGGCATACATTGGTCACTGAGAATTGTAAAGCATTGAATAAAAAATAAAAACAAAATATTATACGAACTTTCCGGACACCCCAATAGATACAAAATATGGGCAATTGGTTCATAAGGAGTTTTTTGTACGGAGCCGGGAAGTCAAGCCGGGAAAAAGTATGCAAATCCTACTTATCGTAATGCATTCACAACCAACCACACAACAATTCTTGTGTTCTCTCACTTCATGAAATTTGAATTAAATTCATCAGAGATCACTGATTACCGCGTTTTTAAGTGTTATTATTGCTTAAAACACTTTTGCTAAGCTTATTCTGGTCTGGAAAACAGTGTATTATAAATATTATCTCATTTGATTCGTACACCTTGGTAGTAATTGCTTTCTCGAGTTCACTTCAATAATTATATCACTCCTTCTATCGTTCAATCCAAGTCCAATCCTTCGATTGATTATATCTATCGTATCATGCATAGGCTATATTATTGGCTGCCGGACCGTCCCTGCCACAGGGAGCGCCTTTAGCTCTCAGTGGTTGGAGTGTCTCGTCCCGGTTACGGGAGGGAGCAACTCTTTCTTTGTTTACATTGATCAACATGTTCTGCCATATCTCCTACACTGCACTCATTTAATCTTTTTTCTCAGCTATTTTGAAAATAAAATTAAATATTGTGTAATTGCTTGCAGCATAATGTCGAAGCGGCCGTATCCCTTCGCAACGGATGAACAAAACGCGAAACAAATGAAGGCGGATGGAACCGAAGAGCTTGAGGTCAATTTAGGATTATTCTAAAAATTGTAGCAATATGGTTTTATTCAGGAATCATCCGCAGACACGAGATTTCATCTGATCAAATTGAAAAGTGGAAGCAACGTGTTGATTGAGTTCCAATTTGATTGCGATGGAATGTGAGTTCTAATGAGCGATTCAAAAACAAAATACGAATTCCAGAACTATAGAAGATTGCAAGTTTGTGAAAGATGTAAATGATCTTTGCTTTAACTTTTCGTTATCTCTGAGTGATAGTCAAGAAGCGTTTCCGACAGTATTTGATGTAGGACTTGGGGAGAAACGGATAACGGTAAAGTTCTGAAGCTATATAATTGTAGAATGACTATAGAAGAGCAAGGTGGAAGAATTGTAGATGTACGATTCGAATAAGGAGAGTGCTCGATTTCGCATCGGTTCATTCCTGGCGCATCATCTAGACGACCACACGATCATCTCCCATTGTCAATCTATTCAGGCGCCCACTGAACGGCCATATGAAACGATGCAAGTGCGCATTAGCGAACAAAGTCAACAAAGTTAGTTTTCTGGGAAACAGGGAATCGTTAGCAATGCAAATCGTGGTATTGACTAGAAAGAAAGAGTAGTAACATACACTTCCTAATTAGTTTTAAAATTACAGCCGAGATAATGCGGAAAATTTTAGAAAGTATTTGCCAACGCTCTTCGACGACCGTAACGCATTTGCCAAAAACTATCGCGCTAGAGGTATTAGAGTCATGAGCGAAGGGGATCCTGTACTCGTCCCTCTGCCCATCGAGGTTAGCTTGTTCGTTATTAGTAATAGGATAATGAGTAAAGTTTTAGAAGAACCGATCCAAAAAAACCAAAAAGAGTCAAAAAGAGTTTAAATGCAAAAATCTGTATCTTTGGGCAAGGGTTGGTTACAAGCTACCTCGAATACCAAGCATCCTTAGAGCATCTTTAGGTTGCCGGTCTCTTCTCATCGTACTTCTTCTCGCTCTTCTACGGTGGATACAAGGACGGGGAGAATCGATGGGTAGAGGTGCACGACGTGGATCCCACCACGATCTTCAAGATTGTGGTCGAGACCGTACACCGCTACAGCATCAACATCACTAAATGTTTGTACATCGAGCTAAATTTGAAATTCTGTAGTTTTTTATTCAACTTGATCTATGAAGAACATCCTATGAAGAAGAATACTGGTGCACTATGTTTTCCATTGTATTCGTCGACAGCGTGTTTGAACAACTGGGATTTTCGCGATTGAAAGTAGTTAACGAAATCCATCCGTTCAGTTAACTGGGAATGTACTGCGAAGGTGCTGGAGCACTGTGACCGATTTTGCTTCGAGCCTCAGTTTCGTAACTTTCTACGCTCGATAATGGCGTACATACGGAAGGGTGGCGATACGGAAGAAGACTTCATCGAGGGCCTCCAGGAATTGTCGCAACTTTTACGTGTCAACGATTTAATGGTGAGCTTTGAGATATTTGAATGCTCATTTTAGGTTCCGGTCTAACTGATTGCCCAGACTGGCGCAACATCGATTGGCATCTTGAAGAAAATGCAATATTATTATCTTCTCAGCGAACGTTTGTCGAAAATTTCTGCTTACCGGAAAGTCTCGAGGAATGGGAAAGGAAGCACGCAGATGAGATAACATACCCCGAGTTTGCGAAAGTTATCTCTGAGGTATCAATATTCTGATTACGTTCATTAAATCCAATTCAAGTAATTCCAGAGGAAAGCTGAACTTCGGGAAATCTGCAAAAAGCGTCCGGAAGTGAGTAATTGATGAAATTGAATTGTGCATACATCAAACATTGCCGATATGAGGCGCGTATAAAAATAGGTCATGCACAGTTTTCGATAAACAGAGAATACAAATCTGTTACATATTTTTAAATTCAGTGGCGAATCAATTTCTCGGGTGGAATCATTGTGTGCTCGTTGCTTGACGACATGCACCCCGTACTCATCCGATCCTTCGTTCAACACCTTCGAAGTCAGGACCGGCATGTCCATATCCAGAACACGCTGCCGAAAGTATTCGCGTTCGACCGGCTGGCCAAGGACGACAGACGCGCAGTGCCCATATTCGAAAATCCAGCTGAGGTGGGTTATGCAATCATATGTATAGCCGGAGGCGTAATTGTTTGAATACTCAAAATGTCATTAACCGGAAACACATTATGTATTCCATTCTCAGAGTAGCTGATGTTCCCGAACTGCCTCATCTGGTTCACGATAGTGTTGGCAATACGAGGGGAGGTAACGAGCTCGCTATTCCTCCCCCGCCTCGGATTGCTAAATAAGGGGAGGGGGAGGCATAACGAGCTCGTAACCTACCCTCGTACTGCCAACCCTAGTTCACGACTAGAGATATCTTTATCGGTGTGTTTTCGGATAGGTTTTATGAGTGTTTATTAAACAATCGCTCATCAGATAAATAGCGCACTCGAAAAGCCGAAAAATTTCCCATCATAGAACCCATTTTCGACTATTCACGACTCTTTGCCTGTTCAGGCACCTCAGCCGTGCAACCTGATGTACTTCGACTTCGTCACATGCCCATACGTGCGAATCTGCGGCCGGATCTACTCGAGCGGATGGCTGCTAGGAGTGGTGACGGAAGGTGCACAGCTCTTACCAGGAAATTGCGGCTTCTTCAACCATTACGAGGTCGAGGAGAGGCCATCCGCCTGTCCGAAAATCAGAGATCAAAGCTCCGTGTGATCTTGTTGGCATTGTTGCTGTTCTGCCTATTTTAAGCATTATAGGGACTACTCAAATGAATTCCTTTGTGACATAGTACTCCGATGTGATAATAAAATAATGGATTAGTATTTCGTATGGCAATCGTGAGCCCATAGAAAGCCGCCGAAGATTGAATGGGCAAATTTGAGATCCAGCCTTTTCAATCACCTGTCAACGTTTTCTCACTAATTCACACAATCTCTCCGATTAGAGAGTGCTAAAGAGGATGGCAAATGAAGAGATCGACGAGCAATGGTCTGACTCTCCTCATATCACACACTTTCTCGCCGTTTAGAGAAAGCGAGAGAGCCTGAGATTTGGAGAGAGTCAGACGAATACTCAGATCGTCTTCTACGTAATTCACCTGCTCTCGTACTTCCTGGGCAAAGCGACTCGCTTTGCTCAAACAAGTATGAACGAATTGGCTTAATGCTACTGCTACTTCTCCTCATCTTCCTGTCCCAGTCATCACACTCACTCGAGTGCCATAAATGCTTCGAATCTGCACTCGCACCCGGGAATCAGACGTGAGTAAAGCACAGATTACTTTACGAGAAAAGATTCTCGTATTTTCTATGTTGGAGCTGATAACCTCATGCAAAACGAGGCGACAAATTCTTGCTTAGCCTCTCACAATCGTATTGTAATCATTGTCATGATATTCTCCATTAGCTGCGGTCATACATGCACGGGCGACTACTGCTACCGGGCGGAGCGAAGAGTCTCGGAGGGACTCAGCGAAGGAGAAGAGCAACAGTCCATCATCATGGTTATCCTTTAGCAATGCTTGCGCTTTAGATTAGCGGGGCGTTTGTAAAAAATACTTTTCATCGTTCTCTCAACAAGCACGTATTGAAGGATTGTGAAACAGGGGAGGGAAATCTTGCAGTAGTAGCTCGTAAAATCAAACGCGCCTCGTAGGCGAAGGAGATGAACAGCAGTCCATCATAATGGTTTGATTCATAATTTTATGTTTGAGCTTCGCACGATGACTTGTTAAGAAAAATGTGCATGTTAACGGTGTTTCTTCATCGACCTTCTTCTAATTTCGAAACCCTGGGATTTCGTGTGAATCGAATTTTCAGGATTGTCTCGACTACCCGCTGGAGGCGCAGCTGAAACTAGGCTGCCGACGCAACTACGAGGGAATTGTGTTATGCCTTTGGTGAGCTTTCAGTTTCTGCAAAACATTGGAACATTCCATAGATACAATCGAGTAAATGGCGATACGAAAGCGCTTAATTTTTTTTCATTTCACGGTTAAACAAATAAAATAAATCACATTCCCGCACAGTTAGGTACATATCATTCTTATCAGAATGCATTGTATAATTCAGTGTTTGACTAAACTGTTTGTTTGCAGTCAATCCCCGCTGTGTAATGATGAGGCACCTGCGAATATTGTCGATCTTCCCATTGCGAGAGACTGCCTGAAGGGCAGAATCAACGATGACGGCAGCTATTTTGTTTCAATAATACACTATATTTTGTTATACGTCTTCACATGCCTTGGGGCCATTTTTGCCTTAAAGAACCGGTCTCTAGCAATATCCGAGAGTAAGAAATACATAGCATGTGCAATGATGAATTTCACCGTATGAACAATCTCAATTTCGGAAACCGGCTCTAATTCAGGCATAAATTGACCGATAGGTACATGGATGATTGCATCTTACGAAATGAGAGAGTGATAAATATTGGAGAGTATTCAGGCACATTTAACTACGTCCATCCCAAGGCCTGCTTTTCCAACTTCTGCTTGAGGGAACGTAACGCTATCGTAAGATTAAATTAAAATGAAATGATGAATACTGATTTGACAAGCAATTAACTTAATGGTCCGACCAAGATAGATGTAAAAAATATTAGGTATGTAAGCTCAAGATGCAACCAGTGTTTCGTCGACAGCAAATACAAACGGCCTGGACGTGCTGCCAATCATTGTTGTTAATATTTATATAAATTATGGACTGGAATGTTTATCAATGACAATATTTTAGGCACCGGATTATGGCAGCGCCCCCTCGGTTGGTCTCTCCTGCCAGGATGGACGGCTGTTCGAGAAGGTCTGATAATGGTATCGGTCTCGAACCAACTTCAAAGGAAAACGAAAAAGAGAAAGAGTTACATATAGTTCTCAATTCTGGGGTGTTCATTGAAATGGCAGAGAGACGAATGTAATTTCAGTTCGACCTTTTCGTCTATTCGCTTCCTTTCTACTTACCGGTGGGAATCTGCGCGGCATTCCAATACACCAGCTATATGATAACAGAAGTGTGCACGTGTCCGGCGGTACAAAACTTGAATTTTTGATTAATTAATTAATTAATTGATGTTTAATTGAACAGTTAATTAATAACTTATTAAATCAATTGTATGGTTCAGTTGAAAAACTGCACTTCTCCAAGTCGTTTTCCCGGTATCTCAGGACTTCCTTTGGACAATCGATCGACGGGATTCATCACGTGCGCCATACCAGGTGATTTACGAAATTCGCTCTAGGAAAAGTCTAACCAACCCTCGTCGGTGTGATATGCAGTATGGGAGAATGTGGAGAGAAAGGAATGTGTCGTACTTGTATGATCTCAGAGAAGCCGGGTTTCAAGCAGTGCACCGGACACCTGTGCTTCATAGTCAAGAAGGACGGCAACTACGTTCCGGTGAGGATGGTTGATGATAATTGATGCAAGAATTAGAATGTTTCATCCTTGTTAGGGCCGATTCGACGGCTCTAAATCGTCCAGAATTTTTTTTTTTGCATTCCAACTGAGCGGATGTTTTAGTTTTTTTGTTTCCATCCTCTCTCACCTCGCAATATGTATTCGTTCAAGTACAAGAGGCGAAAAGGAGAAGAGAATGAGTGACGAGGAAATTCATTACCTGTTGCTTATTGATCATCTGTGAATATTTTTAAGCCTAATATTTGAATAATTTAAATAATTTAATTAACTAGTCAATCGTTAATAAGTCGTTAGGATTACGGTAGCATTTAAATACCGCGGGCTTGAATCAGGCAATTCTCATCCTCGTCTAAAATAATTGAATGTCAGGCTTACGGCTGCCTCACATACGACGACCGTTTCCCCAGTACTCGACTGCAGCTGGGCAAGTATCGACTACTCGACACGGCTTTCTTCCTCTGCGATACGGACATGTGCAATCAAAATGTAATGGTCCCTCTATAATTGAAAAAAAAACTGCAGGCGGGTGAGTGCGAGAAATGAAGACCTTATCCCTCTGAAATAGAGTTTCGCGGAAATGGAATCCTTAGAGCCTTGCGTTCTTAGTAGTGTTGGCAATTCGATAATAACGGGCCCGCTAAAACGCGCCTGGCGATAGCGGGCCCGTGACCTCTGAGGGAGAGGTAGAGAGCCCGCTACATATCACTACATATCGCTACGTATCACGCCCCTGCTCTGCCTCTCTCCCTCGCCTCCTCCAGCTCTCTCTCTGACCCGGTGAAGTTAGAGCGCGCGGTGAGGAGATGACCGCGGCCCTGTCCGAGCGGGAAAGCTAACGTAACGATATGTAGCGATAGGTAGCGGGCCCGCTACCTCTCCCTCGCTTGTTACGGGCACGCAATATCGCTATCGTTTAGCCTACCCTAGTTCTTAACGCAATCAAACATATATGTTTTTATAGCTCGATTTTTTTAGGAAACTCGAGAAAGGTTATTCTATTCTTAGGTAGCCTAGTTCACTTTCATCATTAAAACGGTTTCTCTGAGAGTATATTATATTTATTATAAGACAATTCAAATTGTGAAAAGAACTCTTCCACAGGACGTCGAGCTGGACAGCGCCCCGCCGCGCCAGATCAATGGCACATGCAACTGCCTTCCGCCTGCTGCTGCAGCTGCAGCAAGCCCAGCCGTAGCTACGACCTCCGACCTGCCGCTCATCCTAGGAATCGCTGTGTCTGCAGCAATATTGATTGCACTCGCAGTGGCAGTTGGTGTGTTCAGAGTAGTGAAGGGAAGATGGCCCGTGCAAATGGGAGGAAAGCGACAGACAGTCACTGTAATATCGGTTGTTTCCGTGACCGCTGCATCGAAGAATAAATAATAAACAAGTGATTATTTGACCATTCAGAAATAGAAACAACGAAATGAAATGGACAATTTTGGTATATATTCATTTAGATTTGAGTAAATTGGAAATACTTTTATAATACTCTGCAATGCTCCCAGTATTGCATTTGTGAGATCGGTAAAAGAATTCAACCTTGTGCTGAAACGCAACTTAAAATAGCGACGACGCAAACACAATCTGACTCCAGTGCAATTATTAGGTTGATTCAAAAGTTTCTTTCTTTTTTCCTTTTTAAATTTCTGCCGGTGTGTTTGAACCCTCACGAATTTCCGAAAACTATATGGTATGGTCGTGATTGTAGATTACTTTCATAGGGTTGTTTTGATTCTATGCACCATCGTAAGAGGTTGGCAAATTTCAAAAACTGAAAATCGGAAAACGGTCACTTTTTTAACATTTTCGATTGGATGCTGGTTTTCTTATAGTTGTGGCCAACTTGTTCTTCGAAGTCAACCAACAATAGGACAAGAGTACATTGTACAGATAAGCACACAAAATTCAGATTCCAACGCTCGTGAGAAACAAGGGACCCCGAAAAGTGTTGATTTCGGCGGATGAATCTCAAAATCATGATTTCGAAAAATTTAGTTCTTAAACGGGTGGGAGAATCCATTCCAAAATGCACATGTATGCAAACACGGGTGGGTACTTCATAACGCATCACAGTTTATTCCTCCTCACAGTTGTGCAAGAATACTGTGCTCAATTATTGAAATTCCGAAATTTGTGAAAAGTATAGTTCGATCATTGGGCCCATGTTTCAAAAAGGCTATTCATGGCTAAGTAGTGTTGATGTGTCATATGACATGCACAATCATAGTACTCCATAATATTCTGCCCAAGTCGAGCTCATCACAGTTCTGCATGGAGCTTTGGACGATTGAAAAGTCAGTAGTGCTGACCTAGTTTGACAATTTCCTAACTAAACTGTCCCATCCTCACTTATCGAACCGGCATAATATAACGCTCTTTATAGAGCATGGGTATGCCCGCATGATCTTTGAAAAATCATTTGTTGATTGGTCAAGTGCGAAGAATTTGGTAGGTCAAAATGTGCATGCAAGAAAAAAGAAAGAAACTTTTGAATCAACCTAATACTTCGTTAAAATCGCGGGGGATAGAAAATAACTAAAACAATTTTGGTCCTAAAATGCGAGGCAACAATCGATTCAAGGCTGTTTATCTACTTCGGATTTCGCATCAATCAATAAACTCAGGGTACAGTAATCAGAAGTTCACTGGAAGTCAGTGTCTTAGGAGATCGATCCCTGATTAAGCGATTAGTGGCATTAGGTCGGATGATAACTATGACATCATTCTGCATTTGATATGTGAAAGGCGGTATGACGTCATAGTTCTCATCCGACCTAGTAGTTTAGTAAATCGTCACCATAATTGAAGAATCGTGCGTGTACTACTACAATTGGCACTCCGAAATGCATAAAACGAGTCAGATGGGGATTGTGATCATCAGAGGTTATGCTCTCTGCACAGTTTTAAAAAAATATATCTAACAGAAAAAGGGAATGTGATTACGGTATTCTGGAATATAGAGATAAGCAATCATGCATGGTATGGCTAAATTCTCGGGAGGTTTGTCTATCGAATGCTCCAATCCGTAGGTCTCTACCTCAATTTTGAAGAAAGATATTACAATGGCAAGTGTGTTGCGAAACTTTTTACCGGTACTGTAGATCAACGAAAGCGATTGAGTATTCGCTTTGCCGTGTTTCGTTCCGTTTTTTTCGGTTATTCTTTATCCCCTGCGAGTGGTCGGAGCTTCCGGGATCGGGCTCTATCTGAGACGTTTTAACGTTTTAAGCTTGTAGGGTCCATAACCCAGAGTGCGGTGGATATAAACCACTCGGCTCGTTTCGGCAATTCTGGGGAGGAGCCGTTCGTATGTGCAATAATTTATACCAATTGTTTTAGTCATGTTCTTCATCTCAAAGGCATGAACAACTGTAGAAGATTTATCGGTTGAAACGTGAAACAAGAAACGCCAGGGAAACGATTGAAAGAACTTAGGAACACATGAATATCTGGTATAGGCGTTAGTTTGTGAATTTCGGAAAAGTTCGAGAAGAATTATGAGTTGAAAATTGAATCGATAGCAAATAAAGTAAGGATGGTGAAAGGTCTGAATATTAAATTGAGAAAAAAAGTAGCCAAATATTACACAAACTATTATTTGTTTATGTGACACGAAACCAATGCAATATTGGTTAGTAATCGGGATCAGGTCTTCTGGGAATTCGTAATCCTCCACCGTTACTGTAGTACTTCCAGTCATAGTTCGATCCGGGAAAGAAATTGAAATCGAAACACTGCCCAAAATCTTCATCGTGTGAAATTTCAACGACAGCTCCGGTTTTCATGCATACCACTCTCTGTATGTATTCCATGCCGTATACATCAGAAGGAAGCAACTCGATTGAGTACTAAAAAGGGACCAGTAATGTTTTGCATTTCATCAAAATGAAGAGAAAATACGACTAACGCCGATGTAGACGTAGAGAATTTGTCTGCATTTTGATCTGAATATTTTTTTTAAATATTGAAATTGCTCACCTCAAAGTCTGGAGTTCGAAGGCGTTGAGCAAAGGTGACGGCTGTAATAGGCTGCTCGCATGAATAAAAAGCCCGTTAGGTGCTCTTTCTAAAAGTGTGTAGGAACATGTGCTTACTTTGAGGAATTCCGAAATACAGGCCTTCAAATCCCAACATGAGCGATTCAATGCTGCTCAAACGATCGGAACTCCTGATCCAAAGATCGAAGATAATGGGCTCTATGTAGGGGCGCTACATTCAATCACTATTGGGGCACATTATCATTAAAAATATTTAAGCACAGGTCTCATTCACCTGTCAATGCAACAATATTTTGAAAAAAAAATTCAATTTCTGGACTGTTCAAAAAGGTCCAATCTACTGATGAAAGAGGCATTCCCGAATTTTGCCTTTTTAATATGTGGTAGATGAAAGGTAGCTTATGCGTTCAACCTTAAAATATCGAATCATCTATCGATGCTGAAAACAAAGATGCTTCGAAAATGGGCATTTCCATAACCAAATATTCATGTTGTAACATTGAGTGATATGTTTTTGGAGAGGACTATTGCTACATCAACCAAAACGATAATATAAACTCAATATAGATGTAACTTAATGTATTTGTAGAATTGGGATGCCTATGCACGTTGGTTCGAGAATATGGTGAATTAAAATCACTATCGTCATGATGATCAGACCTGCATTTTTTAAGCAGCACCAGTTTGACCCCATCGTTCATGGGATGTCAGGGTTCAACAGTGTTTTCAAAACTACGAATACCGCGCTATACAATTATGACATGATAGTAGTCAAATGTCTGACTTGCATAGATCACAAGTCGAAATAAAATCAAATCTATTTTCGCACGACGGAGCATTTGATTTTACCTGGTTATGGCAATACTGTCAATAGAGGCTTGGCCCAATGTGCGCTAAAGAGAGTATTGATGTACTCACTGAATGAATCGAACCATATGAGAATCGATTGAAAGTAAGGGCTCGTTAATCCACAAATATATAATTGCGGAAAAGGGAAAAGATATATGAGTGACTATCTGAGAGAACTGACCATAGGCCGTACAGCGAAAAATAAAGTTCAGATTTTAAGATGTCCCTAGGGGTAACTTTTCACGTAGAGTTCGAAAATCGGACCTAGAAAGTCGTATCTCTTAGCCCTCATTTCGTGTGTCACGCTGAAATTGGGTGGTCGGTTTTTGTAAATCATGAACGGCTTATCCAAACCCCACAAGTATATAGTGATTCTGAAAGATCTCGACGAGATAAGCATTTTCACTGTTAGAAGTGAAACGCTATTTCATTTGGGAAAAAAGTTATCGTCATTTCAATAATCAAATTGGTCGTCATATGAGGCCGGTCGCTTAAGTATCAAACAAGGTCTGGCACATCAATTTTTTCGAAAACATGCTGGAAGAGGTTCTCGAGGGTGCTGATCATCGTGGTGTACTTCATTTTGCACCATCTCGATCGGTTGAGCCAGGCTGCATGTAGGCTACACCTACATTTCTGATTATAACTCAACAACGGATTCATCTAATGACTTCAAACTTTGGGAATGGTTAAAATAGTCACAGATGACCACACTGATGTTGAAATCTCATCATGCATTATTTTATAAATATATGAAAAATGAGTTCTCGAATATAAGTCCGAAACCATTTTCACAAATTAGATAGTGAAATTCGCCTAGTCACGGGGATCATTTTTCTTATACATAGTTGCATATTACACCTAATCATATTTTTGCTATGCATTCATAACTGATCAATTTCTTACCTCTGCACTGCGCTAATTGCGCTGAATGACAAATTTGTAATGAGTTTCACAGCCATAATTACCCCTCTGTGATTTTTCTCTTTTAATTATGAGAAAATTTTTAAATGTCTCAGTGAAACTCATTCGGGTTTATCATCGTTTGGGCAACAGATGCGAATCACAGTTGAGAAATTATATATTATATATATTTTATCTACGCTCGGTGACGCAACGAAAGACGAATAATTACTTATGCGTTATGATACAAGAGAATTGACTCTCCTCACACTGAGGACAAATACGATAGGAAGGGGGGAATGTGGGGGGTGGAAGTGCAATCTTAAAATGAGAAGATCCAATCGGCTGGTCTCTATCTGTCTTCGTCTGGTCTGATGGGGAGTTTTATCGAGGAGGAGGCACTCGAGGTAGACCAGGTAGACTCTGCTCCGAGAACCAGCGTCAGAGGATCTCTAAAGGGGGGGGGGAAGAGTGGATGAATGGGGACTATGGAATGGGTAAAGTAGTGGAAGGAGGAAATACTATTGGAAGATATATTTCCTAAAATCAAATTGGATTTGGTTTTCTCAATATAGATTCCAAAGTTGTTGGTCCCTTCTCTTAGGAGAGCAAACAGGAAAAATTTACTTCTATCTAGTATCGTGTCTCCATACATGATCCTACGGGCCAGGAGTAGATCATAAGAGGCGAATCGCGAGAGAATTGACCACGCCGCGGCGGTAGGATTCAAGTCTGTTCAATCCCGCTATAATTTTGGTTATAAGTATTTCGAATGATTCTCTTTTAAACTGCGTCGTCAGAATTTTGATATCGGTCGTCATCTTCGAGATTCAGAAGGCCAAACTTACTATCACTTTTCCACATTCAAATCGGGGCCACTTAAATGATCATAACTTCGTTTAAAATGAAGATAGAAGGTCGCTCTTTTTTTCGAAAGAAAGCTACCATCATGCTCTACAATTTGATCTAGAAGAAATCATTCCTGGCCTTCACCGTGGTGCAGGGCGGTCGGGAGGACCAAAAATGACGTATCTTTGGGAATCGGAAAAAAACGTTTTGGGTTATCATGCTTAAGTGTAAGTTCATACAAGTAACTAACTTCTCGCCAAAAATTACGAAAATCGGAGAAAATTAGGAAAATATAGAGAAAAAAAAGGTGGCACTTTTGTGCGACGACCTCAAAATGAGTTCTGGAAAAGAGTACTTCCATATCTTCAATTGGCCTGATTTGGGCTCAAAATCATTCAAAAACATCCAAAACAACATTCTAAGTATCTACCCCCCATGTTATAGCTCTTCCATTGGTCATAAATGGCCACATGACCGAAAATTTGAAATTCCATATTTTGACCAATTTCAACGTGCGGGATGGACCCAAATGCACTAAATGTGTTTCAAATAATGTATATACTTCCCTCGAAACAGCTCAAAGAAAAAGGGCTACTGAAAAGAGGAAATTTCACCTGAAGAATCCAATGAAACACACAAAACTGTGACTACGGTTAAAATAGGCATAGATACTAGGCTAATGGTTAGAAATGTAGAGCACGATGAGCTGAACATTTCGTCTGAAGAAAGTGAGTCTCTATCTTATCGTTGAAGCATGCTACAGAGCCTGGAAGTTGGCCAGAAGTAGGCTAGAATCCCCCGAGAGCGCGTGCTCTAACCGTCTGGCGCTCTCGCCGCCTGACCTCCCTCTCCCTCCCCTCTATTTAGCGCTCCCCTCGGCCCGTTTTCCGTCGTTTCTGGCCATCTTCCAGGCTCTGTAGCATGCTTCAACGATAAGATAGAGACTCACTTTCTTCAGACGAAATGTTCAGCTCATCGTGATCTACATTTCTATCCATTAGTCTAGTCTATATGCTTATTTTAACCGCGGTCATAGTTTTGCGTGTTTCCTTGGATTCTTCAGGTGAAATTTCCTCTTTTCAGTAGCCCATTTTCTTTGAGCTGTTTCGAGGGATGTATTTACATTATTTTAAACCCATTTAGTGCATTTGGGCCTATCCCGCACGTTGAAATTGGTCAAAATATGGAATTTCAAATTTTCGGTCATGTGGCCATTTATGACCAATGGAAGAGCTATAACATGGGGGGTAGATACTTAGATGTTGTTTTGGATGTTTTTGAATGATTTTGAGCCCAAATCAGTCCAATTGAAGATACGGAAGTACTCTTTTCCAGAACTCATTTTGAGGTCGTCGCACAAAAGTGCCACCTTTTTTTTCTATACTCCGATTTTCCTAATTTTTGGCGAGAAGTTAGTTCATTGTATGAACTTAAACTTAAGCATGATAACCCAAAACTTTTTCCGATTTCCAAAGATACGTCATTTTTGGTCCTCCCGACCGCCCTGCACCACGGTGAAGGCCAGGAATGATGTCTTCTAGATCAAATTGTAGAGCATGATGGTAGCTTTCTTTCGAAAAAAGAGTGACCTTCTATCTTCATTTTAAACAAAGTTATGATCATTTAAGTGGCCCCGATTTGAATGTCGAAAAGTGATAGTACCAAGTTTGGCCTTCTGAATCTCGTAGATGACGACCGATATCAAAATTCTGACGACGCAGTTTAAAAGAGCATCATTTGAAATACTTATATTTGAATTTGTTGCCAGATAGGACACCTTTTTTTCCTACCGCCGCCCACCCCCCTCAAATGGTCGATTCTCTCGCGATTCCTCTCATAAATGACTCTCCTCTCAAAAAGCGCTTGAAGACCAAGGAAAGACAGACGTTGAGAATAGGAGGGAAGACTAAGAGGATATGAAGGAGACGGAAAGCACCGATAGTATAGAATACGAGTGAATTTTTCTTGGATTTTCTCAAGCTTCTGACTCTGTTTCTTAATATGAGGGTTCCAGAAAGGACAAGCGAATTCAATGTGAGGGAGAACATATGTTTTGAAGCATTTGATTAGGATAGTGGGATCATTCACGGATACAGCACGAAGCATAATATGCATGACAGTGGTGGCTTTCTGGACACGATCGTCAATACTGGCAGAGTTATTAAGGGAGGGAAGTACATGTACACCGAGATCACGTTGTTATGGGACTTGCTCGAGGACAACGCTATTAATTAGATATTGGGGAGCGGGGGAGGAACCAATGTGAAGATGAGTGCATTTAGATTCAGAGAGTGACAATTGATTGGATATAGTCCACGAAGAGATGGCGTCCAAGGCATATTGTAATTGGGTAGTGCGAGAGGCTTTAGTTTCACTGGAGTAGGAAACGTATATCTTAATGTCATCTGCGTAAGCTTTTACACACACATCGGGGAAGGGAGCAATGACATGTGTTATATCAGCTATATAAAGAGAGAATAGAATAGGCCCTAGCACAGATCCTTGTGGTACGCCGGAAAGAGCGGGGAAGGGCTTGGATACGGTAGTACCTAATCTTACGGAGAAATGACTATCCGTTACAAAATCAGAGATCCAATTTAGAAGATTACCAGCAATACCATAATGCAAACATTTAGAGAGAAGCTTGGGAAAGGGGACGGTGTCAAATGCACGAGAGAAGTCGAGGTAAATAACATCAGTTTGCTCTTTACGGGAATGAGCGAAGGTCCAGTCATTTTCACAGTCTACGAGGTTGGTAAGAACAGAGGCACCGGATCGAAAACCATGTTGGTAATTGGGAATGATATTGGAGCGGTAAAGGTAAGGGCTTGACAAGGCGTTCCATTGTTTTAGAGGCGGGAGATAGTATGGAGATAGGGCGATAAGAGTCGGGTACTTGGGGATTCTTGTTTGGTTTGGGGATTGGGGTAATGAGTGAGAATTTCCATAGTGATGGGACAGTGCCGGTTTCCATACTAATATTGAAAATATCGCACAGGGGGAGGGAGAGGGCATGTGCACATTTACGAAATACAATCTGAGGAATGTTATCATGGCCCGTTGAACATGATGGAGAAAGCTGCTTTAAAGCCTTATACACGTCATGAGGGAAGAAAGATACATTTCTTAGATATGAGGAAGAGGGGTGGGAGGGAATGGATGGTAATAATTCGTCATCAAGTGTGAAGTGGGATGCAAATCGGGATGCAAGGGCATTTGCTATGTCTAAGGTACTAGTTACGATAGTTCCAGAAGAATCAATAAGTTGTTTGGGGACGGATGGTTCCGGCTGGGTAAGGGTAATGTGACGGTAGAGATCTTTAGTGTTTTTCAGTTTTTTATGTTCGCAAAATTGGTTCCATTTTTTAATTTGAAATGGTAGATCTCTACTGCACTTTCGTATTGAGGGCGAATTGAGAGTAAATGATACTTCGTGAACAGAGAATTTCGGCGTTGAATTAGTTTTCGAATATGAGGAGGGTAAGAATGGATCGTAGGCTTAGGGCAGTGATACGGTACGAAAATATCAATGGCGTGATGGATTACAGATACAAAGTTGGAATACATGTTCTCGGGATTAGGAGCTTTTGAAAATATTGCAAACCAATCAAAGGTGAGAAGGAAGGACGAGAGTTGGTCATAGTTGGCGCGAGCGAAATCTCTAACTAATGATTGTGCGGGAGGGAAGCAAGATGAATCAATAGAGAAGGATATACCAAAATGATCGGATGAGGGAAAGGAGGGAATTACAGACTGATTGTGTACTATTGATGAATCACTCGAAAGTAGCCAATCAATACATCGATCGTTTCTAGTGGGACTACGGATTAGATGGATGAGGCGGGAAGTAGAGACAAAGGAGTGAAGTGTTTGCTCTGTGGTTGGAACGGTACCTGAGATGATATCGCTATTGAAATCTCCTAGGAGTATGATAGGATGGGGACTGGTAGAAAGAAGGTCTGAGAGGCAGTCAACGAGATTTTCTGTCTGTGCTGTACTGTAGCTAGGAGGTCGATACACAACACAGAGACGAACGAACGAGGAGGAAGAAGTGAGCAAGTCAATAGTTAGGCATTCGAGACTACTGTGGATGGAACCTATGATCGAGTAGTGGTAATGATCACGTAGGACTATAAGTGTGCCGCCTCCACGCCCATTGTAGCGATCGCGTCTAATGGCATGATACGGTAAATCAGCGAGTACCAATGAGGTAGGGATGCGAGACGTTAGCCATGATTCTGTGATAAGAACAATATCTGGTTTTTCTATTCTCAGAAGGTTGTGGAAAGATGGTAACTTATTGACCAACGATCGGGTGTTGTAATACAAACATGATATCCTAGGTGGGATGTGTGAAACAGGAATGGATAGATTGGACATTTCAGCTTGAGATGAAGTTGAGGACTGAACAGAAATGAGTGAGGGGGAGAGAGAGAAATGGCTAGAAGGAGGAGGTGGACTGCAAGGGGGATTAGGGATAGGGGTGGGTCTGCAGTGGTGTCCTAGTTTCCCTCCGACTCCTTGGCAGCTGACTTCGCGTTGGCCTTGAAGGCAGGGACATCGTCCTTCTTCATGAACACTCCGGCGTAGATCACCCATGTGCCCTTTCCTTCCTTGATCAACCTGCGCTTCCTCTCCCTCAACTCGTACTGCTCATGCCTCTCCTTCTCCGAGAGGGAGGGGCGAATGCGCAGTGACGAGTACTCGCGCTTCTCCGTGATCTTCTTTGAGCGAGTAAGAAGGAGTCTCTGCGAGGATGAACGAGGAAGGAGGATCTTGAGGGGGCGGGGTCTACCTTCCTTGAACTCACCCATGCGGAAGACCGTCTCGGGACGGACCTCGACACCGGTGAGGTTGAGGAAGTGCGTGGCATGGGCAAAGTCATCCTCGACTCTCTCACTCGGGAGTGAACGAGTAGACTCCGCCAGATTCTCCACAACGATCGACCGCGCCCTTTTCTCTCAGAAGGCTGCAGATGCTTCTCAAGGGTATGAGAGAGCACCTGGACGCAAGCCTCGAGAGCAATGTAGAGGGGGTCAGAGGAACGCGCCGATTCAGTGGAGAGGTATGCCACCAGCTTCGACGTGACTCCCTCCAGTTGGCTCTTGGCAGCTGCGCGGAAAGCCTCCTGCGTCTCGGTGGCGTGACGCTTGCGGCCATCGGAAGATGAAATGGGGGCAGGGGTGGAAAGGGAGAATAGGGAGGGGATGGAGGGGACGGAGGGGATGGTGAGGGTAGACATGACTAGCGATAGAGCACACTAGAAAGGGAGAGGGCGAGAGAACGAGAGGAAGGTGAGAGAGCACGGGAAAAGGGGAGAGGCGAGAGACAGGTGGCGGGAAGGGGTGACAATTAAGTGTTTAAGCGATTATAAGCTAATTATGAGTGATCAATACATGGAAAAGGGTAGAGTACAGAGAGATGGGAGGGTCAGAAGCTTGGATCAGAAAAAATGTAAAGAAAAGAGGGTAATAAGCCGTAATTAACGCTAAAGGAGAGAGAGAGGATAGCGCGTACCTATCGCAACAAATGACGAGAGGAGAGAAAATATGATTAGGTGTAATGTACAACTATGTATACGAAAAATGATCCCCGTGGCAAGGCGCATCTCCCTATCGAATTTGTGAAGATGGTTTCGGCCTTATAATCGAGAACTCATTTTTCATATATTTATAAAATAATGCTTGATGAGATTTCAACATCAGTGTGGTCATCTGTGGCTATTTTAACCATTCCCAAAGTTTGAAATCATTTCATGAATCCGTTGTTGAGTTATAATCATAAATGTAGGTGCAGCCTACATGCAGCCTGGCTCAACCGATCGAGATGGTGCAAAATGAAGTGCACCACGATGATCAGCACCCTCGAGAACCTCTTCCAGCATGTTTTTGAAAAATTGATGTGCCAACCCCTACAGGACATTGTTTGATTCTTAGACGACCGGCCTCATATAAATAATACATGCGAGGCGTACTTTTAAGTATACTCAATAAATTCCTCAATAAAGTTACCCCTGGATTCAAATTTTGGCGAAAAAAAAGCCGCGTACGAGGGGTTTCCCAAATATCGGGAAAATGCTCAATTGTTAGGAATTTCAGGTTTTTCGTTTCTATCGTATCCATTTTCACTATTTTGAAGCAGAGTTGACGAACAAATAAGTTTCAAGATTGGGGAATGTGAAATATCAACGAAAAATCCGTGTTTGAATCGTTCGAAAAATATCGGTTTTCCAATTCCCGATTTTGCTCAAATTTGGACATGTGAAAGTGCATATTTTCGAGCATATGAACCTGCGAATTCTGCACGAAGTAAAGAATACTTCCACGTAAATAAGGAAATGCACATATAAGCTTTTGTGCGCACTTCTAGGTTCGGGTTTTTCACATTGAACATTGCAAAAATGGTACTTTCGACCAAAATTTTACGATTGAAATCGGCTGAAATCATGTAAATTTGGTTATTTCACACCACAATACAATTTATAATGCAAAAACGAAGCAGAAAATTCGGCTCATTACTACGGAAATACGAAATCAATTATTATGACAAATCTACATTTCGAATAAATACGATAAAAAATAGCTTTGAAAGTGGAGGAGCTGTCGAACTTATTTCTATTTATTGTTACTAATCTACTCTCATATAGCGCACTGCAAAATGAGAAGGTTTCAGAGCGAAATGGCTGAAATTCCAGTGGGTAAACACGGGGAAAATCGAGAATTTGGGTCATTGTTTTTCGGAAATAAGATATCAGCCATTTTTGTTGATTTGTTTTTTGCATTATAAATTGTATTATGGTTTGAAATCACCAAATTTATTTGATTTCAGTCGATTTCAATCGTAAAATTTTGGTCGAAAGTACCATTTTTGCAATGTTCAATGCGAAAAACCCGAACCTAGAAGTACGCACAAAAGCTTGCAAGTACATTTTCTTATTTACGTGGACGTATTCTTTACTTCATGCAGAAATCTCCTCTTCATATAATCAAAAATATGCACTTTCACATGTCCAAATTTGAGCAAAATCGAGAATTGGAAAACCGATATTTTTCGAACGATTCAAACACGGATTTTCCGTTGATATTTCACATTCCCCAATCTTGAAACTTATTTGTTCGTCAACTCTGCTTCAAAATAGTGAAAATGGAGACGATAGAAACGAAAAACCTGAAATTCTTAACAATTGACCATTTTCCCGATATTTGGGAAACCCCTCGTACGCGGCTTTTTTTTCGCTAAAATTTGCATCCACGGGTAACTTTACACGAGAATTAAAATTACGCTTCGCATGTATTATTTATATGACGACCAATTTGATTATTGAAATGACGATAACTTTTTTCCCAAATGAAATAGCGTTTCACTTCTAACAGTGAAAATGCTTATCTCGTCGAGATCTTTCAGAATCACTATCTACTTGTGGGGTTTGGATAAGCCGTTCATGATTTACAAAAACCGACCACCCAACTTCAGCGTGACACACGAAATGAGGGCTAAGAGATACGACTTCCTAGGTTCGATTTTCGAACTCTACGTGAAAAGTTACCCCTAGGGACATCTTAAAATCAGAACTTTATTTTTCGCTGTACGGCCTATGGTCAGTTCTCTCAGATAGTCACTCGTATGTCTTTTCCCTTTTCCGCAATTATATATTTGTGGATTAACATAATCGATTACTTAGGTGGAGAGCGGTAGAATTGTTGAGCACGTTATAACAAACCTCGGTACTGTTCGAAAACCTGATTTAATATTTCACAGAATATTATAAGAAGAAACCATTCATAATACCAAACCCTTTTAAATTATTTGTTGATGTTTACACAATATTGTGATAGGCAGCAATCACAACTCTTTTTTTGCAGTGTTCGATGGCAGGAGTGACGCCTGCCCTTGTTGTCATTGCGATGTATGATAATTTTCCAATTTGTGCCATGAGCGTGTCACAGTGTATGTGTGAAGACTTTTTCGATAGCAGAGCACAAAGTTAAGCTATTGTTTTGTGTGTCGTTACCTTTCGAGAGAGACGAGATAGCAGTAGCTGCTTTGCGAGGTTAGAGTTGATTTTCACTCAATTCACAGTTCAATTGGTGATTCATTAAATGAATTGCTCTTGCCGAATCGCTGATGCAAGAGAGTCGCAGTGAATGTTTTAAAGTATGCTTACGTGGACATTTCTTTAAATTTATGATAATGGTGTTGTGTATTTATCCTTTGTATTTCTGGCCAGCGCTCTGCCGATCAGCAGACCGTCAGCCTAGGCGAGTGTCCGAGAGGCGGTGAACGAGGTGTATACATATTTCTCTCCATGTTTTTCTGGTATAATTCTCGAGGGAGCAAGGGAGGCTCTGAGAGGATTACGGGAGCATGAAAGTAGATCATGGTGATGAGATGGTAGAAAGGAGAGTGGTGAGACATAATGGAAATTAGTTGTTTTGACGCCCAAAATGTCTCGCAACTGTTCGCGAGTTGTTTAAGCGAACCTTGAAACTCAAAGCTAGTGAGAGATTTCGCATGTCGGAATTTGTGAAGCTGTATTTAGAGACCACAAGTGTTCTGTCAAAATAGTCACATAACTCTGTTTCTGTGAATAATGTGTCCCCATGGACAGATCGTACTTTTTAAATACAGATCGTACTTTTTAAATTTGGACGATATCTCATATTTGAATCAAATTATTTTCTGAAACCTTGCGCTTATTACCACTTATTACAGCTCAAATGTACTAACTGAAACTTTCGTTTTCCAAGATGCGCTCGTTGCTCGAGCGATCAATTTAGACTAGCACTCGAGCACTCAATCGCTCGAGCGATCATTCTTAGAGAGTCGCTCGAGCGAGAGCGGCACTCGAGTGACAATGCTCGAGCAAATTAATTGATTAGCATAGAATAGCTACACCAGAATCATTCAATCACTTCAACGAGCGCTCGACGAGTGATCACTTTTTTTGCGAGCGCTCGAGCACCGTTCCTACTCGAGCGATTCTCTAAGAGTGATCGCTTTGAGTGCTCGAGCGCTCTTCAATATTAAATTGCTCGAGTGAGACAAGCGCTCGGAATAACATCACTACTCATTAGGCTGGCCTTCGTCCAAGTATGTTTGGTGAAACTTAAATCATACGAGCTGGAAATTGCACACATTTTGTGAGCATTGTATGGTTGCTTTACATATGAAAAAATTGTCTGATAGTAGAGTGCCGAAAGATTGCATTTCCTCAATAATATAGTGTTAATTAAATGTTGTAATTGATTGCGACACCTGATAAAGAAGCTCCCTGAGAAAACCTACTGACGGGATCACTCAACCAGATAGAGAATCACTGGATGAGAGTGATTGACAACGATGGCGAAATCTGTTGTAAGTATTGAACGACGGTGGTGAAATTCATTTGCATTTTTATTCGAAATCAACCAATGCGATACGCTGTTACAGAATGGTAACAAGTTCTCTGATTTTCTGGTTCAGCAATCGCTTCTTCAGTCGATTTCAGTCGTTTTTTTAAAAATCCTCATCTAAAGCGGGAACCTCTACGCTGCATAAGCCGTCTATGATAATACAGAGTTCATGAAGTAGTAATTATTTATTTACCAGTTCAACCACCGCTCAGCATTGTCTGCAACCAGGCTTCATCAAGGTGCAGCAGTGGTCTGGCAGTCGGTGGAATGCTGCCAGAGTCGAAAGGAGGAAGACCAAAAATTGGAATGACACTCTCTGGACCAAACTGCGAGACATACCGGGTTATTTGATGTGCATGTGTGGATAAAATTCAACTTGATGAGCCATGTATTGATTATTCAGTCGTACCCGCCATACTGTAATAATATTAAAATATATTTGCAATTTTAAAAATTACTTTCTTCCAGCAGATGGTACTCCCCCCTTTAACAACACGGAGGTAATAAACTTAATTAGAATACTTAATTCCCTATTGCATTTTCCTTTTCTCTTTGTTTTAGTGCCCTTTCCAACTGGTTGGACTCGCTAGTGGTGGGGAAAGAGGAGCGATGATGGGTAGTTGGATAGGTTCCAGCCTTGGCGCTCTTTTGGTTCACACAGTCCATTAATGCGCAGCTGGCAATAGAAGCGTGATCCCTGATACAGTTATTTAAAGAAAAATGCGTTCTGATCAAAGATAACAGTTGTAAAATTGTAGGGCAGTCAAGGATCACTTCCAGATGGGCTGCAAGCTGCAGCTTAATCGTTGCGAAGAGAAGAGATTGGTGAGATTGGAGAGAAGAGAAGAGACCATCATGCTGGTGGGTATTTTTATATAAATTAAAGTGCTTGCCAAACTGTTATTGCGCCTCTGGGTTTGGCTTTGACGAATTAAACTGAGTGAAACTGAATGAAACTTAACATTTTGTGTATCTGCTGGAGAAACGAATACTCTGGCTGGGATATTGAGTTAATTCTGGAGTGGAGAATATATCGATTGCAATTGTGAAGACAATGTATGAATTATTCTTTATCTTGTGTTTTTTAAAAATATTTTTCCCACAATAAACCAAGTGTTATTGCTTGAGAGAATGCGTGGGACCATATAATATATCATTGAAACCTAATATTGCGGGGCAATTTTGTGGAGGGCTCGGATTTAAAAAAAAAACTTATCAAATTACTCTAAAATTCATGCATTCATATAGTGGATGGAAAGTCTCTGGCGGATGGTGATGAGCCTGAGCCAGTGTTGGAGGAGTATAAGACTCCAAGGTACGGTGGTTACTGTAGGTATGGCAGTACAATTAGGATTTTGACAATCCTTTTTTTCTGACGTGTGGGTACCGATTGCTGATTGACGGCAGTAATGACTAAGGCTAGGGGTCGATTTTAAAAAAAAAGGACACAGTTCCACGGATGGAGGTCGAAAATGTTTTTCCACGGATGGAGGTCGAAAAAGTCGATATCTTGAAACGACATGTCATTCATACGATTGTTCGAAATCCTGATTTAATATTTAACAAAACACGATATGAAGAAATCATTGATAAGACCCAACCATCTTGGATTATGCTCGTGAATCGCGATTAGCCCGACACGTAGCTTTTATGGTCTGCCACGTAGCTTTTATGGTGGGCCACGTAGCTACTGTAGCTTTTGTGGCGGCTACGCTTAATTTGTGGCGGATTCGCAGATTTGTTGGTCGGCTACGTAGCTTTTGTAGCCAGCTACGCAGCTTTTGTAACCGGCTGCATAGCTTTTGTAGCCGGCCAAGTTGCTTTTGAGGTCGGCCACGTAGCTTCTGTGGTCAGCCACGCAGGTTTTATAGCCGGTCCGTAACCGCCACGGACCCGCTACACCAGCTACGCGTCGGGCTACTCGCGATTCACGAGTGTTTAATCACAATCGTAAAAGGTAGCAATCACATCTCATGTTTGCAAAATTCGATGGCAGGAATGACGCCAGCGGTTGTTGTCATTGAGCTGTATAAATTTTCCAATTTGCTCCATGGGCTTGTCACAGTGTATGGGTGAAGACTTTTTCGATAGCAAGTTAAGCTTTTGTGTTTCGTTGCCTTTCAAGAGAGACGATATAGCAGTAGCTGCTTTGCGAGGTTAGAGTTGATTTTCACTCAATTCACAGTCCAATCGGTGATTCATTGATTGAATTACTCTTGTCGAATCGCTGATGCAAGAGAGTAGCTGGCAAAGTTTTTGCCCATTATTTTTTTAAAAGCTCAATTTTGACAGTGAATGTTTTTAAAGTAAGCTTGCGTGGACATTTATTTAAATTTATGATAGTGATGTTAAGTATTTATGTATTTCTGACCAGCCCTCTGCGGATCAGCAGACCGTCAGCCTAGGCGAGTGTCCGAGAGCCGAGGAAGGAGGTGAATGCATATTTCTCTCCATGTTTTTCTGGTATTATTCTCGATGGAGCAGGGGAGGCTAAGAGAGGATTATGGGAGCATGAAAGTAGATCATGGTGATGAGATGGTAGAAAGGAGAGTGGTGAGACAGAATGGAAATTAGTTGTTTTGGCGCCCAAAGTCTATATCTCAATGTCTCGCAACTCTTCGCGAGTTGTTTAAGCGAACCTGAAAGTCAAAGCTTGCGAGAGATTTCGCGTTTCGGAATTTGTGAGGCTGTATTTCATAGAAAGACACTATGAAGCATTTTGGGTTACGGAACGATAACATTTGTATGCTAATTCCACGACACTGGAAAACAAGGATGCTCTTATGAAATGTTTACTTCTTTTTACTGCGAAGCAGATAGTATGATGAGCGAGTATACAACACGATTTCAGAGAAAATCAACATATTTGTTCAGCGACCTGGCACTGGCTGAAAAATTTAATTTGCTGTAACTTCGCCAATAGGTAGTACTCGACGAGAGAAACATACGAGCGTCGGTAGAATTTCGATCCGCGTCCGCGTGCGCGGCGGCGCGGATTCTGGAACAAGCTACAGTAATCCAAGAAATTTTTTTACATCGATCCCAATCGCTACGGCGGTAGGGGGAATGAGTCGGCGAACAAATTCTAAGACTTTTTTACTCCGGGGAGTTTTTCGATCTGATTCCATCTACAGCCGGAACTCGAGATTTTCACTTGGATTTATTTTTAAAAAATATTTCCCATGGAGCCAGCACGAATTTTATTTGCTCTATATCTTTGAAATATACTAACGAATAATATATATTAAAATCAAAATTTTAAAAAAAATACGAAATATTCGAAAAAGTTCAAAATGCTATTAAATTTGAATTGTGGTGTAAACATTACTGTAGCCGCTTTTAACCAACTTTGCAGTTTTCAACAAAATGAGATAAATTCAGGGCCAATTGAGGCCTAAGGACTACGGGAAATCAATTTGAAAGAGATTACGCACTACAAATGAAAAAATAGCAAAGTTGGGGAAAAGCGGCTACAGTAATTCCAACACCACAATTCAAATTTAAGATCATTTTGAACTTTTTCGAATATTTCGTATTTTTTTTAAATTTTGATTTTAATATATATTATTCGTTTGTGCATTTCAAAGATAT
Organism: Pristionchus mayeri; assembly: GCA_036245805.1. Lineage (NCBI taxonomy): Eukaryota > Metazoa > Nematoda > Chromadorea > Rhabditida > Neodiplogasteridae > Pristionchus > Pristionchus mayeri. The sequence goes on from BTRK01000003.1 coordinate 33,775,336, forward strand.
AGAGCAAATAAAATTCGTGCTGGCTCCATGGGAAATATTTTTTAAAAAATAAATCCAAGTGAAAATCTCGAGTTCCGGCGGTAGATGGAATCAGATCGAAAAACTCCCCGGGGTAAAATAGTCTTAGAATTTGTTCGCCGACTCATTCCCCCTACCGCCGCAGCGATTGAGATCGACATAAAAATTTTCTTCGATTACTGTAGCTTGTTCCAGGATCCGCACCGCCGCGCGCGCGGACGCGGATCGAAATTCTACCGACGCTCGTATGTTTCTCTCGTCGAGTACTACTAATTGGCGAGGTTACAGCGAATTTGATTTTTCAGCCAGTGCCAAGAATATTTTGATTTTCTGAGATAGTCTGTTATACTAGTGGCTGGATGAAATGATCGGGAAGGTACGGCAGATATCGATTATCCAATTCGTTTGATAGTGTTGGCTTTTGAATTTCATCTTGGAAAACGAAAGTTTCAGTTAGTACATTTGAGCTGTAATAAGTGGCTCCTTTAGTATGATGGTGTCGAAGTTCGTAAAAAATCTAATAATAATTTAATTCTGCTCAGATCTCGTACGACTTTGACTGCCCTTCTCCTATGATGCAGAAGCCACATCAAATAGGATGATTCCTTGGAAGTTAATTGTTGGTTCTTTCGGTACCAGGCGATTCTGGGCTGCATGCACATTATGAGTAGTCTAAGCCAAAGCAAGAAGTAGTGCTACCAAGTGTAGGACTTCAAGTTTCCTGCTTGTAGTTCTATTGAGTTCCCTTCTGCCGCGTTAGAACGCTGTGTTTATTTTTTTTGGCCCTGTTGATTTCCCATTTCAACACGATTACGAATATCATCGAGTCTAGACCGAGCAGTGATCTCTTTATCTTCGTCTTTAATTCGGTTTACTTTTATGATTTTATGGATGATCTGTATGCAAAGCCTTTGTTCTGTATTGCCCAAGTAGTAATTGATTTAGTGATCTCGGATTCTTTCCATACTTCCTTTTGTATTTGGCCCTATCGATCAACTCTTCATTTGGAGGAGGGCGGAGATCAAAGGTTAGTGAAAATGGTCATGGAGAAGTGCGCAGTTTTCATGGCGAGTGGCAGAAGTTAACGCATGGCTGGTTAAATCTCCAAGTTCTCGCCACGTCGAATTTCTTGTTGTGAAGTTGAGCTACTGTGAATTCAGAAACTACCAAATGCGTCATTTTTTGGCGATTCACTTATTCTCTTGCTGTGATACGGGAATTGTATGTCAATTTAATTGCAGAATTTAATTACATCGATTAAAAAAATTGTATTTTTTTATTATTTTTTTGGCAATGGAAGAAAGCTTAATTGGAAATAATCCTTACGAAAGATAGTTATGCTGAGCATGAAACGTGAGCGCGCATAGTTGTTTAATCAGCGATTTTTTACCGGTAAGAGCAAATAAAATCAAAGAGCTGCTCGGTCGCTTCTTTTTTTTAAATGTGTTACTGCGTCTTCAAGCACAGCCATAGCTGAACATACAGCAACGAGACTACATCGACATGGCGGCACTCTTTCTAGCTTGAAGCATACTTCGTATTATCTGGTCTTCGTACAGAGTTGTTTCAGGCAGTCCGCTGTTATCATCGTTTTCGAAAGTCATGCCGGATCTTGTATCTGTATGGAGGAGAAGGAGGGAGAAGGTGAGGAGAGCAGTTCGATCTAAGTTATGTCTTTATAATTAGCTGTTGTGCTGGCGAGGAGGGAGCAGGGGAGTCTCGGTGAGCATTACGGTAGGATGAGAGTAGATCACGGTTTTAATTAGAAAAGACAAGTGGAATGAAATTATGGTTGGTTTGCAGATAGAAAAAGGAAAACATTGCCACTCACGCGTTTGCGAGTTGCTTATGCAAGCCATGAAACTCAAAGTTAGTGTGAGATACCGACTGGCGTAATTTGTGAAACCGTATGCCATAAACGATTTTTTTTTCAATAAGGGGCTTTTGTGGGTTACGGTGGAATGAGCTCCATTTGATGGATACAATGTGTACGCTTCATTTCCAATTCAGTGAGAGACTATAAAAATCTGATATTCATTATTATGTTTTAAGACCAAAACAGGAAAAGCGATATTATTGGCATGATGCGAGCTGTTGCTTTTTGTCCACTGTGAAACACAAATCAGAAATTGCACTGCGTTGAGTCGTTGAAGAAAATAATAACTCTATTTTATTTTTCATGCCGAGAATCGGACGAAAGAGGCTGGCATTTGCATTTGGAGCCTGTAGAGTATTCAAGGTACGACAGAGGAGGATGCGAGGGTATCAACGGATTATCATCATAAGAAGTGGCAGATAGATCTCAATGACGTTCCAAATATAGATTGCTTTTGTCACGCAAGGCAGAGCAATATTGAGAATGACACTAACAAATACTTTTGGTGATGGAGCCAGAGAATGGACGTGCCATTGTGTCTGAATTCAAAACAATTGAGACAATAACGGAAAGGAGGAGGAGGGTGGGTTATGGTAGATCGAATATTGATTGTCATCTACTGTTTTGTAGACACGAGACGCGCAATGAATATTAGTCGTGCAAACATCGAAAATTATTTAAACAAATTTTGAAACATGATTTTCCCAGGTGCATGGTGCGATACGATTGTCGGAGGAAAAAAATGTGAGTGTGGTTTCAATAAGTTGAACTGGATGATCTCTTTCAATATATGTGCCTTTTCAGAGAGAAAAATTATTTTCCAACAATTCCACTATTTTTTTGTGTCTTTTTTAAAATTAAGTAAATATTAAATTGAGCCGAGGAGTGTGGATGTGGATGCGATGAATCGAGATAATGCATGCGGCTAAATTCAACTCATCATTGGTTGGCAATTCACGCTCTCGCCACATCGAATTGTATCTTTTTGTAGCCTTATGCTATCAATAACACCAGTGCTCTCCAACCGATCAATTTCGTGATTTTTTACTATATTGAGCATGAAATAAATTTGTATATTTTAAATTTCAGTTTCTCAGATTATTTGTCTTTATCACGCGTCTTCTGAGAGATCGCAGGTGAAGTTTGACAAACTGTTCAAAGTGGTTCAATTTCCATGAAATTTTCAGAGTAGATAAAACTAAGGCCCAGTAACTTCCAGGAAATTTTGTGAAGCCGGGAATTGAAAAGTGCCTAAAATCCGGCTCCGGCGATCTTGAAAATTCAAAAATTCATAAGTTCCTTCAAAGTTGAGTAAAAAAGTCAATCAAAAAAACTAAATTATTCGGATTGTTGAGATGAACAACTTTTATGTTGAGCACTTTTTTACTACTTCAAAAGGAGCAAGTGAAAAAGGCGAAAATTCGTTTTCGACCCTCGAAATTTATGATCTTTTACATGTCGTGAAAAAAATCGTTCCACGTTGTAACGAGATCTCTATGGAATCGAAATCTACAACCTTTTCTACTCTATGTAGTATAGTTTTCGGTTCGATTAACGACCCTATTTTTCTGTAATTTTGCCTGAAACATGGAAAATGACGGTATTTTTTTCACAACAACATATTTTCAGATTTTTGCAGAAATTGAATTTCAGCTTCAGCCTTGCAATATTTCACTTAGAATAGCTAGGAATCATCACTACTTCAATCTAAATTAGTTTGAAGAGTATCCGAGAATTTTTTTCTTTCATTTTTTCATGCATTTTTTTCAGACGGCAATTTTTTTCGAAAAAAATAAAATTTTCTCGGATGCCCTTCAAACTAAATGAGAATGAAGTAATGATGATTCCAAGCTATTCTAAGTGAATATTGCAAGCCTGAAGCTGAAATTCAATTTCTGCAAAAATCTGAAAATATGATGTTGTGAAAAAATACCGTCATTTTCCATGTTTCAGGCAAAATTACAGAAAAATAGGGTCGTTAATCGAAACGAAAACTATTCTATATAGAGTAGAAAAGGTTGTAGATTTCGATTCCATAGAGATATCGTTACAACGTGGAACGATTTTTTTCACGACATGTAAAAGATCATAAATTTCGAGGGTCGAAAACGAATTTTCGCCTTCTTCACTTGCTCCTTTTGAAGTAGTCAAAAAGTGCTCAACATAAAAGTTGTTCATATCAACAATCGGAATAATGTAGTTTTTTGATCGACTTTTTTACTCAACTTTGAAGGAACTTATGAATTTTTGAATTTTCAAGATCGCCGGAGCCGGATTTTAGGCACTTTTCAATTCCCGGCTACACAAAATTTCCTGGAAATTACTGGGCCTTAGGTTTATCTACACTGAAAATTTCATCGAGATTGGACCACTTTGAACAGTTTGTCAAAAGGGGGTCTAGATTTCATGCAATCTATCACAAGACACGTGTTATAGTCTCTCACTGAATTGGAAATGAAGCGTACACATTGTATCCATCAAATGGAGCTCATTCCACCGTAACCCACAAAAGCCCCTTATTGAAAAAAAATCGTTTATGACATACGGTTTCACAAATTACGCCAGTCGGTATCTCACACTAACTTTGAGTTTCATGGCTTGCATAAGCAACTCGCAAACGCGTGAGTGGCAATGTTTTCCTTTTTCTATCTGCAAACCAACCATACTTTCATTCCACTTGTCTTTTCTAATTAAAACCGTGATCTACTCTCATCCTACCGTAATGCTCACCGAGACACCCCTGCTCCCTCCTCGCCAGCACAACAGCTTAGAACTCTCCTAAAATAAAGACATAACTTAGATCGAACTGCTCTCCTCACCTTCTCCCTCCTTCTCCTCCATACAGATACAAGATCCGGCATGACTTTCGAAAACGATGATAACAGCGGACTGCCTGAAACAACTCTGTACGAAGACCAGATAATACGAAGTATGCTTCAAGCTAGAAAGAGTGCCGCCATGTCGATGTAGTTTCGTTGCTGTATGTTCAGCTACGGCTGTGCTTGAAGACGCAGTAACACATTTAAAAAAAAGAAGCGACCGAGCAGCTCTTTGATTTTATTTGCTCTTACCGGTAAAAAATCGCTGATTAAACAACTATGCGCGCTCACGTTTCATGCTCAGCATAACTATCTTTCGTAAGGATTATTTCCAATTAAGCTTTCTTCCATTGCCAAAAAAATAATAAAAAAATACAATTTTTTTAATCGATGTAATTAAATTCTGCAATTAAATTGACATACAATTCCCGTATCACAGCAAGAGAATAAGTGAATCGCCAAAAAATGACGCATTTGGTAGTTTCTGAATTCACAGTAGCTCAACTTCACAACAAGAAATTCGACGTGGCGAGAACTTGGAGATTTAACCAGCCATGCGTTAACTTCTGCCACTCGCCATGAAAACTGCGCACTTCTCCATGACCATTTTCACTCACCTTTGATCTCCGCCCTCCTCCAAATGAAGAGTTGATCGATAGGGCCAAATACAAAAGGAAGTATGGAAAGAATCCGAGATCACTAAATCAATTACTACTTGGGCAATACAGAACAAAGGCTTTGCATACAGATCATCCATAAAATCATAAAAGTAAACCGAATTAAAGACGAAGATAAAGAGATCACTGCTCGGTCTAGACTCGATGATATTCGTAATCGTGTTGAAATGGGAAATCAACAGGGCCAAAAAAAATAAACACAGCGTTCTAACGCGGCAGAAGGGAACTCAATAGAACTACAAGCAGGAAACTTGAAGTCCTACACTTGGTAGCACTACTTCTTGCTTTGGCTTAGACTACTCATAATGTGCATGCAGCCCAGAATCGCCTGGTACCGAAAGAACCAACAATTAACTTCCAAGGAATCATCCTATTTGATGTGGCTTCTGCATCATAGGAGAAGGGCACTCAAAGTCGTACGAGATCTGAGCAGAATTAAATTATTATTAGATTTTTTACGAACTTCGACACCATCATACTAAAGGAGCCACTTATTACAGCTCAAATGTACTAACTGAAACTTTCGTTTTCCAAGATGAAATTCAAAAGCCAACACTATCAAACGAATTGGATAATCGATATCTGCCGTACCTTCCCGATCATTTCATCCAGCCACTAGTATAACAGACTATCTCAGAAAATCAAAATATTCTTGGCACTGGCTGAAAAATCAAATTCGCTGTAACCTCGCCAATAGGTAGTACTCGACGAGAGAAACATACGAGCGTCGGTAGAATTTCGATCCGCGTCCGCGCGCGCGGCGGTGCGGATCCTGGAACAAGCTACAGTAATCGAAGAAAATTTTTATGTCGATCTCAATCGCTGCGGCGGTAGGGGGAATGAGTCGGCGAACAAATTCTAAGACTATTTTACCCCGGGGAGTTTTTCGATCTGATTCCATCTACCGCCGGAACTCGAGATTTTCACTTGGATTTATTTTTTAAAAAATATTTCCCATGGAGCCAGCACGAATTTTATTTGCTCTATATCTTTGAAATGCACAAACGAATAATATATATTAAAATCAAAATTTAAAAAAAATACGAAATATTCGAAAAAGTTCAAAATGATCTTAAATTTGAATTGTGGTGTTGGAATTACTGTAGCCGCTTTTCCCCAACTTTGCTATTTTTTCATTTGTAGTGCGTAATCTCTTTCAAATTGATTTCCCGTAGTCCTTAGGCCTCAATTGGCCCTGAATTTATCTCATTTTGTTGAAAACTGCAAAGTTGGTTAAAAGCGGCTACAGTAATGTTTACACCACAATTCAAATTTAATAGCATTTTGAACTTTTTCGAATATTTCGTATTTTTTTTAAAATTTTGATTTTAATATATATTATTCGTTAGTATATTTCAAAGATATAGAGCAAATAAAATTCGTGCTGGCTCCATGGGAAATATTTTTTAAAAATAAATCCAAGTGAAAATCTCGAGTTCCGGCTGTAGATGGAATCAGATCGAAAAACTCCCCGGAGTAAAAAAGTCTTAGAATTTGTTCGCCGACTCATTCCCCCTACCGCCGTAGCGATTGGGATCGATGTAAAAAAATTTCTTGGATTACTGTAGCTTGTTCCAGAATCCGCGCCGCCGCGCACGCGGACGCGGATCGAAATTCTACCGACGCTCGTATGTTTCTCTCGTCGAGTACTACCTATTGGCGAAGTTACAGCAAATTAAATTTTTCAGCCAGTGCCAGGTCGCTGAACAAATATGTTGATTTTCTCTGAAATCGTGTTGTATACTCGCTCATCATACTATCTGCTTCGCAGTAAAAAGAAGTAAACATTTCATAAGAGCATCCTTGTTTTCCAGTGTCGTGGAATTAGCATACAAATGTTATCGTTCCGTAACCCAAAATGCTTCATAGTGTCTTTCTATGAAATACAGCCTCACAAATTCCGAAACGCGAAATCTCTCGCAAGCTTTGACTTTCAGGTTCGCTTAAACAACTCGCGAAGAGTTGCGAGACATTGAGATATAGACTTTGGGCGCCAAAACAACTAATTTCCATTCTGTCTCACCACTCTCCTTTCTACCATCTCATCACCATGATCTACTTTCATGCTCCCATAATCCTCTCTTAGCCTCCCCTGCTCCATCGAGAATAATACCAGAAAAACATGGAGAGAAATATGCATTCACCTCCTTCCTCGGCTCTCGGACACTCGCCTAGGCTGACGGTCTGCTGATCCGCAGAGGGCTGGTCAGAAATACATAAATACTTAACATCACTATCATAAATTTAAATAAATGTCCACGCAAGCTTACTTTAAAAACATTCACTGTCAAAATTGAGCTTTTAAAAAAATAATGGGCAAAAACTTTGCCAGCTACTCTCTTGCATCAGCGATTCGACAAGAGTAATTCAATCAATGAATCACCGATTGGACTGTGAATTGAGTGAAAATCAACTCTAACCTCGCAAAGCAGCTACTGCTATATCGTCTCTCTTGAAAGGCAACGAAACACAAAAGCTTAACTTGCTATCGAAAAAGTCTTCACCCATACACTGTGACAAGCCCATGGAGCAAATTGGAAAATTTATACAGCTCAATGACAACAACCGCTGGCGTCATTCCTGCCATCGAATTTTGCAAACATGAGATGTGATTGCTACCTTTTACGATTGTGATTAAACACTCGTGAATCGCGAGTAGCCCGACGCGTAGCTGGTGTAGCGGGTCCGTGGCGGTTACGGACCGGCTATAAAACCTGCGTGGCTGACCACAGAAGCTACGTGGCCGACCTCAAAAGCAACTTGGCCGGCTACAAAAGCTATGCAGCCGGTTACAAAAGCTGCGTAGCTGGCTACAAAAGCTACGTAGCCGACCAACAAATCTGCGAATCCGCCACAAATTAAGCGTAGCCGCCACAAAAGCTACAGTAGCTACGTGGCCCACCATAAAAGCTACGTGGCAGACCATAAAAGCTACGTGTCGGGCTAATCGCGATTCACGAGCATAATCCAAGATGGTTGGGTCTTATCAATGATTTCTTCATATCGTGTTTTGTTAAATATTAAATCAGGATTTCGAACAATCGTATGAATGACATGTCGTTTCAAGATATCGACTTTTTCGACCTCCATCCGTGGAAAAACATTTTCGACCTCCATCCGTGGAACTGTGTCCTTTTTTTTTAAAATCGACCCCTAGCCTTAGTCATTACTGCCGTCAATCAGCAATCGGTACCCACACGTCAGAAAAAAAGGATTGTCAAAATCCTAATTGTACTGCCATACCTACAGTAACCACCGTACCTTGGAGTCTTATACTCCTCCAACACTGGCTCAGGCTCATCACCATCCGCCAGAGACTTTCCATCCACTATATGAATGCATGAATTTTAGAGTAATTTGATAAGTTTTTTTTTTAAATCCGAGCCCTCCACAAAATTGCCCCGCAATATTAGGTTTCAATGATATATTATATGGTCCCACGCATTCTCTCAAGCAATAACACTTGGTTTATTGTGGGAAAAATATTTTTAAAAAACACAAGATAAAGAATAATTCATACATTGTCTTCACAATTGCAATCGATATATTCTCCACTCCAGAATTAACTCAATATCCCAGCCAGAGTATTCGTTTCTCCAGCAGATACACAAAATGTTAAGTTTCATTCAGTTTCACTCAGTTTAATTCGTCAAAGCCAAACCCAGAGGCGCAATAACAGTTTGGCAAGCACTTTAATTTATATAAAAATACCCACCAGCATGATGGTCTCTTCTCTTCTCTCCAATCTCACCAATCTCTTCTCTTCGCAACGATTAAGCTGCAGCTTGCAGCCCATCTGGAAGTGATCCTTGACTGCCCTACAATTTTACAACTGTTATCTTTGATCAGAACGCATTTTTCTTTAAATAACTGTATCAGGGATCACGCTTCTATTGCCAGCTGCGCATTAATGGACTGTGTGAACCAAAAGAGCGCCAAGGCTGGAACCTATCCAACTACCCATCATCGCTCCTCTTTCCCCACCACTAGCGAGTCCAACCAGTTGGAAAGGGCACTAAAACAAAGAGAAAAGGAAAATGCAATAGGGAATTAAGTATTCTAATTAAGTTTATTACCTCCGTGTTGTTAAAGGGGGGAGTACCATCTGCTGGAAGAAAGTAATTTTTAAAATTGCAAATATATTTTAATATTATTACAGTATGGCGGGTACGACTGAATAATCAATACATGGCTCATCAAGTTGAATTTTATCCACACATGCACATCAAATAACCCGGTATGTCTCGCAGTTTGGTCCAGAGAGTGTCATTCCAATTTTTGGTCTTCCTCCTTTCGACTCTGGCAGCATTCCACCGACTGCCAGACCACTGCTGCACCTTGATGAAGCCTGGTTGCAGACAATGCTGAGCGGTGGTTGAACTGGTAAATAAATAATTACTACTTCATGAACTCTGTATTATCATAGACGGCTTATGCAGCGTAGAGGTTCCCGCTTTAGATGAGGATTTTTAAAAAACGACTGAAATCGACTGAAGAAGCGATTGCTGAACCAGAAAATCAGAGAACTTGTTACCATTCTGTAACAGCGTATCGCATTGGTTGATTTCGAATAAAAATGCAAATGAATTTCACCACCGTCGTTCAATACTTACAACAGATTTCGCCATCGTTGTCAATCACTCTCATCCAGTGATTCTCTATCTGGTTGAGTGATCCCGTCAGTAGGTTTTCTCAGGGAGCTTCTTTATCAGGTGTCGCAATCAATTACAACATTTAATTAACACTATATTATTGAGGAAATGCAATCTTTCGGCACTCTACTATCAGACAATTTTTTCATATGTAAAGCAACCATCCAATGCTCACAAAATGTGTGCAATTTCCAGCTCGTATGATTTAAGTTTCACCAAACATACTTGGACGAAGGCCAGCCTAATGAGTAGTGATGTTATTCCGAGCGCTTGTCTCACTCGAGCAATTTAATATTGAAGAGCGCTCGAGCACTCAAAGCGATCACTCTTAGAGAATCGCTCGAGTAGGAACGGTGCTCGAGCGCTCGCAAAAAAAGTGATCACTCGTCGAGCGCTCGTTGAAGTGATTGAATGATTCTGGTGTAGCTATTCTATGCTAATCAATTAATTTGCTCGAGCATTGTCACTCGAGTGCCGCTCTCGCTCGAGCGACTCTCTAAGAATGATCGCTCGAGCGATTGAGTGCTCGCGAGCAACGCTCGAGCAAAACAACACTACTAATGAGACAATGTACCCTTTGCCAATGCTGCAATACTTTATAGAAAACAATGTTCACGAACGTGCTGGTTTATTCTATGATTGTTCGCATTTATTCATCTGCAGCTACACACAGAATGGAGCCCATTTGGGAGGGATGCTTGATAGTCATGGAATTGAACAACTACTAGAGTTGTGTGATGAACAATAAGCGGTTTTATCAATATCCCTACTGTTACCGTACTCTAAAATCTACAGTAAGCTGATCACTTGTCTCTGGGAGATTTGCACTCCCCATGACTAACTCGCAAATATTCGCACCCTACAGAGTATTGTCATACAAATGCCTGTACTGAGTTTATCCTTGATAATGGTTTTTAACGATCCAACCACGCGTAGATTGAATTCATGTTTCAAGCTGTTCATATACCGAGCAAGCGAAACAAGACAGTACCTGGACAGAAACATCAACCGCCATTGCAATCCACCGAAGAATTCTGACTGAGTATCCCGAATAAGCGTATCTGGGAGCACTGTTCTACTTCATAACTGGCTCAAACTAGACGGCTCAGGCTTGGCTCAGGTTTTGGTTGTATTTAATATTGTATATTCGAAATGTAATTTTCTGAGCCATATAAAACGGAAGCTGGTTAGACTATGCAGAAACAGATATTATTTTTTTCCACAATTCGAATACAACAACCGTCAATCTGTATTGCAATTCAATGAGATCGTATGAACAAATAAATGTGAACAATCAAAAATGCAATGCACTACCACCGCAGAAAACAACAAAAAAAGATTAATACAATTTAGATAATCTCTTTTCACATTTGTGTTTCATCCTGTCTACAACTGGCCACAATCTTCAAGAACGCAATCATTTCTTCGTTGAAGCTTCACAACTCAAACAACCCTCACGTTAAATCCCTTCGTTTCTTCTCGACTCCATTGACGAGATTCCTGATGACGTCACTAGCTGCTCCATCTGCATTCGACATGCCTTTCATGCTCCTTATGAGGCAGCAAGTTATATGATCAGGCTAGTAATAAGAATCGAGCAAGTGTCGGCACATGCCGAAAATCTCAATTCTCTGAAACTTTGTGTTTTGGGGTTATCGAAGGTGCGTCACGTTGAAATCACGTTTTTACACATATCTGACCTCTCGTAGGTGCTAATTTCACGCGACTGAGGTTTCCGGGGTAGAATTGTTTCACTCTTTTTTCACTTCTATCCATTTCATTTTTCATTATTTAATAAAATTATTTTTAAAAATCCAACTTTTCGCATTGGCAAAAGTAAGTTCAGAGATATACATTAAAAAACCTGCTTGAAGAGAGGAGTCAGAATCTGTGTTTACAGCCAATTTCGTGTATCGGTTCGAAAGATTGGAGTGAAATAGTGAGAGCTGATTGATGAAATACGATGTGCCCACTCGTCTCTCCCCCTTCCCTCCCCATGGCAGTCTCCCCACTCTCTCTCTCATCCACACACTCTCTCGCCTCTCTTGCCGATCTGGGCTCACTATTTCACTCCAATCTTTCGAACCGATACACGAAATTGGCTGTAAACACAGATTCTGAATCCTCTCTTCATGCCGGTTCTTTTGATATATGTCTCTTAACTTACTTTTGCCAATGCGAAAAGTTGGATTTTTAAAAATAATTTTATTAAATCATGAAAAATGACATAGAGAGGAGTGATCTCCGTCAAATTCTACCCCGGAAACCTTAGTCGCGTGAAATTAGCACCTCCGAGAGGTAAGATATGTGTAAAAACGTGATTTCAACGTGACGTCGTCTGGAACCAACGAAGGCTCCAGGAGCAAAATGAATACGCCTATCGTTTTCAGCACATTCGATAACCCCAAAACAAAAAGTTGGAGAGAATTGAGATTTTTGGCCTGTGCCAGAAACACTCGGATCTGCTCGATTCTTAGGCAAACGGCCTCATATGGTATAATTAAAAGAATTTTTTAAGTAAAAAATCAATACAATATCGATGAGAATATGCGAAGCGAAAAAAATATTATTAAAAAATAAATAATACAGTTGGCGAGTGCAGGTTTCACGGTTAGTTGAACATCGCAACAAGAATGTAATTCGACGTGGTGAGAGCTTGAAGGTTTAACCAATCATGAGTTAACTTCTGCCCCTCGCCATGAAAATTGCGAAAGAAAAATTGTCATCTCCAACACAAGTGTCTACATCCGACGAATAATATGCTTACAGCGGCAGAAGTGATTCAATATCGATTTAGATCCATTGATGCACTATTGGATGTGACTAGGTGTATAGATGCTGCGTAATTGCGTTCATTTGCAAACAACACCGTAAAATATGTTGGTTTAGTTTAGCCATTCGTAAACATTAGAAGAGAAATGTACAACGTGCATTCATGTCCCACGACTAGCATGAATATCTTTCACAGGCGAAATTATCAATAGTTTTCAGATATGATACAATATTAAATTCTAGGCCACAGTGCAATTGCATACTTTTCTAAAAGACCATTTAATTGATCATTTGCCAGTAGAAGTTAAAGCAAATAGGTAATAAAATTCTGCAGCAGGATTCACACCCACGTTGTTTCATGAGGAAGAAAATGTCTGCATGTAGCACAAATTCTCCTAACAGATTGCCAAAAATGCTGTATAACACGCCCCTCACGTAAGAATCGACTCAGAATGACCCTGGTTTGGCATTGAGGCAAAATTCGAAATTGAGATAAATACATTTTCAGGGTCCACTGGACCCAACTAAGACCCTCGTGCACTGAATAGTGCCTGGGATCATTTTTCGCCGAGTTGCTGCACCGGTCGGACCGAGCACTCCAACTTTGAGGCTTACTTTCTACCCTTCAATGAAATCATACTGAAAACTTTTCTTCTAGTGGTCCGGCTACTTTTTGATGCACTATCACCCTATCGAGACCGTTTTCCGATTTTTCATCTTTGAAGCGCTCCAAATTCAACTACCAATAACTTTAAAACTGCCTCAAAGTCACTGGATTTTTTTGAATCATCAAGTAGAGCTTGATCAGACGATTCGAACAAGTACCTTGCGCTCGCATATCGAGGGGAGCTAAGGGGTGTTTTGCCTTTAAAACGCTTCGGGAAGATTTGAAGTCATTATTAATCAGCTAATCGACATGCCATTCTGTCCTCTCGCAAAGAAAGGTCATTAATGTTGTGATATGTTTCATGTCCCATTGATATACTTTAAAATGTTTTCTATAATACTATTCAATGAATTTAAGTGGAATCTGAAACATATCACAAAATTAATGACCTTTCTTCGCGAGAGGACAGAATGACACGTCGATTAGCTGATTAATAATCGCTTCAAATCTTCCCGAAGCGTTTTAAGGGCACAACACCCCTTAGCTCCCCTCGATATGCGAGCGCAAGATACTTGTTCGAATCGTCCGATCAAGCTCTACTTGATGATGCAAAAAATCCAGTGACTTTGAGGCAGTTTTAAAGTTATTCGTAGTTGATGTTGGAGCGCTTCAAAGATGAAAAATCGGAAAACGGTCTCGATAGGGTGATAGAGCATCAAAAAGTAGCCGGACCACTTGAAGAAAAGTTTTCAGTATGAATTCATTGAAGGGTTGAAAGTAAGCCTCAAAGTTGTAGTGCTCGGTCCGACCGGCAACTGCAGCAACTCAGCGAAGAATGATCCCAGGCACTATTCAGTGCACGGCGGTCTTAGTTGGGTCCAGTGGACCCTGAAAATGTATTTATCTCAATTTCGAATTTCGCCCCAATGCCAAGCTTTGCTCGATTCTTAGGTGAGAGGCGTGATAAATGGCCAACAAGAGAGAGGATCAAAATTTCTGAATGCAAACCAAACGCTATGATTCAATGACATAAAAATATGATGTAATTGTTCTCCTTCAAAGGAGAGATTCAAATCTATTTGAACACACAGTAGACCTTACAAGTAGACCTTGTTAGTGCCGCATAATTTTGCAATAAATCGTATACAAAGAATATATTTGATTGTCATTGTCATCTTTTGCAGGCAATACCATGTAATCGGTAAGTGAGTTCAACAATTCGCAAAAAATTACAACTATAGATACAGTGCGCATTTATGTTCCACGTCTCGCATAAGTTTTCTTGCACCGTCGCGATTCCCAATGGGTAATTGAAAACAACCTTTTTCAAAAATAATATTTAATTACTCTATGACAGACATACCACGCCTCTCACGAGAGAATCGAGCTAGAATCGCTATAATAGGGATTGGAGGTAAAATCAGCAAATGGGTTCTTACCGATTTTAATCATGCGAAGGCATGCCTGACTGACCCCCAAAGTCCCAATTTACATACTTCATTTTGGAGCTCCCTACACCCGGTCGGCTGCAGGCTGCTCCCACTTTGACCACAATTTTAGCGATTATAGTGATAGATAGACGAAAATACTCCTCTGAGTGACCCCCATTGATTTTTCGCGGTCTATCGATCCTTGTAAACCATATCCCATAAAAATCAATTTTAACAGTGCAACATTCAATGCCTATCTTCTCAAAAATGTAGGTAAAGGCGCAAACCACATTTTCACAGTAAATACAACTCAACAAGAGCTTTCGAATAAGTGGTTTATGGAAAACATACGATTTCTTAAACACCATCGTCAAACTTATCTTTTCCTTATCATTTGAACTTTATTTTCAACAGGAAATTTCTCTCTCACACCGCTCTCTTCACAGAGCGTATCACAGCTCAGACTATGTCCACTCTCTAGATAGGCAGCGAAACACTGAACAAATAGCTCACCGTGGTGTTCTGCAAACGAAAAAGTATTCATGCATACACTATGACAAGCTTGTGGCACAAATTGGGAAATTGTCATACTTCGCAATGACAACAACCGCTGGCGTCACTCCTGCCATCGAATTAAGCAAAAATTTAATTGCGCCTTACCACAATTGTGTTTCAACATACATGTTAGCCATTTTGCAACTTTGAAAACTTCTCGTTTCACAAGGTCAACATCAGGAAATGAATGTCCCCTCAGGCAACGAGCCGGAGAAGTTGAAGCGAAAAAAAGTGTCTAGTAATGCTAAGGAAGTACTTGACTCGATTTCATAAGAAAATACGAGAAAGGTTTTGCTCACCACCGTGGAAATAATTGATTGACAACATTGGAGAATTTATGCGTTGTGATTTAAGTTTCAAGGACATATTATACGGTCCTAAGATTTAAAGGAAACAATAGAGAGTAACCACGGTAATTGTATTTTTTTTTAAATTAACTCTTTCCACAACAATTTTTATTCCCTAAGAAGATACATCAATAACTACCATCGCAAACGAAAAACACACTTTTTCGCCGTGTGATCAAAAAATAAATGTTGCGAGAAAAACACAGTAATTTGTGGCGATGTTGTTCTTTACGATTATTTCTTCCTAGCCCCGAATTGCGACCTGTTCTAGGAGCAGAAAAACCGAGATTACGATGAAGCGAACATTTTCTACAAAATGAATTTAAAAATATCTATGAAATGCTCGTTTATGTTTAAAAAAACAATGATTTTTCTTCAAAGGATGCGATTGGTGATAGAATATGACATTTGACATGCCGCCCATAAGAAGAGCAATGAAATTTAGATTGTTTAATTTTTAATTTATTTTCCAAAAGAAATCTTCATGAAAGCAATAGCTTACTGCGCAAAGTCAAGTGACTTCTGTGAGAAACTCTTGATCAACAAGATCATTTTCTTTTGTTGAAGAATGAAAATTTTGCTTACTGTGATAATCGACTGGACTGTGGTGGAGTGTCCATCTGGTAGTCGAGTTTGAGTACCATTCTCGTTATTGCTCTGACTCATCACTCTTTCTTGACGCAATGACACTGTTCACAGATTAATATTTTTTATAACCGAGTAGGATCAACTACCATGGCAACAGGTCATCGCTTCTTCTTCCATTAGTGAAACCTTAGACTCGCACGTTCCATGTTCACTATTATTACCCACAATTATCGAAAGCAAAGTATTAATATCCAAAATTATCGAAAGCAAAGCTCTGATTACTGTGAGAATAAAATGCGTATCAATTTTCAGAGACATAAAATTTCGGTAAATTGCTGCATCTTTGGACTGCGATACAGGTCCCCGATACAGGGTTATTGTGATTAATAAATCGATGCTTGCTTAAAATCGATCCTTTTCAACTATAATTGCGTCATCGTTTCTTCTCCTTCTACATCGCCACCGGGTCTGCCCAGTTCGAAGGAACGCTGCAAAGAAAGCAATTATAGTTGCTTACGTTCTGTTCCATCATCTGGTTTAACGGATCGCGGTAGGGGGGGGGGGACCTGCTAGAAGTGCGCACTTTAATGCTATTTTATTGTGGCCGACATCTTAGAAAAACCAAAGCCTATCTAATCTAGTATGACTTGATAAGTCTATCAAGTTATACTAGATTAGATAGGCTCATGTGACACGAAATCGCCCGGTGAAGCCTAAAACGGGAATGAGAAAAAAGTCCACGCACTGTGTATTCCAGAGAGCGCCATTCCCGTGCCCGATCTTACTCCCACCGACGATGCCATTCCTCCGACTACCACCGCTGCCGCTTGCTGCACATCTGCTGCTGCATAAAATTAAGACATTATTATCGCACATCAAGTCATTACTTCTTCGTGAACGCTGCATTTTTATACAGAATTTGTGAAACATTTTGTAATTCCAAAGAACGCTAGGAAGATCGGTGAACGAGAGAATCGGAAGTTGTTCCCATTCCGTGACAAATTATCACCTTGGCTCATTTCCAAAGGAAATCTGGAGGAAGTTCAACACTGTCTTCAATTGAACACTGCCTATACCGCGTGTTTCATCTACCAATCTTGGCCACTGTGTTTCTATCAATATAGTTGAGTGGTCCCATTGGAAGGATTCTATACCTGTTTTCTATCATTTAAAATGAATAAATAACACATATATTATTTTGGAATTGGTATGTTTAGGAGAGACTGTCTGAGTGAATGAACAAATTTGTGCTGAGGCTTGGCAAAGTTAGAAAAACATTTTTAAACATTTTTGACGATTTCTCACAAACTGTATTTTTAATTTATTTTACTTTTTTTATGTGAATAGTAAGTGTGCCGCTCTAATTAATAATGCAATAAATCTTATCTACCCACCCATCTGAAATTTTTAACAATTTTCAAAAAAATATTTTCGATGTTTCTTCACGAGTTGATGCCCAATCATTATAGAATTTGTAACACATAATCAATGGAATATTAGTGATTTTTTGAGACATCAGTGATTCAAATCGGTTTCGAAATGACAAAATTCGAAATTTCAACTTTCTGACACAAGTGTGTCCCATTTCGCAGAGAGCGATCTAGAACACTCCAGATGCGGCACCCGAGCTATGTTCGTCGAGTACTACATGTGGGCACATTTAGGACGGTTTCGATTTTCCGCACTTTGCCAAGGGTATCTACAAATATGTTCACTGAGTCAAAAAGTTTCTCTTAATCGTTCGAAAACGGATCAGCTATTTTTATCATAAACTTTGTAATAAGGACCTGCCTACCGTAACCCAAAACAGATCTGGAGGGCAGGTGTTCTAGAGTTTTCCTACATGCAGTACTCGATAAGGCATCTCTACCAGAATCAATAAAATTTCGATACGCTTCCGCGCGCTAGAGAGCGCTGATGTTGATAAACTACCGTAACCTCTCGATATTTTTTTAACATCAGCGCTCTCGCGCGCGCGGATGCGCATCGAAATTGTATTGATTCTGGTGGTGTTCTCTCATCGAGTACTGCATGTAGGAAAACTCTAGAACACCTGCCCTCCAGATCTGTTTTGGATTACGGTAGGCAGGTCCTTATTACAAACTGACTTTATTCGACTTTTCAGTACTTCACCACGAATTTCGCGAAAACTCTATTTTTAATTTCCCTTAGTTTCTCCCAGTAAATAGTGCACAGCTACTACTACAAGAATCAAAAATAGAAACGCTCCCAAACCACCCCGGTGATAGAGTAATAATAAAAAAAATAACAAAAAAATTGAATTTTTCGAATTTTCTGAAAGCATTGAGAACCGAAAAATATGAAACTTGGTAAATATAATCATATGAATAGTCCGAATTTTTTGAGGTATGACTCGTTCCGATCGATTGCGAAATGACAAATTTCGAAAATTTACGTTTTTCGACCAACATGCCGCATACTTCTCAGTAAGGCACCTAGAGCACTAAATATACCATGCACGAGCTATGCTCACTGAGTACTACTCATATACACATTTGGGGCGAATTCCATTTTTCCAACTTTGCCAAGCACATGTTCACTCACTCAGATAGAATCTCTTAGATCGCGACAATGCTAGATGGATTAAATTTGAGTTGCAAACTGTTCATTCATAAAACATGTGAAACAAAAGAGCACCTTACATGAAACATTACACAAGTTTGCAACCGACCGAATGCATCTTGGATTATGACGGATAACGGGGCTGCTAACAACGGGGCCTCCGAGTCATATTCACCTGAACAAAATTATAATTATTTTACAAAAATTGAATTTAAAATCTATAAAGAAATAGGAAAAGAAATATCATCAATCGTAAATTTGCAATAAAAAAAAGGGACAACTGAAACCTCAGATCGAACAAAATCTGCAAGTCGGTTCACGTTTCAAAAATAAATTATAGCCTCATAAGATTTATGGGAAGCAATAAGTATTGGACTAGCTGGTTTAAAAAATCAAAATAACCAACCGAAACTACCTTACCTTAACGAAGAATCCTCGTACGCCTAACTTAAGCAGGCGACCTCTGCTTACTCCGCCTCTCCGAACGCCATCGCGCCAGATTGGAGTAAAATATTGCATCTTACACAATAAAATATTAATGTTTCTGATAAAAGTTTATGATAAAAATAGCTGATCCGTTTTCGAACGATTAAGAGAAACTTTTTGACCCAGTGAACATATTTGTAGATACCCTTGGCAAAGTGCGAAAAATCGAAACCGTCCTAAATGTGCCCACATGTAGTACTCGACGAACATAGCTCGGGTGCCACATCTGGAGTGTTCTAGATCGCTCTCTGCGAAATGGGACACACTTGTGTCAGAAAGTTGAAATTTCGAATTTTGTCATTTCGAAACCGATTTGAATCACTGATGTCTCAAAAAATCACTAATATTCCATTGATTATGTGTTACAAATTCTATAGAGCGGCACACTTACTATTCACATAAAAAAAAAAAAATTAAAAATACAGTTTGTGAGAAATCGTCAAAAATGTTTAAAAAGTCAGTTCTCGATCATCCCGAATCTACCGTACTCTAGTGACGAGAGAGTGTGCAGAATGAAGAGACGATTACACGGATTGCAGGATTTCTGTATTTCTACGGTAGCAGGATTACTGTATTTCTGTCTAAATTTATCCCAGGCTGTACGGCCTCTATTGTGCCACTACGGCTTGATTGGCACCATTTGGTGTATCTATAATATCAGTGTTACAGTAATTCAGGCTACGGGATCCGAGAAATTAAAGCTGACACAGTCTGAATGGTGTGACTCATGTAACCTTAGGAAGATCCAACAAAATCTACCGTAGAAGTTCAGAAATCCTGCAATGCGTGCAATCGTCGCTTTATTCTGCACACTCTCTCGTCACTAGAGTACGGTAGTTTCGGGATGATCGAGAACTGACTTTTTAAACATTTTGGCGGTTTCTCACAAACTGTATTTTTAATTTCTTTATATTTTTTTATGTGAATAGTAAGTGTGCTGCTCTAGATAATAATGCAATAAAAAACGTATCTACCCACCCATCTGAATTATTTAACAATTTTCAAAAAATTATTTTCGCTGTTTCTTCACGAGTTGATGCCCAATCATTATAGAATTTGTAACATATAATCAATGGAATATTAGTGATTTTTTGAGACATCAGTGATTCAAATCGGTTTCGAAATGACAAAATTCGAAATTTCAACTTTCTGACACAAGTGTGTCCCATTTCGCAGAGAGCGATCTAGAACACTCCGGATGTGGCACCCGAGCTATGTTCGTCGAGTACTACATGTGGGCACATTTAGGGCGGTTTCGATTTTTCGCACTTTGCCAAGCATATGTTCACTGACTGAAAAAGTCCCTCTTAAACATTTAATATTGAAGGAGAGGAAACCGGGCTCAATTCTGCCGCATCGATTCATCATATGTTCATGTTCATGATAGCGTAGCTGCTTTCTCCTGTCCGATTTTAAACCCCTAATCCTCACAGGGCCCTAAATTGACGAGATAGCTCAGTCCTCCTCCCATTCCATTCTCATTCGGAACACAGCCGCATTGATGCGCGGAATCGAATGAAATTGTGAAATTGTTTTCGAAGAGACAGGATGAAAGTGTTTTCGAAGAGCAAACGCAAGATCGATCAACACCGTGTATAAAAAGGTTCATTATGATTAGTGCGGAGCACACGGCCACCTGCTGTTCAAATTATAATTAATGATACAATGAAAAGATCTGATATGACGGCGGTTGCGTAAGAATCGAACAATGACCTGAAGGGCCTGGCACACCGATTTTTCGAAAACTTGTGCAAAGGGGTTCTCGATGGTGCTGATCATCGTGGTCACCTTCATTTTGAACCAACTCGATCGATAGAGCCAGGCTGCATGTAGGCTGCACCTGCTTTCCTGTCCGTAACTCGGCAACCGTTTGAGGAATCAACTTCTAATTTTTACAGAGGCAAAATAGGTTTACCATGACACCGACAACACTAAATTTGAATATTAAAATTTATGCTAATTATAGGAAAAATCGGTTCTCGATTGTAAGGCAAAAACCAACGACGTGAATTGTATGAGAAGATGCGCCTTGTTCTGGGAATCATTTTTCGTATGCAGGGTATGGTGTTTGACCTCGTCGTTTTTCTGCTACGAATTATTTTATGGCCAATTTATCGCGTCTACGCCGCACACTCAGCCCAAAATTGACGAACGAAAATGTGTTTCACTGTCAAATGTACTCTGCACGTCATTCACATCGCAGAAATTGGATCAAACCTATTTTGCCTCTGTAAAAATTAGAAGTTGATTCCTCAAACGGTTGCCGAGTTACGGACAGGAAAGCAGGTGCATCCTACATGCAGCCTGGCTCTATCGATCGAGTTGGTTCAAAATGAAGGTGACCTCGATGATCAGCACCATCGAGAACCCCTTTGAGCAAGTTTTCGAAAAATCAGTGTGCCAGACCTTGCTCGATTATTACGCGACCGCCGTCATATAACATATTTACGCAATGAAGTCTCCAATATTTATTCGGATGCACTCCTCGATCCTACGCGTCCACATCCATACACTCCTCACGAGGCTGAATTTAACATTTACAAAAAAAAATAGAAAAATCAAATGAATATTTGGAAATACTATTTTAGCGAAATAAAATCAGACAAATTGAAAAAGAACATTATTTTAAACTTTAAAGAAACCACTGCAACCCCCTCTCACCTGGTTCTCCTCCGACAATCGCATCACATCCCTGTCTACCATACCTCGAATACGCTGTAGTGGTGGTTGAGTGGTGGCTCCAGATTCAACTGCCAGACTATCTCGTCCGATAAACATCATGCAAATGGAACTTGACTTATTATTTTCTTCGACGACTTAGACATCGTGATGTAAGTTTCACAGTTAGTAGAAAGTTCCCAACGGCTACATTACAACAGTAATCCTGGCAGCAATTATCATAGGAACTTTATCCATCCATGGTTCAACGCTCATAAGTGCCACAAATTGCACCTCTGATTCTCCCACGTAGACTTTGCGTTTCAATATTTCCACAAATATATCAAGAACACATGTGAGACAATAATGGAACGATTTCCGATTTCTAGCTAGAATATTCAAATAGTGTCTTTAAGTCAATGTTTTATCTTCAACAATCTTTAGTAAATCTATAATACAACACCGATTATGCGATGAAGGAGCGAAGTTGTCAGGCCAGAAATTTGTGTGCGGAATCATCGATAATGATATGAATCTCCTCTCTCTCTTCGAACATGATGCCATGCTGTAGTCTCATGCTTGACAGATAGGCATCTTGCACCATTAGCCACAATAAAAATTCATTTTCGGCGTCTTGTTCCTGAAAATCCCGTCGTTTCAAGTAAAAAAATATTACCTTCCCTCATTCTTTGCGCGCACGGTTCTCTATCAGGAAAATGCAGCATTGGTAGCGAGGTATTCGATTGACGAGAGAAACTATCGCGTTAAGGTCTTCCATTTCCGTAGTTCCTGCAGAGATGCAACCTGGGGTAGCTCCTATCCTCTCATGATGGTGATTGGGAAAATAGTTTTCTGCAGAAGAAGGAAGAATTGGTTGTAGGTTAAGTGGTTGGGAT
Organism: Pristionchus mayeri; assembly: GCA_036245805.1. NCBI lineage: Eukaryota > Metazoa > Nematoda > Chromadorea > Rhabditida > Neodiplogasteridae > Pristionchus > Pristionchus mayeri. Next base: position 33,798,300 of record BTRK01000003.1, read on the forward strand.
AATAAAATTATGCCACATGAATCATGTAGGAATATTGTTACCTAACAGCTGGTATTGTTTCGTGAGTGTAGTAGATTTTGTATAAAACACAGCAACCGTTTAACACATCACGCACGGAGAAATTAGCATAAGTTAATCAGCTTCCGAAGCCCAATTGCCACTAGTCTTAATCTGGACAAATATTGTACAAAGAAACGACAACAAGCTGCAATCTATTTGCTCTTTTCCCGATTCTGAGTGGAGCTGGGTATTCGGTATTCCTCCACTCCTTGTGCATGTTTTGGTAAGCAGAGGGAAAATGTAGGGGAAAATAAAACAGCGCAAAAGGAATCTTTATGAAATATTGTTTCCATGCGAGCTTACGCTGCATCCATCACTGGCAAAAAATAAATGTAAAGGAGAAAAAAGTTACAATCCGCCCTTATGTTGCAGTGATTCGACAAGAGAAATTCAATTAGTGAATCGCCAATAAGTCGATGAACAGTCGTGCAAAAAATCAACTCTACTTTGTATGCTCCGACTAATCTAAGAGGAGGTAGCGAAACACTGAACAGTGGTTCATCGTTGTGTTCTGCAAACGAAAAAGTCTTCACAGTTACACTGTTACACGCTCATGAGATAAGATTTGTGTGATTAGTCTGTGCAAGAATTAGAATGCACTTTCCAAATTTCAAACAGCATTAGCTCGGTAGCTTCTTGTTGCACAACGCCCACATAGCGTAATGATTCTCAGAATTTAACGGATCAGAGGTGGGGAAACAAGAGAGAAACTGTGAGAATTTGACTCTCTTCCTCGCATCGAATGGCGACCAGAACATTCGATGAGCCGAACATACCGAGAGAAAAGATGGAGCTTCAGGAGTGACACGACTGAATTGAAACGTTATTTGTTGGAGACAAAATGAGATTTAAAAAATAATAGAGAGATCATTTCCTTTCCAAAATCATTGATATAGCGGCACAAATAGGGAAACTATGATAGAGTGCATTGTCAACACACGCTTGAGTATCAGGTTTCACTTTTGCCAGGTAATTCTGTGAAGAGAAGTGATTGCGAACTATCACGAATGTGTTTCAAAATCAACACAGCCCGTTGGGCTTTATCAATTCCTAGTCCTTCGGCTTTCTTTAATCATAAATTCAATTTCTCGTACTATATTACTCTCTGAAGTCGACGAATACTGCATGTCAATTCAATCTACCGTATCTTCACGAACAATTCTCCTACGCCCATTTTAAGCAAACGATCTTCGCCAGCTCCGCCTTGCGATCTCATAAATAAAAGAATTTCTAGATTTAAAGGAATTCTGAAATTAATTGCTAATTCAGACTGGCATGAGCACATTAAAGCAATGTCAACCTAAGCTACACAATAGCCATAGAGGAGAAAACCAGGCATATTTCTGACACACCGGTACTTCAGGTGCTCCTGGCAATGAAACCAGTAATGGTTTCACTGTTTTACATTCTATCAAAACTCCCAACTCACTCAGTTCTTCTTCCATTCCATCCTCACCGTCGTCGCCCACCGAACCGCCTCTGACGGCGAAATCGAATGATTCACCGCGAAACATTATCTATAACTCATTCACCTATATCACCTATATCTTCACCTATATCTTTCACCTATATCTCATACGGCCCAAAGCGGTTTCTCAGGCAACATCTCATCGCCTGCCGTTGCCCATAACAATACAGCAGCATCAAAGCGACTGGCCCCACAAAGCACCAAAAATAATTGGAACGTCAATGGATACCTCGTCCTCCTTGCTCCACCTCATCGCCACATCGCACAGGATCCCCTGCTTGATGGCGCCTCTGCTGACAGGAGATTTTTTGGAACATCCGTTGTGCATTAAATGAACTCCACGTCGATTCAGCACAATGGGGCCAACCAGAAACAACCAGCCTCATGGCGAAACAGGAAATTTGTTTAGTATAATTCTGCACACTGAATTTCACAAAAAATTTTTCTTTTAGTCAGATTACAAAATCATCAGGAAATACTTTATTGCAATTCTGTGAGATCGTAACAAATACCCGAGATCAAATTCAGTTTACAATCAAAACTGCAACGACACAACAACATCATCTCTAGTTCCTAGCACGATTACATCATCATTAACAAATCTCGGCGGAGAGAAAATAGGTGGGCCTCCTGTAGGCAACATTCGTTTTGAGACTACTGATCTACCATCGATCTTCCTATCAATCGATAAACTCAAGGGTACTGTAATCAACACTCCGCTGGAAGTCATCATCATCATCGATTGATTCCGGATGATCGGCGTATGGTAGATCGATACCGTACTGGAAGAATCGAAATCGATCCGCTTCAGTGGGCTCAGATTCTCTGCAAAATGAACTTCATTCCAGTGAAAAAAATAAGATTTCACCAGTCAAAATCAGAAGACTTGACGGCTTTCCTGCATCCGATGCAGTCACAATGACTATGCTCGATTCGATCTGAAATGTCATTTCAATCGATACAGTATCCCTACCGTACCTGCAGAGGAGTCGAAAACACCCGCTCATCGATCGATAACGATTGAGTCTGCGAACCGAGTGTTACTGTAACTAACTGTAATCTACAGTACCTCTACGCCGGTCTCAGCATTCCTCATCGATACGTGTCCATCTACGTCTACCGTAACCAATCGATATTCCGCTCGGGATCCGGCTCCCAGGAAGAATGCCGACGCAAAAATTGGTCTCTTTCTCCCATTATCACTCCAGACAATCGCCCCACTCTCCTCAAAACAATCAATGCACATCGGTCTACCGTATCTCTCGCATACCGTATCCACTACACTCGTCGTTCCTTGAATGCTTACTGTAGCCACCATCGCTCCTTCCACCGTGGGCGTGGCTCTCATCGCGCCGCCCACGAAGGTGCACCACAAGGTGCGACGTTTCTGAAACACCAGTCATTATGCACCACTCGGCACACCACGATATCTACCATAATGTCGATCTTGTGCAGTCGACCCTCGTAGTCTCCAATGAAGGCGAACTCGTCAACTGCCACCAATCCACCTCGAACATTCGCTGCGCATTCGTGCCTGCGATATCCCATGAGGAATGCTACAGTATGTTTTGGGTTACAGTAACAAGTAATACTGATTACATTAGCCTTAAAATTTAAAACTACGCCCGAACACTATATCATTTGGGAAAAGGAAAATGTGAAAGCATTGCTGTTGTTCTGAACTTTGATCTTTCTCACCTCCACCATTCCTCTCCAGTCTCCACGTCGAAACAGGAAACAACTCCGTCGTAACTGCCTTGAAAGAAAATATATTTAAAAATCAAGAATTTCCATAGAAATATTTTCAAAGAGGATCCTGTGGAACTATGTTTCAGACACTGCATATAGGCTCTAAAAAGTCTCCGCATCAATAGCTTCTTTAGTTTTTGCTTGCAGAAAAATAAATATAAATAAATAAGCGTCATTCATCTCTTTAGTGCTTTTCAGAAACCAAAGACTAAAGATCACACACATACTGCTATCCTCTCCTCTCCAACTCTCACTGCAGCAGTCTCCACTCGATGAGAAATGCGGGATGACCATTTGAGAGTAGCGAATGCTGAATGAAAAACTAGTGAGAAAAGGAAGAGTATCGAAAATCGGTCAAGGAATCATTAACCAGCAGCCGGTGGTGCAGAGTATGAACATTATTGAATTGTTGTTGTGATCGACTACTACATCAACGCATCATTGAAAACATTCATCGACAACTAATCTGGTCAACACTGTGAAACACATGCGCAGCTAGTTCCAACTTTTTTCACATTTTTGCTATTGATGAGTAATCATCTCAACAATCCATAATCATAGAGACCAAATATCAATCTCCACTCCTCACCTTCTCCAACCTTCTCCTCCATGCAGACAACCAGTCCGGAATGACTGCCGATTACAATGAGAAGACCGGACTGCCTGAAATATCACGGATTCGACTTGGTAATTATTAAACGATGATTTTTAAAATGTATTAAGCTAAAAATCAATACAAAACCGCTGAGAATTTGTAAAGCGTAAAAATGTTAAATGCTGAGTGCAGGTTTCAAGGATAGCTCTAAATCATAGCAGGAACGCAAACGTGGCGAGGCGAGAGCTTCGACGTGGCGAGAGCTTGAAGATTTAGCCAATCATGGGTTAACTTCTGCCCCTCTCCATGAAAATTGAGAATGTAAGCCTTTCGTCTTCAACGCAAGTGTCTGAAGGTACTGTGAGAACAGAATGCGTAGTCCGTGGTGTGGTGGGCGAGAGCTATCACATTTTGTTGTATTACTCGCGGAACTTTTTTTCTCCCGCGTTCCGCGAGTAATACAACAAAAATGTGATAACTCTCGCACACCACACCACGGACTACGCATTCTGTTCTCACAGTACAGCGCGCAAACATCCCCCATGCCTTGCATAACCATTTTTTCGCCTGAGTGATTGCCAATAGTATCGGACCTCGCACTAGGATAATCATTCTACTTTTTCGTGATGTGATTACTTTCCTTTCAAGCACAATATTCAATTCACAATTTCAAAGTCAGAAAATGTGAAGTGAAAAGATGGCAATAATTGTCAGAAAAAATCATTTCGAAGTCAAAGTTAAATATTTCAAAACAGTTGGATCCATCATATCAGAAAATCAGAGCATGAATGCTTTACGATGTGGCGAGAGCTTGAATTGTTTACCAAGAGTGGGTTAACTTCTGCCCTCGCCAAAGAAAATCTACTAACGATAATTCTACTTCTGTCGCACACTATAATAACTACATCGATTTCAACTTGACAGTTTTAGACGTTGACAACACGCTATTACCTACTCATCGAAACTGGAAATCACCTAGTCAATAGTTACCAAATATCAGATCTCTGACCTCTGGACGATCAACGGAGCTGCATCCACGCACTTCTCCATGGGATGCGACCATCGTTCACTCACGGACGATCTTTGATCTCCATCGAGTGATCTCTGATCTCTGTCCTCGTCCAAGTTAATTGTTGATAGATCTGGCCAATGTATTCCGGAGGAAGAAGGAGAGTCTGAAATGCGAAGACTAATCATATTGGCACTTACACGATATTTGAATGCCACAATTTATGAAAGGTCAACTCGCAACATAATTTCATCATAATAAACTATTAATTTAAAATTAATTTGTAGTGAACTGTTAGATTCCTCTCATGCATTGTCTGATCAAGAACCGCTGCTATTCGTACACAAGGTGAAGCAAAATTTTGCAGGTGTGAAAAAAATGCACAATTCAAATTTTTCCACTGCCTCCCATTTAATATGATTATTTAATGATTTCATCAAATTAAATAAGCAAATATTAATATTCCCTTATCAATGTCTATCACTCACCTCCACTCCCTTCGATCGCCTCCCTCAACTGTTTTATCTTCACATCTCCAGCCAGAATCATTCTTGTACAAACTTCATTCCCTAGAGCGAACGCCAATCCTGACATAGAAATCAAACAAATTATAAATAAACTAATTAAACGTATTGTTGGCTGTTCTGTCAAACTATTCCTTGAAATTCCGAACAAGGTAGATATTGGTTTCATCAAACCTATAAACGTTAGCCTTTGAGTCACGGATAGTGATCTTAGCGCTTTCATCCTACTAATATTCGATCATTAACTAAAATATTCAAAGAAGTAAACAATAAATCTCACTGAGCATTCCCGCCGAATCCATTCCCAGCTCGGCCAGTGTGCAATTCTCATTGAATGGAGAGGAGACGTCGAGTCTGAGACAAAATATCAAAGATAATAGGAGGCATACCATCACCTCTTTAGTTCCTTCATCAGCTTCTTCTCATCCACAACCTCCCTCCCCTCCAGCAGATCGAGTAGAGCTCTTGAGTCAGCCTTGCCTGTGGATAGATAATAATTATAGCTCATACTGTTCAGAAATAAAATGTGCCTAATAATGCGCACAATATATTACAGTCGCACAATCGACTGTTGTCTTCCTTAATAATCACACCAGAATTCATCAAATATTACTTTCCTAATCGAACCTAAAGTTGATAAGCACATGTTGAAGCATACAATCAACACGTAGAGAATCAGTAGGGGTTAAGCCTTTTCCCGACTACTTTTCCAAGAGAAAAACTCATCAAAATACCCTCGAAGACTAAATATCTTCCAATGAACTCACCGCTCGAATTGAGAGGAACTTCGTCGATTTTCTCTATGTGGTGGACACTCAAACCGGGCGGAAGAACTGAGTCCACCTGAAAAAAAACAACGATGAATTTAAAGCAAAGTTGCGTAAGTTCGTTATGTTCATAAGATGTTGGATTGTAGAAAAATCAGCAAAAACATTGACAAAAATATCGAAGGCCAAAGTTCTTCTCGCCTCTTCCCTGCTCACATCTCCTTGTACGAACAACACCAGAAAATTGGAACTGCATAGATATTAGATTTTAGAAAGTCTCGTAAAACATTATACCTGTGTACTACAAATTTGGTGAAGCGGATGGCGTCCGCGCGGTCGCGGATAAGTTGACTCGCCGAGTGCGCAAGATTTACGCGCACACCGTGCAGCTTCACCTATAATTCGCGTTATGTTTCCCACATTTTCGAAAAACAAATTAAATTGACGAACAGGGAGGAATGGGTTTCAGACATGTAATATTATATTGGTTCCATAGAGGTCAGCAAAAATACCCTCTCCGTCGAGGTTTTAAAAAAATATTATCTAATATTAATTAAAATGGAACGTTCAGTAAATCGATCTACCGTACCTCATCTCCTTCTCTTCCCTCCATCCTCCATCCTCCTCCCTCCACAGCCTCCACTCGATCTCCCGATTCCGTCCACTCGCCCTCTAGCACTCCATCTACGAAGCATCTGGAGAAGAGAATACGAAATCAATATTTGAGATTACGGTAGCTTATCGAATACTGATCTTTCATTGTGAGTCACATACTGATCAATTGTACTATAGTTTACGATTTTTCAGCTCTGTAATATTAAATGAAAGATATCCAAGAACACAATGAGATCGATTGTGATGCCACAAAAAAAATCCCATTTACAAAATCTTCCGCACCTCCTTCTCGCTCCTCCGATCAATAATCTTCGCTCGTCGTCTATCATAATCTCTGTTCCATCGATCGGCTCCCCGAGAGTTACGGTAGTCGCTCCATGTGGGACGTCAGCGACCGTAGTCCAGCACGAAACCTCAAGATACCCTATCTCCAGTACACCGATTGACCTATCGTACCTCTGTGATACCGTACACATCGAAGACACGGGTCGGACAGTCGGGATGGCGTACGGTATTGATTAGATGGAGCGGGAAGGACTCGCCTGAGGGGAGTATTACAGAACAGGGTGAGAATAAAATAAAAATACATTGAACCAGTTGATTCAGCGTTCCAGAATTGCTGTTTTAAAGTTTTTCTCTCGCACATGTGTTCGTCACACGCCAGTCATCATGAAAAATTTTAAAGAAATACCTCCGAGCAGCAGTATTCTCAGCTGCGACCGTGGCTGCAGCAGCTGCTGCAGAACAGAGAGAGGACAACGGGAGAGGAGGGAGGGACACAGCTGAAAGAAGGAAAATTATTTACCATGCCCTAGATATTATTTTAAATCCGGCTCAAGAACCGTGCGCATTCATGCCTCACACTGTCCTTAACCACTCCACGCCAGACAGGCAACCAATATATCTTGGACAGGCTATGAAAAATATAGCAATTTTGCTCAATACTCGTTATGAAGAATTACACGCTACTCTAAAATTTCAGTGTTGTTTCCTTTCGTTCATTCAAGTTTCACTCGATGTATTAGGTTGTAACATAAGTTTTGTCGCATTTCGGAGGTTCACAATATTTCCATGAAGGATACTTCTCAAACATTATCAATGCCTGACCTCCTAGTATATGTTTGGGGTGTTCATGCACATTCAAACCATAGGGTAGAGCTGAACTGCGCACGCTGGCTATGCGAAAAATATTAATATGAACTGATTTAAATTTGGTGCAGATTTTATTAATTCGTTTGATCGGGTGCTAGTTCGCAGAGATGAATAATGAACCAAACTTCTACAGCATGGTGATATACCCCGTCAATGCTCTTTCAAAATATACGCCAGATATGGTGCTATGTTGAGCGGAACCAAAGATATACTTCACAGAGTGTAAGGTTAGCCGCTGATTCGTAGCCAACTTGACCAACTCTTCTGAATCCAGAATTGCAACAACAGTGACTAACATAAGTGCGTTCAATTACCACTCATGGAGGTATAATTTATCATTAAACAAGTGAGAGAAAGAACACTCCACTTGTGGGAAATTTGAATTTTTATTAATTCAATTCGCGCACAATTTTACCAAAATTTGCAAGTTTAGGTGTTTCGAATTAAAGATTGTCATTCAAAAGCTATTTATTTCCAAACTTATCCCAAGTAGATACTAGTAAGGGAAGGGTTTATGGTTCGGATGGACACAACAAATCAGATATTGAACATGTGTGCGAGGTAGGAATATGAACAAAGTGCCGATTTCAGTAGTTTAATTTACATACCATCGTTCTGAATGGAGCCACTTATCTCAACAGAACCCAATCTACCCCAAACTTTGTCTGCATACTGACCACTTTGGGTGAACTATATTCCACCACTATTTGGATCTGGATATCTATTGAGAAGAAAATTCGGCTTGCGAAAGTTTTCGCGACCGTCATCAACCATCCACATTATACAAACTCGTCTACATTTCTAGAACGATTTTCGTTTGTCATTATCCGTGAGTGGTTCAAAATTATGCACATATGTAGTACTTTACGCAAATCACACAAAATCGGCATAATTTATCCTTTTCAAGAAGAGCTGATGCGTGAAAATGATTTGTAATCCTTATCTCAGTACAACTTTGTCTGACTAATGTGCCTCCTCAACTGCCTTGACAGGACTGAAGTAAAGCGCGTAAGAAAGAGTACGAAGGCCCTCACTGATGATGAATAACGAAATTGAGATTAAATTAATTCGAAGAATTTCTGAGGTTAAAATGCATAAGAGATTGGACGCGACAAAACTTATGTTACAACCTGATACATCTCAACTAGACAAAAGGTGGAACAATGTCTTATCCTTTGATGATCAAAAATTAAACAATAGAAACCTGCACGAAGGTCGCCTCGTTTCTCGCGAGTGCGACAGGCAGAGCAGCTGGAGACCGCGACGCTTCTCTCTCTAACAGAAGGAGATGAGATCCTGAAGCAGGGAATACCGTACACCTACGTCCCTGATAGTGGCTGTGATCCTATCGTACTCTGAAAACATTAGAAACAAATAGTATATTTGTTATGATAAAAAGGTACGGTAGCCCTGCCGTACCTGGAGTGGTCGCCCACAGTAGAACATCGACCATTGAGGGATCGAAGTAGAAGGAAGTGGAGAGGAGAATCGAATGAGGATGAGAAGAAGAAGAGAATGAGAAACGACGTCTAGAGGGGTCAGAGATCGATTATGACTTGAGAAGGATTTAGTATTACAGAAGTGTTCTCGATTAACTTCGAGACAACAAAGAATTAATATGATCAATGCGAAACACGTGACAATCTGGCTAATATTTTAAACGCAATTAACTCACTGGAAGTCCTCGATATTCAGCCGAATGCACTCTTCCGGGACATCTATGCGCTTTCGTGCTCCTGCGAATATTCAGTATTAGTTAGATTATCGGAATTTCGACAATACTGGTGTAGATCAAGAGGATAAAATAGGAAAGAAAAAGTCTAGATGTATTCGGTATCGGTGAAAATATGAAAAAGTTGAATCATGGTAGTTTCGTGCTGCAGATCACTTACTTAGTAAATAAACTTTCAAAATGTCAGTAAATGCCCATTTCGCATTGGAAAAAATAATAAAATGTATCCTCTCTGACCTGTGGTTCCAGAGGTGTAGATGCTGTAGGCGATGCCTGGTTCAAGCCGATCCAATTCCTGAGTAAACTAACATAATACTACCATTTTCTACACTTGTGAACTGATGTTTACAATTGCATTCAATATCATAAAGCCCGTACTGTTATACCTTCCCCTCATTCTCCACAATCACTCTTCCTTCTTCGAGTGACCATCTCGAGGGAGTCGAACGATCGATCGCCACAACGATGAACGGAGTGCCGCGACGAAAGAGTCTAAGAATACGGTAGTAATGGCTTGAAATAATTGTCGAAGATGCATGTTATAATGTTAATAGCTTTCGAAAGAGTCTGAAAGAACGGGCGTAAAAACTTGTGTAACATCAATATTACCACTGTAAGTTTCATTTCGCTAGCCCAAAACTATTTGTATCCGGAATAACAGAGCGCACGCACAAAATTAAGACTGAATTAATATTAATAATAATATTAATAGGACGAAGGCAATAAACTAAACTCATCAAGATCTCATTAATCTATTCATTCGAAGCACTGAGCAATCAGAATCCCCACAGACTACGGTAACTCACGCGAGCATAGCCAACAACGTCTCCTTCCTGCTGTCCATCCTCAACGAGACCAGCGAGTCGACGGGTACGGTAGCGAGTACGGTAGCCATTGATGAGACCTAGTTATCGATTGATACGAGGAACTAGCCACTTGCAGTATACCTCCTTCTCGATCTCCGCTTCACTCAGTGTTTCTTTCTCCTCGCCCCGCTCATCCAACACAGTGAGCCGCAGTGAACTCGGCTCGATGCACCATGGCATACTGTAACTACGTCCTTCTATCTATTGGATCGACTATTTACTACAAATGATAATCCAAGAGATTTCGAAAAAATATTTTATTTTGTAGGAACAAGCTTCCATTATGTCATTGCGCACGGTTCAAACACTTTTGTCATAATCTAATTTCGCATCACGAGATCACCTAGTCTAGGAACAGTTCAAATCGAATCTAACTTCTACATTCTTCAGTATTCGATCGATCCAAACGGCTTTCTTGCATGCTCATGCGATTGTTTCAACAAAAAACTTTATTCACATATTAAATCCGATTTAGTACGGAACAAAGCCAATGGAAACCCATCTGAGAATGAAAGAAACGAAGAATCACGGGAATTGAAAACAACGAAAGAAATGCAGCGAATTACAGGGAAGGGGGGATGAAACACGAATCAGATTAATCACAACGAGGAATTAGATGATAGAAGACAAAATAAGTATTGCATACTAGAAAGGTCTGGGATCAAATAACAAAGTCGAAAGATCAAAGATCAAAGATCAAAGATCATTCCTCCTCTCCCTCGTCCTCCCACTGTCCGCCCTCTCCTCGATCCATCGCATCCACATCCACACTCTCCTCGCGCTCAGAGACTGCAATTTAATATTTACTTAATTCGAAAAAACTTGAGGAATTTTTCGAAAAAATTGATGAATTTTTTGAAAAAAATATTTTTTTTCGAGCAGTAAAACCACATCAATTGAAAGAGAACATTCTGGTCGACTTTCAAGAACCCACTGCAACCCCCCTCTCACCTTGTTCTCCTCCGACAATCGCACCGCAACGAGCGCCTGGAAAGGATGGTTTCGAAATTTATTTATGTGGCGTTATTTCTCGGGGAAAATCGGTCGGAAATGGAAAAAGAGTGTTAGTTCTGATCGGATCATTTCCCGGAAGTGAGAATTATTTGAATTCCCGCAATTTCGTATCTCCGTTCTCCGTGCAGCTAGAGGCTTGAAAAGTGGAATATAAGGTTCTGAGGGTCAAAAAATATTCCAATTTTCCAATTTTATATTCCAATTTTCAAGTCTCTAGCTCCACGGAGAATGGAGATACGAAATTGCGGGAATTCAAATAATTCTCACTTCCAGAAAATAACGCAGGATGAGAACTAACACTCTTTTTCCATTTCAAGCAGATTTTTCCTGAGAACTAACAGGGCATTAACATCCCGAGATGTTAAGCGAATTAATCAGTTTCTTCAACATTTGCTCATATCCAGAAACCAGAAAAGAGCAATCAATATTCGTTTCAATCTACAGTAACCCACCCTCATCCTCTTCCTGGCCATTAGTGTCTCCATTCAGCTCCTTTCCTTCTGTCTCGTCTTCGAATGTTACCTGGAAAACTGTTTATTTTTAAAGTTAAAAAAAATTAAAAATCCTACACAATTGTACAGCCATTCTCTGGTTCCATCGCCTATATATTATATTTCAGGCACTTGGTGTTATTCTCAATAATACACTAGAGTTGATTACATATTTTTATACTCCTTTCACTAATATCAATCATTTTTCATTGTCTACTGCCATCTCCCCTTACTACCCTCCCAACCCTCTCAACAGTACCTCAAATACCCTGTAGTGGTGGTTGAGTGCGGGCTCCAGATGCAACTGCCAGCCTCTCTCGTCCGATAGACAGCCTGCAAAAGGAACATGCATTATTACTTTTTTCAACATTTCAAGGACTCGATGCTTCGCAATTTGTGTTTCACATTTGGTAGAAAGGACCCAACGGCTGCATCACAATAGTAATCATGGCAGCGCCTGTGAAAAAAAATAACCATGAACTTATTACCGTTTCCAACTGCATCCTGGATTTATCATAGGAATTTTAACCAGCTATGGTTAAAAGATGGATGGAATTAAAAGATGGATGCATAGATGGAAAAAAGAACCACGAAGAGCAACTAATCTATGGTAACCTACAACGTCACTTACTGCTATTCAAATCTTATTTGGAAGACCGTTTCACAAAATATCTCACACTAACTTTGAGTTTCAATGCTTGCATAAGCAAATCATGAGCAGGTGAGAGACAATGGATTGAAGATTTTCACTATACAACGACTACAATTTCATACTATCCCTCTCTTCCCTACTTTTGCAACGTCGTGGCCTATTATCATCCTAGCGTAATCCTCACCGAGATTCCCCTGCTCCCTCCTCGCCAGCACTCCGTTGGATGTGCGTCTCGCGAAGAATACCTGAAATTCAGGATCGCTACCGTACCCTACATTAGCCAGGTTATCTCATCGACGCCTTGCCATAGGCCATTACCATTCAAATCACACAACAGTTCATACATTCCCAACCACCGCCTTAAACTATGCTATCAAATCATCCCCCGTCCCTCTTCCCCTGACCCCGCCCACTCACCCTCTGCGCGCGCGCGTGCACGAGTGCCATGGCGCACATCGCGCACGGTTCGTGCGTCAGGAAAACGTCGGCGCCGGTGGCGAGATAATCGAGTGATGAGAGAGGAGGGACGACGATCGTGTTCACGTCTTCCGTTGCTGCAGCTGCTGCAGGGTCGGACGAAGCTACGACGACGAGAGGAGCAGCCGCGCCTGGCGCGGACCGCTTACGCGTCACCGCCGCCATCGCAGCCTTGGCGCGCGCCATCGCACTGCGATGCGCGCCCGCGAGCTTGCGGACGGCGCGCATCGACGCGTGCTCGAGGAGACGACCACTTTGTGCTCCTTCCGCGACGCGTTTGCCGCGTCGCGTGACCGCGCATGCGGCACGCGGAGCGCGTAGGACGTCGAGGCAGGAGAACACCGCAGAGTGCAGGCTGTCGTCCGTCGAGGCAGTCAGAAGCGACTCGAGGTCCTGGAGGAGTAAAATTAGTTATCGATAGGCGACTGGGGTGTGTCAGAGTACGGTAACCGACCTTATTCGGATGGAACGCACACGGCCATCGCGCTTTCGCCCAGTCGAATTGCCGCCGTGTTAAAGGCTTCTCTTTCGGCACTAAGCACTCTGAAATTAATAAATAGAATATAGAGGACCACACTTTTTACCCTGCCGAACAGAAGAATTTCTCCATAATTTTAATTTGAAGTATGCCTACCAGTTCCAGCAAATATTATTTTTTGTTTGTTACGAAGCTCTAATTCTAACGAACAGTCAGCGAATCATTCTCTCATACCTTCATCGCGAAACGTAACTCTACCCGGACACAAAATTGGTAAATGTCAAATCAAATTTAGTTTTTTTCTCGCTTCTATTCAATAATGGGTCCGGTGTCAGAATGTTATAATCCTCTTCCTTCGTCTACAGTATCCCTCCCCCCTCACCACTGATCCTCCCGTACTCCATGAGATCGGGCATGCTCTCATCACTGTCGTACAAGCACACGACCACTCGTTCTCCGTTGATCCTGAAGTTATGATTTCATGGTTTAGTATTTGGTTTAGTATTTGTAAATGGTGTTTGATCACTTGGCATATCATTTTTTTTTCAAATTTCGAAATTGCTACAAAGACAGTGAAGGAAAGCCCGGTTGAACCGAACCGGGAGATTGCATGAAATAACTGCTGTGCTTCAGTATTACGACCAAGTCCGTATTGGACGAAAATACTTTTCAAATTCACCATCACAGCACATGTTTCACCAAAAACACTTAACGCTCTGATAAATTAATCTATGGTGCTGATGGCGTTACCCACTCCAATATAAAAAAAAATAATATTCTCACCTTTTGAGGTGGTGCATTCGTTCAGGCAACGGTGGCAGAAGGGGAAGGACAGTAGCGAAGAAACGACGATCAGTCACTGAAATGGGATTACTATTACACTTCCATCACTGGAAGGAATTTCATTGTTTACACTTGATCAACTGAAGAGAGTGATCAATTTTTAGCCTCGTGAGTTCGAATACCTGCTCAACTTTAATTTAGGACCGCTTGGTCTCATATAATGGTATGGGGTTCCAGTGGAGAAAAAAATAAAGCGAAAGAGTGAAAATTTTCCCCAATAGTTAAAGATTACCCACTTCGAAGTGATTCAACGTTTCACTAATGTGCCAATAAAAGAGCGCCTTGTTTCTGCGGATTCTACTTGGGGTCATGAGGAAGAATAATAACATCCGTACCTGTGAGAACGTAGACCCTCTCCAGCGGTACTTCCTCCGACGACTCCGCTTCAGATAACACCGCACGAATGGTGAACCTGCAGGGTAAAAAGTGATGAATTCTGTCCGGAATTCTTAAAAATGCTCGAAATGCCAGTTTTTGATAGCATTTACATTTATTAACGCTCAGTGAATTGCACTCATCACTGAAAGAAATTTCCTACATCATTTGTGCTTTGCTCAACGCAAAACCCTAGATCAAAGCACAATTTCAAAGATCACTTCGGGTGTTCGATGGGCGCCGATGTACTGGGGCCGTCGGAGCCGTCGGTGCACTCAGCCAACTTCATTCTGAGATATCAAAGATCAGACTACATACCCCGAGAGTTCAAACTACAGTCTCTCGAGAGATCAAACTACAACGATAAGCAGGACTCTTGCTTCGACTCTTGTACGACAACCGTTCACGACATTGAATGCCATCTCAACATCTTCCTTCTGATATAAAATATTTATCTGTTGATTGGCTTTCTTAGTACCAAGGTGCTAACAAAAATTTTCATGACGCAAAACATTATCTAAATAGGGTAGGACGATAAAATTGTTTGGTCAAAGTAAGAGGGACGGAGGAGGAAGGAGGATGAAACTGAGGATCGGAATAAGAGGTGAATAAATATACACTTGACCATTCTCTCTGATGCTTTGAACTGAGTAATAAGCGCTAAACATAGTGATTATTATTACTGTTTCGATGAGATTCAGATGTGCAAATGTAGTGTAAAAGTGGTGATGATAAGACAAAGACACACGGAATAAAATGGTACAAAGAAGTCGTTCAAAAAAGACGAAATATACAGAAAAGAGGAATTCTTCTCGAGAACGGCTCAAACCTGGTTTTCTATGGACAATTAACGGATAAAATCTGGAAAAATGCCAACAAGATTACAAAAAAAATTAATTCACTATCACTACTCTAAAAAGAGTTGGAGGTATTCCAATCGGGAAACCGGGAGGTGTGTTCGATCTATCAATATGTTCATCACACAGGGGTTACGGTGGGGGGTAAAGGGAGTAAAGTGGGAGTAAGATGGCAATAGAAAGGTGTTATTTGGGGTCCAGCCCCTAGGGTGGCATCATAGGAAGATTGCGAAGGGATGACGCCATCAGTTCATCCATCGTTGGCAGTTGGGTGCGCCACATAGACAGGCCACCTTCTCAGAGTCGTCCTCCACGTCAAATTGGTAGTCGTATGTGAGCTGGAAATCATTCCCTCAGTTTTCTTGGAATAATTTTTTTCTTTGGAAGTCAATGGAAGCCTACGATCGAACGGCACAAATTCTGTATATCATGAAGTCATCTGAACACGAGAATCCGCCTGCTAACTTTTTTCAGGGAATTCACCGTGGTCACAAAACCTTCATTATTCAGACCAATAGGTCAATTTTGCTTTGATAAATCTCTCACAGCTAGTCCTAATGGCAACCTAGACATCACTCTAACTGGACTCTTCTTATCTACCGTAGTACGGTACCGAAGCCCCCCTAACAGTAATCATCACCCCACCGTACCTCCTCGTTCGCCTTGATTGGTCTGGCAGCAATGATGATGATCTTCTTCTCCTCTCCATTCGGTCCCAGATTCATGATCTTCGTCCGGCAATTGGGATCACACGAGTGGTTGATGTATCTGAAATGAGGGATTATTTGAATTGCAAGATCAGTTACTATTGAAGACAAGAACAGTTCAACGCTTAACTCGACTTTGTGAATCATAAAATATACGACCGCCACAAATTGCATTTTTCCACGACACACCCTAATAAACAACCAATGAGGAGCAAAATTGTGTTTCTCATATTTCGAATGCAACACTAACCTCGCTGGTCCTCCCTTCATCGTTGCATCGATGATGCACTCATCCGACGCCTTGAACATGTAAGTGCCTCGATTCTGCGCGAAGTATTTCTTCTCGCGCATCTGAAAAAAAAACAAGAGGTCAGAGATCAAATCGGAGTCAGCCAGGCAGGCAGTCTTTCTGTTCCAGCTCTTCGGGAAAAGCAATAAAAGATTAAAGATCAAGTCTTTTCTCACCTCGCAGACCTCTCCCCTCACGACTTCTCCCTTGTACTCGATGATCATATCGTCCATGGCGATATCCTGCTTCGCGTACAGACCAAGACCCTGAAATATTAAGATTACATATTGAATTCCTATCGCTTGCAATTATTGAACTATTTCTACATTCCAAAGCCGTTCTTTGTTTATGAAGAAAATTAGGTTCCTTTTACCAGTTCTCGAAGCCAAAGAATCGCATGCTCGTACCGAAGAGTATTTTCAATGCAAACCCTTCGACTATCTTTTTGCTTCATACCATCCTATCATTATTCTCATACCGTACCTGAATGGCGCTCCTTGCCAGGTATACGGTATTCCTCCACTCCTTGCGCATCTTCTGGTAGGCGGAGTAAGATTGCTCGTTGGTGCCGTTCTGCTCCCACCTAAAAATTATATTATTTACAGCATGCACAGATTTACTATACGTGAATACAAACACCATAGCATGCATTGTCATTCCTTATTTATCAGTCAATGAACCTCATTAATATAGAGCCAAAGGCATGCAGTAGAGGAATAAATAATCGTGCTTCAACTCACTTTCCATTCTTCACGTAGTCTCCCTTGTATCCCGACGCCTTCGCGTACATCTGCTAAGAAATTGAATAAGTACTGATTTGCAATGAAGTTTCATGTTTCATCAATAAAATATGAACAGAACATTGTTCGGAAGAACAATATTCCGGACCCATCCATCTCTGAAAAATATCTAATAATAACCTGCAACTCCTCGTAGAGACTGGGCGTCCTCTTTGAACCTCTTCCTCCTTCACTCGACGATGCTTTCGCTCCAGAAGGAACAGGACGACGATGGGACTTGATCAGTGTGCTGCAATTGATCAACAATTAGTTGTTTTTCATAAACCGACAGAATCTTCAAGACTATTGCCCGACTACCACATCAAGCATGTTAATGTAATTGCTGAAGCGCTCTATTCCCTTGTTGTAGAAACATCCAACCTCTCTGTCATTCACTACCGTAATCCTCCATTCATTCTTACCGTAATCTCGGTTCGCATCTTGCACATCCACTGGGGTTCTCAGCTAGTGGTAATTCGAGGACCGGGGCTCCTCCGTGACGAAAAGTGTAAGAGTAGAGGGTATCCACGCCCGGGAGCTACAATCGGGAACAATTTCAAATAGTTATTTGAATAGCTAGTAAGCAAATTATGGTACACCCAATCATCGCTAAATACAATCTTTATATTCATATGCGCTAACCGCCTTGTCCTTTAAATAGCTGACTTCCAACAGCATAAGCCTCCTTGTCTGATATTAGACTTCATGAAAGAATTCTCACACAGAACATCAATTAGTTTCGGTATCGACCATTCGCCTACAGTATCCCTCGAGTTCGCTCAACTGACCGATTCGGTCATCTTCGTGATCACTCCCTCTGCCAATCCGAAGAGACTCTCTCCCTCTATCGAGTGGCCAGGAGAGCGAAGGAAGGAACCAGAACGGAGACGAACACGATTCACACAATCCAACACCTGAATGAGAAATTATTGGGGTTAGAAACCTGGAAAAGAGAAAGCGATTGATTGTGCGGTAAGTGGTTGATGGATAATGCAATCGTGCAACGCGAATCTCGAAAGAAGATTTTTCTCGTTTCGAAATCCTCGCTTGATAAATAAAACCATAATTGACCTCCTTCCATGCCTCTCCCGCACTCGCCTTCCGCCAGACATGCGGCTGAGCTGCTGAGGGCTGACCTGAAATTCATTTCCTTCTTTTCTGAACAACCATCACTGGTAACATAGAGTTGTAAAAAGAAGTCGCCAAAACATTATAACCAGCACATTTCATGCAACAGAGATACAAGAGCAGTTAATTTGAGAATAAACTAATCAACTCGCTATTCGTAGACGAAATAAAAAATTAAATCATACCTTGAATGGCAGCTCCCACTATCTCGTCTCTCAAAGGAGGCATCGACACAGAGAACAACGGCTTGCCCTCGTGCTCTGCAAATAAATCTTCATTTATGTACTTTGGAACGCTTGTTATATGATAGAGTGTGTGCGATAAATCTATGCAAGAACACACTACATAAAGGAGAGCTTTTAAAAAGTTAAGGATTCTAATGTTTTGTAGCTTGGAAATTGCTCGCTTCAAAAGATTCGTATAACGCAATGAATATAGTCTCTGATAATGTTATCGAGACACAGAAGTTAAACAATCAATAACCCACCAGTGATGCTGAGTGAGAACTTGACTCTCTTCCTCGCGTCGAAAGGCGACCAGTACATTCGATGAGCAGAATAACCGAGAGGGAAAATGAAGCGAGAAGAGTGGCAAGACTGAAGAGAAATATGCTCAGTTTGTAAATACAATAAACAAAAATTAGAAAAACGGAACATTGCTGCTCCAAAAACCATCGATAAAGCGATGCACACTGGAAAACTGTAGTACCTTCAGTTGTTCGGGTAGTAGTTGTCCCAGTCGGAGGAAAGTGAAGGCGCCGAGTCGAAGCATCAGTCGAGGACCATCCACGTGCTGAAAGTACCGTACCCCATTAATTACCGTACTCCATTTATTGATTGTCGCCATTCTTTTCTCTGGACAATTGTCCTACCATATTCCCCTTCAGTAGCCACAGTAATAATCATCTACTGTATCCCAGATACCGTACTTCCAGCATAACACCCTACAGTATCCCTCAAATACGGTACCTCGAATAGCTTGGTGAGCAGTTTGTTCTCGTCCCTTGGAATGTACAGTTTCCTCAGCGGCTCGATATTCGCACCCGCGTCAGGATTGACATCAGCGTGGTTGGGGCAGATGAACGTCTGAGAAATATTGAATAAATTATTTTAAAATTTCAGTGATGTATGATACCCAATTACATCGAAATTATTGTGAATTACGACCAAAGACAAGATCGAACTTCGGAAAATCCGACAATTAAAAAAGTTTCATGAAACACGAATCTACAGCCTTCTCGAATTGAAATCTGACCTTGTCCTTCAGGAATTTTCCTCGAATTCGATTGGCGCATCCAAAGTGGAAGTACTTCTGGCACTCCATCTTGTAGCACTGGAGAGTAGGACCAGTGAGACCGCACAGACAACTGCAATGGAAAAATGTTAATTTTTGTGCATAGAATTGAACAAGGAGTAGTACTGCCTCAAATCGATCTCTTGTTCTTTTAAAATATGAAGTTGAGTGTGGCAAAACAACGCTTTTATAAAAATATTGAAAATATTCTTACCAAGTAGTATAGTTCGCTCGGAAGAGTGCCTTGTCCACGTTGAGAAGAGCACCGTTCGGAGTCTCGTAAACCTTTAAAAAGGTGAATTACGATTTATAAAGCGAATGCAGAGCTTATGAATAGATCAGTGACATCATTATCGGATTGGCTGCCGTATGCCCCTTCCATCTACCGTACCTCGGGACACCACAGTGTGCAGTTCGCGTGAATCCATACACCGACGTCGTAATTGAGCAGTCGGCCACCCTGAGTCGGATCGGTGTCTCCCTGAAATTATGACGAATTTTGTTTTTCAGATGAATAATCGGAATTTTGGATCACGTATCGCATGTAACACGAAAAAATAAGATTTTATAGTTTCTTCGATTCTTCCTACATTACTCACATCGGGAGTTCGAAATTGCATAAGTCAACCAGTTGTAACTACAAATCAATGTCTTCAAGACAAATCAAGACAAAATAGTCAAATAATATATTTTTATATTTATTAATCTGGCATTTATTGTATCGGAAAGTTGCAGCTGCACAAGTAAACCAATTGCAACAACAAATGGACCAGATGGATTTAGAAACTGCTGTAAAAAAATTTTCAATCAAATAACGAACCTTCTGTCCGCAGAGTGCGCACTTTCGGGTGTCGTGCGGGAGATTGGCGAAATCGATACCCATCTTGGGTTGCATTGCGAGTTCCTGGAGGACAGAGATCAATAAGAGATCAAACTACGATGTTCCTGTAGATCAAACTACAATATGCTCACATTCTTGAACATGCGTATTCTGATGTAGCTGTTCATGATCTCCTGGTCGTACTTCTTCCAGTCTTCTCCCGCAGCTCGCGCGCGCTCCTTTCGACCTGAGGAAGAGATCAAAGATCAGACTACATTCCATACACAAAGATCAGAGATCAAACTACACTTTCCCCACTCACTCGAATCATCCAACTTGGCTAGATCAGAGCAGCGAATGACGTGGATGTTCTCCTTGCGAGGAGGGGGGTCGTCCATAAGAGCGCCGAATCTAGAGATCAAAGATAGATATCGGGCAATAACACCACCAGTAACATAGGGGTTACACCACCCCTTCAATCTCTAAAGATCAAAGATCACTTACTTGTTCTCCCTTGGACTGGTCACATCGGGTGTTCCTCCTCCCAAGGGAGTGGGAGGCGGCGGGCCTGGTGGTGCCATCGGCCCTCTTCCTCCCATTCCTCCCACCAATCCAGCTGCACCCGCCGTGCCCAATTGCTGTGCTATCGCAACTCCCGCTGGCGTCTCAGGCTTAACTCCGGCCATCGAATTCTGAAAGAAAATTCAGTGATGTGGACCAATCACGATTGTGTTTCACCACCATCTCATAATTCAAGTTGGTTCGGTTTCATCGATCGTCCTAACAGCCCGTGTTGAAAATAAATAAATTTCGTGTCCCACATCTCGCTCTACCGTAATCATCATTCCTGCCGTATCCTCACCTGATTGATTGATCTTGCGAATGAATCGGCTGAGATCTGTTTCAGTCTCGAGTACGTGAGATCATCGACGTGATCCTGTGCTGCGTCTAGCTGACCAGGAGAAAGGGCGACCTATAGGAAATCACAGAATGATTGTTGAAGTAAGCACACCATCGATTTCCATCGGTAAACCATACTGTTTAAATTCATTTAAAGCGTCTTTGAAGAAGAACATTTATAACGGTGATTACGTCTAGAATAATCGATACTTACCTTGGCATTCGCAACGAACGAATAGTAGCACTTGAGGGTGCAGAATGTCACACTGTCGTCCTTCTGAAACAGAAAAAAATTCTAAGTTATTTTGGTTGCCACCCTTCATCGTATAGGTCAGTTACATTCCTAGCTAACTAATGTTCACGTTGAAACACAAGTGTTTCAATATGAAAAGTTTCTTGAAAATACCGTATCATCCAACCACAAAAGCGCAGTCACCGTACCCCGTCATCGGAGGGCGTCAATCCGAGCAGACTCATGCTCTGCCTGTAGGCTGTGGCAATGGCGCCTCCACTGATCACATTGGCGCATGCGCGACATCGATGGGAGAGGAAACCGAGAGGCGCCGGCTTGACATCCACTGGAGGATTTAGAGGAGTATGTGGCGATTGAATGCAAAATTCGAAACACCACATTTATAAGTTTTAAAAAATGAAATATAGATTATTAAGTTGTTAAAATATTTTTTTCCAAAAGAAATCTTCATGAAATTGACAACATACGGTGCAAAAGGCAAGTGACTTCCGTGAGAAACTCTTGATCAACAAGTGTTAGAAAATGTTTCTTTTGTTTCATGAGTGAAAATTTTCCTCACTATGATGATCGACTCCGGTCGGCGACTGTGGTGGAGTGTCCATCTGGTAGTCATCGATGGGCTTCTGAAATTTAATCAATAAAATACAATAACAACAACAACAACATGCTATTCACCTTGGTCTCTAGCATTTTCTGAAGCTTCTGCAGCAAGTCCTTCGTGATCTCATCTCTACATGCTTGGCTACTCGTCGAATTCGCCGAAGAGCTCTGCAAAAATCGATAATTGATCACCCAGGATTTCGATTACATCCAAATCCACCGTACCTCTCCTCCCATTCCCGACGGTCCTGGCGCGCAGCGTTCCTCGATCTGCAAATAATCAATATAAGTAAATTACAGTAAACCTAGAATTCTGTAAACAGAGTACAGTAATCTACCGTACCTCGATGGCCACTTCGATCTCCTCGTCATCTTCCTTCTTTGACTCCTTGAAGGCGATTCGATGGGGATCCGTGGGAGGGAAGCTACTCTCGTTCGCTTTAGCCAGACACCTGAAAGTTCAAAAATATTCATTTGCCAAGCGAATTCGCGTTTCATGCTTCTTATGAGGAAGCGTGGCAGTTTATTTTGTAAATTTTCTCCAACTACTTGTTTGCTTTCAAATTCCGCATTTAAGTTTCATTCTATCTACAACTGGCCACCATCTTCAGGAATGCAATAATTTCTCCAATACTGGTTCAAAACCATATCCTCACCTGAGCACCCGTCGTTTCTTCTCGACTCCATTGACGAGGTTCCTAATGACGTCACTTGCAGCACCGGCAGCATTCGACACGTTGGCAGCGCCGTGGGAGGTAGAGGGAGAGGAGATGTCCCCTTCGTCCCTCACGAGCAGGGGAGTGCAGGGAGAGGAGCACGATGAGGCACCCGCCATCCTAGAAGAGGTGGTATTAATTAAGTGAATTTCTTTATGAAGTTTCCTTAGTAATATTATATAAGAAACAAAATATTAGCGTATTTTGAAGGTAATTAAACTCCTATCGAAGAGATGATCACAGTATTGACAAGCGCAGACATTATACAATATTCGAGAAGCAAGAGAACATCAGGAAACCCAACATCACTGGATGCGCTTTTCGACCTAGCACTACGTACTTGGAGTAAAAAGACATACAAATGAGATAGAATGAGCTCACTGATAGAGTAGTGACATTCGGACGTTGGGCATCAACTTGGCCATTGAGACTTCCGATGGAGGAGGAACGTGCCGAATATTCTGAAGTAAATATTGTTTATCGAATATCACACTGCCACTCCATCCGATCACGTTCAATCTTCAAGCCCCAGTGAAACCTCACAGTTGCGTTCGTTCCCTATCCACATTTTAATATTTTTTCGAGAGCTCATTATGAAAGAAGTACCACAACGGCCTAATCTTAACAACTTTCATCAAACTAGTGAAACAGATGCTACATTTTTCACAAAATCACCACTTCATCTCACCTTGTACACATCGAGTGCGAAAGGCAGCGTCAGTTTGCCCAGTCCACAATTCGATTCGGGGATTCGATCTGCAACCAAATCCATTCCATTCAATCACGAATCTGCTCCACCGAACTAGTCGGATCTACCGTAACTCACCCAATTCGCTCATTCCCGGCCAGTTGAAGGGACTCGACTCGTTACGCGCCACTGGCTCGATCGCCTTACGCGTCAGAGGCGGGCACGCGGCCAACGCGTCCTTCATTCGCTGCAGACACGTCTGAAATCGATCGATAATTAATCTCGAAACTACCCAAAAAAGTTAATCTGTGATCGACTACCGTACACCCATTCCCCCTACCGTACATCGTAGTCTTGTCCTTCTCGTGGATTCGTCGTCTTCTTCTGCATCTGCCGCTTCTTTTTCTGCTTCGGAGCACCGTCATCGCCTGAGATTTAATTAATTAATTGCACTAATGAACAGGTTGGAAATGAATATATATATTTTTTCAGATGACATCGAGGACTAATTACAAAATGCTGACACATTTTGATACAACATAACTTCACATCAGGGAATCACCTAGCCTGAGATTAAAATATTAATGACACTAAAGAAGAGGTCGATAAATAATTTTTTTTTCGGACGACTAAAGTCCGTATTGGAAAAAAGCCGGCGTAATTCAATACAATGGAACGCAATTACACGTCAAGGAACCACCTAGTTAAAAAATATTTCGAAAATCGATACTCCACCCACCTTGCATCATTGAATTCATTCCCATCAGAGGAGGAGCCATCGGGTCGAGCATTCGCTTCAGACTGTTACCCCCTGCGAATAAATCTGTTCAGTATATTGAAAACCCACTTGATAGCTCATTGATAGAAAAATAATCAGCACGGAATCGTCTAATTGCCAGATCATATATGGAAAAAAAGCAAACGTACCACCGGGGAATCCTCCCATTTGCTGTTGCTGCTGCATCATCGGAGGAGGACCGTCGAAGTCGTACGAGATCTGATAGAGCAAGAAATTAGAATTATTGCACCGTAACGTACCACTACTATTGAATGAACTACAGTCGCGCCGGAAAGTATCCGTACGATTTGATTTTTTCACATAACTTTTTCTGCAGTTGACTTAGCAAGTTAAGTGTTGCAGCGCTATATAGCAAATCCATAGGAGAATACGATGTGAGTATTGCGTCATCACGTGCATCTTAACTGATTGCGTAGATGACGCAATTAAAGTGTACTTTTTCAAAACGGCATTATTCTTACATAGATTTTTTCCAGCTTGCCAAACTTTCTGACGTTGGAGATTTGACCGAGGCCTATCTAGAATAAAAATTTGAAGTTGCTGCTCGGTCGTACAATTGCTGCAGCCTTGCTGCAAAAACGTGGTTGCAAATTCAGAACTCGGCTTCTAGACTAGCTAGAGACTAGTTCAAACCATCAAAATGATCGCCATCACAATTCCCGATGATCCTGAGAATATGGAAACGATCGATCAATATTTGCCCTCAGGGCACCAAAAAATCACTTTTTTGAATGCTCATTTTTTGGACATTCATAACTTTGTGGGCAATTTTTGTAAAAATCTGTTTTTTATGTGTGAATGTTCAAAATGTATTAAAGATATGATTCCCAACTTTTTAGACTGTTTGGATAACTTTCCTGCCCGCGGCGACCGTGTATCGGAGGCATACTAGGGTCGGAAAACACCTTGTTTACCGCTATGGGCGGAAAAAAGTGATTTTTTGGTGCCCTGAGGGCAAATATTGATCGATCGTTTCCATATTCTCAGGATCATCGGGAATTGTGATGGCGATCATTTTGATGGTTTGAACTAGTCTCTAGCTAGTCTAGAAGCTGAGTTCTGAATTTGCGACCACGTTTTTGCAGCAAGGCTGCAGCAATTGTACGACCGAGCAGTAACTTCAAATTTTTATTCTAGATAGGCCTCGGTCAAATCTCCAACGTCAGAAAGTTTGGCAAGCTGGAAAAAATCTATGTAAGAATAATGCCGTTTTGAAAAAGTACACTTTGATTGCGTCATCACTACGCAATCAGTTAAGATGCACGTGATGACGCAATACTCACATCGCATTCTCCTATGGATTTGCTATATAGCGCTGCAACATTTAACTTGCTAAGTCAACTGCAGAAAAAGTTATGTGAAAAAATCAAATCGTACGGATACTTTCCGGCGCGACTGTATGTATTCCAGATCAAATAGCCAAGGTGAAACTCTATTCTGCCAAGATGAAATTCATAAGCTAGCACTTTCAACCGATTGCATAATCGATATCTACCGTACCTTTCCGATCATCTCATCCAGACACTCGTACACATCTCGTTCCTCGGTCGTCTGAATCTGATCGTAGCGAACAGATCCGAGAACCGATGAACGGAGCAGAGCCGGACCCCATCTGGAACTGGAAATGTCATTGTACAAAAATGTCACAAATTTCCGAAATTATTAAAATAAAGGCGCGAAGTTCAAAATATTCAAATCTTCTCACCTTGCCATCGGTCCCATCCGACTTCCCATCATCCCTCCTCCTCCTCCTCCACTACCGAGTCCGCCCAGTTGGAAGGAGCGCTGAAGACGGGGACGTATTAGCAGTGGAGTTTAATAACATTTTATTAAAATTAGGTATTTTAATTACGCTAATTAAGTTAATTACCTCCTGTCCCATCATCTGGCTGAATGGCACGTGCTGAGGGGGTACCATCTGTTGGAAACCTGAAATTTCATGTTATTTTATTTCAGTTATTAAAATCACAGGTTTATCGAAAAGTGGCTTATCCAGCAGAACATGATGCACACATGGGGCACCAAATCACCCAGGACCCCAAACCAGGAATAAGTACCCATCATACTCACCATGTGGCCCGGCAAGTGTCATTCCCATGCCCGGTCTTCCTCCCATCGACGCTGACAGCATTCCACCGACTGTCGGACCAGCACTACCACCGCTTGCTGCAGCTGCAGCCTGCTGCTGCAGAAAAGAATGGTTATTGATATGACAGGGAACTTTGAGAAAGTTACTATTTCGAGAATCTGACAAAATGATACACAGTTGGTGTAACCTGGATCTTACCGGTGAACAGCAGAAATATGATTACATAATATATTTAAAAATGACAAGAACTTACAGCGATGACGTGCTCGCTCATGATTCGATGATTCGCCTCGAAGGAGTGCATCGCTTGGAGATGAGCCTGGAAAAAATTGAATTATTTAAATATATTAACGAAAACACGAAAATTAAAAAGAAACCGAGAGTTCTAGATGAAAAAAATTAAAATATATTTTGATAACGAACCTTGGCAATTCGCTTCGCGTCGTCGAGTTCTTTCACTGTGAGCGGCGTCTGGACAATTGCTTTCTGTAAGAAATCAGTTTCAAGAAAAAAAACGATGTGCGATCAATGAAGGGAACCACCAGAGAAGTTATCTCCACTCAGTAACAACGAATCACCTTGGCGAATGAATTTCAACTACTCATTTCAAATGGAAATTCAGAGAACTCTCAGCACTGCACTCAAAAGCCCACAACAGATTTCACAATCATCATCAATGACTCACATCATACGTCTCTCTCTCCATCTGGTTGAGTGCTCCCGTCTGAGGAACTTCCGTTGGCGGTTCAATGCCTGTGATTCAATGGAATAATAATAATTTAAACATCAACGACCGAGCAAACATCGTTACCTTACAATGCAAAAAGGGGCAAAAAATAGAAGACACCTACTATCGGGTCAAAACAAGTGTAAATTTCGAAATGAGCAAAGTATAGTACCTGCTGCTTGCGCGGCGGCTACTGCTTGAGCAAGTGCTTTCGCCGTTTCGACCTTCTGAATCTGACGGAGTTTCGCGCCCAATTTCTTCTTCGTCGTTCGCAGCGCCGCCAGTTCTTTAGCAAGCGCCTGAATCCATCACGTCATTCCAATCAATAGCCTACCGTACCCCTTGACTACCGTATTCTTTCCACTCCCTGACTACCGTACCTCCTCCTTCTGGTTGTACTCGGTGGCGGCCTTGCGCATGCTCTCATACTGCTGCTGCAACTCGGGAGGAAGATGGGAGACAGAGGGAGGCTGCTGCTGAAAATGAAGTGATTAGGAATCATTGCACAAGGTCAAGAGAAGTAATTGCAATCCACTGAAATAGATCGAACATAATTAAACAGAGAAACACAACACAGACTATAGCATTAACAATTATTCAAATCCCCCACCGTAATTCCCGGCGGCATCGGTGGTCGCGCATTGCCCATCGCTGCCTGCATCGGCTGAAAATGAATCGAGTATCCAAATTTGAATTTCAAAATCATCCCGGAAAATTCGCGTTCCGCGTTATCGTTTACTGGAGGACTGCAGACACACGAACAATATCATTGACTTCTGCACGTTAAAATAAACAATTGTACTTACGAAGCTGCCAGGGGGCATTGCTCCTGCTCCTGCTGCCATTCTCATCGCAACTTGGCCAGTAGTCGGGATACCAGAGGGACCGGGGGCTGAAAGGGGAGGGATTGCGTCATTCATAATAACGTTCGTCTTCCTCAATTCACCATTCATATAGTCTCGAAATGCGAGAAAGATCAAACATCAATTCTCACCTCCCAATTGAGGATTCCTTGGCCCTCTCGGACGGGGAACCTTCTCGCGTTGGGCTCGATTGTGACGAGCCTTCTGCACGTAGATCTGAAAAGATGCCTTGCTTATTTGTGTTTCGGCATTGTCATTACTAGAGAAATGGGATATATCCTCGATAGTTTTGTAGGTAATACTAATATTTCAATACAAAATTCTGACTAGTGACAAGACTAGTTTACCTGTCGATCGTCCGAGCTTAGACTCCTCCACGTCTTGTGAATAAACTTGGCTCTCTCACTCCAATCGGGCATATCCCTCCTCTGATTGGGGAAGTTGATGTTCACGTAGAGGACCGCGGCCTGGAAATAGCCATCTTTGCCCCCCAAACTTCCACCGTCCCTCTACCGTAACCCTACAGTATGCCTCCTACCGTACCTTGGTCGCCTTGTCTCCGAGTGGTTCGTCCTCCTCCCATCTCTCCGTCGCAGCTTGGGAGGCGCTCACTCTCTCTCCGGCATGGGCTGCTCCGACCGGTGCAGCCATCAGACTGCCCCCACTCATCGAGGACTCGGGTCTGCAAGGATCGATGAATACGGTAAGTATCGATTTAATTTGCTTTTTTTTCAGAGGCTTTCTTCTGCTAGACATTCAACTGAATTTTCATGGTTATTCGACCCATTCTAGGAACATCGGCACTGTTTGCGATTTCCAAATCGGGTTTCATCTTCTGCGTTTCACAACTATCATGAAAGGATAAAAACCTAAGAGAGACTGTCTGAGTGAATGGACAAATTTGTGGAGGTTTGGCAAAGTTGGAAAAATGGAATTCGCCCTAAATGTGTATACTTGTAGTACTCAGCGAGCATAGCTCGTGCATGGCAAATTTAGTGCTCTAGGTGCCTTACTGAGAAGTACGCGGCATGTTAGTCGAAAAACGTCAATTTTCGAAATTTGTCATTTCGCAATCGATCGGAAAGAGTCATACCTCAAAAAATTCGGAATATTCATATGATTATATTTACCAAGTTTCATCCTTATAGATTCTCAATTCTTTCAGAAAATTCGAAAAATCGATTTTTTTTTGTATTTTTTTGATTATTATTCTATCACCGGGGTGGTTTGGGAGCGTTTTTATTTTTGATTATTGTAGTAGTAACTGTTCACTACTGGGAGAAACTAAGGGAAATTAAAAATAGAGTTTTCGCAAAATTCGTGGTGAACACGGCATTTCACGGTCCGAATTGCAGGTTGACGAAACGACTTACAGACCCCCAAACGCACGCGCCGACTTTTGTGCACACCACCGTGGGAATGATTAAATTTTTGAATGTTACCGTATCCATTAACTTTGCGCAAGGGATTTCGGCATAGGACCAAAAATCAATCGATATTTTCAATCGATATCAGGGTTTCTGCAATGACTTTTTTCCGGCTCCGGTCTTGTGTGTGGCGGCCAGGTGCGCGCACCATGTCGCAACCTGGCGGTGGTGTAGTGGGCGGGGTCTTGGTTTTGTGTGTACGCAAAAAGCCGTGGTGAAGCACTAGCGACCACCAAACCGGGAAGTCCTATTTAAAGACCGGGATAAAGATGGTGAGCGAGTGTCTTTAAAATGGGGTGTTTTCCCAATGCGCCAAATCGAATTTTTACGGCCAAAACTGATTTTTTCTTGATTATCGATTAGTTTATTGTCCCGCCTCTCTGTTTTTGTTTCGAATCGATGGAGAATCATCTATCACTGGGTAGATTGTAATCGTTTCCTGAGAATCGGTACTAGCGAAAATTTTCAACACCTTCTGAACTGAAGCAATGTTTTGGAGAAAACGAAGTTTTTCTCGTGCCATTCTCTTGCTGCTTAGCCCTATTTCGTGAATTTCTGTGAATCCTATTAGAATGTCCATACGCACATTATATCTTGTTTTGAGGCGAATCGTTATTAGCGAAATTTTGCTACGTTCGCTCAAAGTTCGTTTATTCTCCGTATTTTTTCCGTCATGGTTTATGTTCATCTTACTTATGTTCCGGATCGCTGATCCTTCTCATCTTTTTTATGATGGCTTCACAATGCCAAACGAATGGATCACCGAAATTTCATATCCGTACGGTGTGCTTGGATTTTTCTATAGTCGTTTGAAGGGCCGATAGTGGCTGTAGCTTCTCTTCCAGACTCTATAGCTCATCTCGTAGGCATTTATTGCGTTCATTTACATTTTTCTCTAGCTCATCATTGTATATTAAATCGTTTATCGGCAATTGGTAGCGTTGTTCTTTCAAATCTGGCATTGTGGTCAAGCTGAAACACTTTTTCGCATATTTTTGTCTCGTCTCGACAAAATTTATGAAGAGTGTTGATGTATTTCGAACTATCTATTTCTTGTTCCCCCGTGTCTGACTATCTTTCTCAACTTCTTCATCAGTAATCACAATAGGAACTTGTCAATCCCCATTTTCCACTCTATTTCATATTGTATGCGATTTCACACATAAACTCATTTTTGATCAGATTGCGGTTGCATGTGCTATACAAGGGATTTAGGACACATACTCCTACGGGCAGATTTAGACTATTGGAGTAGGAATTTCGATTTGAGTACTTCAGTCTGATTACGGTAAGTTTGCTTCCTTGTAGTTCAAAGTAAGAAAGATGAAACAATTATCGAGATTAATCAATAATGATACTACTCGATACCAATTAGTTGCTATCACTATTTAAAGTTCACTAAACTTTTGTTTGATAAATTAGTAATTGACATAAAAAATAATAAGCGACCCATGGAACGCTTTGCGGACGGGCGCTGCGTGCGTCACTGACACCAAGTGGGCGGAGCTTAGAAGGACATGCTTGATTGAGAAAATTTTCCGCTAAAGTGTGAATTCTATTTATCATATGGTTATTTGTCACTCATTACAACCTCATAACAGCAAAAATTGAAGCATTAAAAAAATTCCCCAGTTTCAAGTGACGATCGCTAGTGAAGCACTGAAAAGTCGAATAAAGTCAGTTTGTAATAAGGACCTGCCTACCGTAACCTATCGAAATTGTATTGATTCTGGTGGAGTTCTCTCATCGAGTACTGCATGTAGGAAAACTCTAGAACACCTGCCCTCCAGATCTGTTTTGGGTTACGGTAGGCAGGTCCTTATTACAAACTGACTTTATTCGACTTTTCAGGGCTTCTACCTGAATTTCGCGAGAACTGTATTTTTAATTTCCCTTAGTTTCTCCCAGTAAATAGTGGACAATTACTACTACAAGAATCAAAAATAAAAACGCTCCCAATCCACCCCGGTGATATAGTAATAATAACAAAATTACAAAAAAATTCGAATTTTCGAATTTTCTGAAAGAATTGAGAACCGATAAGGATGAAACTTGGTAAATATAATGATATGAATATTCCGAATTTTTTGAGGTATGACTCGTTCCGATCGATTGCGAAATGACAAATTTCGAAAATTTACGTTTTTCGACTAACATGCCGCATACTTCTCAGTAAGGCACCTAGAGCACTAAATATACCATGCACGAGCTATGCTCACTGAGTACTACTCATATACACATTTGGGGCGAATTCCATTTTTCCAACTTTGCCAAGCACATGTTCACTCACTCAGATAGTCTCTCCTAAACATCGATAATATACCAATTTCCAATTTCATCACCTCATCATTCCTGGTTCCTGCTTGATCATCATCCCTCCTGGGCCCATCATCGCGTGCGGATGCTGCATCATTTGGTGCTGGAAAATAATAATTTAAAATTAATCAGATCGCGTTTCACGACTTCGAATCATTCAAATTACCGGATGCATCAGTCCCGGCTCCAGCTTGATCATCATTCCTCCTGGAGGTCCGAAGCCCGTGGGCATGCCCATCGCGTGCTGCTGCTGCTGCATCTGATGATGACCCGGCTGCGGAGGCTGAAAGAAGTGAACATTAGTCACGCAATCCAAACTGACAGCTTGATGCGTCAGTATTTTATTGAATATGGATAAGCATTGCCCAGTCAACATTTGTAGAGCATCTTGCATAAATTAACCCTGATGAGGACAATAACAGTCGATGTTCGCTCGATAAACCTCCGTATCCCTCTCTCACCATCTGGCTTCCCATTCCATCGTCCGGTTCCGGCTTCGGCTGCGAACTCTCCGTGTCGTCCTTCATGAAGTCGAGGGCGTCTGAAAGTGTGACTTTTTACATTTTGACAGGCGGCATGAAGTCATAGTTCCCATCCGGACAAGTGCCGTCCTCACCATTCAGATCATCGTCTTCATCGTCGAGCCAATCATCGAAATTGAAGTCCTCGTCAGGGTTCATCATCTCGTTCAGGTTCAAGTTGTCCTGAAACATAAATCAAAATAGTTGCCATACTCGAATATGTTTCAAATAAACAAACAATTTTTTCCAACAACAATTTTTCTCAAAAAAATGCACAATTGGCAGACCACTTTTCAAAACGAAAGCATTTTCCAGATCAAATAATTTAAGTTTCACTGGCTGCTCTTGGCCAACTCCGAACCCAGAGTCGCAATAACAAAATTGAATGGAATAGTAATCCATAAATCCCTGACCAGCATGCTGTTCTCTTCAATGTCCCTTCGCAGGGATTCAGTCGCTGCTGCACTCAACTTGAAACCCATTTGGAATGGATCCGTGACAGTCCTGGAAATGAACAACTAGTGTATCCGAACTGTTACTGTAATCTCACATCTACAGTAACCCGATGTACGGTACCTGGGAGCTCTGTACTCCTCCATCACTGGCTCAGGCACCTCAATGTCCGCCAGTGCCTTGCCATCCACAGGACGAATGCCTAAATTTGAGGTTTAATTGAATGTTATTTAAAAATCGTTCCTTTATACTCACTGCACTTAAATTGTACCCTAGGACTATACAATAAAAGCGAAACAAGACAGCGCCTAGACTGAAACATCAACCAAAATTGCAACCGACCGAAGAATGCCTCTTGAATCTGGGACGGATAGAAGTCCTCGAGTTGAGAACGGCGGGGCTTACGGGTCATCTTCACCTTAACAGTATACTTATTATTTTACTATAATCCATACCTTCGTCAGTATCAACGATATTTAATTGAAAAATATATTTCAAAAAAATCATAAAATCGCAAACCTTCTTCGTGAGCTCATTCGGATCGATCTCTCCATTCTCGTTCTTCTCTACCACGGGCTGTTTCGACTTCGGCTGCTGGGAAAAAAACAAGATACATAAATATTGATGAATCGGAATTGATGTTTCAAGACCAACACATAACACCTGGCGATGTGTAGGTAACAATTTATCCTTCTTTTCCGTCGCAATAAATAACTTAATTCTAAAAATATTTTCTGCGTGTGAGATCAATCGATATTTGCAACTACAGATACCTCATTTGACCAAAACTACCGTACCTTAACGAAGAATCCGCCTACTCCCATCTTAAGCAGGCGCCCTCTGCCAGCTCCGCCTCCTCGACCGCCACCACGACCGCCGCGCGAGCCTCCAAATGTAATATTATTAATATATTTAAACGTATTATGATAAACATTTACAAAATCCCCCTCACCAGGTCCGAAATTGATGAGACTGCTCAATCCTCCTCCCATTCCATCCTCATCCGGACCGTCGTCGTCCATTGAACCGTCTGGAATTCAAGGAATGATGAACCCCGCAACATTAGGTTTCAACGAGTTATTATATGACCCTAAGCGCTTTCGCAAGTAATACTGTAGTTGTGCGGAAGTGAAAAAAATATTCTAAAGTAAGACAAATATAAAAAAATGCGCTCACAATGGCTATCGATTGATCCTCCACTCCTGAATTCTCCCAATAAACCAGCCAGAGCACTCGTTCCTCCAGCAGAATCAGTGAAGGAATTGGCACGGAAGAGTTGGGGCATCATCTTGGACTTGAGCACCTGGAATTTATCATGAATATTCAAAGGGGGGAAATGGGTCAAAACACTAGGAGGGGCCAAGCTTCAAGAGCCCATAATAGTCAATTGTAATAACGGGACAACAATGGGTCCTCTGGTATAGGTGAAATAAATAAAAAAAACTTTCTCACCTCATCAGCGCACTTATTGAGTGCCACATTATCGCAGATGACGATGTTACCATCGTTCATCGACGATAGACCACGGCCCGAATTCGGCCTGAAGAAATAATTTTTCCCATTCTGTAACCCAAGTGATCAGCATTTAGAGCAGTTTGTTGGACAATTCAATAGGGATAACATCGTCAAATCACCTGGTACTACCAAAATAAATGGTTAACGTATAGGAAAATTAGGACCATTCGGAAGGTATACCTGCATGTGCTGCATCTCATCTTGTTGAGCGCCGCATTCTCCAGCATCTCCTCATTGTGGAGATCCTCGCAAGCGCCGTGGTACCATCTGAATAGATTTCAATTTTGTATTTTCCACATTGGAAGTATCGAAAATTGGAAAACTCTGAACACTCTCTTCATAATGATGAAGCGCAACGCAAAACTGGCAAGTGTCATTCATAAAATTACTATTATTTTTAACATTTTTTCGAAAACCTATGACTCACTTGAAGCACTGGCTGCATCTGATGATGTTCTCGTTGAGTTGGTACAATTTGTTGCACTTGGGGCACTTGCGAAGGGAGAGACACGGATAGCAGAGACCCTGAGATGATTATTAGAATTTTGTGCAATAATTACGAACAATATATCGAACTCAAAATATGATCTCCTTCACATACCACCAATGAAACACAATGTCACCACGACATAAAACAGAATTGTTTTCAGAAAAAAAACAAATGATAAATTTCTCACTTCCTTGGTCAACTCTCCGCTGTTGGCCACTCGCATGTTGCAGCGTTTGCACTTGGCGCACCTATAACAAACAAAATTATCTATTATAACGCCACAATCACATCCAATAAAATCATTTCTCGATCACCAATCTACAGTACCCCTACCGTACCACTGGCATCTCCAGGGACCGGGCGGAGCTCGTTCGAGGGGCGGATTGAGGCAGTACATGTGGTAGGCGACGTCGCACTCCTCGCACATTATCAGCTTCGATTCGTCCTGACGAAGGGAAAATATTGATTGATTAGACAAAAATTAATTAAAATATTAATATTAATATCGAAATTCCTTACGGTATTCGTCCCGCATCCCTCACAAATCGTGCAATCGAGGCAGCGCCAACCGCGGTCTTTTATCGTCGTGTTCATCTGAAAAAAAGGTAAATGGTACCATGACAACCTGTGTTTCACGCCTACTAAAAGACCGGAACTAAGAGGGATTGAACAATATCTTTTACGCTGATTCCGAAAATAATAAAAAAATCGATACTCTCCCCTACCATACCTTCTCATGCAGTCCGACACAGTAAGTGTGGAAGGAGTGGGCGCATCCACTACAGGCGACCATCGATTGCTCTGCTCGAACTCCGATCGATCCACACACGAGACAGAGAGGAGCCGAGGAGAAGAAACCGTCGTCTGGAATACGGTAATATTGTCCTACTGTATATCACTCAGAAATTTAATCGATAACTGAGGTAGGTCACTCACCCTCTTTCTCTATCACTACGGTCCTCGTGTATTCATCTTCCTTCTCGCCTCGTCCACTATCGATCGCAGCTGAACTGCATGGGGCTTCGTCTGAAATAGAAATATTAGTCGCTGATTCACAACTCCGGGAGACTTCTTTGTGCAACACTTAGACTCCAGCTGTGAAATGTTCAGCGAACGCCATGGGAACTACTCAAATATTTTTTGTTTCACGCAATCTCTAAAAGTCCCGATTGTTCGCAGACACAATATCTTGTCGTTTTTGTGATCACTCGCAAACTCCTCACTCCGACTTCGGTCTACCCTGTTCGGTATAGTAATCTCCAGAGAAACCCAATCAAACACACCTGAGGTCTTGGCCGGTTTGCCCGCTTGCATCGCCTGCGCGTGTTGGTACTGTAGGAGAGCCGTGAAGATCTGGTTGTTGCCTCCAGCTGCGGCAGCCAGCAGCATGTTGTTCACTTGCTGACTCACGCCGCCGACCACTCCGCCCCCGCGGCCACTCGTGCTGCGGAAAGGCAAAGGTAAAGATCAAGGGACGCAAGTCCTGCGGGGAGCGCACTGGCCAGTTCAGGGATGTCTCGTGCGAAAAATTCAATCAATTAAACCGATAAATTCAGAACGTTTTAGGAGTACGCAGCATAATATTTGAACGAAAAGCCATCAATTCACAATTGGATAGCCTCAGTTTACACATAACAATGCAGCAACACCAAAGCGTGAAACAAATCGCTACCTCGTTCTCCTCACTCCTCCTCCTCGCGATCCCGCACCGGAGCCCTTGCCAGAGGACGCCCCGGCAGACTGCAAATATTATTGTTATTTCACTTCGAAGTGGCATCAGGATCAGCACCTCCTTACTTCAACCATATATGAGACCAGCTAGAAACACCCAGCCTCCGGGCGAAACAAAAAAAATTTTCGTAACTAAATTTGAAGAAAAAAAACTCAAATTACAATCAAATAAAACTAATACCGTACCTTTCCCGCGCCCCTTCCCTTGCCTCGCTTGCCCCTTTCCGTCTTTCCGAGACGATCCAGAAACACGCCAGAGGGCGGTTTGCCTGCAATTTCCAATGAATTGATAACAAAAATGTAAAAAATAGCATTCCTCTTGTTCCAGATTCTCCAACACATGGGCAAAGGAGATTACGATTTTCATGGAACATTCATAACATTGATTTTATCGCTTTAGTGGGGGGTCCACCTTGAAAAACAGTGCTATCTGCATTAGTAATAACAGTGATAGCGCTGATAGCCAACACAATCGGCAACAAAGGAGCGATCGTGGCAGATTAGAGAGCAATGATAGCGCTTTATCACTGAGTCTTACGTTAGACAGAGCGAGAGAGCACGCGATATAGAGAGAGTACTGCAATCACGAGAGTGACAGAGAGAGGAGCCGCGAAAAAATATAGAGCGCGTGCACTTTTGTACGAATTCCAGAGAAAATAGTGCATGGGCGGAGGGGGCGAGGAACGAGGGAGCATGGGAAATGAAGAGAGCAAGAGGGCGTCCTTATTCCCGGCCTTGGCGTCTGATCGCTATCGCGACCTTCGGGTGGCTACCGTATCCTTGCCACACCGACATGCGCACGCAATCATTGTGCAATAGTCGCTGATTTGTTGTTGTGATTAAAAGGGCAGCGGCATTCGCGCTTTGTAAGGAAGTTAAGATGAACGGAAATGAAGTTTTAAAAAATCCTACAATGCAATAATTACTACAGAAAGCAAGTGTAATAATTACTACATAAACAAAATATTACCCAAGCAAACCGCTAATATCATCAATGCAACGCCGCTGAACAGTTATTATGATTAACAGAGCAGCGGTATTTGTGTGTTGTTAGAAAACTAATCTCTGCTGGAAGTTTCCAAAATATATACTCAATTCATCCGGCGGATAGCAAACAATAACTATCAAACATAACGTATCCATGCAAAGAAAGTTAATTGAATAATATTAGGGAAAAATATGGTCACGTAAGCGTCAGTCATGCTGATTACAAGGGCAGCTGCATTCGAGATTTGTTGGCAGGCTATGTGATGATAAAATTGGCAAAACCAATTGCTCCTTGGAATCTGGTTGAATAAAAATCAATTAATAAATACCATACCATTTACGTGAAAAAAAAGATATGATAGGGAACGCATGCAGCGTAAGGATATCGCCTTTTACATCTGCACGCGCAGTCCTAATGCCAGTGTAGATTCAAAAATCAGATTAAAAGAGCAGCGGTATTCGCGCTTCAGTATCACGCTATCCTCCGATAGAGATCAGGTAACCAATGACTGAAGTACAGCTGGTTGACAACAGTAATAGTCAAATATTACGGATTCACTGAACAATAAAAAGCAAAGAAAAGGCAACTTTCGCTCTTACGATGGAAATGCGCGAAACAATATATCGCCGGAAGAGCAGACCAAAATAAAATGTTACGATCTATATTTCCGGCCGTGACATTCTCGCTTTGGCTATACGCCAAGACTGTTCGGAAATTTATTTGAACAATCGGCATCAGCACAATCGCCACTGTATCAGAGAAATAATAATAAAGATCTAAAATATTGCTGAAAATACTATAGAAATATTTGCGTAATAAAGACAAAAACTTTCAACCCTATGCGCTCGTAATCGGTAATGAATCATCCCCATAGTTGCCCAACACTGGCGACGAGGTATTTTCAGACCATGACCCTATTCATGCTGGGGCGCTTCCCCCTCGATATGAGGGGGGAAGCGACCCAGCATGTATAGGGGGTCCTGGTCAAAAATCGATTGGTAGGTCAATGGTAGGTCAAGACTAGGTACCTTACCCAATCAATAGTACAGTACTCACCGATAACGTATAAAACTACCGTAACGCGCGATTATCGCAAACTAACTTTATTTTCAAAAAATCCTGGTACCGTGTCCAATCAATTGTACAGTACCCAAGTAACTACCGTAACCCAGTTCCGTGGGTCAGATCCAGTTCCTTGGGTCAAACATTTTTCTAAAAAAATCGGAAATTTTTCTATAAATTCCAAATCGATCATAAAATTATTCAACAGTAATTAGAGATACGGAAGGATAATTTAAAATATTATTTAGATCGATTTAGGATTTTTTGAAAAATGTTTGACCCAAGGAACTGGATCTGACCCAAGGAACTGGGTTACGGTAGTCAGTTGGGTACTGTATAATCGATTGGGCACGGTACCAGGACTTTTTAAAAATAAAGTTAGTTTGTGATAATCGTGGGTTACGGTAGTGGTATACGGTATCTGGGGGTACTGTACTATCGATTGGGTACGCTACCTAGTCTTTACCTACTAGTGACCTACCAATCGATTTTGGACCATGACCCCCTATACATGCTGGGGCGCTTCCCCCCTCATATCGAGGGGGAAGCGCCCCAGCATGAATAGGGGTTCATGGGGGTCGCCGCCGGCGTGGGCAACTATGATCATCCCGCTTATCCGCTAAACTGATTATACGAGGACTGGTATACGCCCTTTAATGGAACGCGCAGCACTTCATTTAAAGCGCCGACTACAATTTTGAGTGCAAGGGCAGCGGTATT
Source organism: Pristionchus mayeri (assembly GCA_036245805.1). Taxonomy (NCBI): domain Eukaryota; kingdom Metazoa; phylum Nematoda; class Chromadorea; order Rhabditida; family Neodiplogasteridae; genus Pristionchus; species Pristionchus mayeri. Next base: position 33,837,898 of record BTRK01000003.1, read on the forward strand.
TATGCGATGTCAGAAGCCTAATTAATAAATAATTATTACTGAATCAATACTGATTCCCTAATCTGATCAAATCGCCAGCGGCATTCGCGCTATAACAGCAAGTCAAATCCGCAAAACATTCCCACGAAACAATGCGATTCTGCTTCAGCAATACAACTATAAACAATCACCCGTCACATTTGCGCTTACTTGTCAAGCTATGCTACTTCGGCATTTGAGCACAGCAATAATGTTTGGTGTATCAGTGCATAAAAAACATTTAAAAAATGATTCCATATATTCGGCCGTGACATGCCCGCTTCCGCTACACAACAAGTCATGGCTAGTTTTCCATGAAACAACACCTTCTTGGCCTTCGGGGTAAAACAACAATAATCATTACCTCCGGATCTGGTCTTCATGAGCGTGCCTCCCCTTTTTTAACCCGGCACGTCTGAGCTTACTCGTCAAGCTAGCTTATGTCGCAATTTTTTTTGCACCGAACAATTATTTTTCAGCGGTATGGCGCAAACAAAATATTAAAAAATAATTCCAGGTTCGACCGTGACATCCCCGCTTCAACGACAAGCTAAGTCACTGCTACTGTTCCATTCCACAATTGCATCTCGATTATCTTGGCAATAAGAACACAAGAATCAGTACCTCCTGATCTGGTCTTCATGAGCGTGCCTCCACTTTTACACCCGATACATTCGCGCTCACTCGTCAAGCTATGCTACTTCGGCATTTGCGCAGAACAATTCCTTATGTCTCATGGGGCAAACAAAATAAATTTTTGTTGAATATCCCAGAGTCCACCGTGACATTCCCGCTTCCGCAACAAATCAAGTCATGGCCACTTTTCGATGGTGCAATGTCTTCTCGGAGATCGAACCAATAAAAACAAGAATCGGTACCTCCGGATCTGGTCTTCATGAGCGTGCCTCCTCTTCCTCCGGGCTTCTTCTTGCCTCCTCGACCACCGCGAGAAGAGGACCCGCCACGGCCACTGCTGCAGAGAGGCCATTTCAGATAAATCTAGCTTTGATTAAGGGTTAACTCTGTATCGCCTTTGCAAGCTATTTCACGACTGCTTAGAAAGGCGATATGAAGTGTTTTAATCTTTAATTACGCTTTTAAAAAGTTTCGTCTTTTTCAAACCATGCCATGCCTCGAAGTTCAAGTATTCAGATGATGTGTAATAATACAGCCAAACTTGCGATCATTGTTAGAGATTGCAAAGGTTCTCAACAAGTAGCAAGTGTGAGTCACTAAACTTGCGGGACCGCAGTTGCCACTGGACAACACTGGTTGATTTTTTTATATTTTTGTACCACACTATGTCAGACCAAGAATGTTCAATCATCAACCGGACTAGTGTATGTAGACAGTGCATGACTCAAAATCATCGCCTTATATGAAAAACTGTTTAATATGTTAGTTCAAAACAAGAACGGAGGAGAATTGCATAACTCCCTCCCATTGGACTCAAAGCATCTTGATGAATTCCCAATTCACCTACCCCAAGCAGCAGCAGAAATTGCGCGAGCACAATCTGATAAATATTTTAAACATTGTTGCAAAGGAAAAATGTACATGCTACTCACGCCAAATAATATTTCCTGCGTCCACTACAATTAGATCTACACTAATATTTTCCTTTACTAATATAATTTTACATTTAAAGTTGCCCAACAACCACGAAATTATTTGAATTGGCGCTCGTGCCTGATTTTGCCGTGATCAGGAACGCGCGCCAATTCAAATAATTTCATGGATGTTAGGGGCTTCAAACATCCTCACCCCGGTCTGAACTCGTCGTCGTCCTCACTGCACGCGTTCGGATCGAACGAGGGCGAGTTGCGCGCCGAGTACGATGAGGACTCCGACGACCCTGAATCAGGCGGAATGTAAAGATTACGGTAGATCACGGAACAAGATCATTGATCGGGTTTCAGTTTGCCAATATCTTCATTATGCACCACGGTTTATAAAGAAATGCAAAAGTAGGGCACCATAGACAATTATAGGAAACTACGAGTAACCTGTAGGGTCCTTGCTTCTCTGTTTCGCTAAACCAAAAACGCATTCCAACAGAGACAATCCAGTGGTTCTCAGTGAGCAACAAAAATCAATATCCTATTGCTACCGTACTCACCGCTCATTCTCCTCTCTCGCTGCGAAAACCTGCCCGATTCGCCTCCGATCGATCCTGCCACGGACGACGATCGCATCGAGCCCAACAGAGAGCCAACGCCACCCTGCAGAAATCGATCAATATCTATCCTGTTAATCGACAAGTCTAGATGAGTACGGTATTGATCGATAGACATCTGTTGTTCAAACGGATAAGTGATACTGACAAGATATAGTATTATTTTGCTCGAGCTTCCCTACCTAGGATTATCCGATACCCGTATGCTCGCTGATATCACCTGGATGAATCATCCATCCACCAGGTGGACCGTGCTAGCCAAATGAGTGAATTCCAAAACTCATTTTACACGGTTTGTGAATGCTATCTACGCTGTTGGAAAAATGAAATCACCTGGATGCTGCCCTGGTTGCTCGCCTCAGCATCCGCCAGCGGTGAGTCTACTGTAATTTTCTTTTCTTAATCCATTGTTTTCGTAGTGAATGCAGGGGTCGAAAGGGTAGGTCACAAAAATTGTAAAAAGTGGTCATGATTCTAAAATTTTAACATAAAATAGTTGAAAATGGGTATGTTTTTACAATTTTATCATCAAATATTTTTTAATGGGTACGTTTTCTACTTTTGCACTGGTTTGGAGTCCAAAAACCGGGCACGTTATGTCATTTTGGACCTACATTTCGACCACTGAGTGAATGCAACTTTAGAATGAATGAAAGACGGTAATATACATGCACAAAACTCGATATGCTAAATTCGATATGCTAATAGTATTTAAGTCAGTCGATCGTTTTAATTAGTGCTACCGTACCCGCGGCGACACCCAGCATCGCGTCGTTGCCAACGATTGGCGACTGTCGGCAGGCGGCGCACGTGTAGTCGTCCGGGTCCGACTCGATCGATCGGTCACACTCCGCATGTATCCATCTGGGATTAATATTAAAATTAGGAAATTAGGACACCTAATTTGCGTATCCAATCTATTGTAAGAGAGGATACATTCGTTCCTAATCAAGTTATGTTCGTGCTCTTCCGTACTCATTTACAGTAGGTTCATGCGTTCTTCGCTTAGAAAGAAGACACTTATCTTGTACTAATAAGGATTCAGACAACACGTCACTGACAGGTTCCATTGAGACTATGAAAAAAAACCTATTGGGAAACAATCGCAAGCAGCGGATAAAGATAAGAAAAAATAAAGATTTATGCTTAACAGTCCGCTTGCATATAGTTAATAATCTCTAGATAAAAATATACTGCAGTACTATTTATATACTTCCAATCAACGATTCAAGCAGCCGATTCCGCGCTCCACATTTGCACTATTAAGATAATTCGCTTCAACTCAACGATGATAGCACAACATACGCCAAAATAAAAATATAAAATTAAACCCACGATCTGTGCACCTGTGGACTACGCGCTCCAGAGTTTCGATATGTAAAATTTAGACGGATCGAGACGATGATTTGCGCATGTATATGTCAATATGAACCCACTTTCTGCAGACGCCGCAGGTGAGGAAGCTGGAGACCGTGAGCACACCCAGTCCGCACACCGGACAGCACTTCTTCGTCGAATGGGTCGGGCCTGGAAATGGATGTGTAGACGTTTTGTTTTGACTCATATCTAGCCCAAAGATTATCCTGACGTTGCTCTTCTTCACACCCATGGTCATGGTGTGTTTAATGTGTTTGGATGCCATCGTTACCTAGAATATCCCCATAAAGTTAACCTCCTGCAAGCAATTGACTAGAAGAACTAAGGAAAATGTAACTTTTTGGTTGAATGGGTCGTGCCTGTACTGGGATTTATATAATACAGAATATTTTAGAGGAATGTAGGTTGGAAAAATGAGATAATACTTGTGAAGGGCGACAACTGGGGCTTAACTAACGAACAATCGAACACCTACAGCTTGATCTGCGCAACTTTGTGACCGCAGATAAATGGTTTAACGCAATGTTTCAGCACACCTGTCACATTTAAGATATTATCCTGCAAACCCATGGCCCTATTGACTTTATAACGATATAAATATAAGATGTTTTTTACTAGAAGAATCAACGATATTATCTTTCAGCAACGAGCTTCACAGTTTGCTCGGACCATCAGTGACCGCCAATGATTAGTGATAGCGGCTCTCTATCACAATTCTACACGAAAATATTCAAGCGATCATGTTTAAAGGAACATAGCTAGCTTCTTTTCACTCTTACAAGATTAAAATAAATAATTAAACTAACCACCGGAGCTGTTGGATGCTGCGGGCGAGCTACACGTGCTGCATGAGTCGCCGACCGTGTTTGGAGCGAGCTCAGACGCGCATCCCTTGCACTACAACGGATATTTAGTAACGTATTCAACAAAAAGGGAACTACAAATGACCAAGGAAGCTAAAGAAAGACGAAACATCACTAAGTAAAAGCTAACAGGAAAAAGCAAGTACCTTTCTGGGATCGTCCCGAGTCGTTGCGCGTGCTTGCGCGTTTCCCCTTCTGTAAATGATCAGTAGCACCTCCGCTTAGTGAACATTAAATCAATAAAATGACCAGAACTTACGCTATTCTCGAGGAGAGCGAATCGAGTCGATTCTTCTTCTGCTGAAAACCGTCGTCCATGGTCGCGCCGGTGTTAGCAGGCCATTTCGCGCTCCTGACAAGCAGCAACTATCGCTTAGCCCACCCACGAACTCGAAAATAGCAAAAACAAGCGAAAACAGTAGCGCGCAAAGCTAAATGAAGCGAGAAAGAGTTGGGGATTACAGTACACTCGCGAAAAACTGGCCGAAAACTACGGTAGGTGAGTTCGGAAGAGCACAATTATAACATGGTGTGGTCGAACAAGTATTCGGATATTTCCCTAAGTCAAAACAAAAATAATAGAAGCTTGGCCGAATTTATAAAAGCTTAAATTTTCGATAGCGATCGAGTGTCTAGTGCGGGCAAGCTGCTTGGGGGCGGAGTTTGCGGTTGGCAAAACGCCAGCAGTGCCTAGACACATCTCTGCTTCTCTGCCGGCGAGAGAGAGCGTCGCGAGTGCGTAGCTGCCCCCCTAACTATTGCGCGCTCCATGGCGGCTGGGCTGCTACGCAGTGTGCGCTCTCCGCACTTTGTGCACTATCTCATCCGTCGCGATTCCGGGGCGGTATCGAATGTTTGCGGGGGTGTGCCTAGGCTACTCGAGGGACCAACTTGCAAAAATGTTGAAAATATAAAATACGAATTAGTAAAAATAAGTGCAGAACAATTCGGAAATGGTGGGAAACAAGTATTTAAATGTACCCAAGAAGAGTGAGTAACGTTCTCTTCATTCTCTTCAGTTCCTTCCTTCACTAAATTTTGCTCCATGTTTGTATTGAAAATGGTATATTTTTGAATAATTTTGCATCTATACAGCTCTCATCGAGCTTAGAGGCAGAATTATGACGAGTTATCGTCAAAATTATATAATTCGGGTGCTTCAAAGTGGTCAAAAATGAAGAACCGATCACATCAACTTTTTATGCTCAGGCTGGTCTTAGTGACGTGACAACCCCTCTTCATTCCCACTTTCCATTCAATTTTGACCACAATCTGCTTCATTCTTCTCCAATTTATTCCATTACTCTGCTTGTAAAGTGACGATGGGCTAGAAAAAGTCAGCTCACGCTCGCATATTCAGTGTCTAATAGGCACCCACAGGCATGTCTGATCTCCATTTTTTTAAAAATTTTTTTATAGAAACGACCGGAAGAAGTGATTACGGCCGAGTAAATCCATAGATTGTATGGAACTGCTGAAACTCATGCAGAAACCCGAGCGAGTGGGCGAAGTCGATCTCTCGCTTGAGTTATGTTTCAGGAAATATACAACTCTGAATAGGATGCGCGTGAAATGATGCTCTCGACGCCTTCAATTTAATAAAATAAATTACATATTTGAGAGATGCTATCCGAGGAATTTTCATAAGTGGCCGGCGTTGATGGGGGGAGTGAACGAGGATTGGAGAAGTTCGAGGGGCACATGGACCGCACTCAGAATTCAGCTGAGATGTGTGGTGTCCGGTGCTGGACGAAACTACCGTAATCACGCTACAGTAATCCGTGTTCGAAAGATCAAAACGATCTTCACGTGAGAACCTTCACAACCACCACAATGATAATTGAAATGGTAGATGTTGGCTGCTCCTCCTCTTGGTCATTTAATCTCGAGAACTGAAATCGTAATAATGCATAGACCGAGCAAAGATTGAACAATTTCGGTCCCCTTGACCATCCCTATCAGATTATTCTTCATTCCTCATCTCTTCGTGCCATTTCGATCCAGAAGTACCGTAATCTCACCTTTATCAAAATCTCACCTCTATAAATAGTCTAGGTTCGTCTCGACAATTACGAATTGTATTGTTAATTCGAGCAGATTGTCTGGGTGTACGAGATCTAGAGATCAAGTACGTCATTGGTTACATAGGGCTTCCCGCTGCTATACGAGCATTCAGAGAGGAAGTGGAGGAGAATCATAATGAGTCTCGCACCCTCTTCACTCGCGACGTTACCAAGCGGAGAGATCGAGAGGATCAAGAGAGGATGGGAAGGTATCATTACTCTTATTAGACAGATGCAAGCACTGGGGGCTTCATAGGCAATGTATGAACATTCAGAGCGGGAAGCGGTCGTCGCTCTTACTCTCTTCGTTTCCAACGTTCTCTCTTTGCGATTAGAGAACTTGAGTCATCGTGGCTTCATTATGTTCATTAGGGGAATGGACATGCTAATAACGGGGGCTTGATGAGTACTACATCAGCATGGATTAAGTGAAGGCGTGAAGGGAAGGGACGAAGGAGTGAAGTGAAGGAATGAAGTGAAGGCGAGTAAGGGAACGATTGGAATGAAGGAGTCGAATGAAGCAGACGGAGGGGCAATACAATGAGGGTTGCATCACTTCGTTGAGAAAAGTGTCGCGCAACCTTTACTCAAGGAATCAAAATGACAACAGTAATTTCTCTGACTCTCTTCCTTTCTCACGCTCTCTCACAACTAAAAAACGGATCATAACGAGACGTAACCTTCTCCGGTAGATCACTGTAGCAGATGAGCAGAGGCTCTCTCTACTTCTTTCTCCATCCCTCTGATCCAACATTGATAATACTGAATGAGATTACAGGAGAGTGTTGAAAATACAGAGAAATGGGTTGTTTTGACACCTTTTTTTATGTTTCACCGAGTTCGGAAAGGCTTGTCACTCTGACAATATTTTTGCGTTTCATATTCCAAAATACTAAATATCTCCTAAATGCGAGAGTCTGACGGTGCCCTTTAGGCGCACCTCGTCACTCCGATAAATAATTCATGATGAAATCGCTCCCAAAATAGGCGTCATAGGATGAATCGTCTGACTCAATTCGTTCTACACGCTTTCTCTCTCCGGTCAGAGAGAGCGAGAGAGTATGCGACATCGAGAGAGCCAGACGACTGCTCGCATCATCGGATGATTCATTTCCGCGCGTAACCATTGAGGTCGGGATGACCTCGTCATTCACTCTATCACGTTGCTGGAAAAATGAGCTTGCAGTATGACTACAATTTGACTATCGATTTACACTTCTTATCCCGACTTTCTAATGACTATAGATAGTAAACTCTCCTCTTCATCAGAGAGTTTCCTTATGATGCCTCTCTGCTGTATTCATTACGTGCATTTACCTGCCCTTCTTCTTGCTGTCTGCATAATCCGTGAGAAAACAGGGGAGGTCTGCACTAAAAGTGCGGAGTAACAATACGGCACTAGATCGGATGAGAACTATGGCGTTATGCCGCGTTTGATACATCAAAGGCGGCATGACGTCATAGTTCTCATCCGGCGTAGTGCCAACAATACAAGGGAAAGATAATACTCTCTTCATTCTGCGTGCTCTCTCGTCGATCAGACTATGAGTGAGCACGCGAAGTGAAGCTTCTAGAGAAGCCATTGGCAATATGGCAAACGACATGGGACTACGTCGGATGAGAACTATGACGTCATGCCGCCTTTGATGTAGGAAAGGCGGCATGACGTCACAGTTCTCATCCGACGTAGATCCGCAAATATTGATTGATGCTGATTGATCTCAAGTTAGCGAACTATTTCTCGCATTCTGAGAGAGTATAGGCAACGGACATGTTATGATCCCCAAGATTTGCCATCCTTGTGGCTACGGATAAAGCGGACAAAAGCTTGCTTGGCATGTCTCTTGACGACTTTGAGTGCTTCTGTCAATCTAACCACTGTGCCTCTTCAATCTCCATGTTCTCTCTTCGGTCAGACAAAGCTAGAGAGTGCGTGAAAGTGAGAGAGACAGACGATTGCCCTTCACTGCTGACAGGAAGCCATTGTTGCCTACTCACTCTAGTCGTTCAGCAGGGAATGAGCTCGCTTTTTTCGCTTCGTATGAGACGTCACGGTCTCAAAATTTTGATGATTCTCTCGATATGCCGAGACTGAGGTCTCAAGCGAGTTTAGTTGGTAGATTATTGTTCTTCTGTTCACTCCGCCTCGGATATTGTTTCCGACCTGCTGAATCCCTTTCTTGCATAACTATGAAACACTTAATCCACATGCTCGTACAAAGTTTGCTGGAATTTTTACAAATTTTATGCATTTTTATTATTTGAGGTGGCTAGATAATGAAGAGACGGAAGTGTTTATCTACCTTTCGTTTGCATGTTAACAACATTCATTCTCTTTTTTTCTGCGCGAAATGAGCTTGTTCTCTCCACAACCCTCTAGCACTTCCTAGAAACGAAATAAAGTGTGTAAGAAAGCACAACACGGAAGAAAACAAAACTGCAAAAAAGCGAAACGGCGGAAAACTAAGAGATTCTTGCAGCTCACCTTCTTCATTGATTGCGATGAGTTCAATTCGCCAGATGCAGACTTAGAATTTAGTGAAAACAAATATTGTATGTTTCATCGACATCTTTTCTGCATAATTGTGATATAGAATTCAATCTCTCCGTAGCTCCCTGTAGCCAAAACATTACTACTCAAAAAAGAAACCATCGTCATTCCATGTTCCTGCCATGCTCTTCTTCTCACTCCCAGCCCCCTGTTCTGCCAAAAAAATTGATTGATAAGATAGGTTTCATGAATAGCCTGTCTGCCTAAGTTTGATAGAGCATTCGATCACTCATCAGAACCCAGTGTCCAAACACCACTTCCAAAAAAGGCAACCCTCGTCATTCCATGTTCCTACCACGCTCTTCTTCTCACCCCAAACCCCCACTCGCAAACTTCGTTTGGGAGTTGACTTCCCGCCACAATAACTGTCTCAATTGTCGGAGTAAACGCCTTAGAATCGGGGCACTTCTCTTTTATATCTACTTCTTGGCCCACTCTTCTGAGGGAGAGACATGGTCTGACTTCCCTCTGTATTTCATGCTCTCTTCATTTCACGTGCTATCTCGCTGGTCAGACGGAGCAAGAGAGCACGAGATATTGAGAGAGTCAGATCGTCAGACGGAGCGAGATAGCGTGCAATTTCCAGAGAGTCAGACGGTTAGACGGAGCGAGAAAGCACGTGATATCGAGAGAGTTAACTAACCCTTAATCTACTCCTACATCTTGCTCTGAACATTGAACGCTTGAGACCAGCTAGAGGAATGGCACTAGGTCAGATGAGAACTGTGACGTCATGCCGCCTTTGATGTATTAAAGGCGGCATGACGTCATAGTTCTCATCCGGCCTAGTGCCAGAGGTGTTAGCTAATGAAGAGTGGAACGCCTTAAAATATTCCTTTCGTTGCTGCAAATTGTGTGGCCTTTGCTCCTGCTAATATTCTGTATTTTCATAATGTTGAGCATTGCTTCGCGAGACTCTTCCTCGTACACTATTTTCACGGAATTTCTTGCTGAATCGTGCTACCGTTCCATGTAGGAGCACGCCTGTGGAAATGGCGCGACATCTTCATTTAGCAAGAGGCTAGAAATGGCTTGGCAAGACTCTCTCTTCAGTTTACGTGCTCTCTCGCCTTCTGATCGACGAAAGACCAAGCAGGATGAATAGTCGTTTTTTTCGAATCCGCACCTACTCGAAAACACGCGAGGCAAATTGTGTGTATCCTCTCAATTAGGCATGCAAGATTTCTCTTCGGTTCGTGCTTCTGTTCCATATATGATCACGTCTACACCCTCTCCATTCACCGATCGACAAGGGGCGAATCTATTTAGAATTCTTTCTTTTTGAGCTGAATGATGCATTTGGAAAACTTAATATTCTACACTCTGAAGAGTTCTAAAGTGACCAGCTCCAAAATGATACACCCGCTCGACGAAAGAGCGCGCTGAATGAGGAACCAATTCCTCCTGTTAATTCTGCAACATCCGTCTGGCAGACTCAGAATGAGGAAGGACGAGGGTAACATCATCGCGCCGGGTTTGACATCGTCTCCAAAAAGGATGATTCGCAAGAGATGACTCTCTTCTGTCTGCGTGCTCTCTCGCCTTTCTGACTGGAGAGAAATTATGAAAAATGTAGATGTCATTTCTTGCCGCGCCACCCGTAGTCTCTATTCACGCCATTTTCATTATGCAGAGTCTCGGCATGGACATACAAAGCAGGCCGAAAATAGTAGCTGAGCTTAGAACACCCTCAACTACTCGTGGATTCAGGGTTCTCCTAGTAGGGGCGGCATGGCAAAACACGATGAATTATCTGCCTCTCTCTACATTCTTCGCTATCTCTAACCGATCGTTCCGGTGAGTAGTAGAATATTCGGGAGTTTACCTTAAAGATCTTGCCGAATTGACTATGCTAGAAAGATTGTGCCATTCTGATATAGGCAGAGGGAGTGAGAGAGTGTGGGAAATTGAGAGAGTAGTTCTTCTAATCCATACATACTCTCCTCGGAATGCTCAATGCTCGAAAGGAATCGGAGTTCGCATGACGAATGCTGCCGTGGTGATGAATGTAGGGTCTTGAGACGGCGAATCACCTACCTCCCATTCGAGACTCACCCAGACACCGAACACCAGAAGGAAAGGAATAATTTCGAGAAATCAGTCAGACAAATCAGTCCTCTTCAATAGTGTTTCATAGTTATTATAAGCCTTTCAAAATATTTACTTTTCAGTCTTCTCTCGTCTCCTGTGAAATAAAAAAAATTCACCATTACGATCCCTTGAAGGTGATAAATGAACGCAATTATAGCTCAGTGTACGGCGAGTTAACCTGGATACCATAATTCGATTCATATTCAGCGCACCGAGGAATCCCGCTAACAAAGAATGCAGGTATCATTGTTAGCATCTCTCGCCTTCTCGATCTTGCTGGTGATCACGTGAAATGAAGGGTAACCCTCTATCAGAACGGAGAGATTCCAAGAAATGTAAAGAAAAGTCCAAAATATCACATAGCTCAAATGAGTTTCATGTTTGTGATAAGCACTTCGACTTGCTTCTAATTCAGTTCCATTTCGTCTTCCTACGTAAAATAAAAACGAAAATTTTTTACCATTGCGATCCCTCGAAAGCGATAAATTCGGGTGCCAGTTTAGTCCACGGTGAGTTCACCCGGGTACCGTAACCCGATCCGTTATCCGTGGAATCCCGCGAAAGAGGAATGCTCGACTCTTTCATCGGTATGCTCTTGCGCCCTCTTTAACTGACTAGAGAGTACACGAACTGTGAGAGTCACGCCCCTCAACCACGCTGTCAGACTCTCTTCAATCCCCACGCTCTCTCGCCTTCTCTAACGGCCGAGAGATCACGCGAAATGAAGAGAGTCACCCAATTACCCCTCAATACGGTGGCCAATCGCAATCACAATCGCGCTCCAATCACCACTGTAACCTGACACCGCAATTACCGTAATTACTCACACTTACCGCGCCAACGTACCAACGCACCCATTCCGCGCCAGTGAACAATCAACCTACCGTAATCCCAGATCCTGCTTTCCGGTCGTAAGTTGTAGATGACGTTCCTACGTCACTCTCCTCAGGGTGAATCTAGAAGGAGTGGGCGGGGCTTAGAGTGGGCGGAGTCAGTCCTCAGGAGGAGGAATCTGGCGGCCGCTTCTCTTCTCACTTTTCGCAGGCCTCACCCGCGCCCGACCCGTCACTCCTAGCAGAGGTTCGGTCCTTGTTGTTGTTGTTTACGTTGTTGTTTTTCGTATGAAGGAAGCAGGAGAGTATGGCAGGCCATTTGCGATAACGGACAATAGATACTTTGCTGTCAGGAGTAGATTTGTTTTTTGGACGTTGAGCCATGCAAAAGTCAATGTTTCTGGACAACATTTTGTGAAGAGATGCGGCTGAAACATATCTGAACTGAGGTGTTCGCACAGAACATTGCCAAAGATAGATTTTGCATCAGAAAGGCTTCAACGTCAGCTCTTTGATCCTTATTCTGCCGATTTTTTGATTTGGATCTTCCTCTTCTTCTACAACTCAAAAATACAGCACAACACGATTAGCACGCTTTATATGCTATTAATTGATCATTATTTCAGTTGTAACTAACGCTAATTAATCTCCAGAATGTTCTCCCTCACGCGAGTGCTCGCTCTCCTGCTCATTCTCGCATCGGTCGCCGTTGCTCGTGAGTTTTTTTTGTTGTTATTTTGATTGTTTTGACATCATGTTTTATTTTTGTTTATGTTTCACGTAGGTCATAAAGGCGAAGTGCTGAACATCCTAACAATCAATTCCGGTTTTTTGGTCGAAAAATTCTAAATACCTCCTAAATAGATAGTAATACGGTAGATGGCAATCACATAAGGAAATGACGTAACGCTGACCTCATACGGATATAATCTTCATAGTAGTGACCTCATACCCCTCTACTCCTCGATTTTCGTGTTGAGGACCTCAGATTGAGGATCTGCTCTCACTAGACCTCTTCAGAATACTCTGAGAGGGGAAGTGACCCTTCTCTGCCTTCATGTCGGGTATCGGTTACGTACTAGAGATATCTTCCGCTACGCCTCTCCTTCCTCGATTTGTGAAATCAGACGAGGGACAGGAATGACTACCACACATCGAATAGGCATCCTCACCACGGATGATCATCTAATTCTCTCAATTTCCTACGCTCTATCACCGGTCAGACGGAGCGAGAGAGCACGTGATATTGAGAGAGTCAGACAATTAGAGTCGAACATCGTCGCACTCACTTCCGGTCCACCTCAAAACTCGCCGAAAACACCCGAAAATAGCTGATAAATGGCCACGAACCGCGGACTCACGATACCGGTCGTTGATCCCGCTGTCTTCATTCTCGGTGCTCTCTCGCTTTGCCTGAGGTAGCTCTGGACATCATCGTGATAAATAGCGGTTGATTAACCGGTAGAAAACGGAAAGAAAGCGAATTTTTACCTCCTACGCAAGCTGGTTGTGAAGCAAAAATAGCCATTACCAGGCTGTTTTTTGATACCGCTTTGAATATTCCTTCTAAGAGCTGTACTGCAGAGCAAATTCTGACGAATTAGGCAAAAGTCTATGCCCTCAAGTCCATATCTTTCGTCGAGATAGGGGAACGACAATTTGGAGATGTTTTCAGTAGACAATCTCATTTCCGCGACCCCTTAGTGATTCCATTCTACAATTGGCTCAAAATAAGTTTATCTTTCTCAATCAAATCTGCGTTCAACTTGTTCGATTTCGCATTACTTCCCTTCCTGGGGAAGCACAAAGCATCAAAATACAGGGTCAAAACACAAAATACAGGGTCAAAACAATTACGTCGATGAAATTAGTGGGAGGTCCTTTCGTGCAGAAAAATACGTCGTTTAAGCAGCACTGAACTGTGAACTCTTCCCTCTCCCTTTCCCTTATCTCTCCTGATCGACGAAAGAGCGTAGAGAAAGAGAAACCTGAGGATTCAGAGTTTCACACCGCACGCTAAAGGAGTCGTTGTCCTCATGATCATCGTTCTGAAGGGCAGTGAATGTGATTGACGAGCAGAGTCCGTACACTGGACTTCACTTCCTCTTTCCGAAGAGTCCAAATAGCCCCATAAAGAGGGAGGATGAGGGGCATCATCATGCTCCATCCTCAAGCCCCTCCTGACTCTTTTCATTTACAACACGCTCTCCTCAGTCAGATAGAGCGAGAGAGCACGCAATATTGAGAGAGTCAGAGCACTTCTCTGCGCCTCCTCCATCGCCCGCAATTTCAAAACCCTCAAGAGCGCAAACATGCAGCTGCAAAAACCAACAGCCACATTAACCGGGAGCCTGCAATTTCCCGGATTTGCCGGTTCTCGGATTTCTCGCACACGCGGGCGTAGCACTTTCTCGCACCATGCGGCGCGAAATCGGAGCCGATAATAGGCTGGGAACTCTTCCCTTTCGGATGTCCGGCCTATTCAGACTGAGCCGATTTCCTGATGGAAACAAGGGCAAAACAACTTGAGCATAAAAACAGCGTCAAAACAGATACTTCCCCGCCACCACTTCGTTTCATTCATTCTACCAAGTGCACGTCGTAAATGCACGATGTTTACCGTTACGGCGAGTTTACAGTCGCCAAAAACTGTGGTCCAATTTCCGGTAAGCTAAATATAACCGTACGGCACTAGATCAGATGAGAACTATGACGTCATGTTGTCATCCGATCTAGTGCCTGTGTCCACATCGCACGTTGTGGTCCTGAGATGAGCCATATTTTCAATTTTAAAATCTGATGATGTCATAGCCCCGCAATAACATCCCCCGGGGGTTCATTTCGTCGTCGCCTGTGCAGTTCTTCTAAGAGGCTCGAGAAGAGTAGTCGACTGACTCTCTCCGTTTCGAATGTTCTCTCGCCGGTTAGAGAAAGAACGAGAGGGCATGGGAGATTGAGAGAGTCAGAGAGGATGAGGAGGAGGATAATAGAATCGGTGAAGGAGAGAAGTGAACTGAAAAAGAGGACGAGTTGAATGGCTGAAGAGGTCACGGCTTCCCTTTGTTTGGAGAGATTCTCTGAGTCTCCAAATTTGGGATGGGTTCAGTAGGTAATACAGCTCTAGGTCGGTTGAAAACTATGACGCCATGCACATCAAAGGCGGCATGATGTCAATACTTTTCAGTCTTCCAGTCTTCTTTTCAGTCTTCTAGATCTCTCGCTTGCCGGTGCTGTGAGAGAAAGCGCAAAATGAAGAGCGTAATTTTTTTGCGAAGCCGTCCTTAGGTGAGAACAGCAAAATGGCTTTGCATTGTTTGGAGAGAAATTGTCTGACTCTCTCTATATCACACACTCTCTTGTCGATCAGAGGGAGGGAACACGTGAACTCAAGAAACACCCACGACTTGCCATTGTTTCCTTCGACTTGCCTTTGCTCACAGTGGAAGCATGACGAGGAAGTCTGGAAGAAGAAGTTTCTGAAGAAATTCGAAGAATTTCCCTTGTCTTAGTACGAGTTTTGGAGAAGGAAATGCTGAATGTGGAATTGAGACGACGTGGATTGAACTAGGGTTGGGTGTGTGTTAGTTCGGTGAAAAAAAATTTCGATTCAGTATTACTTGTCTGGCTTTCGTCCTGGAACTGGGAGATCCGAATTGTAGTGGATTAATTTGAAAATTCGATTACTTTGAATGATTGAATCTCAGAGAATTTTATTTATTTTTTTCTGATTTTCAATTCGATTCTGAAGCAAAACAGTTGATGAATTCGGTGAAAACAAATTAACAATCATACGCAAGCAAATTACAAACACATCATATCCAGTGAAAACAAGAAAATTGAAAATGCGATGCAAATTGATCTTTGATTATTTCAGAATTCGACGACGGAGCGCTCGAGTACGCCATGCCTTGTAAGTTTAATTGGTTATATTATTTATTATTTTCGAAGATCAAGCAAATCAGGTACCAACAACCCCGCGCATCCCACTCCTTACATAAAAAGCAGAAACTCACATCTGTCTGCCTAGTTTTGAAATTTTAATTTTAGCCTCTAGAAACAATTTTCTTTTGGGGAAAGGCAAAGCAGTTGCGCAGATTCATCGACCAACTTTTGCAATTCTCTTCCTAACAATCACATGCTGCAGCATTCTCCGTTTTGTGCTTCTTCTTCTTCTGCAGCAAAAGAGGCCAACTATCGAATGCCTCGTGCATTTGCATCAAGCATTTCTCTGACTCTCTCGATATCGCCTTCTCTCTCATACTCTCTAACCGGCAAAAGAGCGTATTCAATGCGGGGAGTCAGACCCTCGTGCCAGCTCTGAAACAATCTCATTTCCTGATTAGGCCAATCCAAGCCCTCAGGCTATCGTCATCTCTCTCTTTTTCTTTCTCACTCTCTCCCTCTCTTGGAACCGGAAGTGCCTTTCGATGTGCTGTTGCGGGCTGGAAATTCAATCTCCCTTCGAAATCCGGGTTCGTATCAGGCAGACTTTAGTGCGCGACGAGCGGTTTACGGCTTTGAAACGCCTAGAGCTAAATGGACTCTGCGTGGATGGATCGGATAGACCAATTGGGTTTTTCGTACGACAAGGAAATGGATTTTTTGAGGCGTCCATTAGTCTATGGCTACAGTCGAGAGATCACTAGACCACGAGAGGGAGCAGGCGGCTAGAGAGGGCGAGAGAGCACGCGAAATCGAGAGAGCGCATCGAAAATCGGTTGCTTGGCGCGTCATTTCTGTATGGAGATGAGCAGACACCACTCTCTTTATTCTGTGTGCTCTCTCACCGGTTAGAGAAGGCGAGAGAGCACGCAGAATGAAGAGAGTCATCTCTTGCGCAGCCACCAGGCACTCTCACTTCCGCCTAACCACTCGAATTTCAAGTGTGAAAATCGGGGGATTGGACAAAAACACTTACGCTTCGATGCGTTCGGCTAGGAATCAACCGGGGGGTGGGCCAGTACAGTATATGGGATCGGGGACACGTTCTTGAGTGCGTGAAAAACCAGTCAAGTTTGTGTTGAGCTACCCAAAAGTAAAGCCAGGAAAGAAACAATATTTAATAAATATCAGAATATTTTATATAATATTAAATTGTCGCTTGCAGACGTGAAGAAGGCGAAGCCGCAGGGTCCGATGCGCTTCGGCAAGAGACGAGGTATTTTTGTTGTCATATTGTAATTAAATATTTTTTTAATGGATGAACAAGGGGATTTAAGAGCAAACAGTCGCAAAAATATTATTATTGTTCACCAATACCAGCAGGCGCTGCAATGGAGTTGCCTGCACATTGATGTTTTACAAATCTTGTGAAACCTATTTGCACATACCTGACGTCACACTAGCTGCTCAAAAATGTTTGTTGCTGGGACTTTTCTAATATCAGTTTTCAATTAGTAGATGCAAAATTTCATGCAGCAAGCTAGCCAATGCCACAACACTGCTGCATAACAACTAATAATGCATGCGTTTCCAAACATGATGCGAGCACCTACAAACTTACAATTATAGCCGGAAAACCAATGCCACACCGAGCAATACAATTGTAAATATACACGGTCTTCTCACAGCAGGTCCTTCCGGCCCGATGCGTTTCGGCAAGCGCTCCGCCATGGTGCCCTTCGATTTCTACTACGATGGAGAGGCCGATCAGTGATCTCTGATCTTTGATCTTTGATCTCACCTCCCCACCACCTCTGACCGATTCACGACGCTCCCATCAATAGTCCACCACCATTATGAGTTCCTCCCAAGTGATACCGTATCCCTCTTATCTAGTCCGTGCTACCGTAATCTCGAGTGTGTCATGTCAGGACCCGAGAACTTCACTGATGTTGTTTGTGAGATCATGCAAGAAGATAAAGGAGAGACGTTTGCTCGGAATGGTTTGAACACATTTTGAATGTTCCCAATTGTTAAAAGTGAGTCCACGTTCATAATGAGATACTTACTTCAACTCGCGAGAGATCATCTAAGTGGAAAATAGTTTCATTTTTTTTTCGGGACTCTATCATTTCTCGCCCAACGTAGAGCGCATTGAGTATTCGAATCTCTTTAATTCACAAGCTCCCTAGACTTCTGTGGAGGAACATTTGCTCTCGCGCCTGCATACGTTTCACTTCGGTGCTAACAGTGCTAGACTTCGTTTCGAATCGTTGATGTGTGGGTGCAGAGACAGAAAGAGAGAGAAATATTAACAAATTCGAGGAACAATCCCATTTGTATGCACGTGAGTGTTTGATATTGGAGAGGTTGCTGATCCGTTGAGGAGAGCATTGAATAATCTCTGGACACTTCTTCGCTAAAATTTTTGATTTTCACCCTGATTTGTTTGTGTTTCACTAGGAAGTTAAACGACATCTATGATGTTTCGGTTAGATAGGTAGTAGGGCGTAGAATTCAAGACCAGCATCAAAAGTTTCGAAATACTAGGCCCTTGACTAAATCATCACTTGATAGTCCCCGAGCTCAGATGCTCTGTATACCTGTATCAGCCTCCCACTTTATTTCCCACTCCTGAGCAACGGTCTCGCTCTCTTCGTTCCTCCAGCTCTAGTCGGTCAGAGTGAGCGAGAGAGCGTGCGGACTGAAGAGAGTCAGACGACGAGAGAGAGATAACCATTTAATCCGTGTCCCTATTCATCTCCTTCCGCCTGGTTGATTAGAGGGTGCGGCCACTAACTGGAGGGGGAAGATGAGGGAGGGAGGAAGAGGGCGAGAGGAGAGAGAGAGAGAGGAGGACGAGGCACTAAATGGTCGCTATCTCTCGACTTCTTTTTGAAACTAGGACAAGAACGGGATTCGATCGGATTGGATTAACTTATACAGGACGACTGAACTTACGACAATATTATAAAAATCAAATCTGAAAACATTCTAAAATATCTGTTTTCCAAAAGTGTCGTCGGTGTATAGAGACGAGAATTAAACAAATCATATTCGTCCGTGAAAATTTTTGACCACACAATCCTCCTGACAATTGAACGTGGGCTTGTTTTGTAGTCATCTGTTTCGTTGCTTTATCCTCACTGAAAGCTCTTACTCAGAATCGCACAAGATGCCCCTCTTCTCTAGCTGTTTCAATTTCCTCTTCCCTTCGAATCCCATCCACCCCCATTCCCAGCCCCCCCCCCCTCCTCTCAATCACTCAACTACTCCCATTGATTCATCCCAATCGGCACACTAATTTTGTCTTTCTCATTTCCCACGCTGTCTACCTGACCAGTGAGAGACCAGTGAGAGAATGCAGAATGGGGAGTAACATTTTAAAACTGGTAATTTTAGAACTACAGAGGGTGAAAAAATAAAGTGTTCCACATTCATCACTGAATTCAAAGACAAAGAGTTCTAAAATGACCAGTTCTAGATTGGCACAATCCCCATTCAGAATAGAGAGCGTCAAAGTCACACCTCAATAATGCGCCTCAATAAGGACTCTAATCGACCCAGGGGTCAAGGAACAACTCACTAAATGGTAGTCATTAAAGACGGGTATTCAAAGGGCGAGACTCTCTTCGTTTTCTACACTCTCTCGCTGCCTCTGACTGTCTGCATCTCTTCGTTTTCCACACTCTCTCGCTGCCTCTGACCATGATGGACAGCAAGATTTCTGACATCCTTAGGACAAAAGAGTAATGGCCCGAAAAGGGTGATGACTAATTATGGGAATGACTCGGCGGTACAGATCCCAGGGGCGTTAATGGGATAAAAAGAGCGAATGGCGCGTGGAGGAAGGGATGGGAACGGGGAAGATTTGAAGTGGAGTCGAATTTGAAACATTTACACGATCTAACAGTTCTATGGCACCGAAAATTTATTGAATGATTTTAGTAACCTGAATATCCGTTGTTTTTCTTATCAATTTCCACTGAATGATCTGAAAATTCCTTGGCGTGAGTCTCGTAAAGATTGTTCCAATCATTTCCACCTTCTCCTTCTAAAGCGATATTCCAGCCCCTTCTTCAATACAGTTTCCCCTCTTTCTTCGTCAAACTTGAACAATTATCCCAAATCTCGTTCCCCCCACACGCTGATAACAGACAATCGCCTCGCCCGGAACCGTAAAATTCGTCTGACTCTCTTGATTTCTCTGACCGGTAAGAGAGGGAGAGACGCGATTGCCCCGCACTAAAAGAGGCGCGCACTTCGCAATTCGAAATTGAGGAGATAGGGGAAGAGGAGTTCTCTCGGTTTATCACCGGCCTGTTTCTTTATGGTCCCTAGAAGCTCCAAGAGAGGAAGAGGCCGGATTCGAGTTATCGGGGACGAGTCCAAAAGATCGCAAGTGTAGAGAAAATAGCAGGAGCCACTATTGACAGTTTATAGAGAAGCGTGAAGTAGCATCAATGCAGCTCTTTGAATATTATTATTGTGTACTTTTTCCACGAACCTGGCAAAAATTGAATTTCTGAAGTTCCCAGATAGATAACTTAAGACGGAAACACAGATGAACACTAAGTAAAGACGAAGAAAGGTAATTTTTCGAATATATCGGAGATCTAAAGCTCGCAAGTGTCGAGAAAATAACGAGAAGGTGCTACTATTGATAGTTATAGAGAAGCGTGATGTAGAATCACCGCTTCGTTTTATTATTCGTTTTATAATATATTATTCACACATTTCTCAAATCTCATGTTTGCATGCTCTTCGAATTGTCAGCGAATTCATCTCGATATGAATGCCACAAATGGCTCAAAGGGATGAAATCGGTAACTCATCACGTGCTATTTCTCTAGCAACGGTTATGATTAGCTAGTTCCTAGCTACCAATATGGTGCTGATATCTACTTTATGGATACCAAACCGCGTCTTTCACCTGGTCGAATGATTCTTAGGAAAGGTGGATGAGTGTTTACTTGGTCACATATCACGAATGCTTCGCTGCTTGGTGAAAGAAGGAAGAGTGCTGTTGACAATGATAGCAGGTGCCCTAGTAGGGACTTTAAAATCAACAATGAAGCATAATTTCGGAAGTATACCCATAATCGAGTGGTCTACCAAAGCGAGCATCAAGGAGAAGGCAGAGCACCTCCAACATATTCGAGAATTGACCTTTGCTCGTCTTTAGTCAGCGTTCATCTGTGTTTCACTCTAACGTTATCCGTCTCGGACCTTCAGAAACTCAATGTATGCCAGTTTTAGTCTTAAATCAAAACTTACACAATAATAATAAAACGAAGCGGTGATTCTACATCACGCTTCTCTATAACTATCAATAGTAGCACCTTCTCGTTATTTTCTCGACACTTGCGAGCTTTAGATCTCCGATATATTCGAAAAATTACCTTTCTTCGTCTTTACTTAGTGTTCATCTGTGTTTCCGTCTTAAGTTATCTATCTGGGAACTTCAGAAATTCAATTTTTGCCAGGTTCGTGGAAAAAGTACACAATAATAATATTCAAAGAGCTGCATTGATGCTACTTCACGCTTCTCTATAAACTGTCAATAGTGGCTCCTGCTATTTTCTCTACACTTGCGATCTTTTGGACTCGTCCCCGATAACTCGAATCCGGCCTCTTCCTCTCTTGGAGCTTCTAGGGACCATAAAGAAACAGGCCGGTGATAAACCGAGAGAACTCCTCTTCCCCTATCTCCTCAATTTCGAATTGCGAAGTGCGCGCCTCTTTTAGTGCGGGGCAATCGCGTCTCTCCCTCTCTTACCGGTCAGAGAAATCAAGAGAGTCAGACGAATTTTACGGTTCCGGGCGAGGCGATTGTCTGTTATCAGCGTGTGGGGGGAACGAGATTTGGGATAATTGTTCAAGTTTGACGAAGAAAGAGGGGAAACTGTATTGAAGAAGGGGCTGGAATATCGCTTTAGAAGGAGAAGGTGGAAATGATTGGAACAATCTTTACGAGACTCACGCCAAGGAATTTTCAGATCATTCAGTGGAAATTGATAAGAAAAACAACGGATATTCAGGTTACTAAAATCATTCAATAAATTTTCGGTGCCATAGAACTGTTAGATCGTGTAAATGTTTCAAATTCGACTCCACTTCAAATCTTCCCCGTTCCCATCCCTTCCTCCACGCGCCATTCGCTCTTTTTATCCCATTAACGCCCCTGGGATCTGTACCGCCGAGTCATTCCCATAATTAGTCATCACCCTTTTCGGGCCATTACTCTTTTGTCCTAAGGATGTCAGAAATCTTGCTGTCCATCATGGTCAGAGGCAGCGAGAGAGTGTGGAAAACGAAGAGATGCAGACAGTCAGAGGCAGCGAGAGAGTGTAGAAAACGAAGAGAGTCTCGCCCTTTGAATACCCGTCTTTAATGACTACCATTTAGTGAGTTGTTCCTTGACCCCTGGGTCGATTAGAGTCCTTATTGAGGCGCATTATTGAGGTGTGACTTTGACGCTCTCTATTCTGAATGGGGATTGTGCCAATCTAGAACTGGTCATTTTAGAACTCTTTGTCTTTGAATTCAGTGATGAATGTGGAACACTTTATTTTTTCACCCTCTGTAGTTCTAAAATTACCAGTTTTAAAATGTTACTCCCCATTCTGCATTCTCTCACTGGTCTCTCACTGGTCAGGTAGACAGCGTGGGAAATGAGAAAGACAAAATTAGTGTGCCGATTGGGATGAATCAATGGGAGTAGTTGAGTGATTGAGAGGAGGGGGGGGGGGCTGGGAATGGGGGTGGATGGGATTCGAAGGGAAGAGGAAATTGAAACAGCTAGAGAAGAGGGGCATCTTGTGCGATTCTGAGTAAGAGCTTTCAGTGAGGATAAAGCAACGAAACAGATGACTACAAAACAAGCCCACGTTCAATTGTCAGGAGGATTGTGTGGTCAAAAATTTTCACGGACGAATATGATTTGTTTAATTCTCGTCTCTATACACCGACGACACTTTTGGAAAACAGATATTTTAGAATGTTTTCAGATTTGATTTTTATAATATTGTCGTAAGTTCAGTCGTCCTGTATAAGTTAATCCAATCCGATCGAATCCCGTTCTTGTCCTAGTTTCAAAAAGAAGTCGAGAGATAGCGACCATTTAGTGCCTCGTCCTCCTCTCTCTCTCTCTCCTCTCGCCCTCTTCCTCCCTCCCTCATCTTCCCCCTCCAGTTAGTGGCCGCACCCTCTAATCAACCAGGCGGAAGGAGATGAATAGGGACACGGATTAAATGGTTATCTCTCTCTCGTCGTCTGACTCTCTTCAGTCCGCACGCTCTCTCGCTCACTCTGACCGACTAGAGCTGGAGGAACGAAGAGAGCGAGACCGTTGCTCAGGAGTGGGAAATAAAGTGGGAGGCTGATACAGGTATACAGAGCATCTGAGCTCGGGGACTATCAAGTGATGATTTAGTCAAGGGCCTAGTATTTCGAAACTTTTGATGCTGGTCTTGAATTCTACGCCCTACTACCTATCTAACCGAAACATCATAGATGTCGTTTAACTTCCTAGTGAAACACAAACAAATCAGGGTGAAAATCAAAAATTTTAGCGAAGAAGTGTCCAGAGATTATTCAATGCTCTCCTCAACGGATCAGCAACCTCTCCAATATCAAACACTCACGTGCATACAAATGGGATTGTTCCTCGAATTTGTTAATATTTCTCTCTCTTTCTGTCTCTGCACCCACACATCAACGATTCGAAACGAAGTCTAGCACTGTTAGCACCGAAGTGAAACGTATGCAGGCGCGAGAGCAAATGTTCCTCCACAGAAGTCTAGGGAGCTTGTGAATTAAAGAGATTCGAATACTCAATGCGCTCTACGTTGGGCGAGAAATGATAGAGTCCCGAAAAAAAAATGAAACTATTTTCCACTTAGATGATCTCTCGCGAGTTGAAGTAAGTATCTCATTATGAACGTGGACTCACTTTTAACAATTGGGAACATTCAAGGCAAGCGCTCCGCCATGGTGCCCTTCGATTTCTACTACGATGGAGAGGCCGATCAGTGATCTCTGATCTTTGATCTTTGATCTCACCTCCCCACCACCTCTGACCGATTCACGACGCTCCCATCAATAGTCCACCACCATTATGAGTTCCTCCCAAGTGATACCGTATCCCTCTTATCTAGTCCGTGCTACCGTAATCTCGAGTGTGTCATGTCAGGACCCGAGAACTTCACTGATGTTGTTTGTGAGATCATGCAAGAAGATAAAGGAGAGACGTTTGCTCGGAATGGTTTGAACACATTTTGAATGTTCCCAATTGTTAAAAGTGAGTCCACGTTCATAATGAGATACTTACTTCAACTCGCGAGAGATCATCTAAGTGGAAAATAGTTTCATTTTTTTTTCGGGACTCTATCATTTCTCGCCCAACGTAGAGCGCATTGAGTATTCGAATCTCTTTAATTCACAAGCTCCCTAGACTTCTGTGGAGGAACATTTGCTCTCGCGCCTGCATACGTTTCACTTCGGTGCTAACAGTGCTAGACTTCGTTTCGAATCGTTGATGTGTGGGTGCAGAGACAGAAAGAGAGAGAAATATTAACAAATTCGAGGAACAATCCCATTTGTATGCACGTGAGTGTTTGATATTGGAGAGGTTGCTGATCCGTTGAGGAGAGCATTGAATAATCTCTGGACACTTCTTCGCTAAAATTTTTGATTTTCACCCTGATTTGTTTGTGTTTCACTAGGAAGTTAAACGACATCTATGATGTTTCGGTTAGATAGGTAGTAGGGCGTAGAATTCAAGACCAGCATCAAAAGTTTCGAAATACTAGGCCCTTGACTAAATCATCACTTGATAGTCCCCGAGCTCAGATGCTCTGTATACCTGTATCAGCCTCCCACTTTATTTCCCACTCCTGAGCAACGGTCTCGCTCTCTTCGTTCCTCCAGCTCTAGTCGGTCAGAGTGAGCGAGAGAGCGTGCGGACTGAAGAGAGTCAGACGACGAGAGAGAGATAACCATTTAATCCGTGTCCCTATTCATCTCCTTCCGCCTGGTTGATTAGAGGGTGCGGCCACTAACTGGAGGGGGAAGATGAGGGAGGGAGGAAGAGGGCGAGAGGAGAGAGAGAGAGAGGAGGACGAGGCACTAAATGGTCGCTATCTCTCGACTTCTTTTTGAAACTAGGACAAGAACGGGATTCGATCGGATTGGATTAACTTATACAGGACGACTGAACTTACGACAATATTATAAAAATCAAATCTGAAAACATTCTAAAATATCTGTTTTCCAAAAGTGTCGTCGGTGTATAGAGACGAGAATTAAACAAATCATATTCGTCCGTGAAAATTTTTGACCACACAATCCTCCTGACAATTGAACGTGGGCTTGTTTTGTAGTCATCTGTTTCGTTGCTTTATCCTCACTGAAAGCTCTTACTCAGAATCGCACAAGATGCCCCTCTTCTCTAGCTGTTTCAATTTCCTCTTCCCTTCGAATCCCATCCACCCCCATTCCCAGCCCCCCCCCCCCTCCTCTCAATCACTCAACTACTCCCATTGATTCATCCCAATCGGCACACTAATTTTGTCTTTCTCATTTCCCACGCTGTCTACCTGACCAGTGAGAGACCAGTGAGAGAATGCAGAATGGGGAGTAACATTTTAAAACTGGTAATTTTAGAACTACAGAGGGTGAAAAAATAAAGTGTTCCACATTCATCACTGAATTCAAAGACAAAGAGTTCTAAAATGACCAGTTCTAGATTGGCACAATCCCCATTCAGAATAGAGAGCGTCAAAGTCACACCTCAATAATGCGCCTCAATAAGGACTCTAATCGACCCAGGGGTCAAGGAACAACTCACTAAATGGTAGTCATTAAAGACGGGTATTCAAAGGGCGAGACTCTCTTCGTTTTCTACACTCTCTCGCTGCCTCTGACTGTCTGCATCTCTTCGTTTTCCACACTCTCTCGCTGCCTCTGACCATGATGGACAGCAAGATTTCTGACATCCTTAGGACAAAAGAGTAATGGCCCGAAAAGGGTGATGTCTAATTATGGGAATGACTCGGCGGTACAGATCCCAGGGGCGTTAATGGGATAAAAAGAGCGAATGGCGCGTGGAGGAAGGGATGGGAACGGGGAAGATTTGAAGTGGAGTCGAATTTGAAACATTTACACGATCTAACAGTTCTATGGCACCGAAAATTTATTGAATGATTTTAGTAACCTGAATATCCGTTGTTTTTCTTATCAATTTCCACTGAATGATCTGAAAATTCCTTGGCGTGAGTCTCGTAAAGATTGTTCCAATCATTTCCACCTTCTCCTTCTAAAGCGATATTCCAGCCCCTTCTTCAATACAGTTTCCCCTCTTTCTTCGTCAAACTTGAACAATTATCCCAAATCTCGTTCCCCCCACACGCTGATAACAGACAATCGCCTCGCCCGGAACCGTAAAATTCGTCTGACTCTCTTGATTTCTCTGACCGGTAAGAGAGGGAGAGACGCGATTGCCCCGCACTAAAAGAGGCGCGCACTTCGCAATTCGAAATTGAGGAGATAGGGGAAGAGGAGTTCTCTCGGTTTATCACCGGCCTGTTTCTTTATGGTCCCTAGAAGCTCCAAGAGAGGAAGAGGCCGGATTCGAGTTATCGGGGACGAGTCCAAAAGATCGCAAGTGTAGAGAAAATAGCAGGAGCCACTATTGACAGTTTATAGAGAAGCGTGAAGTAGCATCAATGCAGCTCTTTGAATATTATTATTGTGTACTTTTTCCACGAACCTGGCAAAAATTGAATTTCTGAAGTTCCCAGATAGATAACTTAAGACGGAAACACAGATGAACACTAAGTAAAGACGAAGAAAGGTAATTTTTCGAATATATCGGAGATCTAAAGCTCGCAAGTGTCGAGAAAATAACGAGAAGGTGCTACTATTGATAGTTATAGAGAAGCGTGATGTAGAATCACCGCTTCGTTTTATTATTATTGTGTAAGTTTTGATTTAAGACTAAAACTGGCATACATTGAGTTTCTGAAGGTCCGAGACGGATAACGTTAGAGTGAAACACAGATGAACGCTGACTAAAGACGAGCAAAGGTCAATTCTCGAATATGTTGGAGGTGCTCTGCCTTCTCCTTGATGCTCGCTTTGGTAGACCACTCGATTATGGGTATACTTCCGAAATTATGCTTCATTGTTGATTTTAAAGTCCCTACTAGGGCACCTGCTATCATTGTCAACAGCACTCTTCCTTCTTTCACCAAGCAGCGAAGCATTCGTGATATGTGACCAAGTAAACACTCATCCACCTTTCCTAAGAATCATTCGACCAGGTGAAAGACGCGGTTTGGTATCCATAAAGTAGATATCAGCACCATATTGGTAGCTAGGAACTAGCTAATCATAACCGTTGCTAGAGAAATAGCACGTGATGAGTTACCGATTTCATCCCTTTGAGCCATTTGTGGCATTCATATCGAGATGAATTCGCTGACAATTCGAAGAGCATGCAAACATGAGATTTGAGAAATGTGTGAATAATATATTATAAAACGAATAATAAAACGAAGCGGTGATTCTACATCACGCTTCTCTATAACTATCAATAGTAGCACCTTCTCGTTATTTTCTCGACACTTGCGAGCTTTAGATCTCCGATATATTCGAAAAATTACCTTTCTTCGTCTTTACTTAGTGTTCATCTGTGTTTCCGTCTTAAGTTATCTATCTGGGAACTTCAGAAATTCAATTTTTGCCAGGTTCGTGGAAAAAGTACACAATAATAATATTCAAAGAGCTGCATTGATGCTACTTCACGCTTCTCTATAAACTGTCAATAGTGGCTCCTGCTATTTTCTCTACACTTGCGATCTTTTGGACTCGTCCCCGATAACTCGAATCCGGCCTCTTCCTCTCTTGGAGCTTCTAGGGACCATAAAGAAACAGGCCGGTGATAAACCGAGAGAACTCCTCTTCCCCTATCTCCTCAATTTCGAATTGCGAAGTGCGCGCCTCTTTTAGTGCGGGGCAATCGCGTCTCTCCCTCTCTTACCGGTCAGAGAAATCAAGAGAGTCAGACGAATTTTACGGTTCCGGGCGAGGCGATTGTCTGTTATCAGCGTGTGGGGGGAACGAGATTTGGGATAATTGTTCAAGTTTGACGAAGAAAGAGGGGAAACTGTATTGAAGAAGGGGCTGGAATATCGCTTTAGAAGGAGAAGGTGGAAATGATTGGAACAATCTTTACGAGACTCACGCCAAGGAATTTTCAGATCATTCAGTGGAAATTGATAAGAAAAACAACGGATATTCAGGTTACTAAAATCATTCAATAAATTTTCGGTGCCATAGAACTGTTAGATCGTGTAAATGTTTCAAATTCGACTCCACTTCAAATCTTCCCCGTTCCCATCCCTTCCTCCACGCGCCATTCGCTCTTTTTATCCCATTAACGCCCCTGGGATCTGTACCGCCGAGTCATTCCCATAATTAGTCATCACCCTTTTCGGGCCATTACTCTTTTGTCCTAAGGATGTCAGAAATCTTGCTGTCCATCATGGTCAGAGGCAGCGAGAGAGTGTGGAAAACGAAGAGATGCAGACAGTCAGAGGCAGCGAGAGAGTGTAGAAAACGAAGAGAGTCTCGCCCTTTGAATACCCGTCTTTAATGACTACCATTTAGTGAGTTGTTCCTTGACCCCTGGGTCGATTAGAGTCCTTATTGAGGCGCATTATTGAGGTGTGACTTTGACGCTCTCTATTCTGAATGGGGATTGTGCCAATCTAGAACTGGTCATTTTAGAACTCTTTGTCTTTGAATTCAGTGATGAATGTGGAACACTTTATTTTTTCACCCTCTGTAGTTCTAAAATTACCAGTTTTAAAATGTTACTCCCCATTCTGCATTCTCTCACTGGTCTCTCACTGGTCAGGTAGACAGCGTGGGAAATGAGAAAGACAAAATTAGTGTGCCGATTGGGATGAATCAATGGGAGTAGTTGAGTGATTGAGAGGAGGGGGGGGGGGGCTGGGAATGGGGGTGGATGGGATTCGAAGGGAAGAGGAAATTGAAACAGCTAGAGAAGAGGGGCATCTTGTGCGATTCTGAGTAAGAGCTTTCAGTGAGGATAAAGCAACGAAACAGATGACTACAAAACAAGCCCACGTTCAATTGTCAGGAGGATTGTGTGGTCAAAAATTTTCACGGACGAATATGATTTGCACTATCTCGTCGGTCAGAGAGAGCGAGAGAGTGCGTGATTTGAAGAGAGTGCAGAGAGGTGCTTCCGTTAGCTAGTGGTGGTGGTCACTCTGTCTCAGGGTCAATCACTCCCGTGTTCGCGAGAGGGAGAGAGCACTAAAAACTGCCTAGATCAGGGAGAGATAGGGGCTGGGGATGGAGACGAGGAAATCTGTGCTGCACGCTTAGCGCAGTAACATTTGAGTTTCACCGGCTTCTTTTCCACTTGCGATTCTGCGTTTTCCAATTTTCCTCAGGCATACGTTGAATAATGCAACATAATCTAGTTCTATGATACTATCTGGTGTAGTGTGCAGATGAGAGAAAATCCCTTACTGCTCGCCTTTACTGCCCGGTCGTCCTCGCATAAAAAAGCCTCCTCCTATCCTTTGATCTCGTTTTCTTCTTCATGTCTCCGTTTTATCGCAGTCGTAACGTAAAAAGTTCGGCGATTCTCGAGCCCTGGAATTGGAGGAGGTATCCGTCGGCTCTTCCAGGGCCGCGTTGTAGGCCCCGGTAAATCCCTGCTATGAAGCACTTTTCTTCCAGAACCGCGTTTTGGCGCCGGCACAATTCCCGGCTGTGCTCCTTGTGATCTACCTCTTTTCGTCACTTGCGCCACTCTACACACGAGCGCAAACACACGAGGACTACTGTGCGCGAGCGGGCGTGAAAGGAGTGTGTCTGTCTCTCTCGATATCACGTGCTCTCTCGCACAGTCTGACTGACGAGAGAGCACACGATTTGGAGAGAGTCTGATTGTTTCTCTGCACTCTCCTCGATCGCCGTGCTCTCTCGCTAGTCAGAGCAGGCGAGAGAGCGGAAGGTATGAAGAGACTGCAGAGATGAATGGAAGGAAGAGGAAGGGATGAAAGAGCAAATCATAAGAGGGCCGAGTTACTTCGAGCAGGGATAGAAAGGGGCATTTCGAGAAGGAATTGAGTGATCTTGAAGGGCGAATTTGATGTGCTATAATAATGCTAAACCTATAATAATGCTATCATAGCATGATCCAGATTAAGTTATCATTTTTCGCTTGCCGACTAGAAGGTGATGGTCAGCTTTGCTCTATCCTCTCGATCTAATAGAAAATGTGAAACAAGGTTTCAGGGAGTTGAACAAACTCGACGAAATAAAATTTACCGACCTCTTTCTTTGGCATGCAAACTGCACCATTCTCAGATTTGAAAATGACTGTAATATTTTGTTAACAAATGAAGACTAAAATTATTGTGCACAGGAATCAATTAATGGGGCACTCATGCCGACAGAGTTGTGTTGCAAAGGACCTTGACTCGTCTCTAGATCACTCGATCAGGAAAGGGGGGAGAGAGAGGGAGTGCCTCCACACCCAACTTGACACCCTCTTGTGTGTGTCTGTAATTGCCACCTTTTAGCGTGAAGAAGGGGAGGAAGAAGGGCAGGGAGGAAGGAGTGGGAAGGAAAATGCAGAATTGTATGAACGGTTCATATCAGGGAACGCAATAGAAATTCCGAAACTGATCTACGACAACAAATACCACCATGCTCCAATCGTTCACTGGATTCAATTTTTAAAGGAAGAAAGAGCGCAACGATAATTTTTGGTCTATCCACTCGAGTTTGAAGTAAATGTGAAACTCAAATCAAAGTGTTTCGATTGTTCAGATCACCCTGCTGGTTCAGGACCCATCTAAGATGTCGCTAATCTCTCTCCAAATATTTTCCCCATAATTCAATAACTGTTTTCTGGATTAAATTATTCAGTTTTTACGGTATGAAACCGGGGGAGGATTAAATTTGCCTTCTCCACTGGATCTTGGATCAAATGTGAAACTCAAATCAACGGGCTTCCTGACGTCAACCAGCAATGTTGGCACGGAATCAATATAAAAAAGTCACGATTCCGTTTGCTGAATCCAAAAGCCGCCAACAACAACCTTTGTAGTCAACATTGACAATTCGCATTTGAATAACTCCCCGGACCTCTTGTGAACAAGATATGATTCCAATAATTTTACAGCTCAAACGAATTATATGAGATAAGGCCGTTAATAAACAAAGAAAACGTCAACGACACATCAGCATCATTTCTTCTACCCCTTCGTCCTTAACGAAACTTGGGAAAAATTAGCAAAAAAAAGCAAACAACAATGATAGTACATGCGACAAAATTATTACGGCGTTCCAATCATCAACACTCATTAACCACCGTACTTCTCCCAGATACAATACTCAGCGGAAACACAATGAAAAAGAAAATGAGAACAGAAAGTATCATTAATCAGCTACCGTAATTCATCTACAGTACTCGAATCTACCGTATCAACTACCGTACTCCTACACCTTCTTGCTCTCCTCCGGCTGCTCAACCACTCCGACGACGCCCCTCAGAGTAGTCATCACCCAGTTGCCGGATAAGTGCCCATCGCCAGTGTCCTCCAGACGGAACTCCGCCTCAAGATTTCGAAAATCGATTATTTATCAAAATATTTTCGCACACTATTTCAACAACCAATCCTGAATGTCCAACTATAAAGCTACTTTAACGCCTGGGACGAAAGAACTCGTGCCTTCCCATCGAACTCATTTTTTAAAAAATCTCTTCTATTCATGGCAAATTGGTGATTCACATTCACAGTAAAGCAACATTGAGCAGCGACAACGGCAATTCTGTCACCAGAGGCAATTCAAAAAAATAAATTCCAAATTCCAAAATTTTCCCAAGTAAACTAGCGCTTCGCTACTATCCCAAAGCTCAGCCCAGTCGTGCCAACGTCGATTTTCCGTAACCGTTGTTCATTAAACAATTTAAAATCTGATTTACCCAAGCATGATGACTAAGGTTTCACAATCGAGTCAAATCCCAATTCAAATTTCACCCACCTCGATCTTCAACTTCTTCATGAAGTAGTCGGTGCACCAGATCTTCTCGTACACCTCAAAATATCATTGTAAAGGGAACAATCATCCCGTCGTATTTCTAGGCACTTACAGTAACCACTGTGGGCATATCACCGTAATTATTCGATTAGCAAGATAAAGCGCTACCCTGTCCCGTAGCTAACCCGCCAAGTAAATCCATCTTTTTGGAAATAATACTAATACAAATAATATTAATTATTACGCCCACCTCCTCATCGTGGATCTCGACGACGCCGAACACGGGCGACTCCAGACGCGGCGGCGTCGCTTCAGTGTCCTCCGAGGCGATGAAGTCGACCACGCACGTCACCTTTCAAGGGACGCAATTAAAGGGCACTAGGTCGGATGAGAAATATGGCGTCATGCCACCTTTGATCAAAGGCGACATAACGCCTTAGTTCTCATCCGACGTAGTGCCCAAGTAAGCCCAGAATGCCACGTCACGTCAAGCGATTTTGCAGTCGTCAAAGACGACGACTACGCTAGGTGGTGTAGTTCGGCGAGGTACTGCTAGGACTACGTATTACTGCTGTCCAAAGTGCTATTTTATCACGATAATTACACAAATGAATAAGATCCATGATCGTCTGTGCATTAAATTCCGAAATTGAGCCAATTTAAACATGTCAAAAGTTAACAAAAAAAGAAAACCAAACCTACCGCCATGTTCTTCTCTCCAATGTCGTCAGCGAGTTCGATGCCCTCTGGCACACTGTCAGCGACGTCCACTTTTTTCTGCAAATACCATTGAATGGGCTAGTGATTCCTAGCTTCACGAGAAGATCTTCAACCCTTCTCACGTGATACAGTTCCAATTCACCACGCATACGCGCACAAATAATACAGCAAAAGGTGTATTTCCTAAAAAAGCAAGATTAGAGCTATCTTTGCGAAAAATTAATACAGATTATGAAGAGATAAATGACTCGTTTTGGAAGCGAAACTTCAGCTTTTTGTGCGAAATGGTATCTCAAGTTTCTCGTTGCCTACGTCATCTATTTCCTTGGGTCAAATAACATGGTAAAATATTATTATTTAAAAATGAAGCATAGAAACACGTACCATGTCGATGAGCGTCTTCTTCTCGTTCCACAGGTAGGTCATGTCGGCCCAGGCGGAGAGGTACAGATCCATGCTCTTCATCGTGATCACCCGGTTGCCCTCCTTCATCCAGACCACCCACGAGGCCTTAAAGTCAACGCTAAAGGCTAAAGGTGAAGGAAAGGTAATGGCTTAAAGGTAAAGGTCCAAAACTGTAGGTATTCCCTTTGAACAAACAGAAATAACAAATAATAGACAAATAAATAAATAAATAAATAGCAGATACTCGCTCACATTCTGAGTAGACACCACCATCGCATTCGACTTCACGAGAGTCCATCCTTCCTGAAAAAAATCAATTGATATTTCGACAAAAAGGTGGGACCCACAAATTAGCCATAGCATAAACAGAGCCCACAGTAACCGATATTTAGCTCTTCTATAGATTAAAATAATTTTAAGCCCACTACCTCCTTTGCACAAGAGCTGAAAAAAAAACTGAAAGTTCGAACATCGATTTTCCACACGAATCAATCATCAAATCAAGCGATAACAGCCCGTCAAATCATCATTATCCGAACATCTTGCGAACAATCGCTCCCTGTCCGGTCAGACGGAGCGAGAGAGCACGTGATATTGAGAGAGTATATCTCTCACCTGTCTCTTCTTTCCCTTCTCATCCAGCGAGTACTCGTTCTCGAACCAGTCTTCATCATTCGTCTTCCCATTCTTCCGTCCCTGCGGAATCGACGACTGAAATGCATCATACCGTACTTGGATTCTCAAGAATTTATCTTGAATTAATTTTGAAAGGCTTAGCGGCTGAGAGGTGTAGAAAATCATGTTACATCCTCTCCTTACTAGTTTCAAGCTGTTTATCCCATTCTTCTCCCTTGTCATCCTATTATTCCTTGCGTTCCCTCAACTTCGCCCACCCCCCCCCTCCCCCTCCATTGATCAAAAGGGTAGGTCACAAAAATTAAATGAAATTTAAAATGGGTATGTATTTCTGTTTTAAGAAAAATTACTTTAAAAATAAGTAGGTTTTCTACTTCTGTACTGGTCGAAACTCCAAAAACCGGGAACGTTATGTCATTTTGAACCTATTTTTCGGCCACTGCTCCCCCCCCCTTCATCACTCACGGGATCGAATGACTTGGTGGATCCTCCAAATTTCCGATGGCTCCATCCCCCCTCCGTGCCCATCGATTCGTTCTTCATCATCATCTTCGCCTTCATCGGCATCGTCGTAACCGCCGGCGGCATCGAGTACGGAGCTGAGATTATAATGGTGATAAGACATCTCGGAAAAAATACATTTCGGAAAAAGACGTTTCGGAAATTCCATTTCGGAAAAGGACATCTCGGAAAGATTTCGCAACATTTCAAGAGCGCGCACATGACTTTCGAAGCTATTTTCTCCTGATTAAAATATTATTTGTTTTTATTTTTATCAAATGCAATGTAAATCAAGTAGAAGTATATGATAATAACAAGAAAATTGCGCGAAAGTGGATTTTCAGTGTAAAGTTTCCGAGATGTCCTTTTCCGAAATGGCATTTTCCGAGATGTCCTTTTCCGAGATGGAATTTCCGAAGTGGAATTTTAGAGATGTCGTTTTCCGAAATGTTTTTCTCCGAGTTGTCTTATCACCAATATATTAATTAATTAATTAAAATATTTATTTTAAAAAAACCAGTTTGTGATACAAACTTCCAAAATGGACGTATACACCGAGTACGGAACTGCGACCAGAATAATTGTTTAAATTAAACATGTCATATTTCAATGAGTGCTTATTAGGGGCAACAGTGATGTAAATTCGGTTTAAAATTAAGTGCAACTGAAAGGCTTAGTTATTTTCCCAAGCGGAAAAGACAATTCGAAGTTGCACTCATCCCTGTTAATTCCGAGTTTCGCATGTCCATCACTTGGTAATGGACAGTTCTCGTGGGCTGCACGAGTGCTATCTTTCACAAAAAAAAACGACACCAAAGTAGGGGCGTATTCCTCAACGCACCGTTCTTCTCTGCGTCCGTCGTGAATCCGTAGGGGCGATCCTTGGCCTTGTACTCCTGGATGTCGTTCATCTGGCGCTGAAAGAACAGATAATCAAACGTGGGCACTAGGGTTGCACGAACGGGATCGGCAATTTCGTCCCCTCTGGCAC
The DNA here is from genome assembly GCA_036245805.1 of Pristionchus mayeri. Taxonomy (NCBI): domain Eukaryota; kingdom Metazoa; phylum Nematoda; class Chromadorea; order Rhabditida; family Neodiplogasteridae; genus Pristionchus; species Pristionchus mayeri. The sequence continues at coordinate 33,873,097 of BTRK01000003.1, forward strand.
CTCTTCCCATCACCCTCTCGCCCGTGCTGTTTAGAGAGGCCGCGCCCCTCTTCCCCCCACGAAATTTCGGAGAGAGGCGCCAGTGGGCACGAAAATCCCGATCTTGCACGAATTTTTCGCGCTCCTTTTCCCTTCTCTCCTCATTCCAACCTAGGAGAGATCGCCGAAGTGGTTTCATTTCATTTATATCTCCTAGTTTGCAAGATTAGCAAAAAGTGCTTGCATTTTGCTTTATTGTATCACTACTCGGAAATGTTATCAGTCAAGAGCACATACTATTCAATTTGAAATCAAGATCAATAATGTTTGAAGTAACAGAACAATCAACAAAACAAATAATGATAACAATAATGATCTTCATGAAAACAATTTCATCACTTTCAATCTGATTTCTACCCTCTTATTTCGGCTCTGTTATGGTTTAGAGGTCCGAATGAAAATAATACTTGATTTTTAATGACATTAGGTAGGATAAGAAGCGACTGGATACGATCCGGAAGGTACCGGATGAGAATCGAGCGTGTGCGAACAGACTGGATGAGATCCATTGAATGAGTACACCGACTGGATAAGAACCAACTGGATGAGAACAAACAAATTTCAAAATGTGCCGGCTGAGAACTGAGAAGCCTTTAAGAGACCATCCGCCAGAAAACGGAAATAGGTCGCGGATGGACAAAATTCAGAAAATTCTCCAACTTTTTTGTTGAAGTGGTCCTCATGAATGCTGATTAACAGGCTATATGAGAGACTATCTGAGAAATTGAACATATGTGCATACATGTAGTACTCGGTGAGTATAGCTCAGGTCTCGCTTATTTAGTGTTCTAGATCACGCATTGAGAAGTGCGCCGCACTTTAGTCCGAAAAGGGAAATTTTAGAAATTTGCCATTTCGCTATCGATCCGAACGGTTAATATCTCTAAAAATTCGGAATATTCAGGTGATCACACCTACCAAGTTTCGTAATAATTGGATTAAAACTCTTCATGATACAACGAAAAATCGATATATTTTGGTTTAATCGAATTTTAAAGCTTACTCGTTGGAGGGCCTGCCATATTTTCTTTCATTGTATTTGTAGTTCTGGTTACTAACTATCTATTAAAGCAAAACAATTAAAATTTAAAAAAATAACTTTTAGAGAAAACATCAAACAACGCCCGGCAACTTGAAATAAAGTCAGTTTGTAATAGGCATTGACCTACCGTAACCCAAAGCAGAACTGGAGGGCAGGTGTTCAAGAGTTATCGTACATGGAGTACTCGATGAGGGAACTCTGCCACAATCAATAAAATTTCGATATGCATCCTCGCGCGCAAGAGCGCCGATGTAAACAAATATCTAGATATTACGGTAGCTTTTCAACATCAGCGCTCTTGCGCGCGCGGATGCATGTCGAAATTTTATTGATTGTGGCAGAGTTCCCTCATCGAGTACTCCATGTACGATAACTCTTGAACACCTGCCCTCCAGTTCTGCTTTGGGTTACGGTAGGTCAATGCCTATTACAAACTGACTTTATTTCAAGTTGCCGGGCGTTGTTTGATGTTTTCTCTAAAAGTTATTTTTTTAAATTTTAATTGTTTTGCTTTAATAGATAGTTAGTAACCAGAACTACAAATACAATGAAAGAAAATATGGCAGGCCCTCCAACGAGTAAGCTTTAAAATTCGATTAAACCAAAATATATCGATTTTTCGTTGTATCATGAAGAGTTTTAATCCAATTATTACGAAACTTGGTAGGTGTGATCACCTGAATATTCCGAATTTTTAGAGATATTAACCGTTCGGATCGATAGCGAAATGGCAAATTTCTAAAATTTCCCTTTTCGGACTAAAGTGCGGCGCACTTCTCAATGCGTGATCTAGAACACTAAATAAGCGAGACCTGAGCTATACTCACCGAGTACTACATGTATGCACATATGTTCAATTTCTCAGATAGTCTCTCATATAGCCTGTTAATCAGCATTCATGAGGACCACTTCAACAAAAAAGTTGGAGAATTTTCTGAATTTTGTCCATCCGCGACCTATTTCCGTTTTCTGGCGGATGGTCTCTTAAAGGCTTCTCAGTTCTCAGCCGGCACATTTTGAAATTTGTTTGTTCTCATCCAGTTGGTTCTTATCCAGTCGGTGTACTCATTCAATGGATCTCATCCAGTCTGTTCGCACACGCTCGATTCTCATCCGGTACCTTCCGGATCGTATCCAGTCGCTTCTTATCCTACCTAATGTCATTAAAAATCAAGTATTATTTTCATTCGGACCTCTAAACCATAACAGAGCCGAAATAAGAGGGTAGAAATCAGATTGAAAGTGATGAAATTGTTTTCATGAAGATCATTATTGTTATCATTATTTGTTTTGTTGATTGTTCTGTTACTTCAAACATTATTGATCTTGATTTCAAATTGAATAGTATGTGCTCTTGACTGATAACATTTCCGAGTAGTGATACAATAAAGCAAAATGCAAGCACTTTTTGCTAATCTTGCAAACTAGGAGATATAAATGAAATGAAACCACTTCGGCGATCTCTCCTAGGTTGGAATGAGGAGAGAAGGGAAAAGGAGCGCGAAAAATTCGTGCAAGATCGGGATTTTCGTGCCCACTGGCGCCTCTCTCCGAAATTTCGTGGGGGGAAGAGGGGCGCGGCCTCTCTAAACAGCACGGGCGAGAGGGTGATGGGAAGAGGTGCCAGAGGGGACGAAATTGCCGATCCCGTTCGTGCAACCCTAGTGCCCACGTTTGATTATCTGTTCTTTCAGCGCCAGATGAACGACATCCAGGAGTACAAGGCCAAGGATCGCCCCTACGGATTCACGACGGACGCAGAGAAGAACGGTGCGTTGAGGAATACGCCCCTACTTTGGTGTCGTTTTTTTTTGTGAAAGATAGCACTCGTGCAGCCCACGAGAACTGTCCATTACCAAGTGATGGACATGCGAAACTCGGAATTAACAGGGATGAGTGCAACTTCGAATTGTCTTTTCCGCTTGGGAAAATAACTAAGCCTTTCAGTTGCACTTAATTTTAAACCGAATTTACATCACTGTTGCCCCTAATAAGCACTCATTGAAATATGACATGTTTAATTTAAACAATTATTCTGGTCGCAGTTCCGTACTCGGTGTATACGTCCATTTTGGAAGTTTGTATCACAAACTGGTTTTTTTAAAATAAATATTTTAATTAATTAATTAATATATTGGTGATAAGACAACTCGGAGAAAAACATTTCGGAAAACGACATCTCTAAAATTCCACTTCGGAAATTCCATCTCGGAAAAGGACATCTCGGAAAATGCCATTTCGGAAAAGGACATCTCGGAAACTTTACACTGAAAATCCACTTTCGCGCAATTTTCTTGTTATTATCATATACTTCTACTTGATTTACATTGCATTTGATAAAAATAAAAACAAATAATATTTTAATCAGGAGAAAATAGCTTCGAAAGTCATGTGCGCGCTCTTGAAATGTTGCGAAATCTTTCCGAGATGTCCTTTTCCGAAATGGAATTTCCGAAACGTCTTTTTCCGAAATGTATTTTTTCCGAGATGTCTTATCACCATTATAATCTCAGCTCCGTACTCGATGCCGCCGGCGGTTACGACGATGCCGATGAAGGCGAAGATGATGATGAAGAACGAATCGATGGGCACGGAGGGGGGATGGAGCCATCGGAAATTTGGAGGATCCACCAAGTCATTCGATCCCGTGAGTGATGAAGGGGGGGGGAGCAGTGGCCGAAAAATAGGTTCAAAATGACATAACGTTCCCGGTTTTTGGAGTTTCGACCAGTACAGAAGTAGAAAACCTACTTATTTTTAAAGTAATTTTTCTTAAAACAGAAATACATACCCATTTTAAATTTCATTTAATTTTTGTGACCTACCCTTTTGATCAATGGAGGGGGAGGGGGGGGTGGGCGAAGTTGAGGGAACGCAAGGAATAATAGGATGACAAGGGAGAAGAATGGGATAAACAGCTTGAAACTAGTAAGGAGAGGATGTAACATGATTTTCTACACCTCTCAGCCGCTAAGCCTTTCAAAATTAATTCAAGATAAATTCTTGAGAATCCAAGTACGGTATGATGCATTTCAGTCGTCGATTCCGCAGGGACGGAAGAATGGGAAGACGAATGATGAAGACTGGTTCGAGAACGAGTACTCGCTGGATGAGAAGGGAAAGAAGAGACAGGTGAGAGATATACTCTCTCAATATCACGTGCTCTCTCGCTCCGTCTGACCGGACAGGGAGCGATTGTTCGCAAGATGTTCGGATAATGATGATTTGACGGGCTGTTATCGCTTGATTTGATGATTGATTCGTGTGGAAAATCGATGTTCGAACTTTCAGTTTTTTTTTCAGCTCTTGTGCAAAGGAGGTAGTGGGCTTAAAATTATTTTAATCTATAGAAGAGCTAAATATCGGTTACTGTGGGCTCTGTTTATGCTATGGCTAATTTGTGGGTCCCACCTTTTTGTCGAAATATCAATTGATTTTTTTCAGGAAGGATGGACTCTCGTGAAGTCGAATGCGATGGTGGTGTCTACTCAGAATGTGAGCGAGTATCTGCTATTTATTTATTTATTTATTTGTCTATTATTTGTTATTTCTGTTTGTTCAAAGGGAATACCTACAGTTTTGGACCTTTACCTTTAAGCCATTACCTTTCCTTCACCTTTAGCCTTTAGCGTTGACTTTAAGGCCTCGTGGGTGGTCTGGATGAAGGAGGGCAACCGGGTGATCACGATGAAGAGCATGGATCTGTACCTCTCCGCCTGGGCCGACATGACCTACCTGTGGAACGAGAAGAAGACGCTCATCGACATGGTACGTGTTTCTATGCTTCATTTTTAAATAATAATATTTTACCATGTTATTTGACCCAAGGAAATAGATGACGTAGGCAACGAGAAACTTGAGATACCATTTCGCACAAAAAGCTGAAGTTTCGCTTCCAAAACGAGTCATTTATCTCTTCATAATCTGTATTAATTTTTCGCAAAGATAGCTCTAATCTTGCTTTTTTAGGAAATACACCTTTTGCTGTATTATTTGTGCGCGTATGCGTGGTGAATTGGAACTGTATCACGTGAGAAGGGTTGAAGATCTTCTCGTGAAGCTAGGAATCACTAGCCCATTCAATGGTATTTGCAGAAAAAAGTGGACGTCGCTGACAGTGTGCCAGAGGGCATCGAACTCGCTGACGACATTGGAGAGAAGAACATGGCGGTAGGTTTGGTTTTCTTTTTTTGTTAACTTTTGACATGTTTAAATTGGCTCAATTTCGGAATTTAATGCACAGACGATCATGGATCTTATTCATTTGTGTAATTATCGTGATAAAATAGCACTTTGGACAGCAGTAATACGTAGTCCTAGCAGTACCTCGCCGAACTACACCACCTAGCGTAGTCGTCGTCTTTGACGACTGCAAAATCGCTTGACGTGACGTGGCATTCTGGGCTTACTTGGGCACTACGTCGGATGAGAACTAAGGCGTTATGTCGCCTTTGATCAAAGGTGGCATGACGCCATATTTCTCATCCGACCTAGTGCCCTTTAATTGCGTCCCTTGAAAGGTGACGTGCGTGGTCGACTTCATCGCCTCGGAGGACACTGAAGCGACGCCGCCGCGTCTGGAGTCGCCCGTGTTCGGCGTCGTCGAGATCCACGATGAGGAGGTGGGCGTAATAATTAATATTATTTGTATTAGTATTATTTCCAAAAAGATGGATTTACTTGGCGGGTTAGCTACGGGACAGGGTAGCGCTTTATCTTGCTAATCGAATAATTACGGTGATATGCCCACAGTGGTTACTGTAAGTGCCTAGAAATACGACGGGATGATTGTTCCCTTTACAATGATATTTTGAGGTGTACGAGAAGATCTGGTGCACCGACTACTTCATGAAGAAGTTGAAGATCGAGGTGGGTGAAATTTGAATTGGGATTTGACTCGATTGTGAAACCTTAGTCATCATGCTTGGGTAAATCAGATTTTAAATTGTTTAATGAACAACGGTTACGGAAAATCGACGTTGGCACGACTGGGCTGAGCTTTGGGATAGTAGCGAAGCGCTAGTTTACTTGGGAAAATTTTGGAATTTGGAATTTATTTTTTTGAATTGCCTCTGGTGACAGAATTGCCGTTGTCGCTGCTCAATGTTGCTTTACTGTGAATGTGAATCACCAATTTGCCATGAATAGAAGAGATTTTTTAAAAAATGAGTTCGATGGGAAGGCACGAGTTCTTTCGTCCCAGGCGTTAAAGTAGCTTTATAGTTGGACATTCAGGATTGGTTGTTGAAATAGTGTGCGAAAATATTTTGATAAATAATCGATTTTCGAAATCTTGAGGCGGAGTTCCGTCTGGAGGACACTGGCGATGGGCACTTATCCGGCAACTGGGTGATGACTACTCTGAGGGGCGTCGTCGGAGTGGTTGAGCAGCCGGAGGAGAGCAAGAAGGTGTAGGAGTACGGTAGTTGATACGGTAGATTCGAGTACTGTAGATGAATTACGGTAGCTGATTAATGATACTTTCTGTTCTCATTTTCTTTTTCATTGTGTTTCCGCTGAGTATTGTATCTGGGAGAAGTACGGTGGTTAATGAGTGTTGATGATTGGAACGCCGTAATAATTTTGTCGCATGTACTATCATTGTTGTTTGCTTTTTTTTGCTAATTTTTCCCAAGTTTCGTTAAGGACGAAGGGGTAGAAGAAATGATGCTGATGTGTCGTTGACGTTTTCTTTGTTTATTAACGGCCTTATCTCATATAATTCGTTTGAGCTGTAAAATTATTGGAATCATATCTTGTTCACAAGAGGTCCGGGGAGTTATTCAAATGCGAATTGTCAATGTTGACTACAAAGGTTGTTGTTGGCGGCTTTTGGATTCAGCAAACGGAATCGTGACTTTTTTATATTGATTCCGTGCCAACATTGCTGGTTGACGTCAGGAAGCCCGTTGATTTGAGTTTCACATTTGATCCAAGATCCAGTGGAGAAGGCAAATTTAATCCTCCCCCGGTTTCATACCGTAAAAACTGAATAATTTAATCCAGAAAACAGTTATTGAATTATGGGGAAAATATTTGGAGAGAGATTAGCGACATCTTAGATGGGTCCTGAACCAGCAGGGTGATCTGAACAATCGAAACACTTTGATTTGAGTTTCACATTTACTTCAAACTCGAGTGGATAGACCAAAAATTATCGTTGCGCTCTTTCTTCCTTTAAAAATTGAATCCAGTGAACGATTGGAGCATGGTGGTATTTGTTGTCGTAGATCAGTTTCGGAATTTCTATTGCGTTCCCTGATATGAACCGTTCATACAATTCTGCATTTTCCTTCCCACTCCTTCCTCCCTGCCCTTCTTCCTCCCCTTCTTCACGCTAAAAGGTGGCAATTACAGACACACACAAGAGGGTGTCAAGTTGGGTGTGGAGGCACTCCCTCTCTCTCCCCCCTTTCCTGATCGAGTGATCTAGAGACGAGTCAAGGTCCTTTGCAACACAACTCTGTCGGCATGAGTGCCCCATTAATTGATTCCTGTGCACAATAATTTTAGTCTTCATTTGTTAACAAAATATTACAGTCATTTTCAAATCTGAGAATGGTGCAGTTTGCATGCCAAAGAAAGAGGTCGGTAAATTTTATTTCGTCGAGTTTGTTCAACTCCCTGAAACCTTGTTTCACATTTTCTATTAGATCGAGAGGATAGAGCAAAGCTGACCATCACCTTCTAGTCGGCAAGCGAAAAATGATAACTTAATCTGGATCATGCTATGATAGCATTATTATAGGTTTAGCATTATTATAGCACATCAAATTCGCCCTTCAAGATCACTCAATTCCTTCTCGAAATGCCCCTTTCTATCCCTGCTCGAAGTAACTCGGCCCTCTTATGATTTGCTCTTTCATCCCTTCCTCTTCCTTCCATTCATCTCTGCAGTCTCTTCATACCTTCCGCTCTCTCGCCTGCTCTGACTAGCGAGAGAGCACGGCGATCGAGGAGAGTGCAGAGAAACAATCAGACTCTCTCCAAATCGTGTGCTCTCTCGTCAGTCAGACTGTGCGAGAGAGCACGTGATATCGAGAGAGACAGACACACTCCTTTCACGCCCGCTCGCGCACAGTAGTCCTCGTGTGTTTGCGCTCGTGTGTAGAGTGGCGCAAGTGACGAAAAGAGGTAGATCACAAGGAGCACAGCCGGGAATTGTGCCGGCGCCAAAACGCGGTTCTGGAAGAAAAGTGCTTCATAGCAGGGATTTACCGGGGCCTACAACGCGGCCCTGGAAGAGCCGACGGATACCTCCTCCAATTCCAGGGCTCGAGAATCGCCGAACTTTTTACGTTACGACTGCGATAAAACGGAGACATGAAGAAGAAAACGAGATCAAAGGATAGGAGGAGGCTTTTTTATGCGAGGACGACCGGGCAGTAAAGGCGAGCAGTAAGGGATTTTCTCTCATCTGCACACTATCTCGTCGGTCAGAGAGAGCGAGAGAGTGCGTGATTTGAAGAGAGTGCAGAGAGGTGCTTCCGTTAGCTAGTGGTGGTGGTCACTCTGTCTCAGGGTCAATCACTCCCGTGTTCGCGAGAGGGAGAGAGCACTAAAAACTGCCTAGATCAGGGAGAGATAGGGGCTGGGGATGGAGACGAGGAAATCTGTGCTGCACGCTTAGCGCAGTAACATTTGAGTTTCACCGGCTTCTTTTCCACTTGCGATTCTGCGTTTTCCAATTTTCCTCAGGCATACGTTGAATAATGCAACATAATCTAGTTCTATGATACTATCTGGTGTTCTGGTACCTCGTAAAAGGCATCTCTGATCCCCCAAGAAGACCAGAAAGACACACATCAACTTCCGGTTCTAATTCCCGGCACCCCTGTCTCCGGCCTGGCCGGTATATCAGATTCGCTCACGCTCCGATGAGCATCTTCGCAAGGCCACTGCACTTAGATGTGTGCCCCCTCTAATTCCCTTTCCCCCATACTCCAAGGTGTCATCAGACTCTCTCCAGTTTGCACACTCTCTCGCTCTGTCTGCCCGCGATATTGGCAGAAGAGCCTTAGAATCTAACCTGAGCCCTACGAGCAAAGTAGCGAACTAGAAGGATCGGTACTAGGGCGGGTGAGAACTATGGCGCCATACCGCCTTCATATATCAAAAGTAGTTACGACGTCATACTTCTCATCCGACCTAGTGCGGAAGGAGATTCAATGTCAGTGTAGGAGCAGAGAGCGAGAGAGCATCCGGTATAGAGAGAGTTAGGGATATCGTCTCCCGTATCAGAAAGGACGAGGATTGCGATCTTCTCCTCCTTTCCTTTATCTTAATTCGTCGATTGCGAGTGGTGAGCGTGCAAAATTAGAGGCGCGGAGGGGGGACTCTCTCTCTCTATCTCTCTCTCTCTCTCACTCTCTCTCTCTCTCCCTCTCTCTCTCTCTCTCTCCCTCGCCTCCCAAGATTCTTTACCACCGACTTTATCGCCCATCGGCCTCAATATCACGAAAGTGCCGACCCTCCTAGATTCCCGTGCTCTATCGGCGGTCAGACAGAGCGAGAGAGCATGCAAAATTGATAGAGCGAGAGAGATCAGAGAATAGTAACGTCACATTTTCGAAATGTTGAGCGAGGCTGTAATGCGAATTAGGCAGGAGGTCGCCGGGTGGCGCGCGCGCTCAAATCGACTCTCCTCTAATTCGAGAGGTAGAGTGGCCAGAGCGCGGTAACGCCCTATTGATCGATTTGGAGCTCTGATTGATTGTTTGTGTTATTTTATCACGATTAAGCGCAAATTACGGTATTTTTTGCTGACAATTTCACAAACGTCTAACAATACGGGTGAAATGAGTGTTATTCACAGGGTATTGGTGGCGAGACTATGCGACTACAGGTGAAATCTCTGTGGATAATATGTCTACAGGTACGTGTTTTCGTAGAGAAGAGAATCGATAACAAATCGTCTGTCTTCTTCTGATTTTCTTAATTCCAGAAACGCCGACACAGAGCGAGAGAGCAGGCAATATTGAGAGAGTCAGACGATTACTCCTTCCTCTAGAAACGGGTGGCAACAATATATAAATTAGCTCAAAATTTGGCCAAAAACACCGAGCGAGGTTCTTCATGGATGTTTTTGAAAATGTGCTCAAAATCGATCGGCCAACTCTCAAAATCTCTGCTCCCTCCACGCAAAGCGGCGCAATTTCCCGTGTAACCAGTCTTTTCCACACATTGCCACCTCTCCCACCTCTCTGTTGTTATGGCCGCCCTCCCCGTCATCCTACGGTAGTCCCCCAAGCACCCCCCCCCCCCACTATAACCGAGCACTCCCCCAATCCCGCGATCAGGTTATCTTCTCTCCCTCTCTACAGTACATTCGCGAGATCACTCTCTCCCTACGATGATTCAGAGGGGGCGGAGCCTCCCCTCCGCCTCGCCTCCCCACCCCCAGCCAGCCACTCATTCGAATACGCATAGTACACACCTGCGCGTGCGACCCACCCTACTCGCCGGTCCTGTGCAACTCCCGGCTCTCCGATCCGGCTGTCTTTTACCCCTTCTACTCCCTGGTCGCGTCGTTCCCAGCCGTTTACGATGAGAACCGGCGGATAAAAGCCGGCTCTGGGGTAAGTCCATACTTCTCGAGTGGCGAGGCGCTCCTGAAAAGCGAGTGCGCGATCTCTGTAGACATTCTCTATTGTGCCGAGGTAGTCCGGGCGAGTATCGAGTGACTTGCTTGCTCTCCTATCGAGAGTCTATTCATTCACTCTGCCCCTCCCTTCCCCCTCTTAGAACCCGCCCTTCGCGCCCCCCCCCCTCCACTCGCACACAGTCATTTCGTCATGACCACTCGTCGTTGCTAAATGTAGTAAGTCTCATCTCGATAATGGAGAGCGGAGCGGATAAATCCCCTCGCCTTCTCTTCCCCTCTCGCCTTGCCTCGCATGACGCCTGAATCCCCCTGGTAACCGCCTCCGCGCGAGAGAGATAGGCAGAGATACTACTACCCTTCCATCCCTTCCCCCTCCTCCTTCCTCTCCTACTCACCACTCCCATAACAACTTGTAGAAGAGTATAGACTTCTCCTCAAATTCCCGAGCCTCCAGACCCGATTTAAGCCCGAAGAAATTTCTCCCCGGTACCACCTGAGGTACCAGAGGTGGTACCAGCCCGGACCCGGACCCAAACCCGGTACCACGCGAGCGCCCGAAGAGAGCCGTCTGTTGACAGTGCGTGTACATCCCACGAGGCTATTGTCATGGAGTCGCTCTCTTCAGGCTTGTGGTCCCCAATTCCCTGTCCCCGCTCTGATCCCGGTTCCCAATTCCCCAATTCCCGGTCTCCGGTTTCGGTTCCCATTTCCCAGTATCTGGTCCCTGTTTCAGTCCCTTCCCCCTTCCAGCAACCCGGCTGGCACCTATACTCTGTCCCGAACAAAACTTCTGGTCTTGGGTTCATCTCCCATAGGGGCGAGAGAGCATACGAAATCTCCCGTGTACAGTTAGACACACACTCGTGACAGATTTCCTCCCTCTTTTGGCGCCACTTTGGAAACATCGAATTCGCGGGTAAATCGAGGGGAGAGTAAGTCACTTCACTTGCCTTGACTCATGGGCGTAACTGGCAGTGGTTACATTCTAATTTCCGGAAAGTCAAATCTCATCTTCGAACTCTGTCACCTGCGCAAGGCTTGCATCTAATCTCCTGTCTCCATTTGAGACCCAAAGCAGCAAATTATAGGCGCGCGTCGAGTGTGGAAGTGCGTAGATAGATTAAACGATCTACGTCTGTACAGAGTTTTATGGAAATTTGGAACACAGTTTTAATAAGCGAGGCTTTGTTTCAAATTTCGATCTTTTCTATTCTCCATCGTTAATTCATGTTTCAGGCAGAAGGTATCAGGTTGGAATGGTTTTGAGAGTCAATAGCACCTTGGACTTCCTTTCAATAAAAATAGAAGTTTTGTTCGGGACAGAGTATAGGTGCCAGCCGGGTTGCTGGAAGGGGGAAGGGACTGAAACAGGGACCAGATACTGGGAAATGGGAACCGAAACCGGAGACCGGGAATTGGGGAATTGGGAACCGGGATCAGAGCGGGGACAGGGAATTGGGGACCACAAGCCTGAAGAGAGCGACTCCATGACAATAGCCTCGTGGGATGTACACGCACTGTCAACAGACGGCTCTCTTCGGGCGCTCGCGTGGTACCGGGTTTGGGTCCGGGTCCGGGCTGGTACCACCTCTGGTACCTCAGGTGGTACCGGGGAGAAATTTCTTCGGGCTTAAATCGGGTCTGGAGGCTCGGGAATTTGAGGAGAAGTCTATACTCTTCTACAAGTTGTTATGGGAGTGGTGAGTAGGAGAGGAAGGAGGAGGGGGAAGGGATGGAAGGGTAGTAGTATCTCTGCCTATCTCTCTCGCGCGGAGGCGGTTACCAGGGGGATTCAGGCGTCATGCGAGGCAAGGCGAGAGGGGAAGAGAAGGCGAGGGGATTTATCCGCTCCGCTCTCCATTATCGAGATGAGACTTACTACATTTAGCAACGACGAGTGGTCATGACGAAATGACTGTGTGCGAGTGGAGGGGGGGGGGGCGCGAAGGGCGGGTTCTAAGAGGGGGAAGGGAGGGGCAGAGTGAATGAATAGACTCTCGATAGGAGAGCAAGCAAGTCACTCGATACTCGCCCGGACTACCTCGGCACAATAGAGAATGTCTACAGAGATCGCGCACTCGCTTTTCAGGAGCGCCTCGCCACTCGAGAAGTATGGACTTACCCCAGAGCCGGCTTTTATCCGCCGGTTCTCATCGTAAACGGCTGGGAACGACGCGACCAGGGAGTAGAAGGGGTAAAAGACAGCCGGATCGGAGAGCCGGGAGTTGCACAGGACCGGCGAGTAGGGTGGGTCGCACGCGCAGGTGTGTACTATGCGTATTCGAATGAGTGGCTGGCTGGGGGTGGGGAGGCGAGGCGGAGGGGAGGCTCCGCCCCCTCTGAATCATCGTAGGGAGAGAGTGATCTCGCGAATGTACTGTAGAGAGGGAGAGAAGATAACCTGATCGCGGGATTGGGGGAGTGCTCGGTTATAGTGGGGGGGGGGGGGGTGCTTGGGGGACTACCGTAGGATGACGGGGAGGGCGGCCATAACAACAGAGAGGTGGGAGAGGTGGCAATGTGTGGAAAAGACTGGTTACACGGGAAATTGCGCCGCTTTGCGTGGAGGGAGCAGAGATTTTGAGAGTTGGCCGATCGATTTTGAGCACATTTTCAAAAACATCCATGAAGAACCTCGCTCGGTGTTTTTGGCCAAATTTTGAGCTAATTTATATATTGTTGCCACCCGTTTCTAGAGGAAGGAGTAATCGTCTGACTCTCTCAATATTGCCTGCTCTCTCGCTCTGTGTCGGCGTTTCTGGAATTAAGAAAATCAGAAGAAGACAGACGATTTGTTATCGATTCTCTTCTCTACGAAAACACGTACCTGTAGACATATTATCCACAGAGATTTCACCTGTAGTCGCATAGTCTCGCCACCAATACCCTGTGAATAACACTCATTTCACCCGTATTGTTAGACGTTTGTGAAATTGTCAGCAAAAAATACCGTAATTTGCGCTTAATCGTGATAAAATAACACAAACAATCAATCAGAGCTCCAAATCGATCAATAGGGCGTTACCGCGCTCTGGCCACTCTACCTCTCGAATTAGAGGAGAGTCGATTTGAGCGCGCGCGCCACCCGGCGACCTCCTGCCTAATTCGCATTACAGCCTCGCTCAACATTTCGAAAATGTGACGTTACTATTCTCTGATCTCTCTCGCTCTATCAATTTTGCATGCTCTCTCGCTCTGTCTGACCGCCGATAGAGCACGGGAATCTAGGAGGGTCGGCACTTTCGTGATATTGAGGCCGATGGGCGATAAAGTCGGTGGTAAAGAATCTTGGGAGGCGAGGGAGAGAGAGAGAGAGAGAGGGAGAGAGAGAGAGAGTGAGAGAGAGAGAGAGATAGAGAGAGAGAGTCCCCCCTCCGCGCCTCTAATTTTGCACGCTCACCACTCGCAATCGACGAATTAAGATAAAGGAAAGGAGGAGAAGATCGCAATCCTCGTCCTTTCTGATACGGGAGACGATATCCCTAACTCTCTCTATACCGGATGCTCTCTCGCTCTCTGCTCCTACACTGACATTGAATCTCCTTCCGCACTAGGTCGGATGAGAAGTATGACGTCGTAACTACTTTTGATATATGAAGGCGGTATGGCGCCATAGTTCTCACCCGCCCTAGTACCGATCCTTCTAGTTCGCTACTTTGCTCGTAGGGCTCAGGTTAGATTCTAAGGCTCTTCTGCCAATATCGCGGGCAGACAGAGCGAGAGAGTGTGCAAACTGGAGAGAGTCTGATGACACCTTGGAGTATGGGGGAAAGGGAATTAGAGGGGGCGCACATCTAAGTGCAGTGGCCTTGCGAAGATGCTCATCGGAGCGTGAGCGAATCTGATATACCGGCCAGGCCGGAGACAGGGGTGCCGGGAATTAGAACCGGAAGTTGATGTGTGTCTTTCTGGTCTTCTTGGGGGATCAGAGATGCCTTTTACGAGGTACCAGAACACCAGATAGTATCATAGAACTAGATTATGTTGCATTATTCAACGTATGCCTGAGGAAAATTGGAAAACGCAGAATCGCAAGTGGAAAAGAAGCCGGTGAAACTCAAATGTTACTGCGCTAAGCGTGCAGCACAGATTTCCTCGTCTCCATCCCCAGCCCCTATCTCTCCCTGATCTAGGCAGTTTTTAGTGCTCTCTCCCTCTCGCGAACACGGGAGTGATTGACCCTGAGACAGAGTGACCACCACCACTAGCTAACGGAAGCACCTCTCTGCACTCTCTTCAAATCACGCACTCTCTCGCTCTCTCTGACCGACGAGATAGTGTGCAGATGAGAGAAAATCCCTTACTGCTCGCCTTTACTGCCCGGTCGTCCTCGCATAAAAAAGCCTCCTCCTATCCTTTGATCTCGTTTTCTTCTTCATGTCTCCGTTTTATCGCAGTCGTAACGTAAAAAGTTCGGCGATTCTCGAGCCCTGGAATTGGAGGAGGTATCCGTCGGCTCTTCCAGGGCCGCGTTGTAGGCCCCGGTAAATCCCTGCTATGAAGCACTTTTCTTCCAGAACCGCGTTTTGGCGCCGGCACAATTCCCGGCTGTGCTCCTTGTGATCTACCTCTTTTCGTCACTTGCGCCACTCTACACACGAGCGCAAACACACGAGGACTACTGTGCGCGAGCGGGCGTGAAAGGAGTGTGTCTGTCTCTCTCGATATCACGTGCTCTCTCGCACAGTCTGACTGACGAGAGAGCACACGATTTGGAGAGAGTCTGATTGTTTCTCTGCACTCTCCTCGATCGCCGTGCTCTCTCGCTAGTCAGAGCAGGCGAGAGAGCGGAAGGTATGAAGAGACTGCAGAGATGAATGGAAGGAAGAGGAAGGGATGAAAGAGCAAATCATAAGAGGGCCGAGTTACTTCGAGCAGGGATAGAAAGGGGCATTTCGAGAAGGAATTGAGTGATCTTGAAGGGCGAATTTGATGTGCTATAATAATGCTAAACCTATAATAATGCTATCATAGCATGATCCAGATTAAGTTATCATTTTTCGCTTGCCGACTAGAAGGTGATGGTCAGCTTTGCTCTATCCTCTCGATCTAATAGAAAATGTGAAACAAGGTTTCAGGGAGTTGAACAAACTCGACGAAATAAAATTTACCGACCTCTTTCTTTGGCATGCAAACTGCACCATTCTCAGATTTGAAAATGACTGTAATATTTTGTTAACAAATGAAGACTAAAATTATTGTGCACAGGAATCAATTAATGGGGCACTCATGCCGACAGAGTTGTGTTGCAAAGGACCTTGACTCGTCTCTAGATCACTCGATCAGGAAAGGGGGGAGAGAGAGGGAGTGCCTCCACACCCAACTTGACACCCTCTTGTGTGTGTCTGTAATTGCCACCTTTTAGCGTGAAGAAGGGGAGGAAGAAGGGCAGGGAGGAAGGAGTGGGAAGGAAAATGCAGAATTGTATGAACGGTTCATATCAGGGAACGCAATAGAAATTCCGAAACTGATCTACGACAACAAATACCACCATGCTCCAATCGTTCACTGGATTCAATTTTTAAAGGAAGAAAGAGCGCAACGATAATTTTTGGTCTATCCACTCGAGTTTGAAGTAAATGTGAAACTCAAATCAAAGTGTTTCGATTGTTCAGATCACCCTGCTGGTTCAGGACCCATCTAAGATGTCGCTAATCTCTCTCCAAATATTTTCCCCATAATTCAATAACTGTTTTCTGGATTAAATTATTCAGTTTTTACGGTATGAAACCGGGGGAGGATTAAATTTGCCTTCTCCACTGGATCTTGGATCAAATGTGAAACTCAAATCAACGGGCTTCCTGACGTCAACCAGCAATGTTGGCACGGAATCAATATAAAAAAGTCACGATTCCGTTTGCTGAATCCAAAAGCCGCCAACAACAACCTTTGTAGTCAACATTGACAATTCGCATTTGAATAACTCCCCGGACCTCTTGTGAACAAGATATGATTCCAATAATTTTACAGCTCAAACGAATTATATGAGATAAGGCCGTTAATAAACAAAGAAAACGTCAACGACACATCAGCATCATTTCTTCTACCCCTTCGTCCTTAACGAAACTTGGGAAAAATTAGCAAAAAAAAGCAAACAACAATGATAGTACATGCGACAAAATTATTACGGCGTTCCAATCATCAACACTCATTAACCACCGTACTTCTCCCAGATACAATACTCAGCGGAAACACAATGAAAAAGAAAATGAGAACAGAAAGTATCATTAATCAGCTACCGTAATTCATCTACAGTACTCGAATCTACCGTATCAACTACCGTACTCCTACACCTTCTTGCTCTCCTCCGGCTGCTCAACCACTCCGACGACGCCCCTCAGAGTAGTCATCACCCAGTTGCCGGATAAGTGCCCATCGCCAGTGTCCTCCAGACGGAACTCCGCCTCAAGATTTCGAAAATCGATTATTTATCAAAATATTTTCGCACACTATTTCAACAACCAATCCTGAATGTCCAACTATAAAGCTACTTTAACGCCTGGGACGAAAGAACTCGTGCCTTCCCATCGAACTCATTTTTTAAAAAATCTCTTCTATTCATGGCAAATTGGTGATTCACATTCACAGTAAAGCAACATTGAGCAGCGACAACGGCAATTCTGTCACCAGAGGCAATTCAAAAAAATAAATTCCAAATTCCAAAATTTTCCCAAGTAAACTAGCGCTTCGCTACTATCCCAAAGCTCAGCCCAGTCGTGCCAACGTCGATTTTCCGTAACCGTTGTTCATTAAACAATTTAAAATCTGATTTACCCAAGCATGATGACTAAGGTTTCACAATCGAGTCAAATCCCAATTCAAATTTCACCCACCTCGATCTTCAACTTCTTCATGAAGTAGTCGGTGCACCAGATCTTCTCGTACACCTCAAAATATCATTGTAAAGGGAACAATCATCCCGTCGTATTTCTAGGCACTTACAGTAACCACTGTGGGCATATCACCGTAATTATTCGATTAGCAAGATAAAGCGCTACCCTGTCCCGTAGCTAACCCGCCAAGTAAATCCATCTTTTTGGAAATAATACTAATACAAATAATATTAATTATTACGCCCACCTCCTCATCGTGGATCTCGACGACGCCGAACACGGGCGACTCCAGACGCGGCGGCGTCGCTTCAGTGTCCTCCGAGGCGATGAAGTCGACCACGCACGTCACCTTTCAAGGGACGCAATTAAAGGGCACTAGGTCGGATGAGAAATATGGCGTCATGCCACCTTTGATCAAAGGCGACATAACGCCTTAGTTCTCATCCGACGTAGTGCCCAAGTAAGCCCAGAATGCCACGTCACGTCAAGCGATTTTGCAGTCGTCAAAGACGACGACTACGCTAGGTGGTGTAGTTCGGCGAGGTACTGCTAGGACTACGTATTACTGCTGTCCAAAGTGCTATTTTATCACGATAATTACACAAATGAATAAGATCCATGATCGTCTGTGCATTAAATTCCGAAATTGAGCCAATTTAAACATGTCAAAAGTTAACAAAAAAAGAAAACCAAACCTACCGCCATGTTCTTCTCTCCAATGTCGTCAGCGAGTTCGATGCCCTCTGGCACACTGTCAGCGACGTC
This sequence comes from Pristionchus mayeri, assembly GCA_036245805.1. Lineage (NCBI taxonomy): Eukaryota > Metazoa > Nematoda > Chromadorea > Rhabditida > Neodiplogasteridae > Pristionchus > Pristionchus mayeri. The sequence continues at coordinate 33,891,380 of BTRK01000003.1, forward strand.
CACTTTTTTCTGCAAATACCATTGAATGGGCTAGTGATTCCTAGCTTCACGAGAAGATCTTCAACCCTTCTCACGTGATACAGTTCCAATTCACCACGCATACGCGCACAAATAATACAGCAAAAGGTGTATTTCCTAAAAAAGCAAGATTAGAGCTATCTTTGCGAAAAATTAATACAGATTATGAAGAGATAAATGACTCGTTTTGGAAGCGAAACTTCAGCTTTTTGTGCGAAATGGTATCTCAAGTTTCTCGTTGCCTACGTCATCTATTTCCTTGGGTCAAATAACATGGTAAAATATTATTATTTAAAAATGAAGCATAGAAACACGTACCATGTCGATGAGCGTCTTCTTCTCGTTCCACAGGTAGGTCATGTCGGCCCAGGCGGAGAGGTACAGATCCATGCTCTTCATCGTGATCACCCGGTTGCCCTCCTTCATCCAGACCACCCACGAGGCCTTAAAGTCAACGCTAAAGGCTAAAGGTGAAGGAAAGGTAATGGCTTAAAGGTAAAGGTCCAAAACTGTAGGTATTCCCTTTGAACAAACAGAAATAACAAATAATAGACAAATAAATAAATAAATAAATAGCAGATACTCGCTCACATTCTGAGTAGACACCACCATCGCATTCGACTTCACGAGAGTCCATCCTTCCTGAAAAAAATCAATTGATATTTCGACAAAAAGGTGGGACCCACAAATTAGCCATAGCATAAACAGAGCCCACAGTAACCGATATTTAGCTCTTCTATAGATTAAAATAATTTTAAGCCCACTACCTCCTTTGCACAAGAGCTGAAAAAAAAACTGAAAGTTCGAACATCGATTTTCCACACGAATCAATCATCAAATCAAGCGATAACAGCCCGTCAAATCATCATTATCCGAACATCTTGCGAACAATCGCTCCCTGTCCGGTCAGACGGAGCGAGAGAGCACGTGATATTGAGAGAGTATATCTCTCACCTGTCTCTTCTTTCCCTTCTCATCCAGCGAGTACTCGTTCTCGAACCAGTCTTCATCATTCGTCTTCCCATTCTTCCGTCCCTGCGGAATCGACGACTGAAATGCATCATACCGTACTTGGATTCTCAAGAATTTATCTTGAATTAATTTTGAAAGGCTTAGCGGCTGAGAGGTGTAGAAAATCATGTTACATCCTCTCCTTACTAGTTTCAAGCTGTTTATCCCATTCTTCTCCCTTGTCATCCTATTATTCCTTGCGTTCCCTCAACTTCGCCCACCCCCCCCCTCCCCCTCCATTGATCAAAAGGGTAGGTCACAAAAATTAAATGAAATTTAAAATGGGTATGTATTTCTGTTTTAAGAAAAATTACTTTAAAAATAAGTAGGTTTTCTACTTCTGTACTGGTCGAAACTCCAAAAACCGGGAACGTTATGTCATTTTGAACCTATTTTTCGGCCACTGCTCCCCCCCCCTTCATCACTCACGGGATCGAATGACTTGGTGGATCCTCCAAATTTCCGATGGCTCCATCCCCCCTCCGTGCCCATCGATTCGTTCTTCATCATCATCTTCGCCTTCATCGGCATCGTCGTAACCGCCGGCGGCATCGAGTACGGAGCTGAGATTATAATGGTGATAAGACATCTCGGAAAAAATACATTTCGGAAAAAGACGTTTCGGAAATTCCATTTCGGAAAAGGACATCTCGGAAAGATTTCGCAACATTTCAAGAGCGCGCACATGACTTTCGAAGCTATTTTCTCCTGATTAAAATATTATTTGTTTTTATTTTTATCAAATGCAATGTAAATCAAGTAGAAGTATATGATAATAACAAGAAAATTGCGCGAAAGTGGATTTTCAGTGTAAAGTTTCCGAGATGTCCTTTTCCGAAATGGCATTTTCCGAGATGTCCTTTTCCGAGATGGAATTTCCGAAGTGGAATTTTAGAGATGTCGTTTTCCGAAATGTTTTTCTCCGAGTTGTCTTATCACCAATATATTAATTAATTAATTAAAATATTTATTTTAAAAAAACCAGTTTGTGATACAAACTTCCAAAATGGACGTATACACCGAGTACGGAACTGCGACCAGAATAATTGTTTAAATTAAACATGTCATATTTCAATGAGTGCTTATTAGGGGCAACAGTGATGTAAATTCGGTTTAAAATTAAGTGCAACTGAAAGGCTTAGTTATTTTCCCAAGCGGAAAAGACAATTCGAAGTTGCACTCATCCCTGTTAATTCCGAGTTTCGCATGTCCATCACTTGGTAATGGACAGTTCTCGTGGGCTGCACGAGTGCTATCTTTCACAAAAAAAAACGACACCAAAGTAGGGGCGTATTCCTCAACGCACCGTTCTTCTCTGCGTCCGTCGTGAATCCGTAGGGGCGATCCTTGGCCTTGTACTCCTGGATGTCGTTCATCTGGCGCTGAAAGAACAGATAATCAAACGTGGGCACTAGGGTTGCACGAACGGGATCGGCAATTTCGTCCCCTCTGGCACCTCTTCCCATCACCCTCTCGCCCGTGCTGTTTAGAGAGGCCGCGCCCCTCTTCCCCCCACGAAATTTCGGAGAGAGGCGCCAGTGGGCACGAAAATCCCGATCTTGCACGAATTTTTCGCGCTCCTTTTCCCTTCTCTCCTCATTCCAACCTAGGAGAGATCGCCGAAGTGGTTTCATTTCATTTATATCTCCTAGTTTGCAAGATTAGCAAAAAGTGCTTGCATTTTGCTTTATTGTATCACTACTCGGAAATGTTATCAGTCAAGAGCACATACTATTCAATTTGAAATCAAGATCAATAATGTTTGAAGTAACAGAACAATCAACAAAACAAATAATGATAACAATAATGATCTTCATGAAAACAATTTCATCACTTTCAATCTGATTTCTACCCTCTTATTTCGGCTCTGTTATGGTTTAGAGGTCCGAATGAAAATAATACTTGATTTTTAATGACATTAGGTAGGATAAGAAGCGACTGGATACGATCCGGAAGGTACCGGATGAGAATCGAGCGTGTGCGAACAGACTGGATGAGATCCATTGAATGAGTACACCGACTGGATAAGAACCAACTGGATGAGAACAAACAAATTTCAAAATGTGCCGGCTGAGAACTGAGAAGCCTTTAAGAGACCATCCGCCAGAAAACGGAAATAGGTCGCGGATGGACAAAATTCAGAAAATTCTCCAACTTTTTTGTTGAAGTGGTCCTCATGAATGCTGATTAACAGGCTATATGAGAGACTATCTGAGAAATTGAACATATGTGCATACATGTAGTACTCGGTGAGTATAGCTCAGGTCTCGCTTATTTAGTGTTCTAGATCACGCATTGAGAAGTGCGCCGCACTTTAGTCCGAAAAGGGAAATTTTAGAAATTTGCCATTTCGCTATCGATCCGAACGGTTAATATCTCTAAAAATTCGGAATATTCAGGTGATCACACCTACCAAGTTTCGTAATAATTGGATTAAAACTCTTCATGATACAACGAAAAATCGATATATTTTGGTTTAATCGAATTTTAAAGCTTACTCGTTGGAGGGCCTGCCATATTTTCTTTCATTGTATTTGTAGTTCTGGTTACTAACTATCTATTAAAGCAAAACAATTAAAATTTAAAAAAATAACTTTTAGAGAAAACATCAAACAACGCCCGGCAACTTGAAATAAAGTCAGTTTGTAATAGGCATTGACCTACCGTAACCCAAAGCAGAACTGGAGGGCAGGTGTTCAAGAGTTATCGTACATGGAGTACTCGATGAGGGAACTCTGCCACAATCAATAAAATTTCGACATGCATCCGCGCGCGCAAGAGCGCTGATGTTGAAAAGCTACCGTAATATCTAGATATTTGTTTACATCGGCGCTCTTGCGCGCGAGGATGCATATCGAAATTTTATTGATTAAGATAGAGTTCCCTCATCGAGTACTCCATGTAGGATAACTCTCGAACACCTGCCCTCCAGTTCTGCTTTGGGTTACGGTGGGCCAATTCATATTACAAACTGATTTTATTTCAAGTTGCCGGCCGTTGTTTGCTGTTTTCTCTAAAAGTTATTTTTTTAAATTTTAATTGTTTTGCTTTAATAGATAGTTAGTAACCAGAACTACAAATACAATGAAAGAAAATATGGCAGGCCCTCCAACGAGTAAGCTTTAAAATTCGATTAAACCAAAATATATCGATTTTTCGTTGTATCATGAAGAGTTTTAATCCAATTATTACGAAACTTGTTAGGTGTGATCACCTGAATATTCCGCATTTTTAGAGATATTAACCGCTCGGATCGATAGCGAAATGGCAAAGTTCGAAAATTGCATTTTTCGTACTAAAGTGCGGCGCGCTTCTCAATGCGTTATCTAGAACACTAAATAAGCCACGCCTGAGCTATACTCACCGAGTACTACATGTATGCACATTTAGGAGGATTTCGATTTTTGGCTTAGTGCCAAGCTTCTACACAAAAATGTTCATTCACTCAGATAGTCTCTCATATGGGAAAGTCCATATGTCGACTTTTAAAATGTTACCGTAACCGATCGTTTTCGGGGTCGAAAAATTTCAAATTATGGCTCAGTTATCTCTTGCACAAAATGGAAAATGCGAGATCCCATATTTGGTATCTACTCAAAATTTGACACAGAATGACAGCGTAGTTACCATATGGACATTTTAAAATTTTGTTTGTTCTCCCGATTGGTTCTTATACTTTCGGTACTCATTCACTGGATCTCCGTTCACACACGGTCGATTCGGGTCCGGAACCTTCCGGATCGCATCCAGTTGGTTCTCATCCGGCCTAGTGACATTAAAAATCAAGTATTAGAGCAGTTCCTCAATGTGGCATGACCGTTCTGGAGTTAACAGCCTTCTTAAAATTCTTAAATTTCTTTTCCAGCGCTTGCCCAACTATACCCGTCGGCATAAGCTGTTCCATATGGTCTTCGGTCAAAGGATTTTCCGAATCGTTTTTGGTACCACCGTATCGGATGGGACCATCATATTTCTTGGGACCACAAAATTTTCATCGGTCCAGGATAATTTTATGGGATGGGACTGGGCCCGTAAATCGTCTTGGGACCAGCAAATCTTATGGGACCACGATCTTTTCATCGGACCACTATATTTCATTCGGACCTCTAAACCATAACAGAGCCCTTATTTCATCGTTATCTTCAATTAATTTGAGACTGAACGAAACATGAAAACTAGAATATTTGGCAATTTACTTTGATAGGCGATTGAATATCTTTTTTCGATTATTTTGATTAAGAAGAAAAAAGTAAGACATCACTTTGCTATCAGCGCTCTTTCTCTTCAGTCCAAGAGAAGGGAGGGACAGAGACGCGAAAAATTCGTTCAATGTCGGGATTTTCGTGCCCACTGGCAGGCTCGGTTCGCGCTCACGAAATTGGGGGAGAGAGTGAGAGAGGATGGGAAGAGGGTGAGGATATCCCGATCCCAATCTCGACCGTGCAACCCTAGTGGGCACCACTGTTCGTACTAATAGACTACACTTGGAATTCAGAACCTACATGTTCTGATTTGAAGAAAAAAAATCAGACATTCTGTTCCCTCCCACACACCCACTCAGCCCTGTGCGCTCTCCCAGTTTTGGCAACTAATCAATAATTTTAGCCCTTTTCAGTTCCAATAAACAACTCGCGCTATTTTCGAAATACAAAAAATCCACCTTGCTCACTGCTATACGCATCGTGTGAAGCATCAAATTAGCAAGGGATTAAACAACACTCACATTGAACTCGATCTTTCCTGCGAGCAGCGAGGGCGTCAGCATGAGCACTTGGTTGTACTCCTCGGGATTCTCCCTGTCCGGGTCGCCGCCCTTGCCGCCTCCTCTCAGCTCGGCCGCCCGCTCCTCCTCCTCATCAGAGTCGTGGTACGTGGGCGGGTGCCAGCCCAGACCTGAACAATACTCATGGTAAAAGCCCAGTGAGTGGCGTTAATTACGCTACACTGGGGCTAATTTGTGACAAATTTGCGCCGCAAAAACTCAAAGTTGAGTAGCACAGATTAATTCCACCAGGATGTGAAGCATTTCCGGTACCGTTCTTTAGTAGCATATTATTCTACTAATACATAACCCTATGCGCCTCGAGATAACCAGGCTAGAATCGATACAGTCAAAAAGATCGATATTTGTCATCACTCACTTCCCTTGACTGCTGCATTGGGCGCGGGGGCGGAGTTCTTCGTCGTCAGGTTCTTCTCCTTCATCTGCGCGAGGCGGGGCAGGTTCTGATCGCGCACCTGCTGCCACTTCCCGTGCCCTATCTTCGACATCTGAAACAGAGAACTAACTTAATAAAATATCCACTTCCAGGTTAATTCTTGTTATCATTTATCTACTCCTGAGCCCTCCTGAGCCCGAGCTAAGGTTAATAGGTAAAAGAGAGAAAGTGGAAATGATAACAAAAAAGAACACTAAAGAGCCAAAATATTGTCGCCCAAACACAAGGGTGATTTCTGTACGACCTAGTAGAGTATGGTCCATTCACTACGATTCAATTCATTAAGGCCAAGTGAGGTAGATAAAAAAACGTTTTCCCTCTAGGCGCATTGCTGCTTCCACTCACGTATCCATTCAGCGTGAGCTCCTGGTAGTCGTAGACGAACTGCGTCACCCTCCAGCACGGCCGACCGTTCTCCTTGCACAGCTCGACCGTCGCGTTGAAGCCGGGCTGCAATCGAATTGATTTGTATTTCTTAATAACGCCAAGACAACATTGCTGCTTCACCCGTACACCGACTCTTATCCTAATGGTGAAGAGCGAATGAACCAGCACCTATTTCGGGGAATCAACTTATGGATAAGCAAATGCAAAAAATCAATAAAATATAAACTTAATTATTAACATTATTCAACTCACACTGTACGTGCTTATACTGTTGAACGCATTCGTGTCGACGATAACCTGCGAGAAGAAACATTTAAACAACATACAATAAAATTAACTTTCTCAGTTCGTGACTCATTTTTTGAAACTAGGCAGAAACAAGTTTCATATTTAGTTCTAATGCCGACCTCTCCGACGAAGTGGTGGTGCACGACTTTCTCTCCTCCTCTTCGACCGAGCGCCCTCATGCCGTCGCCCAGCATCACGGGCACCTTCGCGAACTCCAGACGAGCGTTGATCAACTGTAAAAGCCATTGTAAAACGCAACCATTCCCTATCCCATACTCTAATTTCGTCACACTGCCTGGCAAACCTTGAGCAATGGTCTGAATCTCTTCAGTTTGCACGCTCTCTCGTCTCTCTGACCGGCGAGAGAGTGTGCAAACTGAAGAGAGTCAGACAATTGCTCCAAACTTTCTAGAGTTCGCGATGCGATTATGCCCCCTATATCGTGCGAAAGGTGCTGTTGCGGCACTAGGTCGAATGAGAGCTATGACATCGGCTGCATGACGCCATAGTTCTCATCCTGCCGGTTGCAACATGAAAACGTTTGCTCGTGGTGTGACGAGCGAGCTCAGGCGCAGCGAATATTCTAACGCTTTGGAAGGCCGTTGTGAAGGATGGAGCAAATCTTCGAACATTTCGAATTCAGCATACACTAGACTACTTCTCATGAAACACCAAAGTGCCAAGATAACTGAGATTGACTCACCTTGATGGTGTTAGACTTGGTGGAGCATGCCCATTCGACGTTGAGGAACTCCGCGGGGATTTCTCTCTTCGCATCCTTGATCTGAATTCCATTCACTTTAGAATCGCGGTTAGCTCATTCATTCAGGGCCATTGCCTCACAAACAACAGAGCGACCACTCGAAATAGTTCAAATTTCGAGTAACTATCTCTCCTAGAGTTTAGATAACATACTGTTATTATTATTATTATTATTACTAACCTTAGTGATACGGTACTGGTACGAGGGGAAGTTCCGGTCTTTATTGTCCGCCATCGCCACTTTCACCCAGACGCACGAGACGAACTGCAAACGCAGTGATCAGGGCACTCCACGAATTGAATCGCACCTATGGAACTCGAGGTTGGAGGTTCGATTCCCAGCCTCTGCGATAACTTTTGCCAAGCTGGTACAATGTTTTACCCGACACTCGAAATGCGTGTCACCGTCTCTCCATTTCCCGTACTCTCTCTCGTCATACAGTACTCATACAGTAGGACTGCAGTACTCCTCACCTCGAACTTCTGCTTCGTGGTGAGATTGTCCTTGCTGACGAAGGCGATGCCCTTCTCGCGCGTGTACACCACCACGTGGTCGCGCTCCACGGACACTATCACGCCCAGAATGGCTGCAAAGAGAGCGGTGTGAAACGGGCATTCACCGGGGAGCAAAGTGGCTTGAATGAGGACACCATCCGGATCCAATTGCGATTCATTACGATAAGAAAACCAACGTCGGACATGTTCGTTCACGCTATGCCGTACATGTGAAACAGCAAGTTTACAGGGGAGATTGCTGCCAAATTGGGATTTAAACAAATGAAACTTACGATACTCGGGGTCGAATACCGGAGCAGCCGGCTTCACTCCAGTGGTGCCACTGAAAAGAAAAAGTTTTCCCCAGTCGTTTACTCTCCTATGGTGATAAACGAACTTGTTAGTTATTAAGAACCGATCTCATGCTGGCTAAAAGCTTTTACCATTCCAAATGGCAAGATGTGCAGTGGTCCCATACTAGCGTTGCCAAATCGGCATGCGCCTGCTCATCTCGCTCGTTCTCTCGGCTGTTACACGAGGCGAGAGAGTGTGATACGAGGAGAATGTGCGCCGATTTGGGCACTATGAGATCATGCCGCCTTTGATATATCAAAGGCGGCATTACGTCATACTTCTCATCCGGCAGAGTTCCACCGATTCGTCATCACTATCACATACCTCGCAGTGGTTGCCTCGTTGTTGGTGGAGGAGGAGCCGCCTCGGAAGCCGTGGTTGTCCTGCCTGAGGAGAAGAGTATTGTCTCTATTCACTGGTGTGTAGGTGATTCTTCAGCATCAGGACCACTTCCGTGAACAAATTTATCATCATTGAATCAAAGAAGCCAATGGTTTACGGCTGAATTTCCATCAACCGACTCTGGAGGTGATAATGAGCTACAGTGAGAGGGCGAGTTCAATCAGAAAATCCATCTGCCGTGCAAATGAGCTTTCATCCCCCTCTCTGACCCGCTGTGCATCTCCAGCCCCCTCCTCACTAGTGATGCCAACTCGGCGCGCGCTCTCCTCGTTTCACACGCTCTCTCGCCGGTCAGACAGAGTGAGAGAGCGTGTGAAACTAGGAGAGGGCGCGCCGTTTTGCCATCACTACTTCTCACCATGGCTGATCCACCGCCAGCTGCTGCTGCTGCTGTGGCTGCTGCGGTCTGCTGCCGAATCCCTTCATCTCAGGCCGCGGCGGCTCCGGCTTGGGCACCACTTTCGCAGGCTGCAACAAAGTGAAAATTGAAAAGTAAAGTATCTAAACAACATTTAGATTTTTAGAGCAGCACGTTTCATCCTAACATGCGCTTCTAATTCCTGCATTTTCGCAAACAAAAAAATAAAAAAGTGACCTAAGAATCCTTGGATCGCCTGGTCGTTTAGTTGAAAGTAAGCATAATCTAGGCAATGAAAAGACTGCCACCAAATTATGTTAATCAAAATATTCAATTTGGTCAATGCTTATGTTGCGATGGGTGTCCCAGCTTGAAACCGGGAGAATTGCTGTTTCCCGTGCAAGACTTAGAATACCTGTGGATCCTCGATGACCTTTTGTTGCTGAGTGGGCTGCGGGGCTTGAGGGCGTTGAGGGGGCTGCGGCTGCGGGGGCGCAGTGCTCACTCCCGGCATCGGGAGCGGCTTCGGCTTCAGATCGATCTCGTGCTTGCAATCGGTCTGCGAGTGAAACGTAAGAGCTGCGGGACACTCTTTCGAAAGGAAATCCGACAAAAAACTTTTTGACAGTGTGGGAACATACTGTGAACATCCAACAGGGGTATTGTTATGATATAATCCGACGGTGATTATCCGACCTAGTCCCGTTGTCTCGTCAAAAATTGGGAACTTTGCGTTTCAAATCTTCTTCAAGCGCCCGCAACACACCTTTTTCATGAGAGCCTCCACCTCCGTCAATTCGTACACATTCAGCACCTGGCGAACCTCCGGCGCGTCTTGATTGAACTGCAAAGCGTTGCGCGTTAGCCCCGCCATTCCCACTGCTCCTCTTCCATTCTTTAGCTCTCTATCTCTGCACTAGGTCGGATGAGATCTATGAAGTAATGTCGCCTTTGATATATCAAAGCGGCATGACGTCGTGGTTCTCATCCGACCTAGTGCCCTCTATCTCTCTCTCTCTCTCTCGTACGCTTATCAAAGTGCATATACCCACCGTCCAAGCAGTTCCTTGCGCCGAGAACATCTGCTCGAATTGGGGCGTATTGACGTGGCTGAGATGAAACATGGAATAAGCTTGACGAAACTCGGAACAGCCAAGGGCGTAGGGAGGGGCAACTCTTGCAGGACGCCGCACACGACTAATTGCGAATTTTGTGTACAAAAACTGCTCACCAAGTGACGTTGGCCTGGAAGACGTAGTAGAGCTTGAAGTCCCTGGCAGAGGGCACGAAGACGTTGCCGATGTGCGGCGAGTACATCAGGAGGCCGTCGGGCTCCAGACGGACGACGTACGTCCTGATCTGATGATGGCTTACGTCATTCGGACCACCGTCTCTTCATTTCCCGTACTCTCTCCCCCGCTCTAGAGTGTGAATACGCGGAAACAATTTCCACCACGAGTTATTGCGAAACCTATTCCGCTAGCTCGGGAGCACCCGCCAACGGCAGGAGCACAACCTGGTTTAAAAACAAACATCTGACCGTGATCAGTCCTTGACCGTGGGCGAGTGTGAAGGGAGCGACCGGATGATTGGGCATCTTTCTCACGGCCTGCGTAGCGATTTCGACTTCGCACCACTCGCCCAGCTGAAATAGCTTGTAATCAATTAAATAAATATAATGCAAGTGTCCACTCTCACCAGTATTTCAAAAAAATAAAAATAAAAACAATAAACAAAAACAGCGTACATTGTATTTCTCGTCGACCATGAGCGGCGTCGGCTTGCCGCCATGGGAGCCCATCAGACCGACCTTGCCGTGGCCCACGAAGACAACGATGCCCGGTTTGCTCATCTGCAAGCACTCGGATGAGAACGATGACGCCATTCTACCCTCTCGCAAGCCCTGATCGACGATACAGCGTGGGAAATGGAGTAAGCGAGACCATTCCAAGAAGTTCAGCGATAAAATATTCAGAAAACAAGGTGAAAAGAGGGCGCGAAAGGAAGCAAACGACGGGAAAATCTTCTGGCTCCCTCAACTCCGCACACTCGCGCCGGTCAGAGACAGCGAGAGAACACTCGAGGAACGAAGGACGAACACAATTGGGCATTATGAGGTGATAGCGAGCACTTCTGCGAAATTACCGCGAGCTAGAGAGATGGCGTTGCATAATGATTACGAAAAAGGGGAATAGTAACGAGTCGCGCGTCGTCTCCGCTACCAGCACCGCGTGATAATGAAAGAATGGTGAAAATAAGCGAGTAACTTCGAAGAAATAATGATGAAAAATTACGAAATGAGAGCTAATTTAGTCCGCATACAAAAACCAATTTTCGTTCAGTTTGCTGAGCGATGCACCGTCAGTTTAAGCGTGTACGAAGCATTCGTACGATAAAGCGCGTGTCAACCAACTATTCTAACAAGAAAATGTCGAAATCGTGGGACCATGACCTGTGAAAAATCGATAGCGTCGAAAATTGACGACTGTAAGTATTCTTACTTTTAGTAACTCTCCCATTTCCACACAACGGATTAAGAAGTGTCCTTTTTATAGTTTTTATAACAGACTATCTGAGAGAATCAACATATTTCTTCAGCGACTTGGCACTGGCCGATAATTATAATTCCTACTGACGTCGCCAATTGGTCGGCCTCCACGAGGGAAATCGACGAGCATCGCCAGATTTGCGATCCGCATCCGCGCGGTCGCGGGCGCGGATATCGACAAATCAACTACGGTAGCTTCGAAATTTTTATATCGACTCCAATCACTGCGGGGGTAGGGGCGCTGCATTCCTTGACAAATTCTAAGACTTTTTTACTTCAGAGAGTTTTTCGATCAGATTCCATCTAAGGCCGGAAATCGATAATTCCACTTTTGTTTTGTACATGAAAGCAGTTCCCCAGAAATTTTTCAAGAACTCCCCTAAATATTATTGGTGATCTAGCTTCTGCTTGAATCGACACCTACTCCCGTAGAACAGCGCGATTCAACTAGGCGCGTAAGTTGGTCAAAATGAATTATGGTGTAATTTTTGGGTTACTGTAGGTGAGTGCACAAAGTTGGACGACTTTTCCCAATTGGTGTAGGATAGCTTCAAATTGATTTTCAGACCATTTAACACCTGTTGGGAAATGTCGCCCTAACTTCGCACTCGCATACCGTAACCTAAAAATTACACCATAATTCATTCAAAATTCATGTTGACCAACTTACGCGTCTTGTTGAATCGCGCTGTTCTACGGGAGAATGTATCGAGTCAAGCAGAAGCTAGATCACCAATAATATTTAGGGGAGTTCTTGAAAAATTTCTGGGGAACTGCTTTCATGTACGAACTAAAAGTGGAATTATCGATTTCAGGCGTTAGATGGAATCTGATCGAAAAACTCTGCGGAGTAAAAAACTCTTAGAATTTGTCAAGGGATGCAGCGCCCCTACCGCCGCAGTCATAGGAGTCGCTTTTAAAATTTCGAAGCTACCGTAGTTAATTTTTCAAATTCCGCGCCCCGCCCGCGCGGATGCGGATCGACATTCTGCCGATGCTCGTCGGTTTCCCTCGTGGAGGCCGACCTACTGGTGAAGTTAGCAGGAATTCGAATTTTCGGCCAGTGCCAAGTCTATTCCGATTATCTCAGATAGTGTGTTTTATGAAACTCAAGACGACTATGTTGCGTGTTTTTCAATTCATCTTGCTAAATTTCTCGTCCAGAAGCCTTCCACAACTCTCCTTTTTCAAGCTGTAATATATTTTCGGAATTAGCGATGATGAGAATATGGCCTACTTCTTGACTTCCACTCTTCTCATAATAATCAATAATGCTATAGTTTTGAAGGCTGTTCAACTGACTAGAGAGGCTTGCTACCGTATCTGGAGCCCGCGCAACCACCACTACAGCGTATCCCTGACTAATCGTCTGACTTTGTTCACTCTGCACACTCTCTCGTCGGGCAGGCAGAGCGAGTGAGCGTGTGGTATGAGGAGAGACAGGCGATCGAGAGATAACCATTTATTCGATGTTCCAATTCATCTCTTCTGGCTAGGATGAGGATGGGTTACGGTAGATCAGTGTGAACATCGTGCGCAGTATCATGTTTGAATTTGTTGAGAAAGTTGATCAAATATTATGAAAAAGAGATAGAGATACAGTACACACAGTACACCATGGCGCATCGGGCTGAGTTCATTGCTGCTTACTGTATTGGATGAGCGGGTGAGATGAAAAAGACATTGAGTGGACCGGAGATTGAGAATGAGGAGTACTGTAACTTGCTAATTGCTGCTCCATCAATCGATAATCAGGTTAGACGATGGCTATCGTACTCGCTACCGTAACTGCTGACTCGCTGGTTTCGCTGAGGATGGACAGCAGGAATGAGACTGTTTGAGATGCTCGCGTGAGTTGCCATATTCCGAGGTAGACGAGTATTTTTTGTGTTCGTTCGAGTTGGGCTGCTTTGGGGTAATCGAAGGTGCTGAAAACGGTGGGCACATTCATTTTGCTCCCAGAGTCGTCGTTACCTCCAGACGGCGTCACGTCGAAAACACGCTTATTTCGCCTCTCCAGAAAGTGCTAAAATTACGCGAATATGGTTTCCGGGGTAGAATTTCATGCTGATTACGCCTATCCACTTCAATTTTCGCTAATTATTAAAATAATTTTTTAAAAAATCAACTTTTCGAAGACGCAATTTCAAGACGAGTGAGTTATATTGTTGGAACCGCCATGACGTCCGAATTCAGAATCTCAAATTTCATAGATTTTCGCCCTAGGGTTTTCGAAATTGGAGTGAAAATGTGAGCCGAGAGCAGTAGTAAACGGGTCTGCACTCCACTATCTCCCTCTTCCCTAGCGAGGAAGAGACGAGAGAGTGTGGTGGTGAGAGAGAGCCCAGAGGGAACGAGAGGGGAGACGATAGATTAGCGCCGCTTTCGCACGAATTCGACTCACATTTTCACTCCAATTTCGAAAACCCTAGGGCGAAAATCTATGAAATTTGAGATTCTGAATCTGCACGTCATGGCGGTTCCAACCAAGTAACTCACTCGTCTCGAAATTGAGTCTTTGAAAAGTTGATTTTTTAAAAATTATTTTAATAATTAGTGAAAAATGAAGTGGATAGGCGTAATCAGCATGAAATTCTACCCCGGAAACCATATTCGCGTAATTTTAGCACTTTCTGGAGAGGCGAAATACGCGAAAACGTGTTTTCGACGTGACGCCGTCTGGAGCCAACGACGACTCTGGGAGCAAAATGAATGTGTCCACCGTTTTCAGTACCTTCGATTACCCCAAAACACATTGTTACGGGGAATCGAGTCTTTTTTGCTGTCCCGGTCCTTGCTCGATTCGTAGGCAAACGGCCTCATATGAACAGCTTGAAATAGCCATGCAATCCATCTGAGGCTTCGTTTGAGTGGAAAATAATTTTTCAATACTACCCCTAATTTAAACATTCGTCCTGTGGAGGGCACTAGGGCGTATGAGAACCGTCGGATGAAAACTCACCTTATGAGAACCAGGAGATGTACCCTTCTCCAGTATTATCACATTAGGTTCCCACATTGACAAAACGAATTCTGAGAAAATACTACGGAAGGGTATTATTTTTTGGCTCTCATCCGGTGGGTTCTCATCCGACGGTTCTCTTCCGACCTAGTGCTGTGGAGGGCAATGGTATGGCTTACGTTGACGAGCCCGTGATGGAGGAGTACAGGACTCACAGTATTAAGCCCCGTGCAAAAGCAAAAGCTCATTTCGCGCTTCTTTTCAAATTCAAAAAGCAGCGAATTTGCTCTTGCACGGAATTTTAGCTTACTGTATCGAGTTTTGATATGAACCAATTGTGAAACCTAGAACAATTGGGTCTCTAAAACCGTTTCCATTTCATAGTGTTTGTGAAACACAAACGATCCTAATCTGTTTCGAAGCACGGAAGTGGTCGATTCATTCATGTTTCATAGAAAATTAAAGTATTAGGTGCGCTTTTCGGTTTTGTCCGTGGACTGACTGGCGCTTAATACTGTGGACTCTCAGGTACGGTGGGATGTCGGGATACTCATCGGGCATTCCTCATTGGATTGCAATGGCGGTTGATGTTTCTGTCCAGGCACTGTCTTGTTTCGCTTGTTCCGTATATGAGCAGCTTGAAACAGAAATTCAATCTACACGACGTAAAAACCATTATCATACACTCAGTGCATTTGTCTTGTGGATGGTAAGGCTCTGGTGGGTGGTGGATATTCCCGAGTCAGCCAGAGTATATGTCTACCAAATACGGTTTCCAGAATGAGTGATAATGAGAAAATGACCTACCTGTTGACTTCCACTCTTCGATTGTGTTTCTATTGTTGGGATATCCTTTCTGGGATTGTATTCACAGTCAAACGAGGCTCGATCATTGGCTCTGTTTCATTTCTCGTCTTGTGCTGTGTGAAACGCAAGTCGTGTGGTATCGAATCTTTGATCACAACGAAGATACCTTTCAGTAATGTTATTGTTTTGAAAGCTGTTCAGCAGGCTAGAAGGTGCTTTATACTGTACCTGGAGCCCGCACTCAACGACCCCTCAGGATATTCCACAATAATTGTCTGACTCTCTTCATTCTGCTCACTCTCTCGTCGGGCAGACAGAGCGAGAGAGCGTGCGGTATGAGGAGAGTCAAACTTGGACTAGAGAGAGAACCGTTTATTCCCTGTTCCTATTCATCCCATCCGACAAGTTGCCCGTATTCGAGGAGTGGCTGTTTTCGTACTTATTCGCTGCGTCGGAAGAAAGGGCTGTGCAGAAAAATTATGATCTCTTTATTCCGCATACTCTCTCGCACTGTTTGACCGGCGAGAGAGTATGCGGAATGAAGAGATCGCAATTTTTTTTGCACAGCCCAGGTCGGAACGTTGGATCACAGTATTAAGCGCCAGGCAGTCCACGGACAAAACCGAAAAGCGCACCTAATACTTTAATTTTCTATGAAACATGAATGAATCGACCACTTCCGTGCTTCGAAACAGATTAGGATCGTTTGTGTTTCACAAACACTATGAAATGGAAACGGTTTTAGAGACCCAATTGTTTTAGGTTTCACAATTGGTTCATATCAAAACTCGATACAGTAAGCTAAAATTCCGTGCAAGAGCAAATTCGCTGCTTTTTGAATTTGAAAAGAAGCGCGAAATGAGCTTTTGCT
The DNA here is from genome assembly GCA_036245805.1 of Pristionchus mayeri. Classification (NCBI taxonomy): domain Eukaryota; kingdom Metazoa; phylum Nematoda; class Chromadorea; order Rhabditida; family Neodiplogasteridae; genus Pristionchus; species Pristionchus mayeri. The sequence goes on from BTRK01000003.1 coordinate 33,907,862, forward strand.
TTTGCACGGGGCTTAATACTGTGGGATACTGTACTGGTACTGTCGATATATTTTACCTTAAAATCCAGTTTACTGACTGAAATAATTCCAGTTCCAGGTGACATTCGTAAGCGAGAAGGAGAGTTCCAATTTTTTCGGTACTATTTATCACCTCTGCGCCGATCTCTTTGAGCGAAGAGCGAGGAATGAGAATGAGTTTCACTCTCACTCCATTTCAATTATTGCCCGGAGAGTGAGGAATGGAAATCTGATTGAAAGTGAGAGTGAAACTCATTCTCATTCCTCGCTCTTCGCGCAAAGAGATCGGCGCAGAGGTGATAGAAAATATTTCGTAGCAGAAAAACGACGACATCAAACCCCATACTCTGCATACGAAAAATGATCCCCTGAACACGGCGCATCTTCTCATACAATTCTCGTCGTTAGTTTTTGCCATATATTCGAGATCCAAAATTTTATAAAATTAGCATATTTAAAAATATGCTAATTTTGCGTCGAGAGGCTCACAGATAGCTTATAGTACCTCTGCACTAATTTGAAGGTGATAACACAATTGGTTTCGGAGATATGAACAAAAATGCACATGCAGCCTACATGCAGCCTAGCTCAACCGGTCGAGTTGGTGCAAAATGAAGTTGACCACGATGATCAGCACCCTCGAGAACCCCTTTCCACAAATTTTCGAAAAATCGCTGTGCCAAGTCCTTCAGGTCGTTGTTCGATTCTTACGCGACCGCCGTCATATACAGTCCGGTCAGATCCCTACATGAAAACGGGACTCCCCGGGAGTCCCCGGATGTCCCCTCGTGTCCCCCGCCATTTTGCGGCTCGGGCAGAGAAAGAACTAATTCGAAATTTGGTTTTCAGACTCAGGAGGTCCTTCCCGATCGATTGGCATATAATTCATAAATTAATAAATTTGCGATAAATCGTAGTTTAATTTTGAAAATCAAGGATAATTAATCGGAAACGAAGAACTACGGTAGTTAATTTGCACATTCGCCGGTCCGGCTCTGGGTCCATCTAGATAACTACCGTAGTTCTTCGTTTCCGAGTAATTATCCTTGATTTTCAAAATTAAATTACTATTTATCGCAAATTTATGAATTTCTGAATTATATGCCAATCGATCGGGAAGGACCTCCTGAGTCTGAAAACCAAAAATTCGAATTAGTTCATTCTCTGCCCGAGCCGCAAAATGGCGGGGGAACGACATCCGGGGACTCCCGAGGAGTCCCGTTTTCATGTAGGGATCTGACCGGACTGTGCTCAGTGCAGGCTTCGAAAGAGACCTAACTAGACGACGGACAAGCAATTAGCAAGTTATAGTATACTTCGATGCATGAAATATAAAATATTTCATGTATCGATGACTAGCAGAAGGACACTACACCACAGTCGCTAACCGGAGTAGATCATCATAATGGCGATTTTTTAAATCATCAAAAAGGAAATTACCTTGTTGATCAAGAGTTTCTCACAGAAGTCACTTGCCTTAGCGCACTTATCTTTCAATTTCATGAAGATTTCTTTTGGAAAAAAAGTATTGACATCTAGATTTCATTACCCTGCACAGGATTTACGTTTTTTCAAATTTAATCTTTTTTCCAGTGTATGTGAAGCCGGCGCCTCTCGGTTTCCTCTCCCCTAGATGTCGTGCTTGTGCCAATGAGATCAATGGAGGCGCCATTGCAACTGCCCCCAGACAGAGCATGAGTCTGCTCGGATTGATGCCCTCTGATGACGGGGTACGGTAGATGTCCATAGATTGAGAGGATTCGGAAGATTGGAGAAATGAGTAAGCTCGAGACACTTGTGTTTCAATGTGAACATTAGTTACGACAGTGCGACATTCTGCACCCTCAAATGCTGCTACTCGTTCGTTCAAAGTACCTATTTTTGCTGAACAGTCATGAGTTCGATTCTTAGGCGAACGCACTGATATTCGACTTTAATTTTCCTGGGACTAGGAGCCTTCGTGATGCGAAATTAGGTTATAGTCAACGTGTTTGTATTGCGCACAATTCTTTGAACTTGTCAGGCTTTTATAAAACTATGTAAATTTTTTTCGGTGTTTCGCGAAGTGTATGAAAACGTATCGCGGCAATAGATATCAGATGGCAGTTACAGAATGCCATGGTGCATCGAGCCGAGTTCACTGCGGCTCACTGTTTTGGACGAGTGGAGAGAGGAGAAAGAAACATTGAGTGGATCGGAGATCGAGAGGGAGGTATACTAGGTGTGGATAATTACCACTTCATCAATCGATAGTCAGATATCTTCGATGGCTACCGTGCTCTCTACCGTACCCGTGCACTCGCTGGTCTCGTTGAGGATGGACAGTAGGAAGGAGACACTGCTTGAGATGTTCGCGTGAGATGCCATATTCCGAGGTAGACGAGTATTTTTGTGTTTGTTCGATTTTTGTGTTTGTTTGGTTTGCAAAATTGTTTAATGTTTCAGTCTAGGCACTCTCTTGTTTCGCTTGATCCATATATGAACAGCTTGAAATACCCATGCAATCGATCTGAGGCTCATTTGAGTCAAAAACAATTTTTTCAATACAATCCCGAATTCAGACATCGTCCTGTGGAGGGCACTAGTACAGATGAGCACCGTTGGATGAAAACCCACCTTACGCTGCGGCGTGACGATCACAATAGCAATCTCTGATCTCTCATTAGGCGAGTCTCTGCATCTCATCAATTCCGTACGTCATTCCGACTGCCCCACACGCATCTTCGATGTGTACGGCATCACAGAAGTAGGATAGGCCAATCGAGGTACTGGAGATACTGTAACTTGAGGTTTCGGATTGGGCTACGGTCGTCGAGGTGCATGATAGAGCGATTACCATAACCCTCGGAGAGCCGATCGATGACACTGAGATTACGGTAGACCACAAGCGAAGAATATTGATCGGAGGATCTAGAAGAAGGTATGGGTAGATCTTGTAAAACGGGAACTGCAGTTGTTCCTACGTTTTCTTATTTTTTCGAATGGGCGAAATTGACGAATTCTTTGTAGTCCGTGAAATGGGCGAAATTGACGTCTTCTTTGTAGTCCAGTTAATATTGTAGAACTGAAACTCATAACATGCTTGTGATCATAAGTTCCGATTCCACATTTCAAATATAATGTTGTGATATCATAATCGTAGACTGTTGTGCAATTGATCAGGAAGGAAAATATCAATGAAAAAACATTATTATTTGGGATGCTACCGTGTTCTCTACTTGTTAGGCTAGACGGAGTGCTAGAGGGCGAGTGAACGGAATCGAGTGGAGGCTGAAGAAGGAGGAGGATGGAGGATAGAGGGAAGAGAGGGAGATGAGGTGCTGAAAACTATGATTTTTCTGAATGATTTTTTAAAAAATAATAGACATTATTGTATCCTGCTATTGTCTTTACATTCTCACCGGAATTGATAATATTGCTCCGCTCTGTGCAACTTACATTATATTGCACATCTGAAACCCATTCCTCTTTGTTTCTCAATTTCAGCTAAATGTAAAAAAAAACGTAACTCGAATTGTAGGTGAAACTGCACGGTGTGCGTGTGAATCTCGCGCACACTTCTTGTCAATTCGTCCGCGACCGCGCGGATTCCATCCGCATCGCCAAATTCGTAGTGCACAGGTATACGGTTTTCCGAGGTTTCTGTAGATCAATTATTATGCAGTTCTAATTTTCTGGTTATGCTAGTACAAGGATAAGTGAACAGATACGAGATGAGAAAATCCCAATTTGAGTATCCATCACATAGAGAGAATCAACGAAGTTTCCCTAAATTCAAGCGGTGAGAACTTCGAGGCTATTTTGATGAGTCTCTCCATGTAAAGGCTTAACTCATGTGATTCTCTGCTCGTTGATTGTATGCTTCAGTAGGTGCTTAACCGTTTTTCGACGGTTGAGAGCGTATTTTTTTCGCGAAATATAGTCCACAAATAGAGCAAGATAACCGTATATTGTGCGCACTACGAAGGACATTTTATTTCTGAACAGCATGAGTCATTTGAATTATCTATTCGCTCGCAGGCAAGGTTGACTCACGAGCTCATCCCAATCTACTGAAGGGAAGGGAAGCTGCGAATAAGAAGAAACTGATGGAGGAACTGTTCTTTGATCTCTCAGACTTGGCGTCTGCTCTCCATTCAACGAGGATTGCACACTGGCCGAGCTGTGAATGGACTCGGCGGGAAAGCGCGGTGAGAAACTGATTTATTACTTGCATTTCTTTGCTTTATAAATCGTATATTTTAAGTTAATTAACGAATATCATTCATAAGGAGATACGTGTGATCAACATTATCATCATAGAATGTTGCGAAAAATTTAGAGAGTCGGTGCAACTAATATGTACCTATTCTGCAATTTCAAGAATTGTTTGGTTCAAAAACCAGGAGGGGGTTAGTGATGGCCATCATAATTTGCTAATTGGACGTTATGTAATCATCACATAATCATGAGCAGTGAATAGATTTGTGACGGAAAGTTTTATATCCCGCTTAATTTTTGCTTCACGATGTGTAGGAATTGCAATCGTTCTGCATCAAGCAATGTGAGACGGTTGTTCGATATACAAACGTAAAACTTTTTTTCTTAATTTCAGAACGCTCTTCGTCTGGCATCGAGTGGCCCGATCGGTTGATAGTTTATTTAGAGGAGGGCGGAGATCAAAGATCAATCATAAGTGAAGAATGGTCGCATCCCATGGAGAAGTGCGTGGATGCAGCTCCGTTGATCGTCCAGAGGTCAGAGATCTAAGATTCATCACCTATTGACTAGACGATCTCAAGTTTCGGCGAGTAGAGAATAGCGCGTTCTCAACATTGAAAACAATACGAGTCCATTTTTCTTTAAGAATAATTGAATGCTGAAGATATCTCTGTAGTTATTGTATCATGCAACCAAAGTTTTATAGAGAATGATGTCATTGAGTATTGTTCTTTCACAATTTTTGAGTGCAGGACTTAACGCATGGTTTGTTAAATCTTCAAGCTCACATCGAAAGGCGTCCTTATCCGGCGCATAGTTTTGATTTAAAAAAGGTCAACTAGGAAATATTCCTATCAGCGAATATTATTTGTCATCTTCTCATATTTTCTGATTTCCACGACGAAATGGTTAATTAAATATTATTTAATAAAATAATTCTTTTCGCGCAGACGTAGAATTTATTATTTTTTTCCAAACCCTAAGCTCGAAACTATTGACAATCACACAGGCGATTGATGGATATGCAAGTCGTGGAACATGAATGCGCGCTGTACCTTCCTCTTCCTGTTTTTTTTCTCAATGCAGCAGCAGTATCTACACATTACATCCAATAGTGCATCAATGGATCTAAATCGAAAATTGAATCACTTTCGTAGCTTGATGCATAACATTCTTCAGTTTTTGGCACTTGAGTTTAAGGTGAAAAATTTTCGGTCGCAATTTTCATGGAGAGGGCAGAAGTTAACGGATAATTCGTTAAATCTTCGAGCTCTCGCCACGTCGAATTGGGTTCTTGATACGATGTTGAGCTAACCGTGAAACCTGCACCTACCAACTGCGTCATTTTTACATTTTTTACGCTTAACATACTCTCATTGATATTGTATTGACTTTTAACTTAAGATATATTTGAATATAATATTTTAATTTCTTTCAAGTGTAATCTCTGATATTTCAGGCAGTCAAGTATTCTCATTGTGATCGGCAGTCATTCCGGACTGGTTGTCTGCATGGAGGAGAAGGAAGGAGAAGGTGAGGAGTGGAGATTGATATTTCTTTTCTAATGTTTATTTTTATTGGGAGGATTACTTTGCAAAAGGAAAAAATCTGAAAATAAAAGACGGGACTAGCTATAAGTGTGTTTCACAGAGTTGGCAAGAATAGTTGTCGATGGATGCTTTCAATTTCACCTTGATAATCGGTCACAACAACAAGACAATAATGTGCATCCTCTGCATCAACGGCTGCTGGTTAATAATTGCATGATCGATATGCGATAATTATTTTTTCACTAGTTTTTCATGCAGGATTCGCTACTCTCAAATGGTTCTCCCGTCTCTCTCATCGAGTGGAGACTGCTGCAGTGAGAGTAGGAGAGGAGAAGACAGCAGTCTGTGGGTAGTCTTAGATACTTGCTTTTTTCATTCATAAATTGATTCCGAAATGTTGTTTTTTTAGTTGAGAATTTTCAATCTGTTTGTAATTGCTACCAAACATTTACTACGAACCAATATCCAGATGAATCGATAATGATGACGACTTCCAGTGGGATGTTGATTACAGCAACCTTGAGTTTATTTTGGTAGAATGCACGAACGCAGATCATTAATCCCGAAACGATCGTTGCCTTCAGGAGGACCACCTATTTTCTCTCCTCCAAGATTTGTTAGGGATGATGTAATCGTGCTAGGAACAAGAGATGATGTTGTTGTGTCGTTGCAGTATTGATTGTGAACTGATTGTGATCACGGATAAATGTTATAACGATCTCACAGAATGGAAATAAACTATTTACTGTTGTTTTCATAATCTGAAGAGAAGGTATATCTGTTATGAAATTCGGTGTGCAGAGTTTAACAAGATCAAGTCTACATTTATTTAGAGGGTCATATTTGGAGTATATTTAGATATGTTTAGAGCGTAAAATTGCACAATTTTCAATTTTCTCCTTCTGTCTGATCTCAAAAATTGCTGAAGTGATCGGAAGATGATTCCGTTGATGGTTTTTAAAATTAAAAGTAAAACAACAATAAAATTTGTTCCGCCGGGGCGTCCTCGGGCAAGGGATCCTGTGTGGGGTGGCGATGAGGTTCGGTAAGGTGCGTTCTGGGGGGAGTCGCGTTGATGTTGCAGTATTTTGCTATGAGTAACCGCAGTCAGGGAGCTATTACTTGAGAAACCGGTTTGGGTCATATGAGATATCGGTGAAACCTAATATTTCGCTGTGAATCATTGTGCGATTTCGCAAACACAGGCGGTTCAATGGTTGTCGCCGGTCCGGGTGATGATGAAATATGTGGTGAGCTGAGTAGAATTTTGCGAGAACGTACAACAGCGAAACTATTGACAAAGCCATTACCAGGAATACCTGATGAACCTGCGCGTCAAAAATTCGCCCGATTTTTTCCCTTTTCTGATTTTCTCCGATTTGATGTTAGAATTCATTTTGGTGTATGGTGGGATCAACGACAGGCATGTATAGTGGTATCAACGACATACTTGAGAAACCGGTATTGACCAATGTTAATTATCAATTTTAACCGGCATTGATTTTTCTGTATAATTTCCGCTCAACTGCCCTAATCTAGGCTAGTCGAAGGTGAAACGTAAAATAAGGGAGATTAAAAATTTAAAAAAAATTAAGTTATTGGGCTAATTATAAAACAGGCAAAGCAGAATAGTCAAATTATCATATTATTTTCTGACAATATGAATTTGTCTTTATATTTTGATTATTTTACATTTTATATTTTCTTTATTCTTTATATTTCATCTTTATAGTCTTTATACTTTGAATTTATTATTTTTTACAATTTGTCGTGTTGCAATTTATTTACTGGTACAATAAATTATTGTTCACGGAGGCTTCAAGCAAATGATGAAATTCATAATTTATTTTCATTTCAAATTCAATTTTGCCATTTCTCTAAACTCCCGAACTGAAGTGGAGAACGCCGCCAGCGGGATAGCCTTCACCACAACAGAGGAGTGAGAAATGAGGGAGGGAAGCGGTGAGAGTCCCCAGTCATTCTCACTTTACCTTGCATCTATGGAGGCGGTTAACGGAGAACCCATGGACACGCATGACTACGCAATATCTGTTAGTTTAATAATTAATGTGTATTTTCGCAGGTAGCGAGGTTTGCATGATCAGAGTGCAAAACGGGGGGGGGGGGTCAAAATTGAGGTGTTAAAGGTGGCAAATTAGATGATTTGAAGGTTAAAAATATTGGTATTGTACACTCAATTTACATCCGTTCTAGAGATCAAAATCGATCCATTGACTTCGTGGTTGCATTTTTTTTGCTTCGTTCGTGAGCTTTCATATTGAAATTGTTTTTTTTAAAAATATTGTTCATGTTTTTACGAATACAGCCACTGATGATCATATTCTGTGGCTGCGTTTTGCTACGGCAATGCATGGGAAAATTGAGAAAACGCCTCGGCGATATCGTGCACGCCCGGTACTTCAGCTCATGCATGTAGTAATTCAATACATTTATCAGTGCGTTCGCCTAAGAATCGCTTTCCCGAGGGAACAGGCAAAAACCCGTGTCTGGGATTTTCACATAATCTGATAGCCCTTGAGTCCCTCTATCGATATATGCATTAGAATTTACCTATAAAAATTAATTAGTCTAATTACTGAATTTAGTAAGTTAGGCTGTTTCGAACATTTTTGGGTGTAACTTACGCGGATCAGATTCAAATCTACTGAAAACATGGTTTTAAACTAAAGTTCACACGCGGAATCGACCTGCGTCAATGGTTTATGCAAAATCAAAAATTTAAATTTTTAATGGATTTTCAAAAATTTATTTCTCGAATACAAAAAAATAACCCCTATTCAACTTTTTGATATGCTGTTCTCCTTGATGAATACTACCTTAGAAAAAATTCGCATAATTTATTTAGGGGGGCTTCGTAGTTTAAAACCTTAAAAACTAAGGATTTCCTTTAGAGGGTTTTTTTATTACATTCGATGTGAAACTCATAAAATAATTTCAATTATAATTACATTTCTGGCCGCGCGGGCAAGGTGAGTGGGTCGGAATGATAGGTTTCCCTCTAAATGCAAGTCTTCGTTTTTAATGCTGTAACCTACGAAGCCCCCCTAAATAAATTATGCAAATTTTTTCTAAGGTACTATTCATGAAGGAGAACAACATATCAAAAAAATTGGAGAGGGGTTATTTTTTGTATTCGAGAAATAAATTTTTGAAAATGCATTGAAAATTTAAATTTTCGATTTTGCATAAACCATTGACGCAGCTCGATTCCGCATGTGAACTTTAGTCTAAAACCATGTTTTCAGCAGATTTGAATCTGATCTGAGAAAGTTATACTTAAAAATGTTCGAAACAGCCTAACATAATAAATTTAGTAATTAGGCTAATTAATATTTTTAGACAAATTCTAAAGCAGATATCAATATAGGGACTTAATGGCTATCAGATTATGTGAAAATCCCAGACACGGGTTTTTGCCTGTACCTTTTTCCGACCAAAATCTGCGATTCTTAGGCGAACACACTGTTATAACGTAATCTATTATATCTCTGAGAAGCTATTGACAGATCTTCCATCGATTAGACCAAACTCACATTGAATTACTTGAAAAATATCGATTTCGCAAGTAAACGTGTGCATGATAGAAGCCTCATAAATATTACATACATTTTTGAGCCGAAGTACCGAGCGTGCGCGATATCGTCGAGGCGTCTTACCAAAACTCCCACGCATGGCAGCAGCAAAACGCCGCCACAGAATATAATCATCGGTGGCAGAATTCGTAAAACAATTGACGGTTGTTACCCTTGAAATCATCCAATTTGACCCCACTAAAATCTCGATTTTTACTCCCCAGTTTGCCCTCTCCGGACCCCTCAAATGGGTCGATTTGACCCCCCTGAAAAGGTCATATTGATGCTCTCATTTCTCTTCGACCACTCTCGACCGGTGAGAGAGAGAGGCAATGAGAAAGAGGCTACGATAAACACATCATAGTTGGTAAGTAAAATATCATAATAGGACTGGAAAAGCAAGCCTGCTGTTACACATCTCATTGCCCATGGAAAGGATCATTTACGCACTTTCAAAGTTGAATTTTTCTTCGATATAAATCAATTGTGAGTTAGGCTTCTGAATATACCTGATTTTTAAAGATGCTCATTGTTATCCAAATACGAAATTAAAGAATTATGTATAATCAAAAGTCAAAAATCTAATTGTGATGGTCTTACTGCCGTTATTTGGTTTCATATAATATTAACACGCGCATCACGAGCCAGTGGATGAGTGCGGGAACATTTCCAAACTTTTTTTGCCTGACATTAACTATATTTTTGTGGGTGAATACCCATGACCGATGAAGTCGAAAAATATAGGTGGCTGGTCCCAGATCCGGCTTTTAGGGATTTTCCGGTTTTGCGCCTGGCTATACTGTATCCTAAGTCCCAGATGAGCTAGAAAGATGGCATTGGGTTCAAAATGTTCGGAAAATTATTTTCAACAACTTTTATGTTGAAAACTTATATCTGTGACAACAATTGAAGATGTTATGTTCGCAAAACCGATCGCAAAATCAGAAAAGAAATGTTTTCACCATCACGCAGGAAACTTGCAATGGATTTTTATTTCATAATATGAAAGAATAATCATTCATACATATAGGAAAACTATTGGTGATAGAAATATCTTACCCCCAAATTAGGATATTCGTCATCGAACGTGGTCATGTCATGCATTATCACAACATATTCCCTCCATTGCACCTAAATGCATTTATTAATTATAAATAAGCGCGATGTTATACGTTTCTGGAATGGGTGAGTCACATACAGCAGAAAACCCCAAAGTTCGACAAAGTTTGAAAAATCGATTTTCACAACCTCGATTTGTCTCAATTTTATGCATTTATATGAGAAGACACTCACTTCGTGAGAAGACACGTGTGAGAAGACAAGACACTCACTTCGTGAGAAGACACTCACTTCGACCTTTGGGAGCTGGGAAACAAAGCGCCTCAGTAGTAAAAATTTATGAATTTTAAAATCAAATGTACATTCTTACGTATTTAGCCAAACTAATCTCCGTCACTAATCAAGTTTCGCCTATCATAACTGTTAAACCTACGATAAACTATGATAAATATTGTCAATTCTAATTGAATTTCTGACCGCTCGGGCAGGGGGAGTGGGTCGGAATGAGAGGTTTCCCTCTAAATGCAAATCTTAGTTTTTAAGGTGTTGCACTATGAAGCCCCGCTAAATAAAATTCGGCAATTTTTTCTAAGGTAGTATTCATCAAGGGCAACAACATATCCAAAAATTGGATAGGGGTTTATTTTTTGTATTCGAGAAATATTTTTTTGAAATTTTATGAAAAATTTAACTTTTCGAATTTGCATAAACCATTGACACGGATCGATTCCGCATGTGATCATTAGTCTACAACCAGGTTTTTAGCAGATTTGAACCTGATCTAGGTAAGTTACACCCTACGATGTTCGAAATGCCCTTAGTAAATTCAGTAATTAAGCTAATTATTTTTTTTAGGTAAATTCAAATGCAGAAATCGATAGAGGGACTCAAGGGCTATCAAATTTTGTGGAAAACCGAGACATAGTTTTTTGCCTGTTCCTTTTTACAATCAAAATCTGCGATTCTTAGGCGAACGCACTGATATGAACAGACTCTAATCCTGATATTGATTACTTACTTGATGTTACTTGCCGAACGACCAAAGTCAATATCGTTGATCGCTCTGCGATAGGTTACTTACGATAATTATGAAACATAAGACTGCATGCTAATGGAGCAGCCCTCGATACGGTCTACGAGAAAGCAAATGTTTTTTTTATTATAAGCTGATATGCGATTTACTATTGCTGATCCATATTTGAAAGCGCCGAATGGAAGATTATGAAGGTTGGAGGATGTAAAAAAGTAAAAAAGCAATTGAAAAAACATGACAAAATTTGAACAAAATATTTGACAAACGACAATGAGACGGATATCAACTGCGCAACTATGGAACTATTCACTACAATGAGAGCCGATCGTTCTACATGCGAATCAAGACGATACATACCCAATGACTAGAGCGAGTACATTGTGCAATTTACACTCTCGTGGTGCGGTGGGCGCCCTTAGGCAAAGCAAGCGCGAAGAATTTTAACGTGTTAGAAGGCCGTGGCGAGTGGCTGCAAGACCCATTTTAATATAGCACCCACATGTTGGTTAGCTACATCGCGGCGCTCCGTGTCTACACTAATCCACGGGGGGAAACGGAGTATATTTAAATCATTGGACCATTAAAAAACGAAAAAAAGAGAAGTTAATCGATAAACCATTCTAACACAGATCCGTAAATTAATAAGTTTGGACCGGCAAAAGGTGCGTACACGGTCGCTATTTCCTCATCGCGCGAATTCAAATTCCCGTTAATGAAATAGAATTTTCTATCCATTTTAAAAGAGCGCCTTTCCCATTGTAAATGGATGAGAATCATAGTACTCAAGGAAGCTAATTAAAAGATAAAGAGAATTTGATTCGACTCACTTCGTTAAAATCAGCTACCAGGTGCATGATATGAAGTTAATATAAACCAATCGTAAACATCACGTAGTATTCGTCGAGCCTCAACAATGTTGAAGCTGATTACGTAACTAACCGTTCAAATTTAGACTAGAACAATCTCCATTCAATCACATTCTTCTTCCGAAGCATTGCCCATTATCTGGAATCACAAAAGAAGAGTGAAAAACACAGCCGATTTCATAAAATCGATTAAAATCATAAATGTTGATTGAAATATGACAAATAATGCGCAAAAGTGCGCTGAGACGCCAACCGGATACTCTTATGAAATCAGGCTTGATATCAACTTGGAATCGCAGGCCGCCAGACTGTACTTGATTTCAACTTGGAAACGAGTTTCACTTGATATCAACTTGGGCGCGCACACCAGAGTATTTAGCATCGATTTGATAGTCTTATTTCCCTGTAGGAATAAATTAAATCCCAATTCACAACTTTCGCGAACTTTCAATCGCTGCTCCGATTTCTGAATCTCGTGTCGACCTCGTCGACGAGAGGAAAGAGTGGCGTGTGAAATGAGTAAGATTGATATTGAAGTAGTACAAATGAGTAATCGAGATATGCAGATAGCAAGAATAAGTAGGGATGCCCACTGTCCACTGTATAGAGAGGGAGTAGTTGGGTGACAGGAGCGGATCTTCAGTTGTTGCTAGAAACCCCGTTCAAATTTTGGATTCAATTGCAATAATGTATTTTATGGTTTAACAATACTATCGTTTCACCTAACAAACCAAACACCTTTACCGGCTCGCTCCTTATCAGCAGCGCTGATAACTTCGTACCCTTATCAAAAATGGTAAATCGCCCTCTAAATGTAGTCTGCCTTCATATTTGCGGTTCTATGCTTCATCGCATACTAAAAGTAATTTGATTTTGCGTCAATTTGATCCAGCATCACCCCGTTGAGAACTGTAATCAATTCAAAAACTTTACGCTCCTATGATCTGTAGAATATGTGATGACGTCATGGACGATCGAGATAAACAAGGAGAATGGATGAAATAATCTTCTTAAGGTAAACTATATGAGAGACTGTCTGAGTGAATGAACATTTTTGTGTAGGTGCTTGGCACTAGGCCAAAAATCGAAATCCTCCTAAATGTGCATACATGTAGTACTCGGTGAGTATAGCTCAGGTGTTGTTTATTTAGTGTTCTAGATCACGCATTGAGAAGTGCGCCGCACTTTAGTCCGAAAATGTAAATTTTCGAACTTTGCCATTTCGCTATCGATCCGAACGGTTAATATCTCTAAAAATGCGGAATATTCAAGTGACACCTGCCAAGTTTCGTAACAATTGGATTAAAACTCTTGATGATACAACGAAAAATTGATATATTTTAGGATTTATCGAATTGTTTATTTTAATGGTGGGAGGACATACCATACTTTCTTTCATTGAATTTGTAGATCTGGTTACTAACTATCTATTGAAGCAAAATAATGAAAAATTAAAGAAATACCTTTTTGAGAAAACAGGAAAGAATGGTCGGTAACTTGAAATAAAGTCAGTTTGTAATTGACATTGGCCTACCGTAACCCAAAGCAAAACTGGGGGGGCAGGTGTTCGAAAGTTATCCTACATGGAGTGCTCGATGAGGGAACTCTATCTTAATCAATAAAATTTCGATATGCATCCTCGCGCGCAAGAGCGCCGATGTAAACAAATATCTAGATATTACGGTAGCTTTTCAACATCAGCGCTCTTGCGCGCGCGGATGCATGTCGAAATTTTATTGATTGTGGCAGAGTTCCCTCATCGAGTACTCCATGTACGATAACTCTTGAACACCTGCCCTCCAGTTCTGCTTTGGGTTACGGTAGGTCAATGCCTATTACAAACTGAGTTCTCCTCATTTGTTGCCCGAATACCCGTGCAATTCTTGGATTCAATTGACAGATTTGTTTGTGTTTCATAATTATTACAAGTTCCCTATCGTAGAAATATAACCAATGTGATATCACTCCGCTTGAATAAATTAAAATATTTTACTCACGTGCACTCACGAAGGTTACAGTTGTTATTGTTATTACTCCTGTCTCCATTCGTATCTCCACTCGATAGAAGAAAGCGAATGAGAGAACAGGAGTCTCATCATCATCATCATCATCATTTTTATCCAGGTCGAAAAAGAAAGCAATGGGGGTCGTACAATAAAACAACAAAGAAACGAAAGGGAAAATACATTCTTCTTCAATTCTTCATCTTGTTGTAGTCCTCGCATCGTCATCTCTTCCTCTCCACGCTAGGCGGGGTCTGGATGAGCAGTTCGCTCTCTCCACAAATCACGATTAAGTGCGTGTCTCTCAGTCAACTCTTTTGTTGCAAAATCTTGTCGGATGCATCTCATCCAAGTCATCTTCGGTCTTCCAACTGGCCGTCTCCCTGGTGGTTGATACGCTTGGATCGTCCGGCATGGGTGATCTCGATCTCGTGGCATGGGTGATCTTGATCTCGAGAGCGAACTGCTCATCCAGACCCCGCCTAGCGTGGAGAGGAAGAGATGACGATGCGAGGACTACAACAAGATGAAGAATTGAAGAAGAATGTATTTTCCCTTTCGTTTCTTTGTTGTTTTATTGTACGACCCCCATTGCTTTCTTTTTCGACCTGGATAAAAATGATGATGATGATGATGAGACTCCTGTTCTCTCATTCGCTTTCTTCTATCGAGTGGAGATACGAATGGAGACAGGAGTAATAACAATAACAACTGTAACCTTCGTGAGTGCACGTGAGTAAAATATTTTAATTTATTCAAGCGGAGTGATATCACATTGGTTATATTTCTACGATAGGGAACTTGTAATAATTATGAAACACAAACAAATCTGTCAATTGAATCCAAGAATTGCACGGGTATTCGGGCAACAAATGAGGAGAACATCCGCTACTAACACCCAAATACTCAATTGAAATGAATTTTCCTCGTGTTTTAGAAATAAATTTTAAATAAATTTCGTTCACTTTTTGTAGACGATTTCTGATATTTGGAGATGATTTATGCAAACTGCACACTTACTGTGTTTCTCTAGGGAGAATTAAACCGAGAGATTACGGGAACTTGATCATTTCGCAAAAGAATTCCTCAAGATTATTTCAGCGCTTGTTATCGAAGCACGGTCGGATATGGAAAGATGTATGATTCCTGACTAGGAGCGAATCGCACTGCCATCCACGTGCCTCGGGTATAAACGTACTACTCTGATAAATTTAATTAGGGTCGAAGCGCAAGGACCAGCGCTGAACCATGTTGGGCAGTTGTAGCATGTATGAAACACAAAAGCATTGGCCAATCCAATTCACTTTTCCTAAAGTTTTTCGACTAATTTATTACATGGAATACGTGTTCGCTTATATGTAGAGACCGCAGGCTCCGCCCACTTAGGAGGAGAAAGAGCAATAGTTTCCCGTTTTGCGAATATTGTTATACTCGTTTTATTTTTGTTTTTGATCGCTGAGGCAGCAATAGACTGAATTGAATTTCACTCATCCATTTTGATAAGGCGGTGAAGCATAGATGCACAGAGCGCACCATTCATTTCAAGTTCATTCTTTACACTTTTGTAAAATTTAGTAGGTTACGGTTGCAAATGTCGCATGGTTATACGAACACACAGAATGTCACTCGACTGTCTCTTTACAGTATCAAGTTTCACCTCGTTCTTCTGATCAATTCATATATGAGGCCGGTCGCCTAAGAATCAACAAATGCTTGCGATTTTTCGAAAACTTGTGGAATTTTTTTTCTTAGTTCTCTACATCAATGCTGAATAGGTGGAGTGGATTGGGCAGCCCAGTAGAGATTATGCGTATTAGAATAATACTGGAAAATAATTAGATTATTCTTTTGAGGATACGCGCTTCCAGTTGTCTCGGTCTCCGCTCTCTCGAGAAACCATGCGAAAGAGTGCAGAAGTCGGAAATATGTCATCAGCCGATTGCGTGAGTGAAGTTATTGATAGTTTAGGAGCTCTAGTTCTTTTCACTGAACAAAGCATTATCAATTGTTGATCCAACTGTCAGAGAGACCTTGAAATACCTTTGAAACACAAAATTGCATATTTGTGAAATTTATGTGTTCTCTGAATGCTGTTGAGGGAGGTGCACGAGTGTTCGAACATAAGTAAACTGAAGCTGCCGTTCCCTCCCCCAACCTCTCTTCTCCCATCCTGCTGCTTGCTGCGCGCAGAAAGCGCTGCAAATGAGGGGAAAACGGATTTGAGCATGACTAACACAGGCACAACACAACACACTGGCACAACAACTATTTGGACTAGAAGTACTCCCGCGAGGCAAGTCTCGAAAACGGGATGTACCTTTACCTTTACCGCCTGTTTTATGGTAATTAATGATGTTTATTGCAATCGTTCGTTCGCACTGCTCAGAAAAGGAAATGGTTTTGGTTGCATAAGATCGCGAATGATGATTGCCGGAAGTGGAGCCGATCTGTGATCGAATGGATTCCGCGGAGAAAGAGGAGCCGCGGCCGCCCAATCACGAGATGGAGCGACTCTTTCCGCAAAGCAACAGGCCCAAATTTTCTCAATCAAGCACGAAGCTCTAACTGGAACACCATGCACATCAGAGCTCTCGCCTGATCTCCCGAGAATCTAATGACCTCTAGATAAATGTGTTAAAATCGTAAATCGAATTGCAATCATGCAGAATAGAAAATATTGTTCGAATGAAGCGCGTACGATGATAAAATGAATAATGACCCTTCAATTCCAAATTCCAGATTCTGTTCTAAAATTAAGAAGACGGATCAGTGCCCGCTGTGACCTCCGTGAGTGCAATTTTCGACTAGTTAGTTATTGATGTTTGTCCCGTGAAGAATTCTGGTGTTGTCGTTCAAATTTCCGAGAGATCGACCTTGTACTTATTCTGAAGCACAATGGTGAATGCCAGTGAAATTGTTCCCATCAGGAAACAAGTGAAAAGCAGCTGAGCTTCCATCTTTCCTTCTAGACTGCTGCATCCAAAGAAAACAAGAGGTCAGCAGTGATAGCATCATGATGTTTGCATTTATGCGCGAAATTTAATATTTTCTATCGATTTTTGCCGATTTCAACGAATTTATGAGCTGTGAACTATGAGTAGTAATTTGTGGTCCTTCCAAACGCTAACAAATTTTCCTTTCCGTTTGTTGTAATTTTTGCATTATTATTAATGAGAAAGCTGATGCCCATAAGTCGGTGGTATTCTGTCTGCAACGTTATGAGTACTAACAGGCATAGCAGGACACTTGATGGATCCCAAGGTTCGATTAGTTGGATATTTGGGATATAGAAAGGCTCACATTGTTCATTCCCTGCGATAGGGATTTTGGAATTATTCTGAAACACAAGTGTGAATGTCAGTGAATTTTTTTTCTCCTGGAAACGAATGGGAATAAGCTGAGCCCTAATCTCCCAACATTGCTGCAACAAAGAGAATCACGAGGTAAACAGTGTTGGCTGCATGCAGCAAGGTAGTTTTGGTCGGATTTTTCTCGGTTATGCTCAACTTCTCAAAGGAACTTACGCTGTCAGCCTATTTTAGGAGGGAATATGAAAACAAATGATTTCGGATAGCTAAATCATCTCACATATTCATCTATTTAATTCTAAATTTTTAATTATCTCGATTGGCGATGCGACGAAGGAGTCGAAGCAGCTCTAGGATCAATATGGGGGTGATTCTCTAATTTTTATGAATAATATTTGTTGAACAGCCGGCATTGACAGCATTGGTGATATCTACGCTAAAGCGAACTTGGAATACTTGTGAAACAAGAGTGCGAATGTTATGAAGTAAGCAACGAAAGAGGAATAGTTGTGCTACTTTCACCTAAATTCATCTCGACCGGACTGCAAATTTAAACTGGAGGTGCCGTAAACGTGCTACCTACTGTTAAAATCATTTTCTTAAACTATATTTCAGGTCTTGCCTTACTCGTTTAAAGGAGGAGCAAACTCAAAATTCAAATTTTGAAGCTATCATATGCACTCCACAACGATAAGAAGCTCCGAAATTTTCACATTTATATCTCCATTCCGAACAGAGTTATAGCTAGTTGGCTGGGAGCCAGATCAGGGAAAGCTCAGGGAAGGGGCGAGATAGCACGCGACTTGAAGAGAGTGCGTCCCTAGGTGAAACATATTCCAACCGGGCGCGCGTTTGCATTTATTCCTCCGTTAATCTCATTCGCATCACAGGCCGCTCAGCGTGTCAAAGCGTTGGTTTCCTTTGGTTGTCGCGGCGCCCGGTCGATCTTGAAACATAACATTTTTTGTCTGAAATGAACGATAAATTTTGAACGAAAATGGGTGAAAAACATATCATATCTTACATCTCATCTCCACCAGTACTTTCTGTCGCACTAAGATATGTCGCAAGCACTTTTAGTGCAAGTGCGCAGCATTTTACGGGGTGGTTGAGACAAAGAGAGCAATCTTTCGCGAATTTGAATGCTCTCTGGCGATTTGTCTAGATGGGAAAGTTTTCTTGAAATTTGGATCTTGAATACAATTACAGTAATCTTAAATGTTTTTAAATTTATTCTGAAAGACTCAGCGATAGGGGCGCTGCATTCCAGGGTTGGGAGGAAGCGGATGACCGGAAAGAAAACCGGAAACAGAAATTTTCCTGTCCTTTCGGCAAAAAAAAAAATTCGGCAAAAACAGAAAATTCGGAAAACTATTTCCACATCCGCTTTACCGATTTTTTTGTTGTTTTTTATGCAATGTTATTCTAATTTTTACAGAAAATTGAGCGATAATAATTATTATTTCAAATATGTGAAACAGAAAATCAGAAAGTGATGGCATCAAGTCTTGGCTAGAGGTTACTGTAATTGTGAAAAACTGTACGTTAAAACGCATTTCAGCTGCAGTCTCTATTCTTATTTGGCGTGTTTTGCACTTAACATATGTTGTGTTCTACGCATTCTACCTTGTTCTTCTATGTTCTTCTATCTTGTACTCGCAATATTTAACGCGCTCGTAGCTTTGTTTCTCTTCCATTCCTACTTTCTTTTCGCCCGGTTTTTTTAAGCGTACATAGTGCTGTTCTTCCAATTCATATTTTTAGCTTGATTTTTTCGCTGTTTTAGATAATCCAACTGATTCATTTTAGCAACCGACCGAGTTTATTTACTGGGTGAAGTATGGCGGAGAAAAACAAGAATCGCGGCACCAAGGTTTGATTTTCCTTTGTTCACCCTTATTTAATCGTCAAATTTGGTTATTTGTTCCTTATTGTATATAAATAGCTTATTATCTTTTATATATGATGTTTATAAATAATAAATTTTGTAGAGAGCACCCATCACTCTCGACGATGAGAAACCGACTGAAAAGGACGTGAAGAAGGAAGTAGAAAAGGTGATTACTTCTTATGCGTGTTTTTTTACAATCATTTATTGATTCACGGCCTTCTAGCACATTAAATTTATCAGCGCTAGCTTTAAATAAGGGCGCCCAGTACACAACAAATGTAAATTGCGTAGCAACCCTTGCCCACGCTGCTCATCACAAGAAAGGATTGCCACACGTCGCAGCGCTGGGCAATTCTTACTTGGAAAGATGCCAAAAAGCGAGGGAACACCGGCCGAGAGAGAAAAACGAAATAAAGAGTGTGGGAAATAAAGAGAGAGATGCAACGGGTCGCGCGGCTACCGTATTTACCGCATACCACTTGGCCACACGAAGCGCGGAGGATTAAAAGACAGTGTTCATTTACATGTTATCATGCCAATGGCTATTTTCTCTAGGAGGCTTCCCTCCCGACGGTCGTCGAACTTCAAGAGAAATTGGCCAATTCGGAGAGACTAAGAGAGGCGTGTTTTAATTGATTTTAACCTTTATTTATACATAAATATCTATAGGCAAAATATATTTTTGCATTCGATTTCAGAAAAAAAGTAAAGGTGCAGTCACGTCAAGCTATTTTACAGTCGTTAGGACTAGGTGGTGTAGAGCGGTGAGGCCGACTACTACTAGAACTACGTATCCCGCAGGTGGCGCAGTAGTGTGAGGCGCCGCTGGTACATCAAGGGTCCTGAGTTCGATCTCCAGCCTGGGCAGACCAAGCCCTCTATCCCCCCCCCCCCCGGTCGGCCAATTGGTAGTGACCTCGGTCGCGAAATTGACGTTCTCTAGAAGCACTTTGGACCGCTGGGATATAGCAGTAGTTGGCCTCACCGCACTACACAACCTAGCGTAGTCGTCTCTTAGCGACTGTAAAATCTCTTGACCTTTACCTTTTTACCTTTTCAGAAGGCGATTCGCATTGCCGGCACGTATCTCGAACGCATGGAATACCTCGAAAACCTCATTGGTATCTTTTTCTCTACTATTTTCTTATAATCTCATCACTTACCTAATTTATTTCCATGGTAAATACAGCTGTTGGGATTTACAGACAAGAAACCCGAACTGGTCAAGGAGAAGGCGATGGAGAACGAAGAATTGGAGAAAAAGTAGGTTTTCCACTTTATTAATAAAAATGTTTTGTTAAATTTCAAACTTTAACTGTGAGTAAGCCAAATATTGATGAAATGTTGTTCAGAGCGAGTGGTCTGAAGGAGGAATTGGATGAAGAGAGAAGAAAGACAAGTGAGGAGAGGAAGAGGTCGATATATTTAACTATTTACCTTGATATTTTTACATTTTGCTGTTCTTTTCACGTTCTGCTGCCCATTTTTTTTTATAATGGTCGTGACTGGCAAAAAAATGTTATAGAGCTGAGGAACATCTACAAAAGTTCCACGCAGCGAGCGAAGAGAAGAGAGAACTGGCAAGGTTGGTGCACTATATTGTTATTTCTATTTACTTGTTTAAATTGAGCAACGGAGCTTTGACTAAACACTTCTGTAATACCATGGAGAGGTGCACTAATCAGTGGAAACAAGAGTTTACATGCATAGCTACGTAGCGAAGATGCTTACACTTTTTCGTTGAGGCTTCTCGATGAGTCAGAAAAGGAGAAAGATGAATTGGGAAGGAGACTGAGAGAGATGGAGAAGAAGATGGAAGAGTGTGGATGAGATACGTGTAGAATTTGGCGAAATCTTTCAATTTTCAAAAGATATCCACCATTTCAGTTCACTGGGTCCGCTCCCATCCTTAACGAGCCCATCGGGGGAGAGGAGGACAGAGGGAAGATGAGGGAGGACGGAGGAGATGAGCCAATGGTGGAAATGGGAGAACACGAGATGGATTTCGATTTCGATGCCAGTATTTTTAGTTGCTTATTAGATTTGACAAAAATGGAAAAGTCGTAACTGATACCTATTTTAATTTTTTGAAACTATATTTTCGGAATAAAAAACTAATGCAAAACAAGCAATGTCTTAAAATATTCAACCTTTTAGGACAACAATTTCGGCGCTTCTATGATTGAACATCCGATCAATATCGACGAAAAGGAGAATGATACAGTCGATTCTGCTTCTACTCCGAAGGTTCGCCTATCAGTTCATCTTATTTTTCTTCCTAATTTATTTTTTTCAGGATTCTTCCGAGACCGGGGATACGAAGAAAAGAAGATCTTCGAGAAACAGAGCCAAAATTGTCAAGTACACGGATTATATGGAGGAATCTGACGAAGAACCAATTGAAAAAAATGCCCAGATCCGAATCGCCCGAAATGAGTGACAAGGTGAGAATTTATCCTCTTTCTTTTACAAATATGGAAATGATATTTTGGTTAATTCCTGCCTCTTTTTAGTTGAAATAGGTTTATAACTTATCATGCGCAATCAGGTTGCTCCCCGGAAGGGAAAAGCGTCCCACAAAGACTTTTCGCAAACGGAGACGATGAATGTGGACGAGATAAACTCGATGGAGAATGATACGGAGAAAAATGATCTCGAGTGTCCGATGTGTGAGGTAAGTCCTCATTACATGTTATGCTTTCTTCTGCAATTCATTTGTTCAGTATCGCACAAAATCTGCTTGTGCGTGGGTGAGCCATCTCAGATTCAAGCACTCGACCTCACCCGCAAAGGTGATCTGATATTTTCCTAACATATTCCCAAATTGAGATGTCATACTTGGCATTCATTTTCTATTAATTTTGGTTATGGAGTCTTCTATTATATGTATCGGGCTGGTCGGACAGTCTTTGTCTATGACTTTGTTTTAACACTGCTCGTCGCAAATGTACTTTTGCGTTCCCTCGTTCCTAGCAAATAACAAACATTGATGGGCCATTATGGTAAGCCTCTCCCCATTCCCTTCCCATCCGTAAGGCTTAAGTAGAGGAATGATGTATGTCCCAAGTGCCATCCACTTCTGTCATGTTTTGCTTTGCATCTCTATATCTCACACCACGATGAAGGTTTCATAGACCCTCTGGAATAATGTTTATCGCGCACATGCCCCCTCTGCAACACCTTCAAGAATTGGGTCCAGCGGTTCGAAGAAGACGACTTTTCCCGCAATGAATGGGATACCGCGTTTGATACATTTTGAGACTTTGACGAAAGCTGTTGAAACGGACCCATTTCAAAGTGCCCGTGAAATGACTAGAGCACTTAGAGTCCACCATATCACTGTCAGAGAAGGCTTGAGATCTCTTGGAATGAGGAAATTTATCGGCCGATTCATACCCCATGATCTGATCCAAGCCAGCCATGCACGTCGAGTCGATGATTCCATTACTCTCCTCATTCTCCGAGGTGGGGATCGATGGCCGCAACGGCTCATAACGGGGAATGAGAAGTGGGTCCTCTACGATAAAAACGCCATGAGAACCCAGCGGGTTGGAGAAGGAGAGACTCCACTCTATTTTCTTAACGATCATACACATGCAGGCTGGATATTTCCTTCGTTGCGAGTGCGGCTACGAATGTTACTCGAGATTTCACAGTTATGAGGTGATTTCATGCTTTGTTATTGTAATTATACGGGTACTATAATATTATAGAAGGGTAGACGTGAATAAACCCGTATTCGCTTTGCAAAATATTCGCTCTAGAATTGCGATATGCGTATTTTGGGTTTTTGACTGATATATTTCCAGTGCGAAATCGCAAACTTCACTGTTATCCGCAACGAAAAGAAGGTAAAACATTAGTTGTGATTTTTTAAATTATATTTTTTGGTTTTTATATTATGCTACTGAAACTCCAAGATGATTCTATATTTAGTTGAGCGACAAATGTTCCTCTGAAAGAAAACAAAACCTTATTTTTAGATACATTTAAAATTCAAAGTTTAGACGATTCCTTCGACGCCTCAGTGTGTTTCTTGCGAGGTGAGTCTCTAAGAGTGGATAAATATTTAAAGTCGAGTTGATCTCATTTTGAATTTTATACTTCGTATTTGAAATAAGTATTTTTATGTCTAGAGTTTTCAAAGTTGGAATTCCTCTCTTCATCTAATTTGAATGTCTATCTACTGACGCAATCTGGATCTATCGTTTTGTCCCGTCTGGAATCTATCGTTTTGACCACTCTGGAATCTATCGTTTTGTCCCGTCTGGAATCTATCATTTTGTCCACTCTGGAATCTATCTCTGGACAGAGATATAAATCAAGCAAAAGATCCGTCGAGGTTGGGAATCGAACCTGCGACCTTCGGATCGAGAGACAAGCTCACTACCCACAAGGCCATGGCACCACTTGCGGGCAGAGAGGTGGAGGGTGCATAGGAGTACGCTCCTCTCTCATTCTGTGTAGAGCGAGAGAGCATATGAATGGAGAGAGCGTGCGCGCGTCAATACTAATGATATTCGATGCTCTGATAAGGTTGGTCGCATGGAATGTGATATGAACAATGCGGGGAGGCTTTTGAAACATGTATATCGTTATTGCAAAGAAACTGGAGTGTTTTTTTCAGCACTAATAACGA
Source organism: Pristionchus mayeri (assembly GCA_036245805.1). NCBI lineage: Eukaryota > Metazoa > Nematoda > Chromadorea > Rhabditida > Neodiplogasteridae > Pristionchus > Pristionchus mayeri. Next base: position 33,932,022 of record BTRK01000003.1, read on the forward strand.
TCATTATCGATTGATAATGAGGAAACTGAAAGATCATTAAACCAAAAAAAGTTTGGTTGAGTGTGATTTCTGCGAAACAAGTGATCTGTGAGTTGATAAAAGCTCTCTTTCGCGAGCGATCTATGCCACCTGCGGTAATAGGAGGAGGTTTTTAGCGCAAATCAAAAAAGCTACCGATCAATAATCAATAAAAAAAATCCATAGCCCTCAAAACTGATAAAGATGATTTCTGTGAAATTGATGATCTGTGAGTTGAGGAAAGCGCTATTTCGCAAAATATCTTTGCCATTAACGGCAATCGGAGTTGCTGTTAGCGCTAATCAAGATAGCTATCAATCGATAATTATAAAATCTGATAGCTCGTTAAATTTATAAAGGTAAGACGTGTGCGATTTTTGTGAAACTGACGACATGTAAGTTGACGAAAACTTTATTTAGATAGATGTTATTTGCAGCAATTGGAGTGGTTTTTTTAGTTCGAATCTGGGAAATTGTCAATTAGTAGTTATTAAAACTAAGAGCTTAAAAAATCGATACATTTAGGTGCGCAGACATAAACTTTGAATGATTCTGGACTATAAATAATCAATATTTAGTTGTTTTTCACTAATACATCTGATGACTACGTCTTTTCATTTTAATTCGTTTTTACCGTTGTTCGTAATTTAAAAATGAAATAAAGTGTATTGAAAATTGATATTTTGAAAAAATCGCACTGGTCCGGAAATTTTGATTGAGAGCCGGCTTTTCCTATGATGAGCATGTTACTGTATTCCACAAGAATTACGAAACAAAATTTTAGGAGACTTTTTCTTTTCAGTTTTTTTTCTATGATTTGGAATTGTGTATCGATTTTTTAAAATAATTTGTATATTGTTTATCGATTGCTTTTAATTCAATCACATTTATCAGAACGCCGGATGCACATACATTAAACAAGTAGTGTAAACTCCGGATTTATCAACCTCAGAAATCGTCGAGCATAACGTGAGTATTTATTTATGCGTTACTATTCCAATAGTTGCAAAATAAGAGAGACTTTAGTGCTGATAAGCTGATAAGGGTTTAGCGCATGTTAATTTGAAATAGAAAGTGTGCATCCAAGGAAGCGCGATTTTGCAAAAGATGGAGATTCGATCGCAGTTGAAAGCTGATTAGATAAAGTTAAAATTTTAAATATGAACATGTTTAACTGTAAAATCGAGATGGCTAATTTTAACTTTCGTACTGATAAGCTGATAAGAGATCAGCACTTGTAACTGTGACATATAAAGTGTCGAGTGGCATCCGAGGGAGCAATCACGCGTGGAGTTAGTTATAAAATTGATTTTCACTATTTTCAGGTACCAATATGGATCCTGAACTGGATACGACGGATGCACCTCCGTCCCTCGTACCTTCCAACAAAAACACCGGATCAAGCATTCAAGATGGTTCTACGGATGGCACGCTTCATTCCAAGGTTAGAATGTTTTTCGAGTAATGTAACTGTATTCTACGCACGCGAGCGTATGTTAAAGATGAGACCAGAAAGTAAATGTTGGCAAGAAATAAATGTTAAAATACAATAAGGAGAAACTTTTGAGACAAACAAATATGTGATCTACAGGCACGATCGAATGACAGTCAAGACGGCAAGGCTCCGGATGGTAGTCAACTAAGTTTCTAAGATTTCAGATTTTTTCAAATAAAATATCTATTCCTCTCTTCATCTAATTTGAATATCTTTCTACTGACGCAATCTGGATCTATCGTTTTGTCCCGTCTGGAATCTAATAAATTTTCGGTTATCTATTTTTAAAATTTCTATTATTCAAGTTCCCTGCTTATATACATCTGAGATACGACTTGACTCTCTCTTCGCGCCACATCTCAAATATCTACTCCTCGTAAAATCGGGGATAAGATAAATCGAGCCAAACATGCGAAGCGAGCTGCGACCTCCGGATTGAGGGACAAAGTCACTATCCAGTATTAGTTTAGTAGAAACATGAACGCACGCCTTCGGCGTGCGTTCTTGTTTGAGCGAGCCGCTGCGCGGCTCGCGAACTAAGTTTCTAAGATGAAAATCTTTCTAAAATATTAAATTTTTAAATTACTGATTCCGGGTACATCGATTAAAAAATTGATCGATCAAAGTTTTTGGATGAATAATTTGATGGACTTATTGTTAGCATGAGGAGTTTGATCGGTAAACGCGAAATGAACCATTCAAATTTCTAAGTTCGGTAAAGAACCAAGTTTTGCCGAGATTTATATTGTCCAAGGGGCTAACGAAATTTGAAAGAATAAGTGAGAAGATTCTCGGTTCGTTAGTTAGATCAGCGATAAGAGAAATCGAGAAGGACTACAGTAACCCGGATATTATGAGGGATTAGCGAAATCTCGACCATCACAGCAGAACTTCCCTTGTACATAGATATATTTCTGCGCAACACTTTATTTTAACATAGCGAAAACAGCAATAACTACGAACAACACGAAGAACTACTACTGAGAAGGAAACCAAAACATTTCCACCATATTGTTGTAGAATGAGTATATCATCCGGAGTCATTATTGAGAGCAATGGGATGCAGGATCGATCCGGGATACGTTTAGAAGTTGAGCGTTGTCCTGATCGTGTAGTCATCATGTGTGTGACATCCGGCGATTATATCTTCTTGGTATCTCACAGGGCCGATGTGGAAGATCTTAAATAAAGAAAATATTTTTAAAAATGAGTTCAATTGACTTAGAGTACATACAACAATTCGAAAATTACTTACCGTTCCAGGAGTAAGAACATTCTTGATTGTATCAAGAAAATGATCTATACCCCTTAGATACACAACTTCTCCCTCGCTCATTCTGCACTCAAGAACCGAAGTAGATGGTGCATTTTTGATTGGCTTCCTTTCGTGGAGCTTGAACGCTTCCAGGACAGCGATGCTGAAATACTATTGTTGCGTCTCATGATAAATATTAGAAGAACAAACTAACCAGTTGTAAATGAGAGAAGCGTTGGGTTTGCAAGTGCTGACGAAAGAGAACGTTGAATTCATCCGGAGAATCGGTGTAGTGATCACGTCACACATATAATAGGCATTTTGCTCTTCAAATGAAGAGTGCCGATGAGCAACATTGACATCGACTTCAAGCAGCTACAAGAATAATGCAAATTTAAAATAAGGCGATTAAGTGAAATACCTGTCCCACTTTAACATTTTCACCGAAATTCTCCTCCGTCCAAGTTGTCATGTCAACGCCAACCACGACGCTTCTACCGTCGTGCAGAAGAAGGCACACACGTACCACAGTTCCGTTTTCTCCGATTGGATTAAATCCGAATATCAAACCGGCAATGGGACTAAACAAGAATGCACTCAATACATGATTAAGTAATGTGCAATAGAAACTCACAATCCCTGGTCGCCCCATGTGAGATCAGAAAAAGAGGTCATCCGGAGATTGATCGGCTCTCTGACGAGGGCTTGAGATGATGCTGCTTCCAAGTATATTTTATTTCGGTTAGATCCGGAGCAATCCTGAGGATCACGATTGTCGAATAGAAGAGACTCCTCAAGTTGCTTGATCGCTTTTTTCTTTTCATAGCTCCTCCGATCGTACTCCTTCTGCTTCATCTTTTTCTGATCTTCACGTTCGCCAAGAGTGTTTTCTAAATGCTCTGTCACACCTGGGAGGGTTAAGTAAGGTGGTAAAAATTAATATCTTATACACTCGGGGCACCTTGACTGCGTTGAATATCTTCATGTGCGCATCCGGTGATTGCAGCCATCTGGAAACTTATTTAGTTTGTGAAATATCATAATCATGTAGCTGAAACCTTCTCGTGCTTCTTCTTCAGACGACTCCGACGATTATACTCTCTCTCTCCTTGATTCTCCTCTTCTTAACTCCTTCTTGCTCCAACGCAGCAAGGAGATGCTAAAGTACAGCTTGAGGAATACAGTTATAATATTATGAATGAAAAATTACAAACTTCGGGAAGGGCATCCGGCAATTCGTTTACTTCGAGATGCGAGCCATTTTTACGATATTTACACGTCGAAAGTCGATTCATACCCGGTTCCCCGGGATCTTCACGTAGCTAAATCCACGTTAAATATTTTTGGATTGGATAAAATTCACATGAAAATATATGAACAAAATTTAAGCCTAACCTCGAACTTTATAAAAAAGCCTTCTCCATCGTAGGTGTAGGTACCCAGCCCTTCTTCTTCGTAGACTTTGTACATAGCATTATCCCACTGGCTATCAAGTTCTTCATCGTCGGCGGTTGTACCATCCGGAGCCTTGCCGTCTTGACTGTCATTCGATCGTGCCTGTAGATCACATATTTGTTTGTCTCAAAAGTTTCTCCTTATTGTATTTTAACATTTATTTCTTGCCAACATTTACTTTCTGGTCTCATCTTTAACATACGCTCGCGTGCGTAGAATACAGTTACATTACTCGAAAAACATTCTAACCTTGGAATGAAGCGTGCCATCCGTAGAACCATCTTGAATGCTTGATCCGGTGTTTTTGTTGGAAGGTACGAGGGACGGAGGTGCATCCGTCGTATCCAGTTCAGGATCCATATTGGTACCTGAAAATAGTGAAAATCAATTTTATAACTAACTCCACGCGTGATTGCTCCCTCGGATGCCACTCGACACTTTATATGTCACAGTTACAAGTGCTGATCTCTTATCAGCTTATCAGTACGAAAGTTAAAATTAGCCATCTCGATTTTACAGTTAAACATGTTCATATTTAAAATTTTAACTTTATCTAATCAGCTTTCAACTGCGATCGAATCTCCATCTTTTGCAAAATCGCGCTTCCTTGGATGCACACTTTCTATTTCAAATTAACATGCGCTAAACCCTTATCAGCTTATCAGCACTAAAGTCTCTCTTATTTTGCAACTATTGGAATAGTAACGCATAAATAAATACTCACGTTATGCTCGACGATTTCTGAGGTTGATAAATCCGGAGTTTACACTACTTGTTTAATGTATGTGCATCCGGCGTTCTGATAAATGTGATTGAATTAACAGCAATCGATAAACAATATACAAATTATTTTAAAAAATCGATACACAATTCCAAATCATAGAAAAAAAACTGAAAAGAAAAAGTCTCCTAAAATTTTGTTTCGTAATTCTTGTGGAATACAGTAACATGCTCATCATAGGAAAAGCCGGCTCTCAATCAAAATTTCCGGACCAGTGCGATTTTTTCAAAATATCAATTTTCAATACACTTTATTTCATTTTTAAATTACGAACAACGGTAAAAACGAATTAAAATGAAAAGACGTAGTCATCAGATGTATTAGTGAAAAACAACTAAATATTGATTATTTATAGTCCAGAATCATTCAAAGTTTATGTCTGCGCACCTAAATGTATCGATTTTTTAAGCTCTTAGTTTTAATAACTACTAATTGACAATTTCCCAGATTCGAACTAAAAAAACCACTCCAATTGCTGCAAATAACATCTATCTAAATAAAGTTTTCGTCAACTTACATGTCGTCAGTTTCACAAAAATCGCACACGTCTTACCTTTATAAATTTAACGAGCTATCAGATTTTATAATTATCGATTGATAGCTATCTTGATTAGCGCTAACAGCAACTCCGATTGCCGTTAATGGCAAAGATATTTTGCGAAATAGCGCTTTCCTCAACTCACAGATCATCAATTTCACAGAAATCATCTTTATCAGTTTTGAGGGCTATGGATTTTTTTTATTGATTATTGATCGGTAGCTTTTTTGATTTGCGCTAAAAACCTCCTCCTATTACCGCAGGTGGCATAGATCGCTCGCGAAAGAGAGCTTTTATCAACTCACAGATCACTTGTTTCGCAGAAATCACACTCAACCAAACTTTTTTTGGTTTAATGATCTTTCAGTTTCCTCATTATCAATCGATAATGATCGTTATTAGTGCTGAAAAAAACACTCCAGTTTCTTTGCAATAACGATATACATGTTTCAAAAGCCTCCCCGCATTGTTCATATCACATTCCATGCGACCAACCTTATCAGAGCATCGAATATCATTAGTATTGACGCGCGCACGCTCTCTCCATTCATATGCTCTCTCGCTCTACACAGAATGAGAGAGGAGCGTACTCCTATGCACCCTCCACCTCTCTGCCCGCAAGTGGTGCCATGGCCTTGTGGGTAGTGAGCTTGTCTCTCGATCCGAAGGTCGCAGGTTCGAGTCCCAACCTCAATGGATCTTTTGCTTGATTTATATCTCTGTCCAGAGATAGATTCCAGAGTGGACAAAACGATAGATTCCAGAGTGGACAAAACGATAGATTCCAGAGTGGTCAAAACGATAGATTCCAGACGGGACAAAACGATAGATCCAGATTGCGTCATTAGATAGACATTCAAGAATTTTTTATTTTTATTTCAGAGCTTTCCCACCACTGTCTGTGGATATACAACTCATATCAAGAAACACCACAAATCTACTTTGATGAGGGTTAGCCACAAAAACTCAGGTAAAATTCTCATGAACCCTCCTCAGATGGGAATCTACCTTCGTTGCTCTTGCGGATTCAAGTACACTACGGAAGATGATTATAAGAAGCACGATAAGAAGGTATTTTGTTGCTCCATTATGCACGTTATAGTGTTAAAACTAATACTTGTTTACAATATCATATTTTTGATTGTTCTCTATCGAGAAATGATCTCTGCTTTCAGTGCGCAGGAAAAGATTTCACTCTCCACAAAATTGATGAGGATTAAACTAAGTCAAATCTTTTAGAGGCAAACTTCCATTCTGTGTTACGTTGTATTACGTTTTTTATTGTCAAGAAGATTATTCCATGAAATGTTTTCCTTATGTACCAGTCTGATTTGTGTGTTATCTAATAAATTAATTCTGCGAACCTTGTGTGAAGTTTCTGAAAATGCAGTTGATTGCATCTGCTATGAATATTTGAGCTGCCGTTGTTCTTTTCCAATAACCATATGTGAATTTGTCTCTCTTCTTCAGCTTAATTAAAAGGAGATATACAGTTACGCCAGAAAGTTTGTAGACGATTTGTAATTTTGATAGAACTCGCTACGTTGTTTTAGCAAGGAAGATGTTGGGGCGCTATATAGAAAATCCATCGATGAATACGATGCGTATATTGCGTCATCACTTGCTTCATCACTGATTGGGTAGTGATGACGCAACCGAACAACACTTTTTCAAACATCCATTATTCTTACATATATTTTTCCCTGCTGGCTAAACTTTCTGAGGTTGGAGTCATGACTGAGGCCTACCCAGAATAAATTTTTGAAAGTGCTGCGCGGTCGCACATTGGCTGCAGCCGTGCTGCAAGAACAGGGTCCGAAATACAGATCTCGGCTTCTAGACTAGCTAGAGACTCGTTCAAAGCGTCAAAATGATCGTCATGATGAGTCCAGATCATCCTGAGAACATGGAAACAATAACTCGAAATTTGCCCTAAGGGCATGAAAAAATCACTTTTTTGGATGACCATTTTTTGATATTCATAACTATGTGGGACATGTAGGTAAAATATGGTTTTTGCATACGGATGTTCAAAATGTGTTGAAGATCTGATTTCCAACTTTTTAGAGCGATTGGATATATTTCCTGCCCACGGTGATCGTTTTCCGGAGGTATACTAGGGTCGGGAAACACCTTGTTTGCCCCTATGGACGAGAGAGTGCAGACGACGAGAGTGCGTACACAAGGTGTTTCCCGACCCTAAAATACCTAGGAAAAACGCACGCCGCGGGCAGGAAAGATATCCAATCGCTCTAAAAAGTTGGGAATCAGATCTTCAATACATTTTGAACATTCGTACGCAAAATGCAGATTTTTTACCTATTGGGGTGTCCGGAAAGTTCGTATAATGCTTCGGAAAAAAGTCAGTTCGCGATCAAATGCAGTGATTGCGCAATCTGTTTGTCAACAATGTATTGCATCATTCTGACGTTGAGTAGTGAGAGGATTTAATCAGTCTCCTAGTTGCTACATTGATTCTTGTGATGGACTCCCATCTCTACCTCCGAGCAGTTTTACTTCATTACTACCGTCTTGGCCGATCCGTGAAGGAGGCCCACTCTGCCCTGGCCCAGTCGGAAGGAGCTGACGCCCCCTCCATACCCTTCTGCTATAAGTGGTTCTCCCGCTTCAAGAAAGGGGAATTTGGTCTCGATGATCAACCCCGCTCTGGCCGCCCTCCCTCCCTCGATCAGCCTCTCGTTCTCCGTACACTGAAGCGCAAGCCCATGGCCAGTGTGCGAGAGTTGAAGAAGGATACTGGTACTCCCAGATAAACGGTGTCCGACATCCTCCATCGATCTGGGAAGAAGCCGAAACTCCCACAAGTGATTCCCCATGACCTCTCCCCCGAACAGCTGAAAAATCGTGTTCAAGTCTGTCGGGAAATACTCCATCGTAGATCCAATCTTCGATGGGTCAATTCCATCATCGCTACAGATGAGAAGTGGATCACGTACGATAACCCTGTGTGGAGACTGCAATGGGTGGATGCAGATGAGAAGCCCACGCCCGTCCCGAAGAAGGAAGAGCACGGAAAGAAGGAACTCCTCTGCTTCTTCTTCTCAGTGCTCGGTCCCATCTACTGGGAGATCCTCGCCCCTGGCACCAGCATCAATGCCGACCTCTTCTCTGAACAACTGGAAGATGTCGCGATCAGAGTCCCTCCCAGACTCCTGAACCAGGGCAAAATTCTTCTTCTGATGGACAATGCTCGCCCACATCGAGCGAAGATGACCCAGAAGAAAATGGACGAGCTGAAGATCGAGAGGATTCCCCATCCAACGTATTCCCCGGATCTCTCCCCATGCGACTACCACTGCTTCCGCTCTCTCTCTGACTTCTGCAAAGGAAAGAAGTTCAAGAATCGAGATGAAGTTGTGAGGGCTTTCGTGAACTGGGCGGTCTCGAAGAAACCCGCATTCTGGAAGAGAAGGAATCGAGACCCTGCCCAATCGCTGGAGGGAGGTAGTGAGAAAGAAGGGGCATACATTGGTCACTGAGAATTGTAAAGCATTGAATAAAAAATAAAAACAAAAAATTATACGAACTTTCCGGACACCCCAATACATGTCCCACATAGTTATGAATATCAAAAAAAGGTCATCTAAAAAAGTGATTTTTTCGTGCCCTGAGGGCAAATTTCGAGATATTATTTTCATATTCTCAGGATCGTCTGGACTCATGATGATGATCATTTTGACGCTTTGAACGAGTCTCTAGCTAGTCTAGAAGCCGAGATCTGAATTTCGTACACTGTTTTTGCAGCACGGCTGCAACCAATGTGCAGCACTTTCAAAAATTTATTCTGGGTAGGCCTCAGTCATGACTCCAACCTCAGAAAGTTTGGCCAGCAGAAAAAAATCTATGTAAGAAAAATGGATGTTTGAAAAAGTGTTGTTCGATTGCGTCATCGCTACGTAATCAGTGATGATGCAAGTAATGAGACAATATACGCATCGTATTCCTCGATGGATTTGCTCTATAGCGCCCCAACATCTAATTTGCTAAATCAACTGTAGCGAAAGTTATATCAAAATTACAAATCGTCTACAAACTTGCTGACGCTACTGTATATCGGCAGATCAATACTTTCGATTGATACAGCCTTGGTAACCTGTAACTTTAATCTTCTCTTTTCAAGGCATGTCGAGTGATTTCTACGCAGAGGATCGGATCAAACAGGAACCACCGGAGCTCAAAGATGAACCTTTTCATGATTTTCCAGACATCAACCAGGAAGAGCCAATTAGTGATGTGAGTCTCTAACAAGAATCTTCCGAATACAATGCTTATTATGGGAGAGTGTTTACAGTGTAACTTTTAAGAGTTATTGTTATTTCAAGATCGAAAATATCCCTTTCCTCAAAATTATTTAAATTCATAAATATTTTTTTTAGATTGCTCTGTTTGGAACGTCGAGTGAGATCAAGGAAGAACCAAAGGAAATAAAAGACGAACCTGTCGACGAATTGGATGATCTCGTACAGGAAGAACCTATTGCCGACGTAAGTAAAAGTTACCCAACACCCTTGAAATTGCTTGAAGTTCCGCTCATGACACGGCAAAATGAGTGAGATAGTATGAAAAAATTAGAGAGCGGGCGTGATCAGGTACGCGCGCACATTCAAATAATTTCAAGGGTGTTGGGTAACTTTGATCAGTTTGAGGTAATACAAGGGTATATTTAATGGTTTGTTTTACTAATTCTTAGGAAAGTTATTCTTAAATATATAATGCTTTTTTCTCTCTTCATATGAGCGTGTGGTCAAAACAGTTCTCGAAATGTAATGGTTAAGAAGTGCATTGATGCAATCTCTCTCAGATATTCTGTCCATCAACCGGAAGTTCTCGTCCACTTGATCAGTCAACTTCAACGATCGATAATTCATCGAAATCAAAGGTTAATTTTTATTAATATCACTAATGCGGTTTTTCAAAGTAGTCTAATACCTCGAATATGCTCATGTGTAATGAGTCGTGTTTACTTACGATAGACAACTCTGACTTGTACCTCTGACTATCATCTTCCTCTCCATCAGGGACAACTCCGCAGATGTGTCGTCTGTCAGAAATCTCGGCATGTGAGGGATATGCATGTATTCACCAATCATAAGGACAGACGTTCTCGATGGGTCAACGCAGTCCGTTCGACCATCGAAGGACGGGAGTCTCTCATGGAAATTCTGAATGGGAGGGCGTGGTCATATCTCTGTGCAAGTCACTTTTCTCCTTCTGATTGCGTTCACTATGGAAAATTCACCAAACTCCGAACAGACGCTGTCCCTTTCATCAAGGTATGAATTGTGAATGTAAATACTAACACTCTGAATCAATGACAATAACGAGAAAGTCATTTTCTGAATTTTCTTTATATAGAAAAGATTTGTTGAGAAGGAGGAGTCGGAAAATGAAGAGGAACCAATTATAAAGAAGTCGAGACCGGAATCAATACAAAAGACAACCAGGGTATGCATTCTTTTGATATCTGTTCTCAGTACTCAGCTCGATTGTTTGAAAAAAAACAGATCACGTGATACATTTAAAAAATCGATTCAATTTCAATTGTTTATCCTCCAGTGTTATTGTGAGGAAGTTTACGGAGAATCTTGGGAAGCTTGCGGTGGATGCGTTTTATATACGGGGTCACCTCGAGTCCCCAGGGACACTAACGTCCCCAGGGACACTAACGTCCCCAGGGACACTAACGACGTACACTCGAGAGTGGGGGGAATGAGCTTGATGACGAGGGGGGGGGAAATAGCCGTTGAGGATTGGGAGATTCGGGCTTGGGGGAGGGGCAGCAGGTAGGGTCACAGTCGCAAGAGGTGAGGCCTCACAATCTCATTCAGAAGTGAATGAGATTGTTGATAATAAAATAATATGGGAACGGAAACGTTTAGGTGAGCTTGTAACTATTTCAGAAGAAAGCGCATTCCATCTGTCTATAGTCCTAGTTACGAAACTAGAGTGAGACCTCGGAGGGGCAAACGGCAAATAAATGCGCAAAGCATGAGCCCTGCGAAGACTGCGTGTAAGGGGGAATGTTATAAAGGGAAGAGTGGTCATAGAAGACTCAGTAGTGAATGAGATTGTAATGAGATAGATTCAAAAATTGTTTTACATATGATATTCGTTTTTTGTTATTTGTCTTATAGTTTTAGCTTACTATGATATACCTTCACATCAGATGCAACGCCGCAATTGTGTCGTATGTGATCTAAATCGAAATGAGAACGAGATGCATGTATTCACCACTGATAAGGACCGACGTTCTCGATGGGTCAACGCAGTCCGTTCGACCATCGAAGGACGGGAATCTCTCATGGAAATTCTGAATGGGAGGGCGTGGTCATATCTCTGTGCAAGTCACTTTTCTCCTTCTGATTGCGTTCACTATGGAAAATTCACCAAACTCCGAACAGACGCTGTCCCTTTCATCAAGGTATGAATTGTGAATGTAAATACTAACACTCTGAATCAATGACAATAACGAGAAAGTCATTTTCTGAATTTTCTTTATATAGAAAAGATTTGTTGAGAAGGAGGAGTCGGAAAATGAAGAGGAACCAATTATAAAGAAGTCGAGACCGGAATCAATACAGAAGACAACCAGGGTATGCATTCTTTTGATATCTGTTCTCAGTACTCAGCTCGATTGTTTGAAAAAAACAGATCACGTGATACATTTAAAAAATCGATTCAATTTCAATTGTTTATCCACCAGTGTTATTGTGAGGAAGTTTACGGAGAATCTTGGGAAGCTTGCGGTGGATGCGTTTTATATACGGGGTCACCTCGAGTCCCCAGGGACACTAACGTCCCCAGGGACACTAACGTCCCCAGGGACACTAACGACGTACACTCGAGAGTGGGGGGAATGAGCTTGATGACGAGGGGGGAAATAGCCGTTGAGGATTGGGAGATTCGGGCTTGGGGGAGGGGCAGCAGGTAGGGTCACAGTCGCAAGAGGTGAGGCCTCACAATCTCATTCAGAAGTGAATGAGATTGTTGATAATAAAATAATATGGGAACGGAAACGTTTAGGTGAGCTTGTAACTATTTCAGAAGAAAGCGCATTCCATCTGTCTATAGTCCTAGTTACGAAACTAGAGTGAGACCTCGGAGGGGCAAACGGCAAATAAATGCGCAAAGCATGAGCCCTGCGAAGACTGCGTGTAAGGGGGAATGTTATAAAGGGAAGAGTGGTCATAGAAGACTCAGTAGTGAATGAGATTGTAATGAGATAGATTCAAAAATTGTTTTACATATGATATTCGTTTTTTGTTATTTGTCTTATAATTTTAGCTTACTATGATATACCTTCACATCAGATGCAACGCCGCAATTGTGTCGTATGTGATCTAAATCGAAATGAGAACGAGATGCATGTATTCACCACTGATAAGGACCGACGTTCTCTATGGGTTGACGCAGTTCGTTCGACTTCGGAGGAACGGAGAGAACTCATGGAACTACTGAATACAAAGAAGAAATCGTATCTGTGTGCGATTCACTTCACGCCCTCCGATTACATTCACACTGGCAATTGGAAAAGACTTGGAATTAATGCCATTCCTACTTTCCAGGTATACAGAAACATTATTTTAAGTTCATTAACAGGTTTCATAATGAATATGATTACAGTTTCAAAAATATGTTCCTGAAACACCGACGACCCCCCAATGTGCTGATAGCTCATGCCAGGTTAGTTTTCTGTTTATGACATGCAAAATAAAAACCGGTTAGAGAACTAGTTTAAAAAAAAAGATATTTTTCTTCATCTTGTACGGAATGAAGAGAGTAATGACGTGGATAAAATCAAGGAAGTCGCATACAGTTGCGGACAAAAGTTTAGCACCAAATTTCAAATGGGCATAACTTCTTTCAAAATTGAGCTAAAGACTTACGGTTTGGAGCATTCGAGAGATACACCCCAGATAATTATCGGCATATGGATGATGTGCTGAAATCTATATATCGCGGGTTACAAAATTTATTTTCCCGGAGTTCTTTCGATTTGATTTTTTTTAAACCTCAGCTGAACTGCGCGATGAAGTCAAATTCATTTTGGCGAGAGTACCTCCCCCGATGATGCGAATCCACTATCCAGCGTGTTTGGTGCTTCTCGATGAGAGTCGGTATATCGATTTTCCAAGACCTCACTAATTTAGTTTTTTGGCTATATCTTCGGAACAAGTTGAGCTAAAGGGTCAACATTTCACAGGTATCATACTATCGTGATGGAGCAACAACATGCCAAGTTTCATATCGAACGGACTGAAAATTTCAAAAATCTCAAAATTTTGTTCACCAATATTCAGCCACATGAAACCACCCAATCGGGTTCAGCGAAAAATCTGATTTCTTGTCACTTAATGCAGAAAATATTAGAGAACTACTATGCGAAATTGCGAGATTAGGCGATTCTTTATACCCACCTTGCATGCGAATACTCGGCGAGGGTCAGAGTGGAGCCGCTGTTCAAAAGTAGTCGGACTCAACAATCTTATTATTCGAACACGAACATTTCAAATCAAATGATCCCAATTCAACGATAAATGTGCATAACTTGGTCTAAATATGCTACCATGTTGGTTTAGTGCAAATCGGGCAATGCTTTATTTTTCCTCAAACCTCATGAACGCTTTCCTTCCCCACTGACTCTCCCCGAGTATTCACATACAAAATGGGTATAAAGAAACGCCTGATCTCGTAATTTCGCACAGTAATTCTCTAATAGTTTCTGCATAAAGTGACAAGAAATCATATTTTTCGCTGAACCCGATTCTGTGGTTTCATGTGGCTGAATATTGGTGAACAAAATGTTTCGAGGTTTGCAATTTTCAGTCCGTTCGCTATGAAACTTGGCACATTGTTGCTCCATCACGATAATATGATACCGAAATTTTGACCCTTTAGCTCAATTTGTTCCGAAGATATAGCCAACAAACAAAATTTGTGAGGTCTCGTAAAATCGATATACCGACTCTCATCGAGAAGCACCAACCACGCTGCATAGTGGATTCGCATCGTCGGAGGAGGTACTCCTACAAAATGAATTTGACTTCATAGCGCAGTTCGGCTGAGGTTTAAAAAAATCAAATCGAAAGAACTCCGGGAAAATATATTTTGTAACCCGCGATATATAGTTTTCAGCACATCATCCATATGCCGATAATTTCCTGGGGTGTATCTCTCGAATGCTTCAAACCGTAAGTCTTTATCGCAACTTTGAAAGAAGTTATGACCATTTGAAATTTGGTGCTAAACTTTTGTCCGCAACTGTATGCAAGAATTGAATATTTTCTGGTCTCTTTGAGTTTTTTCACGCAGTCTTTATTTGCCGTTTATTTTTTTAAATTTCATTTATTTGATTTCAGAAGTATCCCTCCACCGCTGATGCTTATTTGAGGCATCTTGAATCACATCAAAAAACCACATTGAGAACGGTTGGTCACGAAGATCCTTTTTGATACATACGATTATCTTACAGAATGGAATCTTCCTGGTTTGTTCATGTGGATTTAAGATCATTAGTCGCGAAAATTATAAGAATCACGATAAGAAGGTATATTACCGCTCATTAATAGTTTAATGATTATAATTCTGAATAAATAAATTGATTGATTGATTGATTATAATTTGAAAATATTTTAGTTCAAATAAATTTTTGTTGTTGTCTGCTTTCCCAAGCGATATTCTGTATTTTTAGTGTGAAGGACTCGATTACACTGTCCACAAACTGGATGAGAATTGAACCGAGTCGGCATCCGTTGGAATTAAAATTGCCTTTTTATCTGTTAATATCTCCATTATTGTTAAGAAGATACAATTATTATCTTTTTTATCATAGTTTTCCATAAAGAGTTTTTATAGATAGTCTCGTGAACGAATTCACCCATGCAGTTGCTCACTTCTGCTGTAAATATATGCCATGCCTTACTCCCTTTACCAAATGAGGGCATCGCATTCATATGCTTCCCATTGTGCAGCATGGCTACCCTCTCCTCTGGTGATCAGGATGATTCCTACCTGCAATTCCTCAATGTCGCGATTGTTGATTCGGTAGCTGTGGAAGGAGAGACGGGAGCAATGATTCGCCCGTAAGCCCGACCTCTGGTTGTATAATTTAGTTTTTTTCGAAATGATTGTCGTAACCTTTTCATTAGGATTTTATATGAGATGTAGTATTTAATGTAGTCCATTTCAGTATCCTGGCAGATTTCGGGACCTTCGCCAGTCGATTAGAAGAGGAAGGCGCGGATTCGACGAAAGAGCAACTAGAGAAGACTCTCGTATGACACATTTGGTTCTAATGCATTTCCTTGTTACTAACTCTCGAGATAAGAGGGACTTGCAATGGTTATTGACCCAGAGTTTTCAGAAACCGGTGGACAATTTCCGTCTGGCACTCGATGCGAAGCTGAATTCGATTGTGAAACGTATTCAGTCCATTGATTTCCCTAGTAATGGAGAGGAAATGGTGAGCCAAGTGTAAACAACACCCAAAGCATGCATATATTACGAATACACCGAATAATATGTTGATTTTACGTTCAATCCTCACTAGAATATTTAAACATCCCTGATGTTTAACGCTCATTTACTATTTTCACTAGTGTCCATTCGATTAAGTAAGCATTTGTTCCAAATCTCTCCAATCCATGTTTTTCACATTTATCCTAGATCAGCTAATTAGCTAATTTTCAACTTCATATATACCCATAGCTTTCGCACCCTATTCAGCTCAATCAGTTTCAGGTGACTAATAGTCCTCTCACAGTAGCTGACACTCAACACATCAAAGATAGCCCCTCCGAGCCTGCAACGTATTCACAAATACTTTATTTTCTTCTTTGTATTGATCAATATGAAGTTTCATCATCACAGCATCATCGGTTAATTAAGGTGGGAGGTTCTTCCGCAGAAAGCACGCCCGGCTTTCAATCTCATTTGTTCCTATCTTCGCACCGACAGAGAATGCTTTGATCTGGCCGATTTCTCCATGGTACGGTATCTAATTTATAAAAATGTTTTTATTGAGTTTTGTTAAAGTTATTTCGCAAATTTCATTTTATATTTCAACATTTCTAATTTACGAAAATAGGGTGATTATTTTGTTGATGGTGACAGAAAAAAAGAATTATGAGAGACTATCTGAGAGGATCGAGCAATTTCACCTATGAGCCGTACAGCAAAAAATAAAATTCCTTGAAAATAAGTCCCTAGGGTTACTTTTTCACGTAGATAAAGAAAATCGACCTTAGAAAGCCGTATCTCTGACCCCTCATTCTCTACATTGCGCCGAAGTGGGCGGTCGGTTTTTGAAATTTTTTTTGGAGCTTCCAAACTCCATAACCAGATAGTAAATCTGAAAGATCTCGACGAGATAAGCATTTTTCCTGTTGGAAGTGAAGGGCTAGCTTATCTATGAAAAAAAAAAAAAAAAACTACCCCTTGTAGTAAAATTGCAGCGAAAAATATTGTCCTGACGGGGGTCAAATGGTAGACCGAACCCCTCGGACTTGAACGATTTCGAACGAAAAAATCGATTTTTTGCGGAAATATTTTTTAGATCGACTTATCGTGAACTGTGATGTGGAAATTCGGATTCTACGAGTGAAAATACGCCAGAAAATCTATATGTCGTGAAATTCTGTGATATAAAATTTTTCGACTTTCTCGGCCTCAAAGGTGTGAAATTGTTTCCATAAATTTCCAGCCATAATAGGAGCATTTAGGGCCGAAAAATTTGATATCACAGAATTTCACGAGATATAGATTTTCTGGCGTATTTTCACTCGTAGAATCCGAATTTCCACATCACAGTTCACGAGAAGTCGATCTAAAAAAGATTTCCGCAAAAAGTCGATTTTTTGGGTCGAAATCGTTCAAGTCCGAGGTGTTCGGTCGACCATTTGACCCCCATCCAGAAAATATTTTTCGCTGCAATTTTAAAACAAGGGGTATTTTTCACGGGGAATTCAATGAACATATCTAAAATCCCCCCCTACGGAATACAATTTTTCAGGACGGCCAATTGAAAATTTCAAATGACAATTTTTTTTTCCAGATAAGCTAGCCCTTCACTTCCAACAGAAAAAATGCTTATCTCGTCGAGATCTTTCAGATTCACTATCTGTTTATGGAGTTTGGAAGCTCCAAAAAAAATTTCAAAAACCGACCGTCCACTTCGGCGAAATGCAGAGAATGAGGGGTCAGAGATACGGCTTTCTAAGGTCGATTTTCTTCATCTACGTGAAAAAGTAACCCTAGGAACTTATTTTCAAGGAATTTTATTTTTTGCTGTACGGGTGTATGTGAATCCGCTCAGATAATCTCTTTTATATGATTTCTAACAAATTGTGCTGTTAATAAATATTTGTTTAATCTAGTTCGCGTGAGTATAGACATTTGAGACAAAATTGATTTCCACATTGCAGTGTTCCCCTTTCTTCCGAGCTGAAGTGATTGAATTCATGGGCAGAGACGACAATCGACCTGGACTCGAATCTGTTAAGCTGAATGATTCGGAGGTTAGAGTTGAAACTATGCACCCACTGAATGATTTCCATTTCAATCGGTTCTATCAGAGGGATACTGACAATATAGATCTTTATAAACGGATCTTTATAGGGTGGCCTGAATGTGGAGATTGCCCTCTTCCCGACCAATCTCCCCTTCTACGATATTGCCAATCTGGATTGGGAGAGATTCGAGCGTTCCTTGGGAGACGACGATTTTCCCATTATTCGAGTGGTTCTGAATGGACCAGACGACCCCATCATTGAGCAGGCCAGATAAGACAATTACAATCCTCTCTTTCCTTCATACAATTTTTAGCAGCGATTGTTGCATACCGTGTCATTTTAAAGAAATTTGTATTTCCTGTTTGATTTCCTTCAGAGACTCGGGGATATGATTGGCCTCTGCTCTCACGATCAAGATTACTCTTTTTAGGTGTCCGCACTGTTTTCTTCACCACTCGATGCGGTCATTCTGGGCTCGATTGGAACTATCTCAGAGGCGAATCTTTCTCTTTCCGAGAATATGCTGCGTAATTCGTCCATCGACTTACTCTACATTGATGTGCAGAATCTCGATGAAATCACGGCGTGAGTCCGATCCTTAATAATTCAATATGAAATTTTATTCAGAATCTCTATAAATTTGTGTGAAGCACACTATTTTACAGCCCCCTCATCCTCTCCATCGCATCTCACACCAAGATAATTCGTTTCTCAAGGATCAATGAGTCGCAAGTCGCCGATCCAGGTGGATAGGTTCTAATTATATATATTTTTTTAAATTTCTAATTAGTCTATTATCGGTTTTACAAATAATTAATTAATTGAAAGTTGTTTTTATAATATTATGCATGTTTCAAACGACCTAATGCACAACAATGGTGAATAACAATATGTATTAATTTTTTGCAAAGGATCCCGAATAAACACGTGTATAAGTGGTTGTGATAGGGCGTGATTTTTACAATTACTGTGATGTGGGGCGGTATGGAATGCAGAAAGTTTTCCGGTTTTCCGTGCTGCGAAACTATCATTCGCGGGACATCTTCATCAATTAAAGTTACCCAACAAGGACGAAATTGACCCATTATTTTTTGTCCTCCATCGAATAGCCGATGGTTGAATTAGTATAGAATAAATATACAAAAATGCTAAAAATCAATAATAGCCTCAAGGGAAAGCCGGAAATGATCAGCGTAATCCCGCGCTCTCTCACTTTTGCATACTCTCTCGTACACGCGACGGGATCAGGGTGAGATCAGGGTTTCGTCCTTGTTGGGTAACTTTAAAGTGCGTTTCGAATATCGGTTGTACGTGTTATGACCATAATTAGGAGTAAATTTTGACCTCACGGAAAACCGCTTTCGAATGGTGATAAGACATCTCGGAAAAAGCATTTCGGAAAAAGACGTTTCCGAAATTCCATCTCGGAAAATTCCATTTCGGAAAAGGACATCTCGGAAATTTTGGCAAAATTTCAAGAGCGCTCACATGACTTTCGAAGCTATTTTCTCTTGATTAAAATTTTGTTATTGCGTTTTTTTTATCAATTGCAATGTAAATCAAATAGAAATATCTGATAATAACAAGAAAATGGATTTTCTGTAAAGTTTCCGATATGTCCTTTTCCGAAAGGAATATTGACTTTTTTCGCCAGTTCTCGAAAGCAAATCATGTGTAAGACGAAAGTTTGGGTATTTTCATTGATTTTATATATTTATTAGTTTTTGGAACATGATTTTGAAGCAACGAATGTACAAAATGAATGTGAAGGATTGTTCTGCTCATTGTGACATTTTGCTTTTCAGCCGCATTCATAATGGACTTCATCAACCAAATCGATTCGTTGCCCATCTATAGTATTAAAATGTGCGACAACTCCGGTTCATCCTCCTTCTTCGACATACCAAACTCATTCTGGGAAATCTTCTTCAACCAGGTGAATTTTTCACCTTTAAAACCGTGAAGCGAAATTATGAATTTTCTCTGCGAGCTTCGTATATTTTTCAGAAATTATCGAATAGCACCGTTAACTGGGTTAAAAAGGGTGTCGATGGTAAGAAGATTACCAAGGCTCCAATCGACTGGACCGATGTTGACCTTGAGGTTCTCAATTGAAAGAAACCTAAGACGAAGTAGGTTACCATAGTGCATCTACCGTACCCTTCACGACATATATTGTGTAATGATATGCCAACTTCTTTACTTAATAATGTTTTTCACCTAACAAGTTTTACAATACTACATCTCCATTCTCCCCTCGCTTTGACAAAAATTTACCCATTCCTGAGTTGTATTTATCTTGTTATGGTGATTTTGCTCTGCACAAAGTGGACAATGATTGAGTGATTTATTGAGCTTGTGGAATTATTCGATCTTCCTTTTATTTAATTGTTCCCTGTGAATCGAGTTGTTTGATCATTTATTTATTATAAAACGTTGAAGTTTCCCTTCTCTTGAATAAATTAATTCTGGCAATGCTCAATTTTTTATAAATATCAAATCATGCAGTTGTTTCATCTGAGGTAAATATCTTTCATGGAATTCTCGACTTAATGTGATTAGTATTGAAATTAATAATCATTTTGAATCCAAGGTATGTCCTCGTCCTCCACTTTTAATCTGGATGTTTCCTGCTTACAAGCACTCAGTGAGGCGATTTCCGATTCGGTCGATGTGGAAGGGGAGACGGGAGGAACACTGCGTCGGTATGCCTAATTTCTTACATTGAATTGTATTGAAAGAGAAACGGAAACAACACAATTTTCATACTGTTATTCGTATAATCTTTAATACGTCTTAAAGGGATATTACATAGATTGACGATTTCAATGTATTTGGTAGTAAAGATCATTTTAGAAAATATTGTTAATATAATAAAATATTTGAAAAATATTTAAATATCGAAAATAAATTTTAAAAATTCACAAATAATAAAAACACTTATCGGTTGATGGTGCTCGAGGCGGTCGGCGAGGTTTCACGAACCTCGTCGTTTTTGGATGCACGCTCTTGATCGATTGCCCGTAACAACGGCACGACGTGACGAGGCCCCCGTTTTGCTAGGTTTTCATTCAATTTTCACTGGTTTACACTGTTTTTTCTGGATTATTTTGGTTCCCAGCGCTGTAGCTGAGTGTCGCAGCTCGTTTGGCACCGAAATAGGCGTAGATATGTGGATTTACGATCGTTGCGAATCATCATTTCCATCGACAAACATCGGTTTTCTTGCAATGTCCCCGTAGTTTCTTTAATAAATTGGTTACCAGCGCTGTGTATTACGCTAGTGCAACGTTTTGCGCCGATGATGATTGATTAACCTCAGTTTGTCGCTCATTATGCCTATTTTGTGATTTTTAAGTGGTTTCGGTTAACAACGTCGCGTTGCTAATCTTCATCAAACCTGCTATCAGTTGTATGCTCACACAACGGAAGAGACGGTGCGCCAGATGTGGCGCACAATCGGCAAAAACGAGCTGTTTTCTTGCCAATTTGAAGAAATATCATCAGTTTGTTTGGGTGAAGTCTCTTGGTCTCAGTAAAGAGGAGGCCTTGCGCGAACTAGAGGTGTTTCGTGAGAGAGTGGCAAATAAGGAGGACATTCGGTGGTGCGAAGCACATTTTGGAGCAGACGGCCTTCCGATAGAGGTAGAATATAGTTGAACCGAGCCTATTTTCTAAATTCAATAATGTTCTTGAGGCTCCCGTTCCGTCAAGCGACGAGCTAGATACTGGGGTAACTGAGGTAGTAGCTGCCTTAGGGAAAACAACGACCGCTATCTCTCTCATAGAAACGGCGCCGGACTGACCTACCTTCTTCTTCATCTGCTGTAGTTCGCGTGGATAGTGACGAGGGCGGAGGGACACTCGAAGGGAATGAGATACATGTGAGAACAAATGACACATTATTAGCATTTATCATAGAGGAAGTTTAACATTGTGCTCAAAAATAGTATCCACATATTATTGTGATCACTATATTAGGGCGAAGACGTTTATGATGTGGGAGATGATGATCAACAGTCGCTGAACGAGCAGCCAATTGACGGTGAAGGGAAGGTACACAATACATTTTGAAATCTTTATTATACTCAAAAAATATAACAATCGAAGTATGTATAAATACATGTCAATAGAAATTTAACGAGTGAAGTGGAAATATAATGATGAGAAGGCAGTACTGGATGAGGGGTATAACAACCAGGCAACTCCAATTTAATCAAAACAATTTTTGGGAACTTGTATTACTGGTTTTCACCGTCACAAATCGCACTATCCCTTGCGGGTCCAAGTTATCTCCGGGTTACGTTAGCCAATATGAGATCACCTACATCCTATTCCTGTTCACACATCGGTGCATCGACCGGGAACCGAACCCGGGCCTCCTGCTTGGCAGGGATTCTGCCACTAGACCATCGATGCGAGTGCCTTTATGTGACAGGAATAGGAGATTGATGGTTCTGTACATGTGTTTTCGACGACGCCACTAATAGGGAAGGGTAGGTCAAGGGCTGTATCAAAAGGAAGGAAAGATTGAGAAAAAACCACTAAAATATGTTCCGTGTTCTCTAGAACAGTTTCGGCCTAGTTTAAAGAATATGGTATCTTTCACATAATGATACCGCTCTGATAGTGATATGTTATTACCAGGCACCGAAATATTGGATTTGCCTGGTTGTCATGACTCCTCATCGAATACCAATTGTATGTCTAAACTAGAATCAGTATAGTACCTACTTATCAATGCAATAAATTATCGAACGAAAAAAATCCAGACTTCCGATGCGACTCCTCTGTCGGTGTCGCAGCTTCTGATCGCCTCTCAAAGTTCTGCAATGGATGGTATAGTACCTCAGAGATTAATATCGACCATCTCAAGTGCTCCTACTGTAGAGAGAAAGGTTAGCTCTAGAATGGGGCAAACCAAAAAAAATATTGAAGGACTCCTCATTTCGTTTCTCACAAGTTTCCTATCAGAGCGAATCAGATACAGAAGAGGAGGAAGAAGAGGATACTACAGTGCATTCGTCATATTTTCTGACTGCGAAACCCATGATTGACATGCTCTTTCGTAGATGCCAAGAGTGTGGTGCACTAATCGATCCGATAAGTGTGCAATGGAGGCAAAAGGCCAGCGCACTATGGGTGACCTACTCGTGCACCGGATGCTAGAAGCACTTCCGATGGGACAGTCAGCCGAAAAGGGGCAGAGGGAAAAGTCGAGTTTATGAAATGAATCAGGCTCTGCCCGTTTCCGCTTTCATAACTGGCTTGCCGATCATGGTGACCTGTCAAGTTGTGGTTTCTTATCCAAAATGTTCTTACAGAGACTCATTGATCAATGTGATCTCCTCTCTATTGCGATCCCGAAGGAACGATCTATGCGGGACACCATTCGTTTCTATGCCTGTATTTCGATCGATCGAGTGTACTTGAGATGGGAGAGACTAGCACGTGATCTCTCAAAAGATGTTGCACCGGTATTTTAGTCATCTCAGAATTTCATTGGAAATAACTCAAAATAGGAGGAAGGGATTGTTGTGGCACTCGATGGACAGTTTGCCCACCCTGGCTGGACATCCAATAACGGGAAAGTTACCGTATTCGATTGCGCCCTTGGCCTCGCCATCGCTGCAGTATCCCTCTCCACGAAGGATGAGGAAATAGGTCATATTATAATTATGTAGTAAATGTTATCTAGAAAGTACAACTATAGGTGGAGTCTCATGTCGGATTGAAACAGTAGGCTCGGAGAAGGCGCTGGTGGAACTAGTTGATGATGGCTTTAGCATCAGGTATAATTCAGATAATGCTCAACAAGGATTTAGAATAACATGTTGTATCCAAACTCCCTTCCTATCGTAATGTTTCCATACCGTAACCCATCTAACTACTGTAACCTATGCTTGTACGGTATGCTCTTCGCATACCGTAACTTCCTAGGCAACTTTGTTTCCAGCTACCAAAGTATATCGCTTCATTTAATCAGAGCCCGTGTTACCGACTCAAATGCGAGCGTGGACAAGCGCATCCGCGAGAATCCTAAGCTAAAAGGAATCGAGTCAAAGAGGGACTTTTGGCACGCCCAAAAATCGCTCAGAAAGGCGTGGTGGGCTGTGAGTAAAAATTAACGTATTACCCATCTAAGTCCTGCACAGGGTATGAAGAGTTACCCTCGCTTCTCGGAATGGTACAAGTCGTTCTTTAATCATTTGTTCCACGTAAACAAGAGATTCCCCAATCGCGAAGATCGACCACTCGCTCTAGAATACGTTCGTTCGTTCATCAAACACTGCACGGGACAGCATAGATGGCGAAAGGTGGACAAATGGCTAATTTGGTAGAGTATTATTGTGCTACCAGGGAGATGAGTTCAATCTGATCTCCACGTGTGATCACTCAATTGTGCCAGCATCGAAGAGGGGGAAGAAAGGGATGAAGGCAGACAAGAAAGCACCCCAGAAGACTTCTAAGCAACTGATTGAGGTATAATTTTAAATAATGATTTTTTTAGTTTTATGTTTACAATGAAAGGTGGACTCGCCTGAGCACCAATTGATTCGGTCCCTACTGTTCTCGCCCAACTTCGAGAAAGTCTTCCTCGATTCCTCTTCTGAATTTGGAACATCAATCTGTGAATGTTATCATTCACTCTCCAACATGTACGCACCAAAGAGACTTTCCAGGTAAATTCTTGTTATTGATTTTATTAAAATATAAGCCGAAAATTTGTGTTACGTTCATAAAGCTTTTCTTGCTAGCTCGGCGCCCTACTACAATAAGAAGATGAAGTGTACAGTAATGCATCACAACTCACTGGTGTACGGCAGCATGCTGGGAGTGAGGACGGAGACCGGCAGCGTGCTTCTCTCCAAAAAGGGAAGAGTTGCGGAGGCTGTGAAAAGAAAAATGAGCACAGGAGAACACCCATGGAGGAGAGAAGTACAGTACACTGACAATCGATGGTTCCAAATTTCTTTCTAGATTCTTGAGGAGAGTTGGGAGCTAAGGGAGGAATACGAGGATAAGCGATTCCTCAAGAGACTCGGAGCGCCTGATGATGATCATTTCGATCACCTCAAGGAGGTCTACGACCGGATGATGAGGGGAGAAGAAAGTGAGGAGGAATTCGAAATGAATGAAGAAGAGGAGATGGGTGATTTGAGCGTAATTGATGAGGATTGGGAGTGATAATTCTATGCTAGCACACTCCTAACACAACACTATCAGTCTAGAATGTATGCTTTCGTAAACAATTTTGTGATTTTCTCAAGTTCTTAACCGATAAAGTGGAAATATGTTTGCTTTCATGAACACACCTGACATAAGCATGAACCCCCCGTCGATTGATGAAGACGTTGAGCACCTGAGAAGGAAATTCTCACATCTCCCTAATGAATTAATGTTTTTTTCATTTATTCAAATGGGTAATCAGAGAACAACTAGTCCGTTTTGGTTTATTGCTAGTTATTGTTGTCTTCTCAAAGAGATGAGTTGGTACCTGCATGTCAGTGATTCCGAATGCCTTGGCGATGGTCGCTCTCTCAGATGGCCACAGTGACTCACTCCTCGTGCCATGATTCCACTCAACGATTCATTATTCAGAAGAAGAAGCTTGAAACAAAAGTGGATGAAAATATGTTATTCCCAGTGATGTGCTCGGGAAGGGTATGGCTCCGTAAATCCGTGAACCCGCCTGGTGGGATTCCCGTTACCCCGGCGTACCCTGCATGGGAAGGGTACGGCATCCCCAGACGCACGTGAACCTTGCCTTGCCGGGTTGAAGTTATTCCCAAAACAAATAGATGGAAAGATAAGAATGAACCTGAATATGTTCTTCTGTCTCCTCGTGAGAACCAATCGAGACGGTAGCTGCTTATTCGCCCTCTTCGAGAAGCTAAATATATATGCTCCTCTTAGTTATTAGAAATTTCTGATGTCTCAACGCTAGCAGTGTATTCGATAATTGATCTGTGTTATTTCCAATACAGTTGATATATGCCAATCACGAACCTGCGAGTCTTATTCGAGTAAGAAGCGACGATTTTCTGGACTCTTTCGCGGACAGTCTCTTCTATCTTGATGGCGTCATCTTCCGGAATCTTCTCAGTGGGAGAACGGGAGTGTACTCGTGTCTAGAAGAAACGATCAGCAGTAGTATTAAATTCCCCAAAGAACTAATAAAATATCAGAAACAGCTCAGATAAATATTTCAGCAGAGTTGTTATTTCTATTCCAACCAACAATTTCAACACATTAGCAAAGTAATTTATTTTTTGCCCATTCCCCTTACTCACCCGTCCTCTCCTCCATTGACTACATCGATTTCCTCTTCTCCATTCTCACTCATGTGCCAGTTCATCTCCTGCTCTCTGCAACAGAAGGGGAGGATGCACACCGAACCACTGCTGCAAATAAAAGGGATTCACTCTTCACGACAAGATTAGGATGAGCAAGTGAATTGTCTTCTAGCTGAACCAACCTCGATGTGCAGCATGGGATTGAAGAGAGTCATCTGCTGCATGTGCAGCATCGTCGCGAACTCATGCTGCTGCTGCAGCACCAACTCCGATAGATCTGCGAGCGTGCTAGATGATCTTGGCTAATCTTTGGAGGGACGAGTCTCTCGAAAGAATGTTGAGAGAATCAGAGAAGAACAATGGCTGACCGATCAATTGCTGTAGGAAGTTGAAGCAATGGAGGAAAAGGAGGAAGGACGGGGAAGAGAGTGGAGATGGGCTTGTGAAGTTCTCATAATTCGAGTACTAGAAAGACCATCAGAAATGGCTATTCTTGGTTCGCTCTCTTTAACTGACCTCTCTGATCTCCTTGCCCAATCGTCGTCGACGATCTCTCCTCGTGAGGAACGAAGACGTCGTTCTCCAACGAAAGCGAGGGGTCAGAGAGAGCCGGACTGAAGACATTGATTAAAACTGAACGCGACTCATGAATTTATCAAATCATTGACAAATGAAAGTAGTACGAAAGTAGTAGTACACATAAGCAAATAATTTCCCGAGCCAGTGGAATCAGAATGAGAATAGGGAGAATGGGCCTACCTCTGATCCTCCTCCTCTGTATCTTCTTCTTCTTCATTCATCACTCTCCCCTCCTCTTATTCCTCCCTCATCTCCATAGTCGAATCCTTGCTCGTCACTGACGTCATCTGGATTCTCGTCTTAGTCGAGGAGCAGCGAGGAGGGACAGAAGGAGGAGGAAGTGACGTCATCGTCGAGACCCTCGTCGTCCTGAAAATATGCCAAATTTGAGATCTTTTTTTTGTATCTCTTTTACTAATGGGTCACAGAAATTAAAATCAAAATTAAAATAATCAGGCTTGACATTGAATTGCGACTTACACAAATGCTATCAATTAATGCTTTTCCTAGCTATTTTAACGCCCATGAGCAACTTCAGGATTTTATTTTAAAGCTAGCAACTTTCGTGTTTCAGAAGATGATAACTCACGGAGACAGGAGAGGTGGTGGTTAGGGCGAGCGCTCGGCAACGAGCATGACCGCGTGAGATTGGAGCAGTCCCGTCTCATGCTTGACGACAGCCACCTGACGAGGAACCATCGGAGACGACTGCAATGATGTGTCATCAATGGATGTGTAGCTAACAATAAACACTAGTTATAATGAGACATTTTTTGAGCGAAAAAAATGAAGAGGGTATTCAAGCATTACACAAAAGAAAAAAAGTCGAACCTAGGATAAAAATATATAAGAAACTAGTCCAAGTAACAGTACTTACCTCTTCCTTCTTCACAGGCGTAATCGCGCCAGTACCATCGCTCAATCCGGGCGAATTCACACCCACGAGATCCTAGAGGCGACAACATTAAATATATTTAAATCAGTAAAACAACCTAGTCAAAACTCGGGTTGGACAGAGTCAACCGCGCCCCGCGAGAGAAACGAGTAAAAATGAATCTGACATTTTCGTAAATCGCATTTGCATTGAATGATAAAAATATTACGTGCAAGTTATTTGAAAAGCTCGCCCGAGTGTAGGAGAAAGGCGAGGCGATTGGCGACCCAGAGGATGAAGAGCCGGAGGAGTCATGATGAACACTCGACCCTCTGGTAAGCAAAACTTTTAGAAAATCCATAAACTTTCAGCTAATCAGAAATAAAGTCAAACGGTGCTACAGATAAAGAACTTTCTCTCGAGGTTGTTTACTGACAAGAAGGAGGGGAGGGTTAACCTGTGTGAGGAGATGGACGACGGGAAACAGCCACTATCTTTCCCGGCTTCGCCTCGAGAGCTCAGAAGAGAGCCGACTCGCGCGTGTCGCGTGCTATCGATCGATAATCGATTGACGCGACGCACGCTGCAGTTTACATCGTCAAATATATTTAAATTAATTAAACAGTTAAGCCAAAAAATAAGAATAGATCGCAGTTATTGAGCACCAACCGCACAGCGAGAGGCTCATGCATATTTGAAAGGATATTCACCTGGAAGATGTTCGCGTCGTGTTATCGGTTGACGATGCAGCGGTCGTTCTTCAGGTCGATGTTCGTCTGCGCGCCCAACTCGAACCGACCTACTGCAATACCGGTCGATAAATCACCGTAACCCGCCATTTTAACAGTTCGCGATGATGCGCGGGAGACGCAATATTCAACTATAGTCAAGCAAAAGTAATATTCAAAAGGGCTAAGTTACCTAGTTCAAATTCTAATGCCTTTCAAGTCAAATATAAAAACGCAACTAAGGACGCTTACCTGAGCCATAATGCGGAGAGACGACGTTTGAAGCGATAACGTCGTAGACGGCTTCAGTTTTTTCCTCTTTCGTGACAACCGCCCTGCAATTAGGACATACTTAAAAGCGGTATGAGTAACCTAGGACGCTGCTAAGGGGCGCTTACTTTCGCAAATATTGGTGAGCGGAGCAGGACAAGCATACAAGACCGCTCGGCGAGCCACAAGGAATCGAAAGTGGTTGGTGAGCCGGCCGAGAGAGCAATTTGATTTCGTCATTTTGAATGCTAATCGCGCCATATACGCAAATAGAATTTGGGAATTTATCGCTCACCTTCCTGAGGGTTGTCGATCATAAACCTGCAGACATTGATGGTGTTTGTAGTTTATCCTGACGCCAGTATCTGCATGAAATATAAGGAATTCACCATAAATCGACGTAAAGGAACATTGGGTAGTATTAGAGAAGCAATTTTGCGGAATCAAACAATCAAAAACGTGAGAAAATGGGCAGAAAATGGGACAATTGAAGCCAAGCGGAATTGGCAAAATTCCAGAGTGCAGTGGTGTGGAAGTAATTTGATTTTGGCGGGGCCGCTTGGCACACCATGCACGCTGCTTTTTGTAAACACACCACAATTGTATTTATTTTTTTATGAAAACAGGAATTTTTTTTAAAATTTAATTTATTTAAATATTGACATAAAATATCGAGTGGCTTAATATAAGTTCAAATGTTCGTTCTCTGCAGGGTCCCTTTAATGACCCCATCTCTCAATTTCAGTATGTTCATGGAATTCGGCACCATGGTAACTCAACTGGAAAACGAAGCAGAAGATTCGACGAAAGAACAGCTGGAGAAGATATTCGTATGTCATATTGACTGTTCATGTACTGCATTTGATAGTTAATGCTCTCCTGGAAGTGATTTTGTAATGATAAATGACAAAAATTTACAGAAATCTATGTCCAAGTTTCGCGTGGCACTGGATGCTGCACTGAACTCGATTGAGAAACGTGTCCACTCCTATGATATCCCCGGTGATGGACAGATTTTGGTGAGTTATTTATTTCTTTTAGATCAGTAGATTTTACAAGCAAAAAACAAATAAATGAAATAGGCTGCGAATCCCCATTCCTAATATTCATATTCATATACTATTTACATCAGATAACATATTGCGATAGACTAGCAACTATATTTGTCTTCCCTTTTCAGGCGCCTGGTCGCCTCAACGTCACTGACACTCAGCAGAACGAGGGAGCAGACGACCTTGCTGAGCTTTCCGTGTATTCATTTCTTTCTTTTTTGTTATAATTAACTTTCGTTAAATCATCCGGCGCGAGCAAAAAAAACGTTACATAGTTAGAGTGTTTGTCACAGATTTTGTATTTATTAAATTATTAATTGTAATGAAACTCGCTAAGCTTGTGTTCCTACAAGATTAATTGTTGGACATTTTCCACTGCTTTCTAGATGGGAAGTTCTTCCGTGGCCTGTGCTCAACCACATTCTCTCCTTTCTCCACACAAACAAGGAGTGCATAGATCTGGCAAATCTCTCACAGGTACAATACAACCTCTATCAGTGTACATGCTCCGTTTGGTGATACAGGTTGTAACGTTGTGCAATTCGGCTAATGACTCTCCTCACATCATGTGTCACAACATGTTAAAATATATTATTTCTATAAATATTCTTCAGTGTCTGATTTTTTCTACATTCAATCGATAACGTGTTCCCATCTTAGGTGTCCACTTCCTTCAACAGAGCAGTGAAGGAATTCCTGGGTACGGTCAAGAATCGACCGGGGATTGAAGAGGTCGTTATGGATAACACTGAGGTGATTATCATTACTATGGAAACATGGATGCTGATATTTCGAAAAAACATGTTTAATCAAAACCTAGATGTGTGCTATGTGACTCCGTTTCACAGGATTTGCTTAATCGGTTTGGAGATTTAGAGATAGAGCGCTTAAAAAAAGTTTTGAAATGAGTGATTGCCGAACCTACTCAAATACCAGGGGTCCTCCCGCCAATAGCGGGGGCGCAACCCGGCTAGTAACTTGACAACAATTCTTGTATATCCCACACAACAATCCCTTGTTTGCAGGAAGGTCTGATGGTGGAGATGCTTCTCTTCTCCTCCAATCTCCCCTTCTATAACCTGACGAATCTCAATTGGTCACGATTCGAGAGATCAAAGAGCGAATACGTCCCCAATCCCATTCTGAAAGTGACGCTGAGTGGACCCGATGACCCAGTTATCGAGCAGGTTAGATATACGAAATGTTTCATTTAAAAAATATATTGAAAAAATAATGAAACGGAAGTAGATAATGTTGCAATTTGTATCTGTACTTACTTGCGTCAGTTCTGCTAGAATGTATGGATTTGTTCCGAGCTCTTTCGAGGTACAGACGATCGAGATGAAAGCGTCGTACTTCATGTTCGATTTCCAATAAACTATATTTTCGCAGGTACTCAAGCTGTTCTCTGCGCCCATCGACAGCGTCCATTTCACTGAATATGAGGATGATTTCACTGTGGGAGTCGCACTCTGTGCCCATCTACTGAAGAACACTCCGAGTATTGATC
This sequence comes from Pristionchus mayeri, assembly GCA_036245805.1. Taxonomy (NCBI): domain Eukaryota; kingdom Metazoa; phylum Nematoda; class Chromadorea; order Rhabditida; family Neodiplogasteridae; genus Pristionchus; species Pristionchus mayeri. The sequence continues at coordinate 33,963,404 of BTRK01000003.1, forward strand.
GTGCACACATCCAATATCTCGTGTCGACGACAATACCACGTAAGTTGTTGCCAGAATCCTTCACCTGTGCTTACACTACAGAAATGTGCTATTATCACTATGGCCCATCTATGTTGTCTAATTTTTTTCTTACTTTCTTTGTGAGTCTGAATTATTTCAAATAATTTTTTTTAAAATTAATTTATTATATTTAACAATTGTGTTGCCAAATTCAGTCCATCCATCCTCTCGATTGCTTCACGCGTCAAGAAATTTTAATTCGAATATTTTCGAAACGATGCTAACGATGGTTTTTCCGACCCCGGTAGGTCTTATTTCCTAGTAAAAAATGAAGCCATCTTTGATTGGAATTTCGATACAAATTCTATAAAAAATTCTCATTTCTTTTGATTGGAAGGGAAAATATGACGCTATCAAGTGATCACTCCCTTTCCAGCAGCTTTCTTCAATCAAATCAGCAACTCTGAAGTGGTTCTTCTGAACTCGTTCACTGAGGATGACATCAACACCATTCACATCTTCGGCCTTTCTCACTAGTTCTGGTAGACGTTCCTCAATGAGGTGAGAACAGTCATGTCGTATACAAGAGTAAATGCTAAATATTTTATATACCATAAAACATATTAAATATTCGTCTTTTGTTGCGCCAGAGAGCGTAGATAAAACATATTTTTTAAAATTGTATTTGTAACCTTATTTTTTCAGAAGCTCAACAACCGTTCGATTGAATATGTCGAGGTCGTCAGCTATGAGGACGCTGAGGATATAATTGAGAAGATCACCAAGGCTCCCATCACATTGCCCGATGATGTTGGTGTGCTGGAATGGAAGAAGATTAGGACGGAGTAAATGCATATTTCGTAGCATTCATTGCTTCTGTATACTGTATTAATCTTCCTGTGCAACTAATTCGCTTAATTTTCCTGTGAAACTAATTCGCGATGTATTGTGTGATAAAGATTTGTATTCATTGCTTTTGTTTTTTTCCAAACGTGGAACACGTTGTCATGCGTTGATCGAATACCTTAATTGCATGCGAGTATAATGCGTAGCAATGTAGTGTAAACTTCTTAATGAACAACAATACTGGCGGATTGAGAAAATATGCACAACAAAATCTTTCCCGATCCGCGAGCATTAATGTACGTTGAGAAGTTTATTATGACTCGACGATGCTGTGAATTCTACTCTCACAGTACTCGTGATTCTCTTACTTTTCCTCTACGATCGCTACTTTCTAACAACTTAAGTTAAAAGAGCTCAAACGGTTACTCCGCCCATATTCATAGAGACGCGCACTTGTGTGTAGAGAGACGCGCACTCGAAGCGCTGTGGGCAGGGCGGCCGCTTTATCCACATTTTAAGTTTGGGAAAAGGTTGATTTTTAACACGCGTGAACTTATCACTTATCTGGATAGTAATTTTCTGAATTTCTCTTACACTAGTGTAATTGCTTCCTCGTTTTGCAATTAATTTTTGAAACCCAACAACCCCGAAAAAAATTGAAGTGACCTGCGTTTCTGATCACGCCGCTCCCCGTTAATGCATACTCATTCATTCATTTTGCTTTCATCAAGTTCGCGGCAAATTTAAAAAAAAATTTGAATTGTCGCTAACTTGAGTTTTGATAACTTTAACTCGTACTATAGGTTTTTCAGGCCAAAAAAAGAGATGCCACGTGCATTTATTTGTATTCTTTACCATGTTTTCTATTTTTAATATAAGTTAAAAGCAAATGTGTGTTCTAATAACTCAATCTCTTTTATCGCATACTTATCATTTATATATTCCCTCATCGTTTTCTTATTTTGAAATTTCACAGATGCATAATCTCGTCTATTACAAGGATGGCAGCGGAGTTGTGAGGTATTATTTTCAATCGCGGTTTTATATATTTGGTATATTTGCTCTGGAAAATAGTAGAGAGAGTATGTGAGTTTACGATTAGTGCAAGATATATCAGACCAGGGCTTAAATATGTCTTTCAATATGTTTCTCGAAACAAATTACATTGTATTTTTCTCAGTGGTCCGCTCAAAGAGGAAGAGGCGACTGCTCTCTACAAGGCCAACTTCTTCAGTCCTAATCACGTCTTCAGAATCGTCGATTCGAACAACTCGGAGGAATTCACTAGTATCGGTGTGCTCAACAAACTAGGGTGCACCTTGTTCTGAATTTGGTAGTTTAAAAGTGATAGTTGTTTATTATTATAATTATTCTGAATCAAGTTGCTTCAAACTTTCAAATTTCAGATGATCTTTGTGTCAAGTTCGGAGAGGCGAATCCGTTTGGGAAGCCATGCGAGAATGAGGAGAAGGAGCTCATCCGAGTGTACAAGGTACTGTAGAATCCTAATTTTTTCCACTTCAATACTTTACTTTTTTCTTTCCCGTGATGCTGGTGCGGAGTATTAATTATATAGTAACTGTGAAACGATACTCATTTACGGATTCCCATCTTTAAGGAACTCGCCACTGTTCTTAAGGAGCGTAATGAATTGGAGAAGGAAGCAAAGGGATATAAGGAATTACGGAAGATAATGATTAATTTGTTCTTGGATTCAATGAAGGTAGTTGGTTTTAAAGGATACATTAATATACAATTTAATTTCAGAAAACAAAATCATTCACGATCAAACGAGAATCGAATTGGAGCGGTGGATGGTATCGGTTCACAAATAATTCTCCCGCGCCTGTTCGCTGTTTGGTATTTTTTTTTAAACATTGTTTCAATTTAATGCTTATTTCTTTTAAAATTGCGAAAAAAGTGCCATTTATTTTTTTAAGATTGACGATACCTGGGATCCGACTAAGTCAAAAGTTGTTCTCGCCGGCAAATCGGCAATCTTTGAGAAGATTACGTCTAACTATTTCTGCATCGCTCCATACATTTCTGATGATCCTCTCGAGGGCAGTGAACACGTGTTCAAATTGAGCAAGACGAGTGATACTATTGAATTTATTTGATATGTTTGTTCTCTCTCTTGATGCTTCATTGTTGATTTAGAAGTTCTGGTTAACGTCTCCACTCCATTATGAAGTGAAGTACTTAATGTTACCAATAAATATATTGTTGATCAATGTGTACTGTTGAAATCAATGGTGATTCGTTTGAAACGATGCCATATCTAGTTCCACGATCTGTTTTTTATATCATGTAACATGAAACTTATTCTACTAACATCATTTTTCTAATCGCGTACTCTCCATTAATATAGACTATCATCATTATTTTGCTGAAATTTTTCAGATGCCGAACCTCGTATCCTACAAGGATAGCAGCGGAGTTTTGAGGTCATATTTTTTTTCTTGAAATAATCTCATTTTCTTGAAATAATCTCGGGCTCCTTTTTTCACATTTTTATGCTTATTTTTATGAATTAAAAACCCGAAATCAATGTTGTTGAAACTAAATGTTAATATCGATGCAAATGCTGGAAATATACACTAATAGCCGTTTTCCTACTTGATAATGATTTTTCTGAAACTCAACATGCGACCCAGTAACCACGAGAATGTCATTGCCAAACACTAGGATAGGGCCCAAATTTGAATGCGATGTTTTCCAGAGGTCCTTTGAGAGAGGAAGAGGCGACTGCTCTCTTCTTCGGTTGTGATCACGTCTTCAGAGTCGTCGATTCGAATAACTCGGAGGAATTTCCTAATATCGGTGTGTTTATTAAACCATTCAGATTCGGTTTATGAATTTATTCATGTAGAAGTATTGTTATTTTATCGTTAGTACTATTTTGCACGCGCTTAATTTCGTTCCTACAATATTTGAAGCTTCAGATGACCTCTGTGTCAAGTTCGGAGAGTCTACTCCATTCGGGAAGTCGTGCGAGAATGGGGAAAATGAGCTCATCCGTGTGTACAAGGTTAGACGAATATTTTAAGTAACCCATATTTTATAGATAAATGCTTGAAATGCGTGTGATTTGATATTCTTTTCTTGTTAATTTCTTGCTTTCAGGAATTCGCAACTGTTCTTCAAGAGCGAAATGAGTTGAAGAAAAAGGCTGAGGGATATGAGGGAGCGAAGAAGATATTAGTTGATATGTTCGCGAAAACAATGGAGGTATCGGACTTTATTGAAATTCAATATAAAAGATCATTCAGAAATCGAATTCTTTCGCGATAAAACGAGACTATTGTTATCACGGCAATGACAGAATAAACTACTACCGATTCTCAAACATGTCTCCGATACCAGTTCGATGTTTGGTAATTTTATTGAATTTTTCTCTTTAATATACTTATCACGTGTATCACGAGTCAGTGGAGGTGTGCGGGAACATTTTCAAAAAAATTATTCCTGATTTCACCCATATTATAGTGTTAGAATATCCTGGACACAAGTTTTCGAAAAATATGGGTCATAGGCCCCAGAGCCGGCTTTTAGAAATTTTCCGGTTTTGCCCCCGGCTATGCTGTATTTCAGCTCACAGACGAGCTAGAGAGATGGCATTGGGCTCAAAATGTTCGGAAAATTATTTCCCGAAACTTTTCTGTTGAAAGTATGTTTGAAAACCTAGAAACAAAAAATATATTTACAAGAAATCACTTTTTCACTCAGAAAAAAATTATTTTCTCTATCTGGAGGCGGCCTTGTCATAGATTTTCTGTGCAAAAATAGAAAGTAGAAGTCAATAGGTACACATCAAAAATACTTTCGAAAAACTCATCCATGCCTTCAATGCAGATATTTCTGGTCAAACATGAAAAAATTGAAAATTTTGAAAATTCAATTTTTCGTAATCTCCGCCAATTCATTCTTTTAGACTTGAATTAATGCACAAACTTCGTTTACAGTAAGAAAAACATGCATAGATTGTTTTTGGACATTTACAAATGAGAGCTGCGGAAATATTATAATCGAGAGAATGCCTTTTCCACGGTGTTCCATACTCGTTTTCATTGACTGATGGGGATTTGCAAATCCATTCAGCCCCGGGACTGGATGACCAGAAACCAGTTAAAGAACTACGCCAACACTCTCACATGTCAGAGCAGAGATGCCGAAGCTGAGAGTACACAGAAGAGCAGCGGAGTCAGAAGAAGATGAGGAAGGTTATGATTTCCATGTGGAGGTGGAAGTGGAACCCTCATTTTTGCCGTTCTCACTTGTAATTGTCCAAAAACAATGTATGCATGATTTTGTTGCTATACACGAAGGTTTAACATTAATTCAAGTCTAAGAGAACGAATTGGAGGAGATTAGGAAAAATTGAATTTTCAAAATTTTCAATTTTTTCATGTTTGACCAGAAATATCTGCATTGAAGGCATGGATGAGTTTTTCGAAAGTATTTTTGATATGCACCTATTGACTTCTACTTTCTATTTTTGCACAGAAAATCTATGACAAGGCCACCTCCAGATAGAGAAAACAATTTTTTCTGAGTGAAAAAGTGATTTTTTGTAAATAACTTTTTAATTTCTAGGTTTTCAAACATACTTTCAACAGAAAACTTTCGGGAAATAATTTTCCGAACATTTTGAGCCCAATGCCATCTCTATAGCTCATTTGGAACTGAAAAACAGCATAGCCGGGGGCAAAACCGGAAAATTTCTTAAAGCCGGCTCTGGGGCCTATGACCGATATTTTTCGAAAACTTGTGTCCAGGATATTCTAACACTATAATATGGGTGAAATCAGGGACAATTTTTTTGAAAATGTTCCCGGGGTGGTAATTTTTCATCCACTGACTCCTGATACATGTGTTATATTTAAAAGATATATAATATTTGATGTCATTTGTGTTTGTCCTTACTCACAATTTTCAAAAAAGTAGTTTCTAGTTTTTTTCGTTTCTTACTCAACCACTTTCATATAATACATTTTTATTTTTATTTTTAGATTGGTGATTCATGGGATCCGACTATGGCGAAAGTTGCTAGCTCCGGTGGATACACCGATTTCATAATTGAGTCATATACCTACAGTCGCGCCGGAAAGTCACCGTACACTTTTTAAATTTGTTGTATATTTTTGCCCAGGAAATGCATCATTCTGGCACTTAGGTTTTATGTACCAAATCCATCTGAGATTATGATCATGGTATTCTGGTATGACGTCATCGCATAGTTTTTGCGTAGTGATGACGCAATAAATCTGCACTTTTTCAAAACGGCATTATTCTTACATAGATTTTTTCCTGCTGGCCAAACTTTCTGAGATTGGAGATATGACCGAGGCCTACCCAGAATAAAATTTTGAAAGTGCCGCGCGGTCGCACATTGGCTGCACCCGTGGTGCAAAAACATGGTCCGAAATTCAGATCTCGGCTTCTAGACTAGCTAGTGACTCATTCCAAGCATCAAAATAATTGCCATCATGAGTGCACATGATCCTGAGAATAAGAACACGATATATCATAAATTGCCCTCAGGGCATGAAAAAATCACTTTTTTGCATGACCATTTTTGGACATCCATAACTTTACCGAAAAGTTTAGTAAAAATCTGATTTTTATCTGGTAATGTTCATAATGTATTGAAGAACTGAATTCCAACTTTTTGGAGCGTTTGGATATCTTTCCGGCTCGCGGCGTGCGTTTTTCGAAGGAATACTAGGGTCGGAAAACACCCTGTTTACGCACTCTCGTCGTCTGCTATCTCTCGCCCATAGGGGTAAACAAGGTGTTTCCCGACCCTAGTATTCCTCTGAAAAACGCACGCCGCAAGCCGGAAAGATATCCAAACGCTCTAAAAAATTGGAATTCAGTTCTTCAATACATTTTGAACATTACCAGATAAAAATCAGATTTTTACTAAACTTTTCCGTAAACTTATGGATGTCCAAAAAATGGTCTTGCAAAACAGTGATTTTTTCATACCCTGAGGGCAAATTATGAGATATCGTATTCATATTCTCAGGAACACGTGTACTCATGATGGCAATTATTTTGATGCTTGGAATGAGTCTCTAGCTAGTCTAGAAGCCGAGATCTGAATTTCGGACCCTGTTTTTGCACCACGGGTGCAGCCAATGTGCGACCGCGCGGCACTTTCAAAATTTTATTCTGGGTAGGCCTCGGTCATATCTCCAATCTCAGAAAGTTTGGCCAGCAGGAAAAAATCTATGTAAGAATAATGCCGTTTTGAAAAAGTGCAGATTGATTGCGTCATCACTACGCAAAAACTATGCGATGACGTCATACCAGAATACCATGATCATAATCTCCGATGGATTTGGTACATAAAACCTAAGTGCCAGAATGATGCATTTCCTGGGCAAAAATATACAACAAATTTAAAAAGTGTACGGTGACTTTCCGGCGCGACTGTATATCTGCATCGCCCCATGCATTTCTGACGACCCTCTCGACGGCAGTGAACTCGTTTACAAGCTGACCAAGAAGGGTGATATTATGGTGTATAATTCAATTGCTTATAACTCTAACCATGTTGAGTTATTGTTAATATTCACTCTTCTTTTTTGAATTTATGTGCTTAATGTTCCCAATAAATTGTTGGTCAATATGTTCCGGTAAAATCATTGATGATTCGTTTGAAACGAAATACTTATCTTGCCACATGTTTTAGGATTGTGTGAAGCAAATTCTCAAACAGATTGACTTTCCGCGTCCATCTATCTTGTTGTCTATTCTCCCAATTTCTCTTGTCATCCTATTTCCAGATGGCCCACGCGGAGCGTAGACGAATGCTCGATGATGCACTGCAGATAGTAGACAAGGTGAGTAAATATTTTAAAACAAGTTCCTCTATTTGTTTCCTCTCTAGATCTGTCTAATGAAGGTGTTCGAACTGGTTAGATTTACGAAAATAATATCTCGTTTTTTTGAGTTAGTTGAAAAAAAGTCCTGTATGTTTTCGAGTTTCATTTTGCTTTTAAGATAACGGCATTTTTCGTTTTGCAATTGATGCATACCCTCGAATATAATGTTGTTTTTTGTTTATTTTGTTAATCAATTTCGCAATTGACGGCCAATCCTCGAAATGCAGCCGACTTGCTGCTACAGCGAATGAACGGAGTGCTGCGCGCAGCTGTAACGACCAACTTTGTGAGTTTGATTGCCCCCCTTCATCTGAGCAGCCGATAGTTTACCCTTTTGACTTCAATGAATTTTATATGCTGGCTTTTAATGAGCTGATTCAACAAATTGGTATGACGGAATAGAATAGCACATGTATTTCAAGCAGTTTAATTTTTTATATTTCAAGCAGTTTATTTTTTTCCAAAATTTATTTAAAAAATACTTACTTCTTAAGATCTTGTGTTGTAGGGTGTGCGTTGCGACGAGGCGATCAGCGCCCTCTATGAATCTATCGATCGAGTGCTGCCCGGAATGATCGCCCGCTGCGAGGACGTGAGTTTTTTCCACCTTTTTTAGTCTTTAAAGTATTAGCTTTCTTTTGGTTACATATATCTTGTACGCAATTATTTTGTTCTAATTTTCACATCGTGCACACCGAATATTGAAGCCAGTACGACGAGAGTACTAGGGTGTCTGAAATGGATCAACGGGTCGCTATTTAGAGGGCCTCGGCAGATCAGAGACGGATGAGACGGTTAACCATCCCCCTGGCAGTCCTACTCTCTCTATTCACTGTGGAGAGAGAGGCTCTCTCGTCTCTCTCTCCCTCCCCTCACGGATGACCCGTATGATAGAGTAAACAAGACGGTTAACCGTGATCCATTTCAGCCACCCTAGAGAGTACACTTGTAATTTTGATGAAACACAAAACTAAGATGGGGTGTGCGGTAATGAAACACACTAGCGAGAGCAATGAATTGTATTATTACTGTAATATTTGCCATATGAAAAACATCTAATAATTTTATCAATATAATTTTAATTGAAAGCTTAGAATCTTACATGCACTTTGCAGCTCTCGCTGCTCTACTTCGCTCGTTCCTTCGCCGTCGTACTCGAGGAAGCACTGCGACAACTGCACCGCAAGGATACGGTAGGCGCAAGAATTCATCTATTGTTTCAAGCTCAATATATCTTTATAATTTTTATATACAAATATTTGTTTTGTTGTAAATTTTCGTTACCATCCCTCTCTCTCTCCAGGTGGTGACCGATGAGCGTAGGCGGAATCTCGACGAGTCGTTGCTTGTAGTGTACAAGGTGAGGACATTGCGAAAATTTCTCTTCACTTTACAACATTTTTTGTCAAAAAAAGAATTAAACTATCATCCCTCCGTTATGCCAACTTTATTACTATCTTTCCTAAGGCAATTTAAATTTTCTTAAGTACAGCTTGCAGGAATGCAAATGAGAATGATATTTTAGAAGCAAGAGTCTTTTTATTTCAAAGTAGCAAGCGATATGTTCACAAGGAGGAAAGACATTCTATGAACCATTTTAGCTTCTAAATATAAATACGCTAATTCACTTCTATGTTCAGTTGACGATCGATCCTCAGTGTGCAACCGAGTTGCTGCTGCAGCGAATGAACGGCGTTCTTCGTGCAGCTGTCAGCTCAAACTTTGTGAGTGTGACGAGTTTTCCTGTTTATTCGTGAAGCATCATTTTCAAGACCTGGTTTAGAGAATGCAACATCTGTCCATCGATTGAAACTTCAACGCTAATCTGATTAAACTAAAATAAATTTGTAGGGTTCTATATTTTACGTAATTACGGATTTTACGTAATGTTACTATTCTGTCGCAACCTTTTCATATATTTTTATCAATAATAACGTATGCCACAGGGCGCGGGCTGCTGTGAGGCCATCTGTTGCCTCAACGACTCGATCGAAAGTGAGCAACCGAGAATGGTCGCCCGCGGCGAGAATGTGAGTTAAATTTCCCTATTTAACAAATTGTACTAAGTAAATTTTTCTTTCAATAGGCAGACGTAGTTGACATTGCCCGTTAAGGGAGATATTAGGCTATATTAGGTGCGAAACATAGTATCACCGCGATAGATATCCCACAACCTCTCAATTCCCCGTGCTCGGTCTCTTTGGTCAGAGAAGAAAAAAACAGTCAAGATTTATTTTTATTTATCGTACACCACTAGAGTGCTTCGGCAGGTGCAGAATGTGCGTGTAAAGAGGGAGAGGGGGGAGGTCGTTCTTCCGAATTGTGTCGCACAAGAGATGAGGGGGCAGGGAGCCTCGTGAGCGGGAGGAGTGACCGCTTGTCCAATGTATGCCTTATTGGAAGCTTGTGTGACAGGAGATCGGAGAAGATCGAAGGGGGTATGCGAATGGCTGGGAATGGTTGGGGGAAGGATCGAGAGGAGAGAGAGAAATGGGTAATGGGTGATGATAGTTGCCAAAAATTTCTGATTTCTATTCCAAGAGTACACATATGATTAGAGTGATTTAGTAAATTCGCAGCTGTCGCTGCTCTATTTCGATCGTTCCTTCGCAATCGTTCTCGAGGAGGCCGTGCGACAGTTGCAGCAGCTGCGGCTTGTGAATTCGGTTCGTTGTAGCGTATTTCCGTGTAGTATTTTCAAGATAATATGTATGTATAAGTTATACATTGCAGGTTACTCTACCCTGCAGGGCAACGTCCTCCTCTGTTGAGGGTAGCGGAACTCCGAGGGAGGAGAAGGAAGAAAGGAAAAAGGAAGATGATTGGTGCAGCGGCGATGAGTGGTAAGATTATCGAAAGAAACGGTTAGAAGGCTTATCCTCGCCATACTCACTTTAATCATTAGCGAGAAAATTGTATTCCACTTTAGCATAATATATTTTTACAGGATACGTATGACACCCGTAGCTGCAGCCACTGAAACATCTGCTGCAGCTGAGACTACCCATCAACAGCAACCGAAGCAGCCGACTGCTGCAGTTACAGCGATACAGTCGCGAGGTATTCTCTCTCAAGTTATTGTCGGATTAGACTTTTCGTTGATTAAAATTAGAGTTGGAAGATGAAAAGTCGATCCATCCGTCAAAATACAGTAGATAGAAATCGATGTTCATTTACAATGTTGTTATCCACGTATTAAACGTGTTTCGTTGCTATTAATAGAAAATATTGCAGCTCGGATCAAGATACTAGTTCCTCAATACGTGGATAAGGAATGGATTCGTTCGCTGCTGCGTCCCTTCGGTATTTTTTGGAAAGAATGCGACACAATACGTTATTCAAATGGATCATTGTTTTGTACTGGGAAAATGATCAATTTCATTGATTTTGTTCGGGTCTAAGCAATGAAAGAGTTCAGGTCGTCTCTTCAGTTTTTCCTTCGAGCAGAGCCACTTCGGGAATTACATTGCCCACGCACAGTTGAAGGCAAGTGTTTCTGGTGTGGCGTGTTACAAGATTTTTCAATATTTGCATGTGTTTAAAGTAATTTGATTTCAGAGCGATGAAGCGGCGGATGCGGCGGTGCGAGAACTCGATGGTTGTATGAAGGTGGACGGACACGTTTTGCGAGTGATGCGTGAGAATTACGAAGAGAAGCCGCGACGCGACCGCGCCGCGTGTGATCTACCTAGGGGATTTGGCCATTTCGAGGAGTCGCAGTTGGCTGCAGTTGCTGTCGCCTGCGCTGCAAATGCGACTGTCGATTCGGATAGGAAGAAGCAGGAGGAGATGTGTTTCAATGACTCTCCATCGGTCACTGTGGCTGTAGAACGCACGACAGAAGGTGAGATCGACTCGGATGAGGAGAGGGAGTGGATGGATAATGTGAGCACGAGCTCGTGCTTCAGTGTTGATTAGATCACAATATTTTCATTGTAGCCTAGCTACTAATATCGCAATTGATTTGGTTGTAAATAATGTTCACTTATTACTCTTTAAGAGAAATAACCGTCACATCACTCTTTTGTGTGATAGTCCGAGAAGAAATAAATAATGTCGTATCAAAGTGTTCTCTATGTGACCCGTAAGACGTATATATCGTCCTTCGTATCTATATTTGTGATTGTCTGACGTGAGGTCCACTCAGTTTTAGCGAGTCCTTCATTTGTCGATTATTTCCTTTGTTCATAAATGGTTCTAGTGAGAATTGAGAGAAACCATCCTATTCCTAATATTCTTTCTCTCTCCAGATGTCTGAAGAGGCGTGTAGACGGAGTATCGATGATTCGCTGCTAATTGTGCACAAGGTGAGCTCAGTGTTCGTTCAAAAATTCTGAAATTTTGCAAATTCAATCTTGTTTTCGTTCCCAAAAAATCCGTTTCATCATCATATTTGCTTCGTGTTCAGTTGACGGTAGATCCTCGTAATGCAGCCGAATTTCTGCTGCACCGAATGAACGGAGTGCTTCGATCGGCTGTTACCTCTAACTTTGTGAGTGGTAGTTCTGAATCCAACTCAGTCGATGGGCATTTGTACAATAATTGCTTTTGAAACCATTCTGCCGAAAACAGCCTAGTTATTTGAACTAATAACCCCATCGAACTAATCTAAATGGCGATTATTGTCTATTTCGTGCAACTACAGGGTGCGAGTTGCGACGAGGCGATCTGCGCCCTCTACGAATCGATTGGTCACGTGCAGCCCGGGATGACCCGCAGTGAGGATGTGAGTGAAACTTTATAATTTAGCGATGATTTTTCCTATGACCGAATATGTAGAGCATTCAGTTAAACTAGAAAGTATTATTTGAATTATTATGATTACTTAGATGCACAACAATTGAAGATCACCATTCGGAGGTGAGGTGAGTTGTAGTAGGGATGAAACATCAATGAACATACTTTCAATTTTCTGTAACCTTTCAAAATTAATTGTTCTTTTTAACAAATTTGCTCTCTGTCTGCCACTCGCAATCAGGATTGAAGACTTCATTACTTAACTGCTAGTATTTTACCCTTGCGTCACAGTTGCCGATGCTCTACTTCGCTCGCTCCTTCGCTGTCGTAATCGAAGAAGCAGTGCGGCATCTGCGGCAGCTGCGTCAAGAGAATACGGTAAGAACATACAATAATTAGTGCGACTCGTTGTGAATACATGCTTTTATGTTACGTGTGATGAATTTAACAACTGAATTTGTGTTGCAGCCAATTCAGTCAGTTCACTGTGTGCAAATCAGGACAACCACTAAATGAAAGTACTTTCCCAGGCCTTCATATCTCATAGCATCTCAAGTCCTCCACTGAATCTTCGATGAGTACACTGAATGGAGTCACGAACGAAGTAGCGAGTGACGATAAGGAGATGAAGGAAGAAAGGGAGAAAGAAGAAACCGAGAGGTGAGGAGACATAGGTAAAACAATGTTTTTGGTACTGTATAATATATTTTCCATGTTCGTTCGGATATTCTTGTTATTCTAACCAGTTCAACATTTCATTTATGCTTCACTTTCTTCTTGCAGGAATGTTGAGACTCCTGCGGCTACTGTAGCTCCTCTTTCTGTGCCTGGTGCTTTCTGGTATCGGCTCGCGCATCTGACCAGATCCGATATGATACTCGACTACTCGCCAGAAGCGATCGCGGGTAATTTCAATTAATTAGATATTCAATTTAATTATAAATTATAAAATTATTAGTGAAATTGATCAAACGTAATTTACAGGCCGCATCGTCTTAGACGTGGATCAAAGCGCGACTTTTGATGCGATCTTTTCCCTCCTGAATCCCTTCGGTGAGCGAGGTCCCGGATGATACGGTCGGACCACAGAATATATGTGTCCTGCCGTATCCCTGACGTTATGATGAGATGATTCACAATACATGATTTGAGGCTCGATTCTCGACTTCTCCCTTTCATCGGCGATTAGCATCAAAGGCAGACGTGCGGTCTTCGCCAAATTTCAGGTATATAGTGTTTGTGCGGATCTGAACGAGGTTTTGCAAATGTCGTTCTATGCAAAAATTTCCTAATATTTGAGAATAATGAGGTGGCGGATGCGGCGGTATCCGCGCTCGATCGATGCAAGCTCGGCGGCAATACAGTTCGAGCCAAGAGGGCGGAGTATCTCCCCAGGAACCGCGAAGAGATAGCTACTAAGCAGTCCACCGTACCTTATCTCTCTAACGATGTCTCGATGAGTAGAAACTCTCTTGAGGAGAAAGCAATGACGAAGGAAGAGAAGGGAAAGGAAGAAGTTAAGAGGTGAGGAGTTTATCGTCAGTTTTACGTTGAACTGTCCCCTTGCAGAACCTTTGCGACTCGTGCTGTAACTATGACAGCAATCGCAACCTTACCATTAGCTGCAGCTGCAAGAACCCTGCAGCAGCCAGTTGCAGCACGTACGATCTCTCCGACTAGTCTTGGAGGTGTTGTATGATTTTATTTTTTGATTTTATTAGTTCAGCTGCAGAATACTTTCCTGATTTGTTAAGATGTGAAATACGTAGAGAGATACTCCTTTTTTCAGTACAGCAGTTCCCTCATGCGACGAGACCCGACCGCATTATCGATTTTTCTGCAGAAGCAATCGAAGGTGATGTTAAATTAAATTTTATTTATTTAGTAACTATTCAATGAGCGCGATTTATGATGGATCTCTAATTAAAACAACATCCAGTTGTGATGTAGTACTTTACTTCCTTTGTTGGTAAACGAGCAGTTTAGGCTGCATTACGATCTTCGATGTTCCACTTCATGTGACTGAAGAGGAGATTCGTACATTACTCCGTCCATTCGGTTAGTGTACTTGATATTTTAGGAAGATACGGTAAGTGAATGTAAACTAGGATTACTGCAGTTCAAGCGAAATATTATGCATTGACAGGCCCGATTGTCGAATTACATCACAAGGCGAGGAACAGCAGCAACAGCTGCTACGCCATAGTTAAGCTGCAGGTATACGGTAGTGGCGACATTTCCGAAATATCGTCTTGCGGAATTTCCATCTCGTTTCAGGGAAACGATGCGGCGAATAGGGCGGTGTCAGCACTGAATTATAGCAAACTGGGCGGAGTCAGAGTGCGAGTGAAGCGGGCGGAGTACTGGTCAAGGAGTCGTGAGGAGGTGGAGGCGGAGCGCAACGCGCGTGATCTACCGCCTCCTACATTCGGCTGTTACAAGCAACCACAATGCGACCGCGACGCGTGTGATCTTCCTCCGCCCCAGTTTGGCTGCTACAAGGAACCTCCACTCGTAGCTGTACTTGCGATGGACTCAGATGATGACATGGAGGAAATCAGGGATAATCTGAGCACCAGCTCATTCTTTAGTGTTGACTAAATCACAACATTTGGTTGTTATTTGCTTTTAAAACTGTTGCATCTTGTCAAATTTATGTTCTGTCTATGTTGTGTTATATTTTAATATCATTGCTTCCGAAGACGATTTAAATTCGTTTCGCTATTTAAGAATATGAAATGTTTTTAATGTTGTTCGAACGTTAGCCATCAGAAATATCACAAGTTGTTGTGAATAAAAATTGATGGAAAGATATACCAACTGAATGTTTTAAAAGACGTCTGGAACGTTTTTAATATCTGCTCTGTGTTATTTCTATGTTTTGCTCGAAAAAAAATCATTTTAAGCCGTTCAAAATACTATGCAGATTTGGACGCATGGAGCGATTTCCTTATCTGTCTTTTCCCCGAAACAAATTTTGAATTTTCCGGCTTACTGCCCCTACCATTTTTTATTCGCAAAATACTTCATTTATTTATTTCCCCTCGCTATTTATCATTTCCATGCACTTCAAAGTAGCGTGTAGTCATTTTACGACCATCAATACACAATTTTGATTCTTCTATTCTAATAACAATATACGTTTATGGCAATAATTTTAAACCAACTCTTTGTATAATTATTCCTTGTTCGCTGTGAGCAGAAAAAGCTCTCATAGAAAAAGTATGGCGAACAGGAAAAAATCTATGTAAGAATAATGCCGTTTTGAAAAAGTGCAGATTGATTGCGTCATCACTACGCAATAACTATGCAATGACGTCATACCATAATACCATAATAATAATCTCCGAGGAATTTGGTACATAACACCCCAGTACCAGAATGATGACTTTCCTGGTCAAAAAGATACAGCAAATTTAAAAAGTGTACGGTGACTTTCCGGCGCGACTGTAGATTTGAAGTAAAAATGGCGCACGCGTTCTTTATTTTACCAATGTTTTTATTGTAAAAATATTATTACTTTTCAGCCGAATGATTACAACCTTTCATATTTATTATTCGTGTGCTTATTTCTAATCCTCTCTTTGAGATGCCGACGCTTCGGCAATCGCTCTGCTGGCTTGTAATCACAGTTGGCTCCATCTTTGTCGGGTATTTCCTCTCTGACGCCATCTTCAACGTCATCGACGTCTCTATCGCGAATCTGCTGAAAATGGTGAGCGTATTTCCTATGAAATTAAATAGTCAATAATATAATTATTTGAAATATTATTATTGTTGTAAATTAGGGGTTTTATTTTTCGCAAATTGATCATCTTTAATTTCGAAAAGTTTACCCCTAATTTTCTATATAATATTTCATATCGAAATATCACGCCTCTCATGAGAGAATCGGGACAAAAAGTTGACATTGGAAAATATAATTTTCGAGATCTTGGGTTTTTTACATTGAGAATGGGTAGTAGACGATCCCCCAAAATTGTTCCGACCCTGTTGGATTCAGCAGCTGCAGCAAGCTGCTGCAAAGTTATCAACATTGCCATTCGATTTGGATCGATTGGAATAAAAATGCAATGATTTTTTAACAAAAGTGTGTTTCTATGATCAAATGAACGATTTTGGTGCAACATCCTCATTTTTAACTTTTGCGACCTCTGCAGCAGAAGCTGGTCATCACAGTTTTTAATTTCCTACTCGCACATAGATTTTTCCCGGGACTCAGAACTTTCTCAGTTTGTAGAGCTCGAAATTCTGTACTTAAATGATTTTTTGCAGAATTTATCTCGAAGGGTAAGGTACTTTCCCAGAGCCTTGAATGCATTCTCATGGGCTGCACGAGCCACTCATTGAGAGTTCGGAATATCAAGACCTCAGGTTCGAATCCCGGCAGCAGCAGCAAAATTTTTGCCATCATATTTTCTTCGTTTTTTTCACGTGCTTTTGTTCCATACGTACTTCCTCATCATATTCGCATATTTGCAATCTCGGCAAAACATTTTCTGCTGCTGCCGGATTTCGAACCTGCGGTCTTGAGATTCCGAACTCTCAATGAGTGGCTCGTGCAGCCCATGAAAATGCATTCAAGGCTCTGGGAAAGTACCTTACCCGTCGAGATAATTTCTGCAAAAATTCAAGTATGTACAGAATTTCGAGCTCTACAAACTGGGAAAGTTCTGAGTCCCGGGAAAAATCTATGTGCGAGTAGGAAATTAAAAACCGCCATGAACAGCTTCTGCAGCAGAGGTCGCAAAAGTGAAAAATGAACAAGTACCATAAAAATAGTTCATTTAAACATAGAAACACCTTGGTGAACAAACATCACCCCATTTAGTGGTGCAAACGTCAGAAACCAATGCCACACATTTCAACTTTGCAGCAACCTGCTGCAGCTGCAAAGCATGGTAAAAATCTGAAACTTCAGTTTTAGCCTAATCTAAATATGCACTTAATGGAAACATTAGAAGAAAGATTTTCGAAAATTCGAATGTCAACTGAAAACATCGATTTGTCCCGATTTTCTCATGAGAGGCTTGATATCTCGGAAACACATGCGCCCAGCTAGCTAGCGCTATATTCCCTGCACCATCCCTCCCTGGTCTCTTACGTTTTATCATCATTATCATGATATTTATTACATTGTTTACCAAGAACAGGTTACGGTAATTGTCGTTCAGGGAATCTTCAATGTCTTCTTTCTTGGAGTCATGACTGGAGTACTGGGTATGCTCCTCTATTTCGTGGTCATGCACTTCTACTCTGACGTCATCTTCGGCGTGATCGACTCCGTCAAAACATCTTTCCTGGTAACATCAAGCGTATTTACTGTTAACATTGTGTTAGTTGTTATCTTTCGATGATTTGCAACAATTTGCATATGTCTGTTGCACCAATGGCTAGGAGTTCCTATAAAATGCAACCAATCTAATGATATTTGAGTTCTTTCTTACGACTGGTAAAATGCTATCGTTGAGATGCCTTTGCTTCGCGAGTCGGTGCGATGTCTGGGAACCCCGATCGGTTCCATCTTGGGCGGATACTTCTTCGCTTACAGCATTGGCGCCACCATCGATTTCTTCGTGTACAAAGTGAGTTCGGCTCTGTCTGATTTGGGTGGACAGTGTCGGTTTCGGGGGACATATGTCCCCTGAAACCGACGATATGTCCCCCAAAACGGACGATATGTCCCCCCAAACCGGCAATATGTCCCCCCAAATAAAATTGCAAAAGGTCCAAAAACAGCTTTAAAATGAATTTTTTTTTTCAACAGGGTGTTGATAAAAAATTGCCGTGGATTGGTATAACGCAAAAGTTCAGATGCTTGGGGAGAACACTATCCATGATAGTCTGTAAATATTGCTCGGTCATGGAATGATCTCCTAACGATTCATTCCCAACGTTTTAAGCCGAAAAGTTCGATATGTCCCCTGAAACCGACGATATGTCCCCCCAAACTAACGATATGACCCCCAAACCGACGATATGTCCCCCCAAATCAGACAGGATCCCAATATGTCCCCCGAAACCAGACAGAGCCGTGAGTTCGCCTCAATTTTTAATATAAAATAGTTTTTTTTAAATAAAATTGACATCATTCGGCGTTAGCATCGGATGTAGTGTGTCGAAAACAAATGATTGAGCAAATGCTTTGAAAACAAAAACAAGTTTGATTAAAATGACCGAAAATATCAGTTTTTGAATTGTCTTTCAACGGTCAACCACCAACTTGCCTGGACAACAACGTCAAGAGTGAATAAACAACGCGTTGGCAAATAAACAACACGTTGATTTGAATTATATCCAATGCGTTGTTTATTTATTACAAAAACACAACACGTCGTTTAACAAATTGTCAACAAGTTGTTTGTTTTAGACACTCTATTCGGATGTACTTACTTAATTATTGAATTCGGTTGAGAATTGCGTTTAAATTTCTGATTTTAAACTACTGTTCACTGTCCATTTTTATTACGTAAAACGGGCGATTTTCAAAATGGACTTCTTTCAGGGCTCTGGGCTCAGGGTTCAGGGTTCGAAGTCTTCGATGCCTTGTTGTATCCGATCTTCTATCGTTTCCTTTTTGCATCTACCGCACTCTCTTCATCGTGTTCTGGGCTGGCGCAGAAGTAACACATTTTATATTTATTTCCCATATTTTTATATTTACGATATTTCATATATTCTTAGTTATATCTAGTTCAGACGTTCCTCACATGTAAAAAAGTCACTTAAAACGCGTTCTCCGTAAGAACGCAGTGAACGGGTGAGATAGTGGCACAACTCCGCCAAAATGGTCTCCCAATGCTCAAACTTTCAGAATATGACCACTAGGGACAAATATTTTTTCAAACAAGAGTAGTAGCCAAAATATCGATTTTGACCTACAAAAATCGATAATTTCAAATTTTAGATTTCGACCTCGTGTTATACATTATTCGAAAGAGCGTGAAAAGTTATGTAAGAATCTATGTTTCTGCCAAAAATAAGCTATCCTGAAGCGAGAAATCGATCAAAATTTCGCTCATTTGCACATACATAGCCGCAACTACCCCTCTTAAAGTCACCAGCACCCTCCAGTTCCGACATATGTTGTGCCAAATTTATCGTAGAATACAAATAACTTTTGAAATCGCCAAATTTTCAGTGACGAAGAACCGAAAATATCGCTCGAAATGGCAGCTTCCATCGATTTTTCATGGTTTAGGCCAATGGATCTTCACTGTTTACTAATGATACACATCCAAATCGTCAAAAAGACTCATACGCGGTCTTGTAGAACATATATCAGTAGTTTCCACAGCGTTACAAATGCAATTTCATGTTTCAAAAATCACGATTTCACCACCGAAATCATACATTTCCATGCTGCTAACTCACCATTTCCAAATTATTGCATGTTTTGGCTGCGCAAATTCTATATTATGGACAGCCATGAATATGAATCGGTGGCAAAGACCTCCACCAATGATTCGACGCCCCGATTTGTTATGCTCAAATTTGGAAGATCGATTGTTTCGGAAATGTAAAAAAACCGTTTTTGAGTTAGATTACGTCAATTTTAATGAATCATATGTTTGGTAATTTTTTCTCATGCATATTAATCTGAAATTAACGAAGAAATATCAGATTTCGAGATTTTACGAAAATCGAAATTTTCATATTTCGAAAAAATCGAAATTTCAGAAATGATTATAGTGGTGCTTTTCTCGTTGAATTCTGATTCTTTATAATAGGAAAACATTGTCCAAACATATAAATCATTACAATTCGCATAATCTAACTCAAAAATGGTTTTTTACTTTTCCGAAGCAATCGATATTCCATATTTGAGCATCACAAATCGGGGCGTGGAATCATTGGTGGAGGTCTTTGCCACCGATTCATATTCATGGCTGTCCATAATATATAATTTGCGCAGCCAACACATGCAATAATTTGGAAATGGTGA
Source organism: Pristionchus mayeri (assembly GCA_036245805.1). Classification (NCBI taxonomy): domain Eukaryota; kingdom Metazoa; phylum Nematoda; class Chromadorea; order Rhabditida; family Neodiplogasteridae; genus Pristionchus; species Pristionchus mayeri. The sequence goes on from BTRK01000003.1 coordinate 33,983,825, forward strand.
GTTAGCTGCAGGGAAATTTATGATTTCAGTGGTGAAAACCGTGATTTTTGAAACATGAAATTGCATTTGTAACGCTGTGGAAAGTACTGATATATGTTCTACAAGACCGCGTATGAGTCTTTTTGACGATTTGGATGTGTATCATTAGTAAACAGTGAAGATGCATTGGTCTAAACCATGAAAAATCGATGGAAGCTGCCATTTCGAGCGATATTTTCGGTTCTTCGTCATTTCTCGCTTCAGGATAGCTTATTTTTGGCAGAAACATAGATTCTTACATAACTTTTCACGCTCTTTCGAATGATGTATAATACGAGGTCGAAATCTAAAATTTGAAATTATCGATTTTTGTAGGTCAAAATCGATATTTTGGCTTCTACTCCTGTTTGAAAAAATATTTGTCCCTAATGGTCATATTCTGAAAGTTTGAGCATTACAAAGAACGCGTTTTAAATGCTGCTATCACTTGCTTTGATGAAGTTAACATGCAAAAATAGTTTCTTGTTATACCACTAATTCTATGTCCCTTGAAATGTTCATATGGCACTTCGATGTTGTGAGCGAACCAGAAGCTTAGATGACGACTTCCCGCGACTCGTTCTGGTATCTCGCCGCTGCGATCGGTTCAATCGTGGGTGGGCGTGACCTATCCATCTATGTGAACATCCTTGTTTCGTACTGTCTGGATTCGGTGAGTATTTATATTGTTTTTTAAAATTATTATCGCTCTTAATATGTTGATTTTAATTGGGGTTCTCTTGGTGGAATTGATACGCAATTGGCAATCCAGAAGTTATTGGAATTCCAAGTACTATTGAAATTCCATAAATAAAATAGGTTATCGGTGAAAATCAACAGAGTTGAGCGATTTTTGGACAGACCGATCTTCGTTCAAAATTATCGGATGAAAAATCTTTCCTTACTAGAGTTCCAATAACTATTGGCATTCCGGCATCAATTTCTTCACGATAACACTAATTGTAAAGCAGTTTAAGTACTTCTTCGATATTTGGCCACCCCCTATCATTTTTCGTTCCCACCCCCATCATAATGGGTTGTATGGCAGAAAGTCATGGAGAGATACTGTGAGAATAGAAAGCCAAGCAATGGTGTTAGTGCGAGTGCAGCGAGTGCATTTGGAGAATGAAAGACATGTGGTCGGTGGAGATAACGCGCGGAACATTTTTTAAAAACCCAGTTTGCGATTAGAGTAGCCGAGTCTGAATCGCAAACTGGGTTTAAAATGTTCCGCGCGTTATCTCCACCGACCACTTGTCTTTCATTCTCCAAATGCACTCGCTGCACTCGCACTAACACCATTGCTTGGCTTTCTATTCTAACACTACCTAGAAATGAGCGGGGTAGAGGAGAAAGGGAGGGGGTCGCCAAATATCGACGAAGTGCCGCAATTTGCGTTATGTTTGCTTTATATACTAACCTCGTTCAGAATGTCTTTGATGCTTCCTTGGTTTCTTCTCTACTTGTTCGCAGCATTGGCCGAATGCTCTGTCTCGTATTCGTGGCTGGCGTAGAGGTGTGTTGACGATTAAAGTTACCCAACAAGGACGAAATTGACCCATTATTTTTTGTCATCCATCGAATAGCCGATGGTTGACTTAGTATAGAATGGGTATTGTAACTGGAAGAGATTGGGGCGCCTAGGTCGAGGGGGGGGGGGGCTAGGAGGAGAAAGGAAGGGCAGCCTATGTCTACATCTTCGTGAATAACTTTATATACGAATGCTAAGTCAATAATTGTACGACGATACTCTAAAGGTTCTACATGGAAATAACGTAGGCGATCAGGATAAGACCTGTTAGGGACGCGACATTTAAGGAGTACAGATTTGGTGTATTTGCGCTGGACACGCTCGATGCTATTAGACAAATCCCTACTTTGAGGTGACCAAAGTTCAGAACAATATTCGAGGATGGGGCGGACGTATGTGACAAAAAGTCGAGAATAAAGCTGAGAATTTTTTGAAACGAAGGTGCGCAAGATGTATGAGCAACGAGAACGGGCCTTTGAGATCTTACTAGATATGTGAGCACTAAATTCTAGTTTATTAGAGTATGTAATTCCTAAGTCGGTGAATTGGGATACGGTAGGAAGAGAAATACCATTAAGAGTAAGAGAAGAAAGCTTTGAGGTTATTCGATTTTGCCAGACGGTTTTCCCTATTCCTAGCGGTGTGCTTAATAGATTGTTTAAGTGAACGGCATGCAGAGAAATAGTCAGTGATGGATCGCCTCATATATGACTTCCTACATTTACGTAATAGGCGAATGGAGCGAGAGGAGAAACGGATACGCTTTCGATTGAATGAGCGAAATGGTACGAAGTTGTCTATGATAGAGTGAACTATTTCGAGGAAACTAGAGTAGAAAAAATCGGGGTCGGAAGAGGAGGATAGCAGAGAGGTCCAGTCGACAGCGTCAATCTGAGAGCAGACTGCGCTCCAATCGACTCGGGTCATATCTCTATTTTTGGTCATATCTCTGTTCAAAATGGTCGACTCAGAAATTTAAAAAGTGAAATCGAAAGCTTTCGAAAAGCACTATTAAATGTTCGAAGTGAATCATAACCATACCTGCCCACACCGCCGGTAAACCCATGACCCCCTATACGTCGATTTTTTTGACTACCAAAAAGTTGGTAGTCAAAAAAATCAGCGTATAGGGGGTCATGGTCGATAATGTTGTGGTAGGTCATGGTGTGATCAAGTCCAACTACCGTACCAACTTGTAGTATTGGACTACAGTAACCCAAATTACAGTAACCCGATTACCGTAACCCGGGTTCCGTGGAGCAACTTGAGTTCCTTGGGTCAAACTTTTTATGAAAATCATCAATCACTATTATTGATGTTCTACAGTAACCTACCGTAACCCTCACTACCGTATTCCCATTGGCCAATCACGAACTAACTTATTTTCTAAAAGATGCCATAAAAATCAGTTCTTTCCTCAATATTGAGTAACTCTCTGAGGAAATTTTATTTTTAATTTTTTCGTCATTAACTCATGGCCGAGTGGCTAACGAGCTTGCCTTGGAAACCGAAGGTAGTGGGTTCGAGTCCAACAAGTGTGAAACACCTTTGCCGTATTTCGTGGAGTTTGTTGAAGATAAATGGAGTTACCGTAATCACTCCTACCGTACCCCAGTACGGTGGGTCAACCCAAGTTCGCTGGGTCATGTACATTAATTCGCATAAAATCACTGTAATGATGCAAGCGGTTATCATCGTAACGGTTAATCGATCTTTGTTGGCAAATTAACATTTAAGAGGCCGGCTGGGTAAGATTCGAGGGTTTTCCTGTTGTGCCCTGACATCATGATCTCCGATCTGGACCAAACTTTTTTCTGGATACCCCCATGGGTCCTCATCACTAAATAAAGTATTATTTGAGTAATGCTGTTGAAACATAGAAATGCCGGGCTACCAAATTTTTCAAACTTGAAATTCAGCAAAAATAAATTATGAGATCTAGGTCCGAAGTTACTGTGGTTTATTAACATACTACCCTAGATGACAGGAACACGATATATTGCGATCTTGTAATTCAATCGAAAACTGATTGTTCATGTTTGAAAAATGAGTTATATTTTAAATTTTAAATCAAAAATCCGCAAACAAACGAATATGCCATGTTGTAGAGCATAAAATTCTGCGTCGAATAGACCTAAAAAAGCTAGAAAAATGTTGGGCATGTTTTGAGATAAGGAAAACCCTCGAATCTTACCCAGCCGGCCTCTTAAATGTTAATTGGCCAACAAAGATCGATTAACCGTTACGATGATGACCGCTTGCATCATTACAGTGATTTTATGCGAATTAATGTATATGACCCAGCGAACTTGGGTTGACCCACCGTACTGGGGTACGGTAGGAGTGATTACGGTAACTCCATTTATCTTCAACAAACTCCACGAAATACGGCAAAGGTGTTTCACCCCTTTTGGACTCGAACCCACTACCTTCGGTTTCCAAGGCAAGCTCGTTAGCCACTCGGCCATGAGTTAATGACGAAAAAATTAAAAATAAAATTTCCTCAGAGAGTTACTCAATATTGAGGAAAGAACTGATTTTTATGGCATCTTTTAGAAAATAAGTTAGTTCGTGATTGGCCAATGGGAATACGGTAGTGAGGGTTACGGTAGGTTACTGTAGAACATCAATAATAGTGATTGATGATTTTCGTAAAAAGTTTGACCCAAGGAACTCAAGTTGCTCCACGGAACCCGGGTTACGGTAATCGGGTTCTTGTAATTTGGGTTACTGTAGTCCATTACTACAAGTTGGTACGGTAGTTGGACTTGATCACACCATGACCTACCACAACATTATCGACCATGACCCCCTATACGCTGATTTTTTTGACTACCAACTTTTTGGTAGTCAAAAAAATCGACGTATAGGGGGTCATGGGTTTACCGGCGGTGTGGGCAGGTATGGTTATGATTCACTTCGAACATTTAATAGTGCTTTTCGAAAGCTTTCGATTTCACTTTTTAAATTTCTGGGTCGACCATTTTGAACAGAGATATGACCAAAAATAGAGATATGACCCGAGTCGATTGGAGCGCAGTCTGCTCTCAGATTGACGCTGTCGACTGGACCTCTCTGCTATCCTCCTCTTCCGACCCCGATTTTTTCTACTCTAGTTTCCTCGAAATAGTTCACTCTATCATAGACAACTTCGTACCATTTCGCTCATTCAATCGAAAGCGTATCCGTTTCTCCTCTCGCTCCATTCGCCTATTACGTAAATGTAGGAAGTCATATATGAGGCGATCCATCACTGACTATTTCTCTGCATGCCGTTCACTTAAACAATCTATTAAGCAAACCGCTAGGAATAGGGAAAACCGTCTGGCAAAATCGAATAACCTCAAAGCTTTCTTCTCTTATGCAAGTACGCGAATAAAAGATCAATCCGATACTATCCCCTCACTAGTCTCTCCCGACGGTTCTCTCTGCGTTTCTGACACATCAAAAGCATGTGAACTAGCTCGTCTTTTCACTGCTTCGTACAATAGCACCTCCCCTCCTATCCCTCTCTCTTGCACTCTTTCTTCCCCCACATCTATTGATTACGTCGACATTTCCCCTCTCCTCGTAGCTAAGTTTCTCTCTCGTCTCCCACTCCGCTCATCCACTTCTCCCGATCATATCCCTTACATCTTCCTTAAACATACTGCCCCTCACATTTGCATTCCTCTCTCCATACTGTTCAATAGATTCTTACTCCATGGCGCTTCTCCTTCCATTTGGAAAACTGCCAAAGTCAAGGCAATCTATAAGCGTAAGGGCCCGAAAAACACTGCCTCCTCGTACCGACCCATCTCACTTACTTGCTCCTCTTCCAAAGTTATGGAGAAAATCGTAGGCGAGACTCTCTGGAAGTAACTTTCCGAGAACAATCTCATCTCCCCTTACCTACACGGTTTCCGCCCACGTAGATCGTGCACCTCTGCACTTCTTAACTCTTTCTCTCAATGGCACTCTGCACTTAACGATGGTCACTACATTTCTGTTGCATTTATCGATTTCTCGCGTGCCTTTGACTCTATCCCGAACAACTTACTCATCCACAAATGCTCACTTCTAGGAATTTGTGGATCCCTCTTATCTTGGATTCGTTCGTTCTTACTCGGTAGATCACAATCAGTATCAGTCAGTACCTCTTCCTCCCCCTCTTTCCCTGCCCACTCAGGCGTGCCTCAAGGCTCTGTCTTAGGGCCTCTTCTCTTCTCCCTCTACATTAGTGACCTACCCTCCCTACTTCCTCCAAATGTTCGCTGTATTCTTTATGCCGATGATGCCAAACTCTGGTCTTACTCTGATCCTGCCTCTCTCTATCTTGATATCCTTTTTAAGTGGTCCTCTGATTGGGGCCTTACCGTATCCCTCACTAAGACCGAGACAATGCTTATAGGAAGGTCACATCCTCCCTCTATCTTTACTCTTAATGGTATTTCTCTTCCTACCGTATCCCAATTCACCGACTTAGGAATTACATACTCTAATAAACTAGAATTTAGTGCTCACATATCTAGTAAGATCTCAAAGGCCCGTTCTCGTTGCTCATACATCTTGCGCACCTTCGTTTCAAAAAATCCTCAGCTTTATTCTCGACTTTTTGTCACATACGTCCGCCCCATCCTCGAATATTGTTCTGAACTTTGGTCACCTCAAAGTAGGGATTTGTCTAATAGCATCGAGCGTGTCCAGCGCAAATACACCAAATCTGTACTCCTTAAATGTCGCGTCCCTAACAGGTCTTATTCTGATCGCCTACGTTATTTCCATTTACAACCTTTAGAGTATCGTCGTACAATTATTGACTTAGCATTCGTATATAAAGTTATTCACGAAGATGTAGACATAGGCTGCCCTTCCTTTCTCCTCCTAGCCCCCCCTCGACCTAGGCGCCCCAATCTCTTCCAGTTACGTAAACATCGTTCCATATCTGCTTTTTACCACACATTTCTCACAAATAGAGTTGTGCCCTTATGGAACCGTATCCCTAATAATATTGTAATCTCTAGAAATAGTGAACTGTTCTCGCTCAGAGCTAGAGCTATGAATAGTATTGATTATTCTCATTATCTCTAATTCACTCTCGCTTGTAACTGGCGGCTATACTCCCTTTGTCATCTAGATATGACATCGTAATTATCATGATTCTAATTTTCCCTGTAACATCTATTTTATACCTCTGCACTGTCGCATGATAAAGAATTATTATTATTATTATTAAAAATCGAAAATTCGAAAAAATCGACTAAGTCCACTGCTCCATATACTATATTTCGACATTGGGGTGCGCGAGAGATGGAAAATGATCAACGTGGACGCCCACTAATTTCGTTCTTAGAATCGAATGCAAAAATAATATCGAAGGGGAATGAAGAAAAAAATCGATAAACATAGTCAGAAAACGTGTTTTTCGGCAAAAAGACCCCGAAGCCGGCAAGCTCGGTTAAGGGGAGTGAAGAACAATTTGAATATCTCAAAATTCCGCCTCGAATGAGAAAAAAAAGTTCGCTGTACGATAAAAATTGACTGAATTACAGTGTCCCAAAGAGGTAGATCAAAAAATCGATAATCATCGAAATTGACCAAAACAAGGGGATGTACCTTCTTCGGACCCCCAATAGTATCCATAAACTAAGTTTCGCCGAAATCCGTGACTACGAGTTTTTTTTGGTGGCAGACGTTCCTGCATTCTTACAGAAGACCCGTGATATATGTATGCACTATGTGAGAACCTCCTGTCTTTATCCGCTGTGCTTGATGAAAATTCAAAAGTGAAGGTGCATGTAACACAATTAATTTAGAAAATGGCTGTCGTCTATGCTGAAGGCCAAATATGACAAAGATGTGTATGAATCATTCATCCCCGAAATTGAGGAGACCATTGCGATCTTGGAGAGGTGATCTTTGATCTTATGAACTCGTTATTCCTTAAAATTGATAAGCGAACATATTGGTAATAGCAAATTAAATAAAGTAAACGTTCAGTTTGATGTTCAATCATTTTGATCGCTAATTCAATTCGCAGAACGCTCGTACTGTGCCGTCCACCCGTCGCCGCTTGAGTTCGTCAAGCACAGCAAAATCAATTGCTAATACTACAGTAACCTGACCATACCGTATCCCCACTATTTGATATGATTTAATCTAAATGATCCCAAAATAATGCTTTGATATATATTTCGTATGAAATATATTTCGTCTTCCCATTGCCTAATGCACCCGTTTTATTGCCAGTAACATGAAAAGTTAGTTTGACATGCACATTACTACGTGATGTTGTTGTTTTGTTGTTTTAACTATGTTGGTTATTAACTGTTATGTTCTCAGAGAAGCAGGGATTTATCGTCAAATGACTAATCTAGTACCAGCCCGATAAATTCAGTTCAAATAACTGGATAATTTATTTTCTCAATTGGTTGCCAAGGTTCCTTTAATATATCAGCTAATCAAATATCGTTCTTTCACTATTCAAGCCGCGATATTATTCCAAAATTCAATTTCGTTGAATTCTTTTGGAATATCGTTGCTTGAAAATTCAAAATAGTTTAGATGCCGACGCTTCGCGAGTCTTTTTGGTGGCTCTGGACCGTGGTTGGTTCTATCTTCTCGCCTTATTCAATGCTTGATTTTTCTAAACAATTAAAATCCATTAAGATTCGTGACTCATGGTGGAAAGTTATCTTGGTTGGCTTCAACTCGGCCGCGGGTTTCCTCTACGACGTCGTTGACTTCTCCATCGATTACTGTCTGGACAAGGTGAGTATTGTGTTTGAATTTATTTTGAAAAATGTTATGCATATAGTTAGAATATTATTATTTCAACGCAAGTCATTGAGATTGCGAAAATTTGTCCATTATGGTAAACCATGACTTGAACAAATTCGTTTTTTTATTGAATCCGTTTCGATACAGTTCACATATCTCCACTTAAAACTCAGCATATTTTCATGTAATCATCGGCTTGCTATTTTTCTCGCAAACAAAAGGATTTGAGGGTTTGATAATCAAATCATTTGTAGAAGGTAAACTGGTAATCGGACGACGTTCCCCGATTGTCCGTTGACCTTCGAAAATAAATTGAATGTCGAACTCCCTTGTAAGAAAAAAATAGATATATGAAAATGCTAGCAGTAGTTTTAGATGAGCATATGTAATATCGTCAGAAATCTGAGTAGCAGATTAACGATTTCCTGACGTCTGATAGTGGTTTATATTATATGAAAAGCAATCCAATCCCCATTTAAAAAATAAAAATAAGAAATACCAGATGAATTTGCACATCCTCATGTTATGAATCCAGTAGCACTTAGTTACGAACTACGTGTTTTTTTCATTTGGTTATCAGTCTCTGTGATAATCTCAATGCATTCACATACCTGCAAATTTGGGCATTCAGTGACTCGTCAGATTTACCCTCTACAATTAAATCATATTTGAGCTATGCTGAAAAACGCGCATCATATCTCAACTGTGTCTAGTGAGGAGTAGATCATTAAACATGCGCACATTGCTTTCTAACGCTTACATGATCTCTCATTTAAAAAAAGGCCGATCAGCCAATTAAATGTTCACCTTATTTTATTTGATATTGTTTTCGCAGATGTTGACTATTCCCGAGCCTCTGTGGTCTGTAGTGACTTCGCTCGGGTGCTTAGCAGGAGGTTACATCTTCGACTGGCTGCTCGTCTGCTTTTTATATCAGGTTGATGCATAATTTTCGTTACAAAATCACGATTAAGTTTTTTTTTGTTTTGAGCAATCTTCATGTGGTTTCTTTTATGCTATTAGTGTTTATTTATTTATTTATCGTACACCACGTAGGTGCTTCATCAGATACAGAAATGTGCGAGAATGAGAGGGGATAGCGAGATAAGAGAAGAGAAGAAAAGAAACTTATGGGGGAGAGGGGTGGGGGGGGGGGGGCAGGAGACGATCACTTCCGATTCGAGTCGCGCGAGAGAGATATTCGAGGGGAGGGGGCCTCGAGAGCGGGAGAGCGGCCGCTATCTAATATATATCTTATTGGAGTCTTGGTTGACTTGAGATCGGAAAGTGTCGAACTGGCGGAAGAGAAGATGGAAGGGGTGGGGGGAGGGGAAAGAGAGCTAATGACTCATCAATCAGTAATATCGATGAGACATAACTCTAAAGTCTGAGAATTGCAATTTCTTATGAACTTTTCGATTGACTATCATCCTTGGCGGAGCAACAATTACCTCGCTTCAACACAATTTTAGTGAAGTTTGATGACTAGTTATTCTGCCGCGGCAAGTAATCATAATTAGACATAAAACAATTTGTTGGAATAGGCACGTATTCCGGAATTGCGGGATGATGTGTCCGGCAGAGTTAGCTGGTATTCAGATCAAAGCACCCACATAGTTAAGGGGGCTGAGTGATATATCAGGAAATATATATATGAGTTACGAATTTTTGAATGATTCACTTTAAAGGGGATGATTGATATTGAAAAAAAACTAAAGTAGACCATTTTAACATCGTTTAGTTCGTCTTCGATGATTCCAATCGACTGACCGATCCTCTCTCATTCAATTGCTGCCGTCTCTCCTCCCTGATCACTCTGATGATCATCATCGAGTTTCGAGATGCGAGAGAAAGAAGGAGGGAAGTGTGCGATGATACGAGAGAGAGCAGATCGATCGGCTTGGGACGACGGCTAGTAAGTACTATTCCCAGGCACTAGTTCAGATGAGAACAATGTCATCATGCCGCCGTTGATATATCATAGGCGGCATGACGACATAGTTGTCATCTGACCTAGTGCCCTATTGCCACCTTTAGTCGAGGCGTTCCCGAGTTTCTATTAAGAGACCGGCTCGGTAAGAATCGAGGGTCCTTCTGTTACGGCCGGACATCGACATCTTCGATTTCGTTCAGAATTTTTTTTCTGGATACCCCCATGGGTCCTCGTCACCAAATGGGGTCCCATATGACGCATAGTCTTGAAACATTGAAATGCCGGCTTAGCAAAGTTTACGAATTCAAAATTCGGCAAAAATCAATGCGAAATGTAGGTTCGAGGTTAGTGTGGTTTAATAACATACTATCCTAGGCAACAAAATATTTTGGCCATAGAAACTTATTTTTCAATGTTGAAATATTAGTTTTTAATTATTTTAAATTTTAAAACAAATAGCGCTGCCCGTCGAATAGAGATTTTTGTAGAGCTTGAAATTCTGCATCGAATAAAAATATTTCGAACAAAATCGGCAAAGCCATGTTTTTCAATTCTCACGAATACCCTCGACTTTATACTCATTTTGTAAAGCTCTTCAAACTGATCACTTTTCATGTTTATCGTTTTTCACGTACTTATTCTAGCGACTTATTACAGCTCGAAAAGAGCATATTTCGAAATTTTTCAAAAATGCTTGAAAATTAGATGTTCGAGGTGTCATACGTCGCTAGAATAAGAAGTACGTGAAAAACGATAAACATGAAAAGTGATCAGTTTGAAAAGGTCTAAAAAATGAGTATAAAGTCGAGGATATTCGTGAGAATTGTTTTCGAAAGTTTATATTCAGGCCTGATTATCTCAAAACATGGCTTTGCCGATTTTGTTCGAAATATTTTTATTCGATGCAGAATTTAGAGCTCTATAAAGCTGTCTATTCGACGAGCAGCGCTTTTTTGGTTTAAAATTTAAAATAATTAATAACTAACTTTTCAACATTGAAAAATCAGTTTGCGATTGGATTCTAGGACCAAAATATAAAGCGTTTTTGTTGCCTAGGATAGTATGTTATTAAACCACACTAACCTCGGACCTACATTTCGGCGTTGATTTTTGCCGAATTTTGAATTCGTAAAATTTGCTAACCCGGCATTTCTATGTTTCAAGACCATGAGTCATATAGTACCCCATTTGGTGATGAGGACCTATGGGGGTATCCAGAAAACAATTTTGGTCGAAATCGAAGAGGTCGATGTCCGGCCTGTCCTGGAGTCTTACCGAGCCGGTCTCTTAAGAGGTCGGATCGGTAAGAATCGACCATAATGGCCATTCCCCGGACCTGTTTCGTTAGCAATGAGCTTCAGGCGCCCATGCTTTGTGCATGTGTACCTCTTGGCCCCATGTACCACAAATGGTCACTGAATTACTGATTCCTCCTGTGCACAGGAAAAAAATTGGTCACAAATGTTAAAAATCGAAATTTCATAATTTCTCAACCCGAAAAGGTGGAGTCAAAATCTCTTTGTTGTTGTTCTAGACATCACTAATAACCAAAATTTAACCATCCAAATCGAACCATACTCTATTGTTATGGTGGTTTCACATACAAAATTTTCACTTTTTCACACATACAGTTGATATATTGAGAGACCCCCAGGTCTTACCATGCTTAAAATGTAGTCCATTGAATTCTGCATCGAATATCGTCCAACCGATTTCAATTTCGTTTGTCCGTCATGATCTCCCTAAGGTCCGAAACTTTACGTGTCACATTTGGCTGGTCACGATTTTTCGCATTTGCCATATATACCAACGTTTTTGTGTTTCTATGGGTTTATTTATACGTTTAAATAATAATGACGTGAAATGGAACCGAAAAGACATTTTGTGTATCCCATTCTGTAAAGTCGTGTTTCATACCCACCGAAGTTCTATATTTTGTGCCTCTAAAATCCTGTTAACAAAGTCCTCTACAATGAACACCTAGCACGCTGAGTACTATGTACCGACGTAATTATCTATCTCGCTTAAGAGTTTGGTGCTCGGTTTTCAAGACAATTTTTCGTATGCTCCAAATCGCAAAATGGAGGTTGTCGACAAAAATTGATGCGAGATGGCTGATGAAAAATACATAATTTAGTAATATTATGTCAATTTAAGCCCATCCAGATCGAAAACTGCTGAGAAAACGCGAGTTTTAAAAATTTCTGAAAAATTACCTCTCGAACTCACGATTGGACCCATGTTTGTGGTTCAAAATCTCATCAGATGTTTAGCCGATCGCATGATCCTTATCATATACTTATAGTAGAGTAGAATGTGACATTAAATATGTCGAAATAGCCTCTTCAAACAATTAAAATAAGCAAATTATAAGTCAAATATTTTGGAGAATTGAGAAATCATGAATAAACTATTTTTGATTTTTCTGCGATTTATGTTCCGTTCGATTATATTTTACTGACAAATGACTTTTTCAGTGCATTCAAATCAAAATAATTCAGCTAAAACGTATCTTTAAAGGTATTTTCGATTTTCGATTTTCGATTTTTTGATAGATAGTAATTTCTTAAAGCAGTTAAAATATGATCACAACTAACAATATTAGACAGAATTAGTTTCACTCCGATGAATTATATCCAGTTCTTCTTGATTTTTCACCAACAATCGTAGAAAATAAAATATATTTATTTTGCAAATATCATTATTCGTAATATTTATCAAAACAAATTTATATCTTTCGGTGAATCACAGGTCTCATTTCGCAATATTTCATCTCACATTCTACTCTACTATAAGTATATGATAAGGATCATGCGATCGGCTAAACATCTGATGAGATTTTGTACCACAAACAAGGGTCCAATCGTGAGTTCGAGAGGTAATTTTTCAGAAATTTTTAAAACTCGCGTTTTCTCAGCAGTTTTTGATCTCGATGGGCTTAAATTGACATAATATTACTAAATTATGTATTTTTCATCAGCCATCTCGCATCAATTTTTGTCGACAACCTCCATTTTGCGATTTGGAGCATACGGAAAATTGTCTTGAAAACCGTGCACCAATCTCTTAAGCGAGATATATAATTACGTCGGTACATAGTACTCAGCGTGCTAGGTGTTCATTGTAGAAGACTTTGTTTAGCTGGATTTCAGAGGCACAAATTAGAGAACTTCGGTGGGTATGAAACACGACTTTACAGAATGGGATACACAAAATTTCTTTTCGGTTCTATTTAACGTCATTATTATTTAAACGTACAAATAAACCCACAGAACACACAAAAACGTTTGTATATATGGCAAATGCGAAAAATCGTGACCAGCCAAATGTGACACGTAAAGTTTCGGACCTTAGGGAGATCATGACGGACAAACGAAATTGAAATCGGTTGGACGATATTCGATGCAGAATTCAATGGACTACATTTTAAGCATGGTAAGACCTGGGGGTCTCTCAATATATCAACTGTATGTGTGAAAAAGTGAAAATTTTGTATGTGAAACCACCATAACAATAGAGTATGGTTCGATTTGGATGGTTAAATTTTGGTTATTAGTGATGTCTAGAACAACAACAAAGAGATTTTGACTCCACCTTTTCGGGTTGAGAAATTATGAAATTTCGATTTTTAACATTTGTGACCAATTTTTTTCCTGTCCACCGGAGGAATCAGTAATTCAGTGACCATTTGTGGTACATGGGGCCAAGGGGTACACATGCACAAAGGATGGGCAACTGAATCTCATTGCTAACGAAACAGGTCCGGGGGAGGTCCAATCTTACCGATCCGGTCTCTTAAATATTCAGAAAATAGCGATCGGGAAGCGCATTTTGTTGTCTCCTTATTTCTCTAAAGAGAGTATGCTCTCAATCTTTCTTGCATTTACATGCTTTGTCGAGTCCAGGAGCGAATATTCCTGGCTTTTTTTACCAACAAATGGCCGTGTATCAGGACTGGTCCACTCGCGTGCTCAATCATAAAGCTGTTGGCCTTCCAATCGATCAAGTGCGCGCCATGTTCGAGGATACGATCCTCAGGGAACTCACCATCAACAGGTCAAAGATATCATTGAATTAGGGACCAATCATATCTAAAAAATATTCAAAGTACCTTTACGTTTATCTTTCCAGCTGAAATTTTTTTGTATATTTCTCATTAATATATACCTTTTAACGTTATTGAACAGAGTATTGCAGTAAAAATAGGAACTTTAAAGGAATGATCTCGTGAGATTGTGAAGTTTTTCTTTGAAGAAATCATTTTCATAATTTTACAGAAACGAGATTTCAAAACTCCGATCGTACAAAGACCAGGATTTCGATAATGAATTCATCCCCAGATTGGAGCAGATCGTTGCTATCCTGGAGAGGTGATTTGTTATGCACGACGTTTCACAGGGTGTGGGCGAGAGATGAGAGAGCGCAGAAAACGAGGTCATTATCGAGCGAATTTACATGCTCTCTCGCGATTGCACTCGAAGCGAATGTTTTATGGAAAGTTGAAATAGAAGGCTGTATGATGCTTAGCCTGTAATTTTCCTCTTCGCTCATTCTTCCAATGAATTAGGTGATTTTGTGCATTTTTATTGTGAACAAAGCTCTTTCAAACATTGCTTGCGGAAATAATTAACACCTAACACTACCGTGATTTCCTTAATCAGAGTCCAGCATGTGGCAAGATAAGAAGGAAGAGTTTCCGTAATTGCCCATCCCATACTCTCTTCAGAGCACTCGAGTTGTGTCAGCCGCCGCCCGCCGCCTGAGTGAGCGCAAATCATCGTCATGACCGAGGTCGAATACCGTAGCTGCTACAGGAATCCCCCATATTTGATTGTAGCCTTTTTGTGATCTACTACTAATATTTATAGAGAATATGTGTCATTTCTGAATAGAGTATAAGCAATATCAGAGTATAACTATTTGTGCGATGCGGTTATCTTTTTTCCCATTTGATTGTCAGAACGCACCAAGTCCTTCACGATAAACCATGAAGTGAGCAGATTTGTCGCATTATTGACTCTGTTTTAATGCAGTTGGCATACTTACACTGAATGCTCGGCATTAATTATTGTATACCTTTCATTGTTATGATGATGTAAATATGATTTTTAATTGCAGAGAGTGTCACGGGTACCTCCGATTCTTCCCCGCAGCAAATGCAGCCACTAGAGAAGTCGCAGCATCCAGACAAATCCACTGATGAGGTGGGCAAAAAAATAGTTATCTTCCTTTGGTAGCTACTTGCCCTGGTAATACTTTTGTTCGATATACATTTTAATTTAATAGATTGAATTTCCTGAAATCAACATCGCTAAAATTTGATTGTGCTTAATTAGCTGAATAGTTGCCGTTAATCGATTATTTTAATTCTTTGTTTCACCACTTCCTAATCAGAATTCACTCGGTGAGAATCGTACAACGGGAGTAATGGCCTCACTTTCCTCTCCCATCCCGTCAGTTGATGCGGACTCCAGAGAAACGGATGATCTATGTCAGGTGAGTATTCAAATCTCTAGGTATTCAGAATCTCTATGGATGTAACATCTATGCATATTGCATTTATGAATATGAGTGTATGCCAGAACCCCCTCTATGTAACCTCTATGTATTCATGTGAGTATTCAGTCCTCTCCAATCCATCGTTATGCCATTTTTCTTTCGCTATTTTCTTTGCTGAGTAATAATTTCTTTCCGTCTCAGGCCACTGGTCGTCTCACAGTAGCTGAAACCCAGAACAATGAGGGAACCGACAGCCCATCCGACATGTCCATGTATTCAATTGCTATAATTCTTTTTATAATGTATATTTGTTTTGTTTTATCTTCAGAAGTTCTGAATTAGAACGAACGAATTACATATTTGCAGGTTGGAAGTTCTTCCTCAGAAAGCGAGGCCGGCGTTCAATCTCATCTGTTCCTATCTCAGAACAAATGAAGAAGGCGTCGATCTCGCGAATTTCTCAGTGGTACGGCTTCGCATTTATAAAGAGCATTGTTTCAGAGGAGGGAATAATTTTTTATTGCAAACCATTTTTCCTCTAATTCAGAGAGTAGAGAGCATATTCCATGTCCTTATTCGGCTCCATGATGATTTCACTCATGCAGGCTTCCCCTTACTTCCGAGCTGAAGTGATTGAGTACATGGGAATTGAGGGCAATCGACCGGGATTCGAATGTGCAAATCTGACAAATTCTGAGGTTAGTAACTGCGATGATAAATCGATTTTATGGTACCTTCCACAGGACGGTCTAAGGGTGGACTTGCAAATCTTCGCCGCCAATCTTCCCTTCTACAATTTTTCCAATCTGGACTGGGGAAGATTTAGTCGAGTGATGGAAGATGATATTCCCATTCTGAGAGTGAATCTAACTGGACCGAACGACGCCGTTATTGAGCAGGTTAGACAAGGCATAGCCTGTCTTTTGTACGTCTTTTCACGAGGGTTCAGATGGTGCACAAAAAGTCGGACCTCATTTTCAAATGAAAAATGGGACTCGGTAGGAGGCGGGTTAGCGTAGTATATCGTCTCTCTAGATCTCTCGTCGGTCAGAGAAAGCGAGAGAGTATGTGGTGTGCCTGCGCATCGAGGGAGAGGGCGCGCTCTAGTCGCCGCGGGGTTGAAAAGGGCGGGCAGAGGGGAGCGAGAGAGCGTGGCCCGTCCCCTGTACACTTTTGTTGCCTTTGAGCCCTCGTGTTTAATATTTAATTGTTTGTTTGTTGACATTTTACTCAATTGGTTAAATGACTCTAACGAGAGTAATGCTCCCTATGGCACTATAAAGAAAGTATGGTATACGAATACGCTTCTCAGGTTTCCGATCTGTTGTCTTCATCAATCAATATTGTCGAGGCCGGCTCTCATGGTCACGCCCCTCTCTCAACGGCGAATCTCATTCTGGCCGAGAAAATTCTGCGCAAATCGTTTATTGGCGAACTGTTCCTTGATGTGCAGAATCTCAATGAGACCACGGCGTGAGTCCAATCCACATTCTATTGCACTTTTTTTTCGTGGTCACAATGTGGCGGGAATATTGGAAAATTAGGAGTTCGCTGTCATCAGCAGTTTATCGAGACGTCTCACTGTATGTTCCATATTTTCTAAAAAGAACTATTTGTTTCAGTCCCCTCATCCTCTCAATGACTTCTCATACCGAGAAAATCGGCTTCTCCAGGTCCAATGAGTCGCAAGTCGCCGATCCAGGTAGATATTTAAGTTGTAGAAATAGCATATCCTAATATATAAATGACAAGTATCGCTCTAACCTGTGGAGATACATTTATTCATTTTTGGAAGAGTTTTTGGAAACAAAGAATGTGCACTAATGTGAAGGGAGTTTGAGTGTGAAGGGAGTTTTGGTTCCTATAATTTGCTTCTCAGCCATGTTCTTTCTTCACTTCATCCAGCAACTTGACTCGCTCCCTCTCTCTTTCATTGCACTCGGCGATCTCTCCGATTCATCCTCCTTCTTCGGTCTTCCCAACTCATTCTGGGAAATCTTCTTCAACGAGGTGAATTTCTTTCCGTTATAAACAGTGAGGCGAAATAGTGATTTTTTTACTGACCACTTTGTATAATTTCAGAAATTATCGAATCGTTCTGTCAAATGGGTTGAAGAGGGATTCGTTGGTGAGAAGGTTACCAAGGCTCCGATCGACTGGTCTGACACCGAAATAAAGATTCTTGAGTGGGAGAATGCTAGGACGAATTAAATAACCTCAATTATAATGCCCCCCCAAATATTGTTTGAACCCCTCCTCGATTGCTATTTTGGTTAATCTAAAGTTGTTCTTATTGTCTATTTTGTTTATTTTTATTGTTGCAGATGAATGATAAAGCTTTGATCTGGCATTATCGAATATTGATTATGCGAATGGTTAAACTTCAAATGCTTTATTTCGATACCTGTAGGTACTAAACTTGTTCTTGTCTATATAGTGATTCTCTCCAGGAAACTTTCCTCCCGATGCTCGCCGAACTTCAAGCGAAATTGGTCAAATCGGAGAGACTGAAAAAGGTACATTTTAATTAATTTTAAAGATTATTATTCGTTTTCTATCTAAAAGTTTAAAAAATAAATCGCTGTTTGCTTTCGATATTTAAGAAAGCGATTCGCCTCGCGAGTACTTGTCTCGAACACGTGAAATACCTCGGAAACGTCATTGGTATCATTTTTTTTGATTATTGCCTAATAAGATACTTCCATTTTCTATTTAATTTTTGCGGAAGAAAGACGTCTATTGACAATTACAGACAATAAATCCGAACTGGTCACGAAGATAGAGAAAGAGAAGGGAGAGTTGGAGAAAAAGTTGGTTTTATATTTAAAATTTATACTTAGTTGTTAATAATGTTAATCAAATCATGAACATAAAAATCAATGTATAATATTTGAAATTATGTTTAGAGTGGCCGATTTGATGAAGGAGTTGGATGAAGAGAGAAGAAGAACCAGTGATAGAAACAGGTGAGTCGTTATTTTTTTTTCTGTATGCGAAGAACGAAGTGCGCGAACTTTCCTTTTCATCACTTCACATCAAAATCATTAAAACTGCTGGTGAATAAATATTATACTGTCAGGCTTCTGTATGAGTCAGAGAAGGAGAATGAGGGAGGCGGAGCAGTTGGTGGAACGGGTTAGTGATGAATAGAGACAACATAGTTGAAGAATAGGGAGTATTATCCTTGGTGTAACAAGTATCTGCCGGGCCTTTAAACTAAGAAAATGTTACATGAGAGGTTGATAAGAGCAGGAATAAGATACAGTTCCTCAGGCTACCTCTACACTGCTGATGCATTGTGGGTTGAGAGTGAGGAGAGAGGAAGAAGGAGGAATGGATGAGGGAGATATTGAGGAGGTTGAGAAGGTTTGTTTCACGCTTATTGCATCTAAATTGTTAACCAGATAATGTTATACTCGTTAATCTATCAAAAATACGACTAAAAAAGTATTTTTATTATTGCTTTCGTAGATGCAAGAAAACTCATAGCATAATATAAATGGAGATTATATTGAGTCTACTCCATTGAACCTAATTTTGAACAAATTTGACTTTCTCAGGTCAGTGAGCCCGATCCAATCCACCATGAGCCATTAGTGAGAGAAGAGGAGAGAAGGGAGGTGAGAGAGGATGAATGGAATGAGCCTATGGACATGATGGATAGTACAGAGCAAGATACGGATCTCAACCCTGATGTAAGTATTATTTTGAACGCTTTTGTTTCAACTGTCACAGAGTTGATACTTTGAAAGAAAGGGACCGGATCATAATTGCAATATATTTATAATATAATTAGGAAAAATATATTCTACAAATAAGTATATTTTAAAAGAAACGCGATGCATTAGGAGAAAGAAAGTGAGAGCTAGGCCGTTTTGTCTTAGGGCAACGATTTCGCTGGTTCAATAGCTGATAATCTGATCGAGAATGCAGAAGTTGCGAGTGATACAGTCGATCGTACTTCTAATGTTCCGAAGGTTCGTCTGTTCAGTTCATGTATATTCAGATTTCCATGTTATTCCTTTTGCAGGGATCTTCCGAGACTGAAGAGATGGAAGAAATAAAGTCATCTCAGTCAGTCCCCCGACCTCTCAAATGCAAAGATCCTGTGGAGAAATCGGATGGTGAAGAAGTGATAATACTGGAGAAGTCCGGATCCGAGTCCGCTGCAAAGAATGGCAAGGCGAGTTTCGTTAACGTTATTTAAAAAATATGTTTAAACATATTTTTGTTTACAAATCACAGTTCCCCCTCCGACAATTCAAAATTCTAGATGAGAAAAAGACGATCAAGGAATGTACCCGCAAAATCCGTTGATTCGATGGAGGAATCAGATGGAGAAGATGAACGAATTGTAAAGAAACGGAGATCGGAATCGGTGGACAGCTCAGGAAAGGTTTGTATTGTATAATACGCAAAGTCGAAAGACTTCCCTTTCTCAGCCCATCGCTGCTGATAGTCGTTGTTTCTTTACTTTTTCTTTCTCAGAGATATTTTCAAAATTATGATAGTAATATTGAATACTCAGGTTACTCCTCAGGATAGAAGAACGTCCTCCAAGGGAGCTTCTCATTCGAAATCGGTGAAGATGAACAATGAAGAATCGATGGAGAATGAAATGGAAAAGAATGAGCTAAAATGTCCCGAGTGCAAGGTGTGTTGTCTCAATTTATTGTAAATCTTCTCCAATTCTTGTTCATAATGCATTGATTGCAGTATCGCTCAAGATACATTTGTGGCTGGATCGAACATCTTAGACGCAGCCATTCTACAACTCCAGCTTTGGTAAAATTGTTATATTGCGAAATACAAAAATAAGATATTGATTTGTTCACTGGCTATTCTGTTTTAAAATGTCGTTTCTACAGGCCAAATGTCTCCTTCGATGCGATTGTGGCCACGAATCATATTCGAATAGCCACAGTTACGATGTATCTTTGTGTTATTCTTCGATATTCGGAGCTGATTCGTTTTCAGTGTGAAATTTCGAACTTCACTATCATTCGCAAAGGGAATGGGACAATTCGGAGATTTACTGATCCTGTGGTGAGTGATATTGTATGCATAGTGTATAGTATATATAATAATTTAAATACTTCATCAAGCCGTCTCATATTCGTTCATTAAAATTAATAATTTCAGTTGACTCCTAAGTGCGTCCTATGCGAGGTGAGCTTCTGAATACACTATGAGTAGTCTCGGTATTTCGAATTCTCTACCGATGGATACTTGACGCAGAATAGGCGTATTACCTCGCATGAGTGGTACAATTTTAAAAACAAATCATATATCAGATCCATCCCAAGACTCCGCATGGATATTCTCGGCATCTCAGAATTCATCACGAGTCTACGCTATCGACGGTTGGTTTGGGAACTTTCTAAGAAGCCGACCAAGTTCCGCTCTCTTAGTTCCTTCCCTTTCCGTGGGGATGTGGTCTAGTGCATACTCTTAAACATACCAAATCTACCAAACTGCAGTTAAGAAGAGCCATAAGTTGCATAAGCAATCTATGCCAGACCCTAAGTATCTTTATAGCGATAGTTGATCGGAGGGGGCGGGGTGTTGCAAGGATATAAGAAAGAGCAACGATTTCTTAATGAGTAGCTAATTTATCATCAGAATCGCATCTTTCTTCTGTGCTCCTGTGGTTGCAGATTCAACTCTGACCATGATCAGAAGAAGCACGACAAGAAGGTACTCTTTCCTTTGCATTTTTATAATTTTTTAAAAATAATATCAGGTTGTAACATAAGTTTTGTCGCGTCCAATCTCTTATGCATTTTAACCTCAGAAATTCTTCAAATTAATTTAATCTCAATTTCGTTATTCATCATCAGTGAGGGCCTTCGTACTCTTTCTTACGCGCTTTACTTCAGTCCTGTCAAGGCAGTTGAGGAGGCACATTAGTCAGACAAAGTTGTACTGAGATAAGGATTAGAAATCATTTTCACGCATCAGCTCTTCTTGAAAAGGATAAATTATGCCGATTTTGTGTGATTTGCGTAAAGTACTACATATGTGCATAATTTTGAACCACTCACGGATAATGACAAACGAAAATCGTTCTAGAAATGTAGACGAGTTTGTATAATGTGGATGGTTGGTGACGGTCGCGAAAACTTTCGCAAGCTGAATTTTCTTCTCAGTAGATATCCAGATCCAAATAGTGGTGGAATATAGTTCACCCAAAGTGGTCAGTGTGCAGACAAAGTTTGGGGTAGATTGGGTTCTGTTGAGATAAGTGGCTCCATTCAGAACGATGGTATGTAAATTAAACTACTGAAATCGGCACTTTGTTCATATTCCTACCTCGCACACATGTTCAATATCTGATTTGTTGTGTCCATCCGAGCCATAAACCCTTCCCTTACTAGTATCTACTTGGGATAAGTTTGGAAATAAATAGCTTTTGAATGACAATCTTTAATTCGAAACACCTAAACTTGCAAATTTTGGTAAAATTGTGCGCGAATTGAATTAATAAAAATTCAAATTTCCCACAAGTGGAGTGTTCTTTCTCTCACTTGTTTAATGATAAATTATACCTCCATGAGTGGTAATTGAACGCACTTATGTTAGTCACTGTTGTTGCAATTCTGGATTCAGAAGAGTTGGTCAAGTTTGCTACGAATCAGTGGCTAACCTTACACTCAGTGAAGTATATCTTTGGTTCCGCTCAACATAGCACCATATCTGGCGTATATTTTGAAAGAGCATTGACGGGGTATATCACCATGCTGTAGAAGTTTGGTTCATTATTCATCTCTGCGAACTAGCACCCGATCAAACGAATTAATAAAATCTGCACCAAATTTAAATCAGTTCATATTAATATTTTTCGCATAGCCAGCGTGCGCAGTTCAGCTCTACCCTATGGTTTGAATGTGCATGAACACCCCAAACATATACTAGGAGGTCAGGCATTGATAATGTTTGAGAAGTATCCTTCATGGAAATATTGTGAACCTCCGAAATGCGACAAAACTTATGTTACAACCTAATAATTTTAATAGTGTGGTTCTATACTTGTTTCCCTATATATTTATAAAGATTAACTTCATATTTTAGTGCTCTGGACGCGAGTTCACACTGCATAAACTGGACAAGGATTGAACAAGATTTGACCGAACTTGTGGATTATATTTTAACTATCGCTCATCTTATATCGTTCCCTGTTTATCTCGTTTCGTGAATATTACTATAATAAAGAAGTTGAAGTTCTTTTGGGATTGGAAAGTGCGATATTCTCTGGTTCAGTTCCGGATGAAATATCTTGAGATAACATCGATGCCTTCTACGCAAGACTCTACATTTTCCGTTTAAATTCTTCTCTTTTTCAGACGGTATTCTGGTAATATATGAGACTATGCTGCTGCTTATAATCACTGATTTATACTGCCTATTACAGAAGTTATTGCAGTTATCAGCAGTATGGAAGCCACTAACTCTTTCGAGTTCTCCCCGCAGCAGCCAAATGAGATGTCACAGCAGCCCGATAATTCCGCTGATGAGGTGGATATTATTGAATATAGCACGCTTTTTTGTAGTTTATACCAGAATTTTTTGTTTGTCACGATAGTAGCAATAAGGTTACTAAACCTGTCCTATTTTTTAAAAGTGAGTGTGCTTTCAAGAGAATCCTTTCCAAACCACTATTTTCTCAGTTAGCTGAAAGTAATTTCATTTATTATCATATTCGTCCAAGGACTCCTTGATTTTACCGTAAATCCAATTCATTTCAGGCGACTGATCGCCTCGTAGTCGCTGAGATCGAGAACAGCAAGGGAGCCGACTGCCTTTCCCAGATTTCCCTGTAATAATTTCCTTTGGTTCAAAAACTGTATATAACTAATTTTTGTTTCTTCGTTATATGATAACTGATCTTTTCAGGTGTGAAATTCTTCCGCAGAAAGCTAGACCGGCTTTCAACCGCATTTGTTCTTTTCTACGCTCCAATGTGGAATGCACCGATCTGGCAAATTTCATGATGGTACGGTATCATACTTTTAAATTGCACTTTGGTAAATATTGAAAATTAAGAAAAATGTAAAAATTTCAAGCGCCATTATTCTAAAAAATATCTTCTACTGTTATCCTTCTATTATTTTCTAGTTTATATAATGACTGAATGCACATTTGGCGCCATTTTCGTTTGCATATTTCAGGCTTCCCCTTACTTCCGAGCTGAAGTGATGGAGTTCATGGGAAGAGAAAAAAATCGGCCGGGATTCGAATGTGCATATCTGAAAAATTCTGAGGTTAGTTTTCTGAGATGATAAATCGCTATTATTATAATACCTTGCACAGAACGGTCTGAGGATCAAATTGGAACTCTTCTCCGCCAATCTTCCCTTCTACGATTTTACCAATCTGGACTGGGGAAGATGTAGTCGAGTGATGGAAGATGATATTCCCATTCTGAGAGTGAATCTAACTGGACCGAACGACGCCGTGATTGAGCAGGTTGGACAAGACCATGCCTTTATCACAGGTATCATGAGTCAGTGAAGGGAAAAACCAACTCCCGGGAACAATTTCCAACTTTTATTTTTTGTTCTAATTCATACTATGGCTGTAGCATACACTAGATCCATCTTCTTGAAATTTCTGGGTCACAGGTCCCAGAACCGTCATTTAGGAATTTTCCGGTTTTGTATCCGGCTCTATAGTATATCAGCTCCCATATGTGCTAGAGATACGGTAGTGGGATCAAAAGATGCGGAAAAATCAGTTGAACAACTTTCTTGTTGAAAGTGGAACGGTAAGACTCCAAGTTCCGAAAATATGAACGAAAATCTGAAATCCCAAGTACAAATAAAGTCATACCATCTCGGAGAGTATGAAACAAAGTCAATTTTATTGCACATTATCGAAGCTTAACTCCATACAGTACCGGACAAAAGTTTCGCAACAAATTTGTCATTGTTATAACTTCGTTCAAAATTGAGCTAGGGACTTATGGTTTGGACCATTCGATAGATGAATGTCAGGAGAAGATAGTCATATGGTGCATGATCTGAAACACATTTATCGCGGGTATCTGAATTTAATTTTCTGCATCACAATTTTCATGTATTTTTTGAAACTCAGCCGTAAGTCGATGTTATATCGCATGAACTGTGATGGAAGTATAACCATTGATGTTAATAATCCACTATCTGTCTTGCTCGTTTCACATCGGAAAGAGCTAATATATCGATATTCCGAGACCTCCGAGATGTGTTTGAACGGCTATATCTTCGCTCCCAGTTGAGCGATAGGGCCCCTATTTCTCAGCTACTATGCACTAGTAATGTAGAAACATTTTGCTAAGTTTGATAGTGATCAGACTACAAATTGCAAAAATCGAAAAATTTTGATCATGTATTTTCATACACGTGGAAACAAGCTTTAACGCTATCGATAAAATCCGATTTCTTGCAGCTTTATGCAGAATCTATTAATGAGTAAGTGTGCGAAATGGCAAAGTGAGACGTTTTGTCCACCACATTTTACAGCCCAATAACCACAGAGAGTCAGATAGTCATGAGCATTAAAACACGGTACAGGGCAAAATTGAATCTTATTCAAATCTCATAAATCGAACCTATCAGCTTTGCAAGTCCTAGTTATACACATACCTCATTGAATTGGAGCCAATTTTAAAGAAACTCTCCCGATATGCTAGGTTGACTTTCGCTACGGAACATTTCTGACGACTTTGGCCGTTGTGACTCTCTGTGGTTATTGGGCTGTAAATTGTGCTGGACAAATCGTCTCACTCTCCCATTTCTCACACTTACTCATTAATAGATTCTGCATAAAGCTGCAAGAAATCGGATTTTATCGATAGCGTTAAAGCTTGTTTCCACGTGTATGAAAATGATTTTTGCAATTTGTTGTCTGATCACTATCAAACTTAGTAAAATGTTTCTACATTACTAGTGCATAGTAGCTGCGAAATAGGGGCCCTATCGCTCAACTGGGAGCGAAGATATAGCCGTTCAAACACATCTCGGATGTCTCGGAATATCGATATATTAGCTCTTTCCGATGTGAAACGAGCAAGACAGATAGTGGATTATTAACATCAATGGTTATACTTCCATCACAGTTCGTGCGATATAACATCGACATACGGCTGAGTTTCAAAAAAAACATGAAAATTGTGATGCAGAAAATTAAATTCAGATACCCGCGATAAATGTGTTTCAGATCAGGCACCATATGACTATATTCTCCTGACATTCATCTATCGAATGGTCCAAACCATAAGTCTCTAGCTAAATTTTGAACGAAGTTATGACAATGACAATTTTGTTGCGAAACTTTTGTCCGGTACTGTACGTGTATAGGAAAAATGAGTAGCCGGCACTTTTAGGGTGGATGTCGAAAAAATGAGATCTAAATTTTTGAAAATTTCTCATCTCGCAGATTTATCATTCCAATCGATCAGTTCAGTGATCGAAAAGAACCGATATTCATTAAAATTTAGTAAAAATATAATTATTTTGAATTTATAACAACGCGATCCTTCAAGTTCGAGAATTGAAATCACGAGCCTGGAATATGTTGGAGATCCAATAATTCCACAATAATTATTGTGGCATGTATTGAGAAATATGTGTGATGATTTTCAGTGAAGGCTAAATTGTGATCTTCAAGCGCTCGAAATTGGTCATAGTGAAGCCTTGAAAATCGAATTTTTGGAAGTGCTGAAATTTCGTGTTATTTCAGCATGATCTAACTTCTTTGATCGAGAAATATTATAAATGGGTTGAACTGATCGATTGGAATGATAAATCTGCGAGATGAGAAATTTTCAAAATTTTACATCTCATTTTTTCGACATTCGGAGCCATACTGCGGAAAGGGTCCACCCTAAAAGTGCCGACTACTCATTTTCCTATACACGTATGGAGTTAAGCTTCCATAATCTGCAATAAAATTCACTTTGTTTCATACTCTCCGAGTTGGTATGATTTTATTTGTACTTTGGATTTCAGATTTTCGCTCATATTTTCGGAACTTGGAGTCTTACCGTTCCACTTTCAACATGAAAGTTGTTCATCTGATTTTTCCGCATCTTTGATACCACTACTGTATATCTAGC
Source organism: Pristionchus mayeri (assembly GCA_036245805.1). Lineage (NCBI taxonomy): Eukaryota > Metazoa > Nematoda > Chromadorea > Rhabditida > Neodiplogasteridae > Pristionchus > Pristionchus mayeri. The sequence goes on from BTRK01000003.1 coordinate 34,010,660, forward strand.
ACATCTGGGAGCTGATATACTATAGAGCCGGATTCAAAACAAGAAAATTCCTAAATGACGGTTCTGGGACCTGTGACCTAGAAATTTCAAGAAATTGGCTCTTGTGTATACTACAGCCATAATATGAATTAGAACAACAAATAAAAGTTGGAAATTATTCCCACGTACCTCCACTGACTGGTGATACCCGTGTTATATTGTTCTTTCATTAATATTCGATCGATTGTTGCTCAAAATTTTACTAAATGGGTTGGATACATGACGGCTCGAAGTAGAGTAGTGCTCTTCGTGACCTATTAGTATTTCATTTTTCATTCCGGTCAGGTTTCCGGTCTGCTCTCTTCGCCTTTCGATGATGTCGTGGCCGGCTCCTATGGACAACGCCCTCTCTCAACGGCGAATCTCACTCTTGTCGATCAGATTCTGCGTTATTCTTCCATTAACAGACTATTCCTTGATGTACAGAATCTCGATGAGATCACAGCGTAAGTCCGATCTGCTTACTGTTGTACTTTTTGCTAATTTTCGTTATCACAATGATACTATTGGAAAATACGGAGCCGGTGGTAGCCAACTGCTATTCATAAATAGTTTAACGGGATCTCTCACTGAATGTTCCACATTTTCCTAAAAACAAATTAATTTGTTTCAGTCCCCTCATCCTCTCCATCGCATCTCATACCAAGAGTATCGCTCTCTCCAGGTCCAATGAAGCGCAAGTCGCCGATCCAGGTAGGTATTTAAGTTGTACAAATTACACATCCTTGCAAAAGACGTAGAGATATTAGCTATCGACTATTATTAGGTTGTTGCATAAGTCCTGTCCGATTTGGAAGCCTCTAAGTTAATTTGTCGGTCTTGCTTGTATGTTTTTGCCATTATCTGGCCTCATGGCATAACAGAGGCGTATGCTTGTACATTCCAACAATGGCATTTATCTAATTCATAAATGTCTGCATTACGAGAAAACGAAGCTTGAACTGTTCAGACTATCGCATATCTTCACACTTTTTCTTTGACACGGTGCTAGTTGATGGGAACAGATTGCGATACTTCGTCACCCAGCTAAATTAGAAGTATAGATAATACACTTTCTAAAACTAGGTTGAATGGGCTTGCTTATTCTACGCATTCAACATGAGAACCCAGTGAATGTGAATGTAGACACTGAAATGCTGTCCAGTTAATGAATTGCACTGTCTTCAGTGCAAGAGATATTGAATTCAGTGGAAATCGGTTTTAACCATCGCTAAAGGGGCCATACAAATACCAATAAAATTCGGGAGTAGTTGCTCGTCTATATCAGAAAACTGAAAAATTCCGAAAACGAAATTTCGGACAAATTTCACAAAATTCGTGATTTCATATACTTTGAAAATTAAATCTCCATTCAACGATGAATGATTTTCAAATGGTATTCACAAAATTGTGTGTAGGATATGGGTTGCTAGTTCAGATTACCACAATAGGCCATACATTCTAGTTGCGCGAGACACATAAACTAGCCAAATGTGCAAAATTCGGCATTCAAATTTTCACCACTAATTTTTGGAAGAATAATCACGTCGAATGAAACTAGATTCGATACTTTACATGAATAGGGATATTAACACCGCACATCTATCACTTTTAAAAACAAAAGATATAACTATATCGTACCGCACGAAAATGGCATGGGTTCATATCGGTTGGCAAATGACTATCTGAGCGCATTTCCTGATTTTCTTAAATTTTTAGCCATTTCTTTCAAGCGCTGATTACCATTAGTGGTTCGGTATGATGTGCATTCATCGCACTCTACGACAATGCTATGAGTTTGGCACTTTATATGTTCCTAAGGAAATAGGGGATTTTAGAAATACGAAACGAGAACGTTCAAGTGCAATATTTTCGTCTAATTTCGTGTCTATATTATTGAAATGACAGGGATACAGAATAGGGCGCTAGAAAGTGTATTACCTCCTCTATATAGCACAAAGGATAAATGCTGCCAAAGCTCACATGAATGTTTGTAGAAGCCGGAATTTGTAAATGATAAAATCGGACAAGACTTATGCAACAACCTGATAGTATCGCGCTAACCTGTGGAGATGCATTTATTCGTTTTTGGAAGAGCTTCTTGATACAAAGAATTGCACTAATGAGTGTGAAGGGAGTTTTTCGTTGGATATTTTGCTTTTCAGTCTCCTTCTTCACTCACTTCATCCAGCAATTTGACTCGCTCCCATTCTTTCTCATCGCTCTCGGCGATCTCTCCCGTTCATCCTCATTCTTCGGCCTCCCCAATTCATTCTGGGAAGTATTCTTCAACCAGGTGAATGCCGCACCACTAAAAATAGTCTGACGAAATGTATGATATATTATGTATTTGACAAAAACATTTGTTTTCAGAAGCTATCGAATGGCTCCGTCAAGTGGGTTCAAAAGACGAATGGGAATGAAGATGAAGAGAAGATCACCGAGGGTGCAATTGACTGGTCTGACACACGAATAACGATTCTGCACTGGGAGAATGCTAAGGCGATGTAAGTGACTGTAATTACTCTATATTACCTTTCTTCTACCGAATTTGTGTAACTGTATCCTACCACTTTAATTGTTCTTCTAAAGGAATTTTTTATTGCGAAGCTTTACTTCATCCATATTCGATCCTCGCATTGGCAGAATTTTTTATCCACTTTACAGTTGTATTCATCTTATTGTTGGGTTAATTGCAGTTCCAATGATAAAGTGTTCGTTCCGATTTTATTTTGCTAACTAAATGCTACGTTCTAGTACGTCGTGCAAATATCTTGCTCGATATTAATTTCACATGCCGCCCTCGCATAATTGCACTGTGCTTTTAATATAATTCCTATTTCCCTTGCGATTAATACCCTAAGTTTTACGAGGCAAAAACTATTGCAAAGGAGTATTTCAGGTATCGGCAGTATGCAAACCCCTTTCTCTTCCGAGTTCTCACAGCAGCAGCCGAAGGACACATCGCAGCAGCCCGAGAAACCCGCTGATGAGGTGCGAAATAAAGGAGAACAATAATGAGCTTATAATAATATTCGTCCATCTCCTCCTTGGTCATACCGTAATCAATTCAGTCCGTTTCAGCTCACTGAACATTCCATAGTCGCTGAAGCCCAGCACAAAGAGGGAAACGACAGCCTATCCGAGCTTTCCATGTAATCCATTCCTTTATTTGTATAATAATCTATATGTGGCTATTTTTTCTTCCATTTTAATTTATTTTAGGTCATCTTCAACCCAAAACCTGTCTTTTCAGGTGTGAGATTCTTCCTCAGAAAGCACGACCGGCTTTCAACCGCATTTGTTCCTTCGTCCGCACCGATTATACAGGCACCGATCTTGCAAACCTCTCCATGGTACTATATCGTATATGTAAATAGATTGTGAAATGTGTAGGTAGAAGGATAGGAAGTGCCGGTGTGGGGGGCACTAGCTAGTTGAAATATGACGTATTTCACATTTTTTTACTTACCTTCTACTCATTCATGAAGAACTTTTGTCATTTCGATGATTATGAAACAAAACAGAAATTTCGAACGCCATTCTTTTCAAATACACCTACATTTTATCTAGTTCACATAATGACTGAACGCAAATACGGTGCCATGTTAATTTGGACATTGCAGTCTTCCCCTTATTTCCGAGCTGAAGTGATTGAATTCATGAGAAGAGACATCAATCGACCGGCTCTCTTAGATGTAATGCTGTCGAATTCTGAGGTTAGTATTTACACCAATGATTCCTTATACAGTTAATGCCGAGATCGGGTTCCTGACGATTATTTACAGTCCGGTCTAAAGGTGAAGCTTTACCTCTGGCCCACCAACATCCCCTTCTACAATTTCACGAATCTGGATTGGGGAAGATTCGAGCGTTGTATGTGCGATGATGTCACTCTCTTTGATAAAAAGGTGCCGGTCCTGCAAGTGATCCTGAATGGACCGAACGACCCTGTCCTCGAGCAGGTCAGATAATTAACCATTCTTGTTACCTCTTCCAACATTATTGTTCAATTGTCGGGACTTTCCTATTTCTGCGCCAGGCCACGCCCCTTATCCCACACCTCTCCCCCAAACGGGGGCGGGCCGAGAATGATCTTAAATGGATTTAAACCAGAAGGCGGGTGGTAGTAGATGAGGGGCCTGACACTGAAATAGGATAGTGTCCAATTGTTTATTGGCCACAACTTTGTTCAATAGGTTGTATTTATGACGGATCTTATCAAGGATATTAGCATTCCCTATGAATCTATGAAAGTGACAATTCATTTTGAATTCTAGTCCTGGTATGTGTATGATTTAAATTTCTACGAATGTGATACTATTTTCAGCATTTATGTTTTCAGGTGTCCGGTCTGCTCCTTTCGCCATTCAATACTATCGGGATCGGCTCTTATCGCGCTGCTCTCTCGACGGAGAATCTCTCTCTTGCCGAGCAGATTCTGCGTAATTCTTCATTCGGTCAACTCTACATTGATGTTCATAATCTCGATCAGATCACGGCGTGAGTCCAGTCATATATAGTTCAAAGTGAACTTTGTATGAAAACCCGAATTCCCATTTTTTGTTCCTTTCAGTCCACTCATCATTTCCATCGCCTCGAACGCTGAGATATTATATTTCGCCAGGGCCAGTGAGGCTCACCTCCCCGATCCAGGTAAATAGATCTAATACTATCATTTTGATATTCATAAATAATCGAACGTCTTTAACGACTCTATCGAGTTGCACGGTATAGATTAACAATTTTTTTTGCAAAAGATCCCGGCAAAACGGTGATAAGACATCTCGAACAAACAAAATCGAATAACGACATTCCGAACTAGGACGTTTCGCACAATTTCGCCTAAAACGAAATTCATATGAATTTTGTTCTCATTACTTTATTTTTCGGCACTGTCAAAAACATAACTGATAAATAAATTATATAAAATATCATTTAAATAATGCGAAAATAAGTGGTGTGCGCGCTCACGAAAATTGTGCGAAACGCCCTAGTTCGAAATGTTTTGTTCGAAATGTCTTACCACCGGCAAAACAACACATGCTCTGATGACATTTCACAATGTTGTTAAATTGCTCTTCAGCCGCTTTCATGATTAACTTCATCGATCAACTCAATTCGCTGCCACTCTATCGTATTAATTTGTGTGACGATTCCGGTTCCTCCCATTACTTCGGCCTCCCCAACTCATTTTGGCAAAACTACTTCAACCAGGTACCCTGACTATCTTGTGAACCGTAATAGTAAATTCACCATCTTGTTGGAAAATTTGAATATTTTGTTTTCAGAAGTTGTCGAATGGCTCCGTTGAATGGGTTCGAGAGGGATTCAGGAGCGATGAAGATGAAGATGAAGACGAAGAAGAGAGTGAGGGAGAGGGATCAAAGATCACCGAACCAACTATCGACTGGACCGAAACTGAGATTCGCGTTCTGGAGTGGGAGAACGCTGTTTCAGTGTAGATTGCCGTAATTAGTCTGCACTATCCTACCTGGGCAGCACTTGTATTCCGGTAATTCACTCGTCTTGTGCTCTGATTTTAAAATTTTACTGTTACACGAAGATTTCATATTTTCTATTTACGTTTTTCGTTGTGAAGATTCAATGATAAAGTGTTGATTTCAATTCGATTTTCACTGAATCCGTTCTACGTTGAAATACGTTGTGTGAATACCTTTCTTCCAATCGATCGACGTTTATGTTTACTCTTTCGGCACATTTCATAATGCTTTAAATACGAATTCTTTTAATTATGTGAAAATGGAGGTCACTGAATCTTCCGATTCCTCTGCGCAGCAGGTGCAGCCTATGGAGGATTCGCAGCAGCATGACAATTTCGCTGATGACGTGGGTGCTGATGAATTTTTCATCGCAGATTCTTCCAGAATGGTCACTTTAATTCCTCACCTTCATTTTCATAAATGGACGTCAGAAAAAAGCAAACTTTTTAACAATTTTACAAATCTGACATTCGAGCTTATTAATTAAGAAATAATAACTCTTCTACAATGATTCACTATGCACGAAAAAGTGTTTGAATGATATACCAGAAAAAAAGAAAAAAAATGGACCTTTTACTGACTTCTTCAGTATTCGAACACGGCCTCATATCTCCCATCGTTTCATTCCTTCTCAGGTCACTGGTAGTCCCAGCATCGTTTCCACTCAGCACAACGAGGGATCCGACAGCCCCTCCGATCTCCTCATGTATTCTCTTTTTTTTTTACAATATGCAATATTTTCATTTCAACTTCAGAATATATTCGGTCTTTGCAGGTGGGAGAGTCTTGCTCAGAGGGCGCGCCCGGCTTTCGGCAAGATCTGTTCCTACATCCGCGCCGACTGGGAGTGTATTGATTTGGCCAATTTCTCCAAGGTCCAATATGTATTTTATTTTTAAAAAAACGATTTCTGTTTTTGAAATATGCACATTTCTCAAATATTTCTGACCCTTTTCACATAATAGACGGCATCACGTTCATTTATATTTTGCAGGTCTCTTCTCATTACCAAACTGGAGTTATTAAATTCATGGGCAGAGAGAACAATCGTCCGGCACTCCAAAAGGTGCATCTGACTAGTTGTGAGGTTAGTATTGCAATTTTGTTAATTCCAAATATCACTTCTACATTGAACAGGTGCTATAGATCATTTGCAGGACGGCCTGTTCATGGAGATTAACCTCTTCCCGTCTAATCTCCCCCTCTACGATATGACAAATCTGGATTGGAGTCGATTCAAGCTAGTAATGAATGGATCTAATCCAATGCTGCGAGTGACGCCGACTGGTTTCGGTGACCCCGTTATTCAGCAGGTCAGAACGAAAAAAATGCATTTTCATATGTACATGCTATTTTATTTCTGTTTACTGAAGCATGAGAGTATTGATTACAAGTCTGATATAATCACTCCCTTTCTATGGCCGAAGTAAAAATGTGCTTATCCGTTCAAATTCTATTTCGTTGGCTGCACAGCACGCCTTGTCGTGAGAGCCGTATACTAATTTCTTGCTTTTCTTTTTTTCAAGCCGTCTCTTCTCAGATGACCGGTCTGATCTCTGCATCGATCCAGTTTGTCGTGGTAGGTGAATATATCGAACCCCTCTCTGCTGCTAATCTCGCCCTCACCGAACTTGCTGAAGAAGTCGTCCATCGACAAACTCTTCTTGGACGACCCGATTCTCAATGACACCACCGCGTGAGTTTTAGCTAGTTGGTCTGATCAGAATGCCTTTTGCTTTCATTTACCAAAAGTTGTAAGAAAAATCAGATTTCATTTAGTGCAGAGCCAGATCATACATAGTTGTACTTTGTGAATTGATTTTTAACGTGCGATAGTTGTACTCCAAAACGCTTTCTCTTTCAGTCCCCTCATTCTTTCCATCGCTTCTCATACCGAGATATTCAATTGCTTCCTTTCCGGCCACCCGATCCAGGTGTATAATTTATTTATATTACGGATTATTATCGATAAATTACTCAGAAATATGTTATGTTATAGCGTCTACAGTTATTTTATTTGCCCAATAAGCCAACATTTAAGTTTGTGGCAATACATTTCTCGAAAAAGACATGTTCAAACGATGGTGAAAAGATATTATTACGATCATCGTTTGTTTTAGCCGCTTTCATCAAAGACCTGGGATCCTTGCCCACATCGTTGTTCTCCATCAATGGTATTTATACTCAACGTTCTCCCACCTCCGCACGCTTCGGCCTCTCGAAATCATTCTGGAAAAACTACTTTAACGAGGTGAATTCTTATTTACTCATCAACAACAGTGATGCGTGAAATACGGCAATAGGCCGGATGAGAACTATTTCGTCATATCCCATTTTAATATATACAATTGTTGTGTATTACGAATTAATTCTCATCCGACCTAGTGTCCATTTACCTTGTGGAAGAAAAATAGCAAGAGTTTATTTTCAGAATCTTTCAAATGGTTCCTTCAACTGGGTTCAGTATGGATCCGAGAGTGAGAAAATTACAAAGGCTCCTGTCGATCTTCCCTTTGCTGAGATCGATGTTCTGAAGTGGGGGAAAGCTATAACAAAATGAATATTGTAATTCATCTACAGTACTCTTCTCCGCAATAATTTGCATTCCACTTGTTCACTCATCAACCTGGTTGTGTTGTTACCTTGTTGTTGTTAATTTCCGTTTTACTGCATCGAAGTAGTTTCTAAATCTGAATTGTTTTCCCTTATGGTTGTGTTGACGTTACAACGATAAATGTTTGGCTCCGATTTTATTTATTGATTACTTTAGACGTTCTCATACGTTGTGTCAATATCTGGCTTGTGTTCGATAATGATTCGCACCAGTTCAATGCTCAAGTTTAATACATTGTCTTTATGTAATGCCGTTCCAGTCGCTTTAGATCCGCAACTTTCACGAGACGAAAATTATTGCAAAAGATATTTCAGTTATCGGCAATATGCAAGTCCCTGACTCTTCCGAGTTTTCCCTACAGCAACCATATCAGAAGTCGCAGCAGCACGACAAAACAGCTGATAAGGTGGGCATAGAAATTAATCTATCATCGTTGTATGCATAAGATATGAGTGAATCTGTCACGATTTATATCTACATTTCATTTTTTGATTCGCTTATATTAGAAAATATTTTTGAAATATTGTGCTAATACGATATTCGAATTTAATGATTTTTCTATGCTAAAAACATTTTCGTTTGTGCTTTCTAAGAATAACCAATCATTTTGAGGCTCATCCCTGCGTGTCTCCGCTTCCCAATCAGAATCCCCTCAACGAGCATCGTCGATCTCAAGTGATGGCCTCTTCTTCTGATGATTCTTCCCGATGGAAGGATTCGTTCTGTCGAGTTAGTGCTCATCTAATATTCTTAGTAGCACTCGCAGAAAAAAAACATACCTACCGTGTCTCATTTCTCCTTCTCAGGCCTTCTCTTCTCAGTGTCGGCATCTCAATGTCGAGGATACGCAGAAGTCGCTCAGTGAGAGCTTTCTGATCGAAAAGGTTACAAATTGTTTTCATGACCGAAACATATTTCTATACCCCTATATTCTTCATCATGTAATTTGCTATTTTTCATCTAGAAAGCTCTCAACGAGAGGCATCCTACTGAAGAAATGTCAGCTCTCTCCAATTCTCCCATTTCCTCTGATGCTTCGATGTCCCTATGGGTGGATTCCTTCTGTCGTGTGAGTGCTCATCAACCATATTTAGTTGTATATTCAAATAAACAAACATCCTACCGTAACTCATACCTCCTTTCTTCTCAAGCATTCGCCTCTCAGTGTCGTCGTCTGAATGTAGTGGATACGCAGAAGTCGAACATTAAGAGTGCCTTATCCTCTCTTGCTTCGATGCCCCGATGGGTCCTTTGATCCTTCTCTCGAGTTAGTGCTCACCTATCATTCTGAGCGGCAGTCTCAGTACTGAAATATGAATACCATGACTCATATCCTCTTCTCAGGCCTTCTCTTCTCAATGTCGGCGTCTAAATGTCGTGGATACGCAGAAGACGCACAGTGAGAGTGACTCGTCTGCTAATGATGAAGTCATTAAAACTGATGCTCTCTGTCAAGTGAGTGCTTGGCTCAATGCCCTCCAATCTTGAGCGAGCTATCCCCTTCTCATGTTTTTCCCGCTACCTCGTATTCGTCCATGGCCTCATTTCCCTCGCCCTAATCTTTTTTTTCCTTCTCAGGAGACTTTTCGTCTCAGTATCGATGACACCCAGCACAGCAGCAGATCCGGCGCCCCTGCCGATCTTCCCGGGTATTTGGGGTATTATTCCCATTCTTATTGCATTATTCAGCTAAAATTACCGTAATCTCTTAAATTGATTTGCATATGTGAAGTGCGGCATAGCGACGATTAGCCAACATCATAAATTGGTCAGTACAGAACCTAATGGGAATTTTTCATTTCAGATGGGAGACACTTCCCTCAAAGGCTCGGCCTGCTTTCGAATTGATCTGTTCCTACCTCCGCACTGCCATTTTTGCACTGGTATGTTATTTTCAACGTGTGAATTTCATGTATTGAGTTCAAAGTATATGCCAGAAACAACAGGTGTCCTCTCCCTTCCGTACTGGAGTGAAGATCTTCATGGGAAGAGAGAAAAATCGACCGGCTGTGGATAATGCGTATCTGACTAATGCTCAAGTTAGTGTTGCGGACGATTTGTTTGTTATTCCACTGTTTTGTTCTGCGGTTAACCAACGATCTTATTCAGGGCGGTTTGAGGGTTGAAATCATGCTCTTCCGAGTCAATCTCCCCTTCTACGATATGACCAATCTATTGGGATCGATTCCAGCGATCAGTAAGAGGACCCTTCCCCATTCTGGAAACGAAACTGATCAGTCTCGAGGACCCCATAATTGATCAGGTCAGACAAGTTCATATCCCTCTTTCGTATTTGGGTTAGCAGTGAATTGCTAAAAGTGGTATCTCATATATCCGATCCGAAAACAGGTGGTAAATTATTGCTTTCTGTTCTTCTTCTCGTGATCATCCTTTTCAGTTGGCTAATCTGCTCTCGTCATCGATCAAGGATGTTTTCGTTGGAGCACATTGTGCTGTTCCGCTCTCGACTACGAATCTCTCCCTTGCCGAACAGATTCTACGCAATTCTTCGATCGAAAAGCTCTACATTAATGCACTGGATCTCGATGAAACCTCGGCGTGAGTTTCATCATAAATAATCAAAAGTGATTAATTTAAAAATCTTTAAATTTTTCTAAAAAAAACATGTGCATATTCAGTCCCCTGATTGTCTCTATTTCTTCCCGCGCGAAGTCCCTTATTGATCTCAGCTTGTACAATGAGCCTCGACTCTCCTATCCAGGTTGGTATATATTTCTCCGGTGAGAGCTATTGTTGAATTTTCTGTACTTTCACGGCAATTGTGTCATCGACATACCAGTTAAAAAATGGGCACCCCTGTTCGGAAGGTGTACTGTAAAATTCAATTGCACAGCCCATGATGGTTTTGTGGTACTGTACTTTTTCACCTGAGAGTCTGTAGCTTTTCTACCGTTTCTGTCAAAATACTGTATTAGTGCTATACTGTTTTCGCTATTTTGATTGATTTGTGTGAAAGGGCGATGTTTACAAACCAAGCACATCACTACATTTATAGCCGTGAAATACAGAACCGTATATAAGGGGTGCAAACCGTGCCGCTAAGCATAGAAATGACCGCACGTGCTACACCATTTTTTGATCAGGAAAGGGACCATGACTTTCAACGGGATGTCGAGAAAAAAATTGCCGTGTACTTTTAAAAATTATTTACTCATTTCTTTACCAGAAGAGAAAGATAAAGATAAAAATATGCAAACCGATTTAAATTTCGTGACAGAGATCTTTTAGGTTATTCTCGAATGAACTTATAATTTGCGTTGTAGCCACTTTCATCAACAAGCTAGGTTCGCATCCAATTTCTTCATTCACTCTCTCCAATGACATTTCCTCCTTATTCTTCGGCCTCCCCAACAATTTCTGGGAAGACTACTTCAACGAGGTGAATATTATACTGTTCATGAATACCGGGTCTCAATATTGCATTTACCCTGTGGTTGGCAAAGGAATATCTTTTGCTGTTACAGAAGCTGTCCGATGGCTCCGTCAAATTTGTTCGAGAGGGGCTGAATAAGAAGATCAACAAAGCCCCGATCGACTGGACTGACACTGAAATCTTTCTTCTAGAGTGGGAGAGAGCTGAGTAGCTTTTAGTATATATCGTATGCCCTTACACCACAGAACTTGTAATCCGCTATTGCATTTATCTATTTTTCATGCTGCTTACTGAACCCCGTGGTGAGGTTATACGACATTTCTTTCCCCTTTATTGTTGGGTTAATTGAAGTTTCAGTGATAAAGATTTTATTCCCATCGTAATTTTTGAATATGTTATACGTTCTAAAACGTTGCACAAATATCTTGCTTCACTTCGATATTGATTTTCACATGGTGAAAGATTGCGGTAGATTGCTCAACTACTTTTTAAAAATTCTAATCATTATTACAGATGCGATAAATATCGTAAATCTCACAAGTGGAAAATGTTAATCACGATATTTCAGTTCTCTTCTATTTTTCCCTGCAGCAGCCTATGGAGAAGTCGCAGCAGTCCCACAGACCAGTTGATGAGGTGACTGTACACATGTAATTTTATTCAGAAGTTCATACTAACCCGGTATCTGGTATTCACATTTGATCGTGTTCTAGGAATTACCATTAGTGAAACTTGTACCAGTGGCATTTTGGAGCCCATTAATCAAATTTGATCAAAATCGTTGTTTTAGCTGGTGTACTCGGTTCCGAGTAGAGGTATCAACTAAAGAACTGATTACCCGCTTCGCAATCAGAATCCGCTCCACGAGGGCCGTCCTACTGGCGAAATTACCGCTCTCTCTCGTTCTTCTCTCATCGCTTCTGCTGATGCTGGCTCCGGAGAAACGGATGCACTCTGTCAAGTGAATGTTCAACTAAATCCTCATCTTCACTAATCTACCATTTTCTCATGACCTCTTTAGCAATTGTTGCGGTACTTTTCATAGTTTTCGTCCATTGCCTCTCTCCTACCATAATATTTTTATTTGTTCCCAGGCCACTGGTCGTCTCAACATCGCTGGCACCGATCCCAACGAAGGAATCGAATGCCTTTCCGACACTCCCACGTACGCAATTCTTTTCATTCCATTCTTGTATCAACGTAGCCAATATTTTCGTTTCGTCTTCATATTAGGCCCGCCACTTTTTTCAGGTTGGAGATTCTTCTGAGGAAAGTGCGACCCGCTTTCGACCGCATTTGCTTCCACCTCCGCACCGATGAAGAATGCACAGATCTGGCCAATTTCTCCATGGTATGCGCATCATATCTTGACTGGTTACCCGTTTTGCATACTTGTTGTAGTTGTTTGAAAAATATTTATCAGAATATTGTGTTTTTAACTTTAAAAGGTGTTATTTATTCTCTTTATTTTATATTTTGAATATTACTTAAATACATTTAAATGATAGTTCTCATCTTGCAGGTCTGTGCTCACTTCCGTGCTGGAGTGATTGAATTCGCTAGAAGAGAGAAGAACCGATTGGCACTGGAATATGTTGATTTCTGTTCTACTGAGGTTAGATTAATTTCGTTGTACAAATAGATTTATTCCTTATCCTATTGCTCAACGGGTGATAACGATCACTTTTAGGACGGCCTTGTTGTGGAAGTTCGCCTCTTTCCCTCCAATATTCCCCTCCACGATCTGACCAATCTGGATTGGAGAAGATTCGAGAGAGTGAAAAATCGATGGAGATCCGCAATTCCCACTCTACGAGTGATGCTGAATGGCGCCGAGGATCCCGTTATTGAACAGGTGAGACATTTTCAAACCTCTTTTTTTCATTTCTTTGTTATACAATTAAATGTGTGTTCATAAGTAGAACACAAGAAGGGTTCTATCGAGCGTAGTATTTCTTCTTGTAATTGTAGCCAGAATTACGGAATATTCCGTAATATAAGAATATTATCTTCAGGTGGCCGGTCTGCTCTCTTCCTCCATCAAGAAGGTCGTCATTGGCGATGATGGAGATTCTCTTTCACCGGAGAATGTCCTCATCTGCTCCCACGTCCTGCGCCATTCCATCATCGGTTATCTCACTTTCGAAGACCTGGCTCTGGATGATACCACAGCGTGAGTCTGATCATACATATTGTTGTTCGTTGTGAATTAACATAGAAGTCTTTTTAAAATATGTTTTCATTATAAAAATCAGTTTTCGGAAACAAACTTGTTTTTAGTCCCCTCATCCTCTCGATCGCTTCTCATGCCGAAGCATTCAATTTTGGCATCATCGCTGAGACGACGCTCTCCGATCCGGGTGAGCTATTGATGCTGTATTGAAAGGAAAAATTGTGCCCAAATACATGGGAATATAGAGTATGTTATTTGAAAAGTGATAATTCTCTTTTCAGTCACATTCATCAATACACTGAACTCGCTTCCCATCTCTTCTTACGCCCTCTCCGATTTCCATTCCCCCTCCACCTCTTTCTTCGGCCTTTCCAACTCCTTCTGGGAGAACTACTTCAACGAGGTTACCAATATTCTTGAAGAATAATTTAGAGGTTTCACTGTGGTGTAAAATCCATATATTTGTTTTAGAGGTGATATTCATATCCTAATAATGAAGAATTTATCTGTGGTAGACAAAGGATTTGTTTGTTTCAGAAGCTGTCGAACGGCTCCGTCATTTGGGAGAAGGAGGGAGTGAGTGAGAAGATGACGAAGGCGCCGATCGATTGGACTGACCTGAACATCGAGGTTGTGGAATGGGAGAAATCTAAGGCGAAGTAGGTTACAATAATATATCTGTAGTACTGTCTGACAAGAGTTATCTAAATACTTTTCACCCTTACAATTAGTAATATAAAATGAAATTTTCATGAAATAAAGTTACTGCATCGCCGATATATCCCTCTTTTCTCTCACAATATATAGCCTACGTAGTTAATGCAAATTTGCCTCCCTTTCCCATTATTAAAATATAATAAAAGTTTACCAGATCTTTTTCCCTACTACTGATAGAAGTTTCACTCGATTTAGACAGAAGTTGTTATACGATACTCAAAGTTTTAGTTGTTCCACTCTCCAAAATAATTTTTTTCTGAACTTATTCTGAACTGAATTTACCTCGTTATGGTGTTCATTAATGTTTAATTGATAAAGTTATTATCAAACAAGAATCCTTGAAGAGAACAAATTGTCCGTTGATTCTGTTGAAAAGCAGTTGGCATACCTTGCAATCACGCATCCAGACCTCTCCTCAGCTCTGCGGTCGACGAGCTGCCCCTCTCTATTGACAAAATTTTCCATTCTCATTAATAGTGCCGCTTTATTATGTATCTTGTCGAACAAACTTCAATGATCAAATTTATAACGAATTAAAAATATTTTGCAAAAAATTACTTTGTAATTGTAACAATGACGGTATTACGGTAGATGTCTGTGAACAGATTTCATGACTGCTACCGTTTTCTTAATTTTTCGTTAATTTTGTTTATTAAATAATTGTGTTTATTTTATAATATATTCAGGTTTTATATCTTGTATTCGGGCGGATAAACGGGCTTCGCTGTTTCCATTGACGGTATAGCGACGAGGTTGATGTCCCTTTGATACTAATGCTTATTATAAATGTTTAAGTATGAATATTAGTATTATGTAATTAAAATTTAATATAGTCGCTTAGTAATGACTTAATTTTGGCAGTGATACGTTTAAATGCGCATAATTTGCCAAAACATATGACCACTGTGAAACTTTCCTCCACTCGCTCCGTTCAGCACAAAGTTTCCGATTTAGCGGCCTACTTTATCCGAAATCTCTACAAAACATAGGGCATAAGCAAAGCCCTCGAGCCGTGATAGAGCGTAGGCGATAGGAAGCGCACGCAACGCGTCTCAGAACGCGTCGCGTTCACATTGATACGAGCACAATATCCGTAACGAAGTGAAGACAAGGTTGGCCAGATTTTTGGTTACAGTGTGTATGATGGAGGCTGCACCACTATTCGAGCCGATTGCTGCGAGTGAAATCAAACAAGAACAAATGACAATCAAGGACGAACCCGTTGACACTTTCACTGATATCAATCATGAAGAACCAACTGCAGACGTGAGTTGGCAGCTATATTTTTTCTCAACTAATTTAGGAGTCTTATTAGTTGATTCGCATCGGTTAATATTAAAGTTGCCGGCCGACGACGAAATCCTTTTCCCGAGATTGTACGCGTTGCCCGCGCGAGGCGTGTATGAGAGAGTGTGAGAGAGTGAAAGAGCGCTGCATCAGGCAACTTCAACCTGATCCTTTCCGGTCATCCCTTAGGGCTATTATTGATTTTTCGCTTTTTTGTATATTTTTTTACAGTTTATAGCCTATCCGATGGCAAACTGTTAGTAGGGGGTCAATTTCGTCCTCGGCTGGTAACTTTAATATAAGCTTCGGTTTCCAAAAAAATAAGCAGATCATTTTTCTATTTAGATATTCTGTCCATCAACGGGAACTTCACGCCCGATCGATCAGTCGAATCCAATCGATGTTGCACCTAAATCAAAGGTAAATATTGACTCGTTTGCTTGAGTTACAATAAAAATTCTATATCAAAAATAGCTATTGATATGTTATTGCATGATTTTTGTTTTTTTAAAAATAGTGTATTCCCTTTATTCAGCAGCAACGGCGTAAATGCATTGTCTGTGGATGCATGTGTAACGCGGCGGAAATGGCTCGCTTCACTGAGAATAAAAATAAGATCGGCAATTGGATAAACGCCGTTCGTTCGACTCCAGAAGGACGAAGATCATTCATCGACGACCTGAGTACAATCAAGTCGCCATATCTTTGCGCAAGCCATTTCTCTCCTACTGACTTCAACCACGGCCCTGTTCGCACTGTGCTCCACCCTCATGCCGTTCCTTCCTTTACGGTCAGTAAGCAACAATAAATGTTTTTAGCAATTTTGCTATTTTTTTATTATTTTTTAATATTATTTTTTAGGGTGATAGTGGAGTGGATCATAAATTCTTGTCCAGCAACAATGATGTTCAACCGAAATCAAAGGTGAACTATTATCTATAAAATATTACATTGCATAGGTTTGATGCAGTATTTTATGTGAAGTTAAATATTCCTTAAAATACCTGAATGTTAATACGATACAATATGGCACGTTGTTCGAAAAGTTTCCGTACCTTCGTATTAATTGCCTGTGTCAAGTTGTTCCTCAGGCTAATTACCAAATCGATATCTCGAGTGAGATCAAGGAGAAACCTGGCGATATCAAGAATATGCCGGTCAACGATTTACCTGATCACAGGAATGAAGAGCCAATTGCCGATGTAAGTTGATGAGTTCGGTTTAATCCTGATTTTTGGATAGTTAAAACTATGAATAATTCAGTGTGTTATCTATACTTTCTTAGCTTTCCTGGGTGAGCGTTTACTCTGTATCTTTTATTTTTAGATCTATTGCCCTTCTTCCGGAACTTCTCGTTCATTTGATCAGTCATCTTCAACCACCGCCAGTGTCGGCCCGTCTAAGAAGGTATCTACACTGTCGTGATCAGTTTAGTATTTCCTTATTTTGAGCAAATTTACTATTTTTTTTGATTATGCAAGTTGGGGATGCGAAATTAATCTTTTCATTTAGCGAATTGACCGCAAGTGCATTGTCTGTAATCGACGTGGTTCTGACATGCGTGGATTCACAACTAATCAGAAGAGGCGCGCAACATGGGCAAGTAGACGCGGAATGAGAATAGTAATAATAATAATAATAATAATGTATAGATAAATGCTGTGCGATCAACAGCGGAGGACCGTGCAGCTTTCATGGCTCAGCTGAATGCGACCAAACACTCGTTCTTGTGCTCAAGCCACTTCTCTCCTTCTGATTTCGTGCACTACACATCTGGCATTACTACGCTTGCCGATTATGCGATTCCTTTCTATGGGGTGAGTAGGATTTGAATGTTGCTCAAATATTAACCATCATCCGAATTTATGGCTTGTTCGCAACCAGCAACTTGTCATCGTTTGTAATCCCTATCAAATTGGTCAATTCAAACCGATTTCTAACAAATTTTTCGATAACATTACTTTTCGAATATTTCATATTATCAAGTAATTGTGTTGCTTATTTTTTAACGATTTGTAAAAAAATCCATATTTATAATATTTCGTCCAGATATCTACCGTATGCACAACCAACAGTCCTCCGAGTAAACGTGCGAAAGTTTCGGATATTGAGGTTAGAATTATTAACTTGCGATGTTTCTTCTTCTTTTATTTTTGACCAATTCTCATATTGAACACCCATTGTCAACAGTCAGTCTTATTCACTGAATCTGAAATTAAGCTGGACACATATGGAACACGAAAGTTTCAATCATTGTGCTGTGGCACACAGTGAAATATGCTGCTGAACTGCTGGTTTCAACCCCTTGAAAAATTTGATATTTCTCAATTTGGTACATGCTTTCAGGAGTCCGCAAGTAACTATGGTGAAGTTGAGCATGCATCACGTCGAGTATTTCAAGTCGATAACTCGATTCCTAGCATTAACAATGGTGTTATGTCAAAATCAACGGTGAAATATTGTTTCTTTCCTTTAAAGGAACATATTTTGCAACTCGCAAGAAGTTGGGGGGGGGGGTTGTGGTTCAATAATTGTTCTCTTTCGGATTAACCAAAAAGGATGATTTATTCATCTTTATTTATCAAAAATAATAATCTTTATCAGATATCTCATCTGAAGTGCGTTGTCTGTGGTCGAGCATGCGATCGGCGTGAGATGCATTCATTCACTACTCATCCTTGGAGACGTCCAAGATGGATAAACGCAGTCCGCTCAACTCCCGAAGGACGGAGATTTCTCATGGAACGACTTAGTGCATCGAGTCGTCGCTATTTGTGTGCCAGCCACTTCTCTCCATCTGACTACACAAACTCTCTGTGCAAGACCGAACTCCGATTCGAAGCTGTGCCGTTCTTTGAGGTATGTGGAAAAATACTATTTTTATTCTTTCTGTTTGTTTATATATTGATGTTTTAGGATTCGGTTGTGATATCTAGCGGAGTGGACGAGGTGCCCGAATCAGTCCATGACACACAGGAGGATATCAAGAAAGAACCAGTGGAAATCATTGAACAGCATGAAGAACCTGTTGCCGATGTGAGTCGATGTTCTCTATTGAAAAAATAATAATTGTAAAAATAAGGTAATTTTGTTTTCGTAAATTTAATTTGTTTTTCTTGTAGAAGCAGAAATCGTGTGCACTTTTCGAGGTGACAGTCAAGGAAGAAGAGATGGAAGAGGAGGAGCCAGGTGAAAAAAGATATTGTCTTTTTCTATATGATAAACTCAGGTCCTTCATCGTATTTTCACTGATGTTCTCTCCTAAAACAAATCTTATATTCTTCGTGTTATGATTGCTTTAATTTCGAGCAGAATAGGGAGATATAATATATTTTAACAATAAGTATTATATTTCTAATTGTTGGACTTATTATTTTCGTTCCTCGAGAAGCCAATTTAGCTACTGTAACTTTTATATTTAATTCAAATGTTTTATCTAAATAACAGTTTCATAAACTTTTATATTCGGAAATTATTGTGTTTCTTTCTATTATTTCGATGAAATGTTTTTGCTAAGCTATAAACACATTTTGTTCATGAAATGTGCACTGTCTTTGTCAATGGAGACGTCCGAAACGTCCTCCGTATCTATATTCCGCATAGACCTTGTTAACAATTTTTGAAAGCTTATTGATTTTATTTTTACGCCGATCATAGCATTTCAACCACCGCTTATTGAACTTTCACTACACTCATAATTTTACCATTTCAGTGCATTGATCTACTGTAGTCTTCCGACGGGTGAAATGGGCGTAAAAGATCAAGCGAAGCAGTGCAGACGCAACCTCGACGAGACGCTGAAATCGGTGCACGAGGTGACTGATTGGGGTCTGATATTTGACGGTTCTACACAATGTTTAATATGTTCTTGCTTTCAAACTAATGGTGTAAAAATTGACACAGAGAAAAACAAAATTATATACTTCATGATTATTTATATTTTTATATATTAGAGGTGCGTTACAACGATTCGCACTTGCAACCTTGTTCATCTCGTAAGCAACAGTTGAACTAAGTAAAATTTTACGAATAACGGGTACTTTCAGCGCTCTGCAACACATCAACTTAGTTCTATCCTTGCTTACGAGTTGAACAAGTTTGTAAACGCGAATCATTCTAACGTACCCCCACTTCCAGTTGTAGTAATCTAAATCATTACTTGTATTTTCAGTCGACGAAGGTGCCTAAGACATCATCCGAACTCCTACTGTATCGAATGAATGACGTGCTACGTGCAGCTGTCGCCCCGGACATGGTGAGAGCACGGTGATTAGCATAATCATTTCCAAATACCAAATTATTTATCTACCGGGGTAAAGAATACAGAAATAATCAACTTCTCAGCAGTTATTGGAAAAGTGCCCAAAATTTTCAAAATCTATAAAATGCATTGCATGGGAAACGTAAATTTATTAAATAAATACAGGGTGCTGGATGTCCCGAAGCGATCAATGCCCTCTACGAATCGATCGAAAACGAACAGCCCGTAATGTATCTTCACAACAAGGACGTGAGTGCTTTTTGATTTTCATTTGTTTGATCTCCACCTTCGACGATTTGGGTTGGTTGTAATTTACCCTCGAGAAAATTGAATAGCCTCTTATGAAAGAGCAGTTGCAATGGGTATAAAGCAGTCATATGATGGAATACGGAATTGAATGACTATATTTTAACTTATTACGTATTTTACTGTCTATTTAGCATCGAGTATCACGATTAACACGATTTCAATCGCTCATTCAGCTGTCGTTGCTCCACTTTTCTCGATCCTTCGCTGTTGTCCTCGAAGCGATGACGCGACAACTACAGCAGCATTTGCAGCCAGCTACGGTATGTTTAAATTTGTTTTTTCTCGAGTTATTGTTTCGAGCACAATTCAGAAAAGATTGTGCTCGAAACAATAACTCGAGATTAATTTTGATAACACTTTTTAGGCTACCGTATCCCACGATGCACCTGGCTCGTCCGATAAGCCTATGAAGAAATGGGTGACTCCGTGGGAGGAGAAGGAAGACGTGAGGGAGAAGGAGAATCAATCTGATTCTACCGACTCCTCTGCAAAAGAACTGCAGCCGCAGGAGAAGTCACAGAAGTCAGGGAAGGAAGAAGTAAAGGAGGGAGAGAAGGATGTGAAGGAAGTGAGGATTAAGGAGATTGTTGAGAGGTTGGCCTTTTGTTGTGTAATTAAACCTTTTTTTACTATTTATAGACTTAAATCTTGGTTTATTGGCGAAATTAAAAATGAAATTGTCGAAATTCCTCCTGCAGGACGCTTGTGACTCCTGGAACTACAGCTGCAACTGCAGCACCCACTGCTTCTTCTCTGATCGTACAGCAGGCGCCTGTTGCATCTGCTGCGCCCTGCTCTACAAAAGGTAACATATTTTGACCGTTATTTATTTCCCACCATTAACTGGGACATTCTTGTGGACTAGTGTCTGGGTAATTCACCTGAATTTTAATGCTTTCTGTAGTCGCTTTTATTGTTTTATTCGGGCAGCTCTAGAAAATATTTGTGAAGAAAGCTTCTAAGCATGAATGAAATTCATCTCAGATCAGACGAGGCCGCACCCGACGAGAGCCGGGATGGTACTCGATTACTCTCCCGAGGCGATCGAAGGTATAGTATGGTTTACCGTTATCTGCTCGTTACATCATTTGACTAAGCAGTGTAATTAGTTCGAATAAATCTTTATATGATACGTTCGAATGAATAAAATAATCCAGGTCGCATCTTCTTTGATGTTCCTCGCAACGTGAGAAGCGATGAGATCCGCGCCCTCCTGGAACCCTTCGGTGAGTATTATGTGCGAATATTGGGGTGTCCGGAAAGTTCGTATAATGCTTCGGAAAAAAGTCAGTTCGCGATCAAAAGCAGTGATTGCGCAATCTGTTTGTCAACAATGTATTGCATCATTCTGACGTTGAGTAGTGAGAGGATTTAATCAGTCTCCTAGTTGCTACATTGATTCTTGTGATGGACTCCCATCTCTACCTCCGAGTAGTTTTATTTCATTACTACCGTCTTGGCCGATCCGTGAAGGAGGCCCACTCTGCCCTGGCCCAGTCGGAAGGAGCTGACGCCCCCTCCATACCCTTCTGCTATAAGTGGTTCTCCCGCTTCAAGAAAGGGGAGTTTGGTCTCGATGATCAACCCCGCTCTGGACGCCCTCCCTCCCTCGATCAGCCTCTCGTTCTCCGTACACTGAAGCGCAAGCCCATGGCCAGTGTGCGTGATTTGAAGAAGGATACTGGTACTCCCAGATCAACGGTGTCCTATATCTTCCATCGATCTGGGAAGAAGCCGA
This sequence comes from Pristionchus mayeri, assembly GCA_036245805.1. NCBI lineage: Eukaryota > Metazoa > Nematoda > Chromadorea > Rhabditida > Neodiplogasteridae > Pristionchus > Pristionchus mayeri. Next base: position 34,032,675 of record BTRK01000003.1, read on the forward strand.
AACTCCCATAAGTGATTCCCCATGACCTCTCCCCCGAACAGCTGAAAAATCGTGTTCAAGTCTGTCGGGAATTACTCCATCGTAGATCCAATCTTCGATGGGTCAATTCCATCATCGCTACAGATGAGAAGTGGATCACGTACGATAACCCTGTGAGGAGACTGCAATGGGTGGATGCAGATGAGAAGCCCACGCCCGTCCCGAAGAAGGAAGAGCACGGAAAGAAGGAACTCCTCTGCTTCTTCTTCTCAGTGCATTGCATTGAATAAAAAATAAAAACAAAAAATTATACGAACTTTCCGGACACCCCAATAGAATGGGTAGTGAGTGGTGTATGATACGTGGAAATCTTTCATGCCAGTATCTGTATGCGTGTTTTTAAATTTATTGTCAAAGTGCTTTGATCATAGTGTCAGTTGTCAGTTATTACCCAATACTCTTCTTAGTACACAATCTTTTCACAGAGTATAGTCACAAAGGTTGCGAGGATTACAGTATATTGAATTTGCTGTTGCAGGTCCGATTATCGAATTTTCCATCAAATCGACGTTCGATGGCGGGCGAGTGGCATTCGCGAAATTGCAGGTATTGAATACCGTATCGATGTGTGGGAATCGTCGACTTTGAATGAATTCACTCTGTTCAGAGCAATGATGCGGCGGATGAGGCCGTGTACTTACTCAATCCGGCTATCCTTGGGTCTGGCTTGGTGCGAGTTCGGCGTGCGGTTTACTGGGCGAGATCCCGTTGAGGAGGGATAATTTGAACGCCAGCTCATTCTTAACATTAAATTATTTCAATATTTTGGGTCATAACAGTTCTAACTTCTACACATTTTAATCGTTAAAGTGTTAGAGCCATGTAATACTACTTGAAGTGTTTCTTCTAATCTTTGTTTTGCCCTAGAAAATAATTATTCATCGAATAATCCTTGTATAAATGGTCCTTAATAAATGCTCTTTGTATACTGTATCAAGATATTTTCATCAGTGATTACGTACGAATCGTCACTAGTACCTTTATTAGGTTGGAACAAAAGTTTTGCACGATTTCGGCCATGAAGTTTGAAATTGCTCAAAAGGCTTCACTTTAATCGAGTCGATCTAACCGGATAGCATATATTTAGGGACTGTTTGTAAAATATATCCGCTACTTCGAATCGAATGTTGCTCTGAGGGTTTGCGAAAAAAAGCAGGTTTCGTTAAATGTGAAATTGTTGAGTGACATGGACATTTGTTTACCACGCTCCTATTTTGACAGAAAAAATCATTGTATAATCTCACATGGTGGAGTGAAAAGCCCGTTGGCAGTTCTCTCTAAAGCAATGCAGGATCTAGTGGTTGCTTTAATTTAGCAAGGTTTACAGACCATTAAATTCCAACATTCGAGAAATAAGGTTATTCAATGGATCGCTGTTATTGCCTCGACAATCAATTATACTGGCTTGATCTTTCTTGCTTTTACATAAACTACCTTGCGACTCAATAACATAAAGAAATGATGGAGCATCTCCTTTTCTACTCCTAGAAAATTAATATTTTCTGAAATTTTGAATCATGGTCATCACAGCCAAAATATTGAAATTCGGTGTACACTGTTCGAGTCGATCTCCTCAAAAGGAAGCTATACCCTGACTCGGCCAAACCAATAAGTGATAGAGTAAGAGTTGCTTGTTTAGTTAACCATATAAAATCTAAGCTTCCTTTTATGCTGGAAACATGCCATTCATGGAAACATAAATTTCGACACTCTAATATCAGTATCAGAGTATGCAAAATTGAATTTTCTAATAGAAGCATTGTATGTCCACACGAAAATAATTGTGAGCTTACCATGGAAGGCACTTGAAGTTTAAATGTATTTGAGATCGATAGACTTTCGTCTACGGGTATGCAGTGAAGGCAACTAATTCAGACCAAGCCCCTTTTGACCCGAGATCAAAACTGACAAAGTTTCTGGAATGCCATTTGTGGTGATCCCCATTTTCATACTATTTTATGATGCCTGTTCATCACACTTTCCAAATATACCTTGATATTTGCATTATCATCGATATCCATAGAGAGCAGGCCCCAAAATTATGTAGTTCAGTTCTCAAATGGTGTAACTTTGACGGGTAATACTAATATGTGATAGAAAGAGTATCCATGCCCTCAACGAATACACGAAACAATATTTAATAATTTTGAAAATAGAGAAAAGGGTATGCTGGAAACAAAAATTTGAAAATCGTGCAAAACTTTTGTTTCAACCTGATATTTTAATTTTTCCTCTATTTGGCCCATCTGTATCATAAAGCCTTATGCAGTGACCTACCGTTATCATCAGCTCCTGAGTGAATGACTGTGGCGGAGGAATGCAGGCGCAGCCTCGACGCGACGCTACAATCGGTGCACGAGGTGAACAATTGTGGTTTGATATTTGCCGGATATGGACAATTTCTGACGTGCACTTGCATGAAAACTGATGCTTTTTCCTCTTTAAAATGTAATTTGTGCAAACAATCATACGAACTACATGATCATTTCTTTTCAATAATGTCATTTATTGTTGTCCGCATTGTAATAATCCAAATTTAGTTGAATATTAGCATGTTCAGTCGACGAAGGCGCCTAAGACATCAGCCGAGCTCTTGGTGCACCGAATGAACGCCGTGCTGTGCGCAGCTGCCGCGCCGAACATGGTGAGTGCACTCTATCTAGTTCGATCAACAGCTAGAAGAATATTAGAGCGTGATTTTCTTCTTCACTCAAATATTCAATACCAGAATATTTATCTGGCTGCTTAAATATTTAAGTAATGATCTTCCAGGCCAAAATAAGTCATCTCTTGAAATAATGATCTTTACTGTGAGAGCAATATGCGTTGCAATCTGGTGTGCAGTGTCAAACGCGAGAAACAGCTGTGGAACGGAACGTTTTAATGATACTGTAGTTGTTTGTCGTGTTGTTCCTTACGCAGCTACAGTATCATTAAAACGTTCACTTTCGCCTTTGTTTACCGCATTCAACCCCGCGCACCAGATTACTAGGCGTTCTATTCTCACAGTATTACATATAATTTAAAAGAATAAACAAATGCAGGGTGCTGGATGTCCCGAAGCGATCAATGCCCTCTACGAATCCATCGAGAGCGAGCAGCCCGGAATGTACCTCCACAACGAGGATGTGAGTAGTATTTGACCAGGTTGTAATGAGCTGCTGGAGAAACTCGATTAGATCTGATATTAAAGACAAGTTATAGTGAGTATGAAACACATGCGTGATGTCGTGTAGAAAAATTGAAAAAGGAATTTTTAAATTAAATTAAAATTAAAAAAGCTTTGTCGAAGATAAACGATATTGTATATTTTTATCCAGTTTCACGATAGAAATGATTTTTCCAACCAATACCTTTAATCGCTCATTCAGTTGCCGATGCTCCACTTTTCTCGATCCTTCGCTGTTGTCCTCGAAGCGATGACGCGTCAACTGCAACATCAGCTTAAGCAGAATACGGTAGGTGATCAGATCTGGGAACTTTCCTAGAAGCCTACCAAGCCCCGCCCACTTGGCCCCTTGTCACTTGTCAGGTACTAAGCAACTTTTTAATGATAAGACGACAGAGGGGGCGGGGCTTGGTAGGCTTCTAGGAAAGTGCCCAGATCTGTCTATCTCCAGCATGATTAATATCTAAACATGCACGAGTTAAAATATATGAATGCGCACGAGCTTGCAAATGAAAATTTAAATTGACGATTTTCTTGCAGGAAGCCCGTGACTGCTGCAGCTACAGTTGCTACAGCCCCATCTAATTCTGTAGAGGAGAAGCAACGGCCGGCTACAGCAGTCGCAGCCCGTCCAGAGTCAAGTACGACCATTGAACCTCCATGATTTAGAAATGGCTTGAAGTCCCTGGACATAATTTCTAGATTTGATCGGTTTTCATTCCGATTATACTTATACTTATACTTTATTCACTAGCAGGATAGGGGAGGATAGGCCTTGAAGGCGACGAAGATGGAAGATCAGGTGGTATTTTGGGCTCGGGCGAGCATGTGGGTGGGGATTTTGTGGCAGTCCGTGTTACAATCGTTCGTTGGAAGAGTGGAGGACACAAGTGGGAGAGTTTTACCTTACTGTGACAAAGTTTTCTTGACATTTGAAAATTTAGGGCCAAAGATGAACAATTTCTTATTATCTAGCTAGGTGGTACTTCGAACATTTAAGTTCTTAATTTTACACTCAACCACATTGTCTCATTCCCTGTGCGCGATGGTTGTGGACGTGCTGTATGATTAAGTTTTTCTGTGTAATAAAATCTTTAGGCTGTATCACGATTACCAATGTGGCTCGTAGTGTGTGTAGAGAGGACATACTCTCGTTCTTGCGTCCTTTCGGTGAGTATTGTTGTATTAAAAACGATAGTAAAGATTGTATTATTAGGTCGGCAAGAGCTATAGATCTAATTTGTTGTAATCAATAACATGTATAACTGTAGCATGTAAAATGCACTACAGAGGAATATTGAGGAGATATTTCAGTATTTCAAAATCTAGATTCATTCTTTGAAATTTTAGATAGTTCGCAGATGAGTATCATAGTGACCTATCACGCGTGTCGTGTAAGAATCGAATAGAATCCGAGGGTGGCTGGCACATTTTCTGACCCCTATTTCTAAATGGATTTATTAGCACTCCTGAGGGTTCCACACAAGATAGCGTCGAGCTTTGTACCGAATTTCGACCATCAACGATGTGAGACGTCGTCCAAAATTCTGGGAGTCGAAATCTGCCAAACTTTGTAGACATATATCTCCATTCCGAGAGATTTTTCAGCTTAGCTCATGGAGTGATGAATGGTGTGCAATTTCATGGAGAATACGTCTATCAAGTTGCGGGGTCATAATTGTGATCTACAAATTTTGAAAATCGATAAAATTGAATGTGTTTCACCACAAGTTCGTCCCAAAGTTAATTCGTGGCTAGATGACTCGAGCTCGAATAGACGATTCGAATGATATGCTGAACGACCACTTTTTAGGGGTGCGGCACTGAGAAAATTGCATATTCGAGAATGTCGAGATCGATAAAATTTTCTCGTCTAACGAGATTCCTAGCCTCACGCTCTCAAGTAGGAACTTGTATAGCCGCTCCCATATCTCATCTGTGGTGTAGTGGTTAAGGCATCTGGGTTGTGATTATTAACTTTTTGGGGGTGTTGGTTCAATCCTAATATCGCTAGAACTTTTGCATTATTTTTTTGTTCGATGTTTCTGTGGAATTCTTCTATTATTTATGATGTTGTGATTGTTTTAGCTTGGTATTAATTGATTTTACTTACACACTAGAAAATGAATTATTAATGTTATGAAGCACATAATTATCTAATTAGAATAATAGCGGATTGATCCAAATAATCTACCACATTCACACAAACTTCTTGCAAAAAATAATGCAAAAGTTCTAACAGTATTAGAATTGAACCAACACCACCAAAAAATACACGATCACAAAACTGATGTGTTAACCACTACACCACAGATGAGATATGGGTGGAACTATACAAGTTCCTACTTGAGAGCGTGAGGCTAGGAATCTCGTTAGACGAGAAAATTTTATCGATCTCGACATTCTCTAATATGCAATTTTATCAGTGCCGCACCCCTAAAATGTGGTCGTTCAGCATATCATTCGAAACGTCTAATCGAGCTCGAGTCATCTAGCCACGAATTAACTTTGGGACGAAATTGTGGTGAAAAACATTAAATTTTATCGATTTACAAATTTGTAGATCACAATTATGACCCCGCAACTTGATAGACGTATTCTCCATGAAATTTCACACCATTCATCACTCCATGAGCGAAGCTGAAAAATCACTCGGAAATGAGATATATGTCTACAAAGTTGGCAGATTTCGACTCCCAGAATTTTGGACGATGTCTCACGTCGTTGAAGGACGAAATTCGGTACAAAGCTCGACGCTATCTTGTGTGGGACCCTAAGGGCTATCCAAAAACGGTTCAATCCTGGTTTCGATGTTTTCATTGTGCCAGCGTTTATTCGATTCTTACGCGACACGCGTGCTATTCTATTTTATGGATTTTGAGATTCAATTATATCTATTCAATTATATGAGAGGAATCGCGAGAGAATCGACCACGCCGCGGCGGTAGGATTCAAGTTTGCCCTATCCCGCTATAATTTTGGTTATAAGTACTTTGAATGATGCTCTTCAAAACTGCGTCGTCAGAATTTCGATTTCTATCGTCATCGACGAGATTCAGAAGGTCAAACATGGTACTATCACTTTTCGACAGTCAAATTGCGCTCACTTAAATGATCATAAATCCGTTCAAAGAGAAGATAGAGGGCCGTTCTTTTTTTCCAATGAAAGCTACCATCATGCGCTACAACTTTTATGTTGACGTCATCATTCCTTGTGCTCATTCTGGTACGGGGCGGTCGGGTTTATAAAAAGTTACGTATTTTTGGAAATCGGAAAAAGTATCTGGGTTTTCATGCTTAAGTGTAGTACCTATATATGTCTAACTTCTCGCCAAAAATTAGGAAAATCGGGGAATAGACAAAAAAGGGCTCGCTTTCGTGCAGCGGCACGCGTATTGTAGCATCTTCATTGGTCATACATGACCACATGACCCAAAATTTGAAAATCGATATTTTGACCCATATCAACTAGGGGGAATGCCCTGATGCACAAAATGGGTTTCAAATAATGATGAAATGTCCCTCTAAACGAATCAGAGACATGGGGCATCTATAAATGTGAGTTTTCATAAAAAGAATTCAAGAAAAGGCACAAAACTGTACAATATGTCAAAGTGGTCATAGAGGTCCGGCTTATGGCTAGGAATATAGAGCACGATGAGCTAAGCATTTCATCTGTTGAAAGTGAGTCACTATCTTCTCGTTGAAGCGAGTTACAGAGCCTGGGAGATGGCAGAAAACGACGGATGAGGCGAGCGAGGGAGCGCTAAATAGAGGGGAGGGAGAGGGAGGTCAGACGGCGAGAGCGCCAGATGGTTAGAGCACGCGCTCTCGGGGATTCTAGCCCGTTTCTAGCTTTATTCCAAGCTCTGTAGCTCGCTTCAACGAGAAGATGGGGACTCACTTTCAAGAGATGAAATGTTTAGCTCATCGTGATCTATATTCTTAGCCATAAGCCGGACCTCTGTGACCACTTTGACCTATTGTACAGTTTTGTGCCTTTTCTTGAATTCTTCTTATGAAAACTCACATTTATAGATGCCCCATGTCTCTGATTCGTTTAGAGGGACATTTCTACATTATTTGAAACCCCTTTTGTGCATCAGGGCCTTCCCCCTAGTTGATATGGGTCAAAATATCGATTTTCAAATTTTGGGTCATGTGATCATGTATGACCAATGGAGATGCTACAATACGCGTGCAAACAATTTTGTATGTTCTTTTCGATGTTTTTGGATGATTTTGAGCACAAATAGTGGCTATTGAACGTTTGGAAGAATTCGATTCCGGAACTCATTTTCCGGTCGCTGCACGAAAGCGAGCCCTTTTTTTTGTCTATACCCCGATTTTCCTAATTTTTGACGAGAAGTTAGACATATATGAGAGGAATCGCGAGAGAATTGCCTATTTTCGAGGGTTTGCGGCGGTAGGAACCAAACTCTTCGGATCAGGCTATCAATTAGGCACAAAGTACTTTGAGTGATGCTCATTCAAACTGCGTTGTCGGAATTTTGATAACTATCGTCATCTTCGAGATTCAGAAGGCCAAACTTGGGACACTCACTTTTTGGGGGTCAAGTCGCGCCCACTTAAATGATCATAACTTTCTTTTCAATTGAGAGAAAAGGTCGTTCTTTGTTTCCAAAGAAAGCTGTGATCATGCGTAACAACGTTCATGCTGAAGACGTCATTCCTTGTTCACGCTCTGTTGCGGGGTGGTCGCCTGTACTAAAAATTCCCGGATTCTGCAAATCGGAATTTCCGCACAAAGCAATACGCACGATTGATAGGGCCTATATGTGTCCAACTTGAGCCAAAAAATCAAGGAAATCGGGGCATGTATAAAAAATGGCGCTAGCTTAAGTACGGTAGCCAAAAAAAGGTTACCAGACGTCAATACTTCCAAAGCTTCTGTTGGCCTCTATTGGTCCCATTTAAGTCCAAAAACATACAAAACAACATTTTTTGTTGTTTACACCTTATATTGTACCTCTACCGTACGTTGAATTGACTATGTGCCCGAAAACTTGAAAATCGATATCTGACCATCTCCATCTTTACAGATATGCGTATCTGCATGAAATTGGTTTATAATAATGTAAAAACATCCCTCGGAACACCTCAAAGAGATGGCGCACCTATAAATAGGTTATTTCGTCTGAAGAATCTAAGAAAATGCACAACAACGTAAATAAATTCATCGCAGACATAGAGGTCCACTCTATAGCTAAACATGTAGAGGACAATGAGCTAAACATTTCATCTGTTGAAAGTGAGTCTCTATCTTTTCGTTTACGCGAGCCACAGAGCCTAGAATTTGGCGAAAAACGAACTAAGATGCTCGCGAGGGAGCCCTAAATAGAGGGTAGTTAGAGGGAGGTCAGGCGGCGAGAGCGTCAGACGGTTAGAGCGCGCGCTCTCGGGCGATTCTAGCCCGTTTCTTCTCAACTTCTAGGCTCTGTGGCTCGCGTAAGCGAAAAGATAGAGACTCACTTTCAACAGATGAAATGTTTAGCTCATCGTCCTCTACATTTTTTGCCATAGTGTGGACCTCTATGTCTGCGACTAATTTATTTACGTTGTTGTGCATTTTCTGAGATTCTTCAGACGAAATAACCTATTTATAGGTGCGCCATCTCTTTGAGGTGTTCCGAGGGATGCTTTTACATTATTATAAACCAATTTCATGCAAATACGCATATCTGTAAAGATGGAGATGGTCAGATATCGATTTTCAAGTTTTCGGGCACATAGTCAATTCAACGTACGGTAGAGGTACAATATAAGGTGTAAACAACAAAAAATGTTGTTTTGTATGTTTTTGGACTTAAATGGGACCAATAGAGGCCAACAGAAGCTTTGGAAGTATTGACGTCTGGTAACCTTTTTTTTGCTACCGTACTTAAGCTAGCGCCATTTTTTATACATGCCCCGATTTCCTTGATTTTTTGGCTCAAGTTGGACACATATAGGCCCTATCAATCGTGCGTATTGGCTTTGTGCGGAAATTCCGATTTGCAGAATCCGGGAATTTTTAGTACAGGCGACCACCCCGCAACAGAGCGTGAACAAGGAATGACGTCTTCAACATGAACGTTGTTACGCATGATCACAGCTTTCTTTGGAAACAAAGAACGACCTTTTCTCTCAATTGAAAAGAAAGTTATGATCATTTAAGTGGGCGCGACTTGACCCCCAAAAAGTGAGTGTCCCAAGTTTGGCCTTCTGAATCTCGAAGATGACGATAGTTATCAAAATTCCGACAACGCAGTTTGAATGAGCATCACTCAAAGTACTTTGTGCCTAATTGATAGCCTGATCCGAAGAGTTTGGTTCCTACCGCCGCAAACCCTCGAAAATAGGCAATTCTCTCGCGATTCCTCTCATATAGGTACTACAACTTAAGCATGAAAACCCAGATAGTTTTTCCGATTTCCAAAATTACGTATCTTTTTATAAACCCGACCGCCCCGTACCAGAATGAGCACAAGGAATGATGACGTCAACATAAAAGTTGTAGCGCATGATGGTAGCTTTCATTGGAAAAAAAGGCCCTCTATCTTCACTTTGAACGGATTTATGATCATTTAAGTGAGCGCAATTTGACTGTCGCAAAATTATAGTACCATGTTTGATCTTCTGAATCTCGACGATGAGGATAGATATCGAAATTCTGACAACGCAGTTTTGAAGAGCATCATTCAAAGTACTTATAACCAAAATTATAGCGAGATAGGGCAAACTTGAATCCTACCGCCGCTGACCCCCCTCAAATGGTCGATTCTCTCGCGATTCGCCTCATATATTATGTTCTTTAAATAATGCATCTTGATGCAGGCCCCATTCTCCAGTTCTCATTCCCTCAAAATGCGGGCTACGCATCCGCCAAACTCCAGGTTTGTCCTTATCGAGTCGTGTGGGAGAATTTTTTAGCCTTGTCCTCATTTTGCATTTTGTTAATGTTGATGCCCAAATCATAACTAGATCCTTTGAATTTTTAAAGAATCTCCTGTTCCTATTCTCTTTTTGGAGTAGATCCTTCTAAACAATATTCATATTTTAAACGTGAAGCAATAAAACAACTGTTTAATATATTTCGGGTCGATGTACTGAACAATCACATTATATGCTATTTAAAATATTATCATTATTCTTCAGAGCCCCGATGTGGCGGCTGCAGCTGTGAGAGAACTTGACGGTTGCACGCTCAATGGTTTTGTCGTCGACGTTAAGAGAACCACGAACTGCTTTCGCAAAAAGCGCGGTCGATCTCGCTCTCGATTGGACTGGAGGAGTTTCGCGGAGCCATCAATCTTCACTACTGCTGCTGAAAAGACGAAGGTACCTATGACTGAAGATTAAGTTTTGATTGTTAAGATTACTGTTTTTTAAAGAATAGGTTTAAATTGTTAAAAATACTAGGATACCGTCCGTTCATCCTCCGAAGTTTCGATGAGAAGGGATGGCGAGAATGAAGTGAAGGAAGAGAAGAAGGATGGAGTTGAGAGGTGAGCAAGTTATCGGATTTCCAGTGATTTTCCGCAAACATGACTAATTAGAAAGAAGTCAGCTCACAATACAGAGGCAACTCAGAAACGGCTGCTCAAAATAGACATTTTGATGATGGGCACGATTTTATGAGTTGCCCTTTACGCGATTTTCCTTCATTCAGAAATGACATGGTAACCCATGTAGCAGCAGCTGCGTATGCTGCAGCGAGGGCTCATCATCAACCTAATTCTGGTACTGTCGCTTTACGAAATTAATTTTTAAAAACTAAAGAATACAATTTTAGCTATTCCATTTTGATATCCTTGGAAAAAATGAGTACTGTTGCTTTAACAATTGAAATTCTAATGATTTTGCAACTTTAGAAAAAGTAAATAATTTTTCTATTTGAGGTTTCTAACAGGGTGAGTAAGGAAAATATGCCTTGCAAGCGGAAAAAGTCACAATTTTCATTACAGTAATGCTTCGCCCTCACCCATCGAGAGGTGACAAGGTTCTAGACTATTCTCCTGAGGCCATCGAGGGTGATCTCAATTATTTATTTGAATAATATATAAACTTTCCTTTTTAAAACTGGCAATTTTTAAAATATTTATATATTCATATCTTTGATTTTTTTCGATAATTGAGGTCGTATATTGCTCGACATTCCTTGGAACATCACTGTTGATGATATCCGTGATCTCCTTCGCCCCTTCGGTGAGCATTGTGCTCACTAATAACATGCAAATGTCAAAATACTACTCAAGAGAATACTCACCAAAACTGTCGTCTAAAAGTTGAAATATTGCTGGCAATGGATAGAGTTTAAATTGCTACGGAATAGTGTTGAATTGAGCATTACAGGCCCGATTCTCGAATTTGCCATTAAAGATATTGGCAATGGTGGACGCTATGTCTTCGCCAAGCTGCAGGTATATTAGTGTGGTGTGTATATTTGCGACGTTTTCGAAATGTCGTAGTATGCAAATTCACGCTGTTCAGAACGACGAGAAGGCTAATGCGGCTGTGAAGGCACTCACTCCTTGCTATGTGGGAGGAAAAGAAGTTCGAGTCAAACGGGCGATGTACTTGGCCAGAGAACGCGAGGTCAGTACTACACGGTTTAATGGCGGAGGTAGCGTACTCTTCCCACTTAGAATCGCTTTCATACAAATGCCCGAAAACGCTCTTATTCTTTGCTCTTTCACTCTTTCTCAATTTTAGAGTTACCAGTAACGCGTCTGATCTACCAATACCCCGTTTACATTCCTACAATGAGCCTCTACCTCGCATAAGCACCATCTCACGCTATTGTGTACATTTTACTTGACCATCGCCTTCAAAATTTTGCACTTTCCCGTCACAGAAGATTAGTTTTGTTTTCCACAAATGCACAATGTGTTCTGAATTATGTGGTGTAAATATCCTACTTGAAGTGTTTCTTTGAATATTCTTGCTATATCTTATAATTATATCGCACTTGTTCGACTACTCGTTGTAGTAATATTCTCGGAGTAAATGTTTTTATCAGGAACTGATAACTGTATTTGCCTGGTAAGACGTACGAAGCGTCCTTAGTATATAATGTTCCCCTAATTTTTTGTCATTTATTATGGGAAGCGCTACAGACGCTGTTCTATAGTACCGTAACCTCAGTAATCTACCGTAGTCTTCGAAATGAGCGTAGAGGAGCAGGCAAGACTGTGCAGAGAGGGACTCGAGGCGACTCTGCGAACTTTGCATGAGGTGAATAAATGAGGACATAAGGCTATGCTAATAGTAAAGTGTTTCTAAAATCTTTTCTTATTAGTTATCTTGTTTTCGAAGTAGTGGTCATATAAGAAATAATTTTATCTAATTTCTTCTCAGATTCTTCAAATGGCATGATAGATCGTTTTTAATAATAAAATATTGTAGTGGACGGAGAGGGCTGAGACTGCAAACGTACGGTTGCTACATAGTATGAATGATGTGTTGCGTGCAGCAGTGACCTCGAACTTTGTGAGTTTAGTTTTCAGATTTATACAAATTAATGTTTACCGATTCGATAATATGTCACTGCTGCATTCCACTGGCATAATCCACAGCTGTGACAATGTTAGTGGAATGTATGCACCTCTTTTATCGTTGTATTCTTTTTTCAGGGTGCTGCCTGCCCGGATGCGATCGATAGTCTGAAGGAATTGATCTGCCGCGAGCAGTATGGAATGCTAGATCGCGTCGACGATGTGAGTGTTAAATACTATTTCTTCTTGATCTTCTCATTTTGAAAACATTTCATTTAATTTGTAAACCTTTAATTCCATCATTTTGCAGCTGACGCTGCTCTATTTTGCCCGTTCCTTCTCGGTCGTTCTCAAGAACGCAGTGGACAAAGTGCAGAAGAATAAGGTATGCGCACAATAAGGTACCTTGCAGCATCAATTAGTCGAAATCAACAGATTAGGGTTATTCGAAAGTGAATTGTGATATTGCAATCCTCCTCCTCCTCGGATTGCGCAATAAGCGAGGGGGATTGGGATATCACAAAAAATACCCTGGTACGTGCTCAGTTTAATAAATAATAGCTATAGCTTAGCATGTTAAATAATTAAATATTAAAATGGAATAAACTATAAGATATATGCTTTCTCTAGTTCCGTGCCCACTGCGGTGATCGTAGTCTTTACAGGCGGGCCAACTAGGCGAAGAAGAGCAGGCAAGACTCGGGGCCACTCTACGATCGGTGCATGAGGTGATTGAATGACAACATAAGAAAAAGGTTGAAGTTAAGGCTATGGATAACTGTATTTTTGGGTTGCTTTGTCAATCCAAAAGTATTTCAGTGGACGGAGAGGGCTGAGACTGGAGACGGGCGTCTGCTGCATCGAATGAATGCAGTGCTGCGTGCGGCAGTAGCCTCAGACTTTGTCAGTTTAGTTTTTTTCTACTTTTAGTGGAGAGGACCCATGGGGGTATCCAGGGAAAAAATCGGTTAAGATCGGCGATGATGATGTCCGTTCACAACTAGCAAACCCTCGAATCTTAATGAGCCAGTCTAATTTAAAAAATAAGCACTCTTACCTAATCTATAGATTAATGGCATATTTTATTGCCAGTGAAATACGGTTGTTGTAAACGGAAATATCTCCTGAAATATTTCCTCTACCGCAGCGTTCTTCGTTACAGGGTGCTGCCTGTAGGGAAGCGATTGATAGTTTGTACGAATCGATCTACCGCGAGAAGTATGGCATGCTCGATCGCGTCGAGGATGTGAGTGATCTTTGCTCAACTATTTAATTTCCGACATAATGTCGTAAAATAATATACAGACGACAACTGTTTTTTCGAACATTCAACATATTTTGATCCCCCTTCTTCACCATTTTTCACCATTCTACAGCTATCGCTCCTCTACTTTGCGCGTTCCTTCGTGGTCGTTCTCAAGGAGGCGGTGCGACAATTGGAGGAACTGTGGAAGAATACGGTACGCGCACGATCGTTGCAGGAGAAATTAGTTGAAATGCAGTGCAGATGAACAAAGAAAATTATAACGGAAGAATGAAAATTATGTCTTTCTGAAATATAATTTTTAGGTTTCTGTACCCCGCATTGCGCCGCTCGCCAATGGTGAGAATATAATGATTCTCAGCAAGAAGGAAGAAGGTGCTGTAGTTGAAACTCGTAAGTTTAACTGAAAGTGTTGTTTTTTTCGATTTTTATTTTTTTTGGAATTTGCTGCATTTTAGGAAGAGCTTCTCAAAAGATAATTATTTCTCAGAATGATAATCATGTTAAATATCTGAAATTATTATACGATTTGTTGAGATAAAGCAAACATGCCATTGACCCTAACATATGAATCACACTTGCTTCTTCTGTGGAATTAAGGCAGTATTCTTCTTTTCCCACAGAGTAGTCGGAAACGGTCCGAAACCAGACGATTTTTCCGCATCCGACACGTTCCGAAACGTCGGCTTGTTAAGACTAGATGGATTTCCAGAACAATGAGGCGGCGGATTGGGCCGTTTCCGTGCTTGATAAAACCGAACTGGGCGGTGGCACAGTCCGAGTGAAGAGGGCAACGTACAAGATCATGTTCCCGGGGGATGGTTAGTTTAAAAAAATATATTTCTACCTTTTCGAAGTATTTCGCCTATTCAAATTCTAATCTTTCTCTGCAATGTTGGGCTTTGAGTAGAAACGTTTTTTACTAATTCATAATGCTCTAGTGAGGTTTTTCTTGGTAGAAATAATAGAAAGGAGATAAGATATGACGACCTCGAAACATTTTAAAGGCAAAATTACCATTCTCGACGTGCCCGAATGTGCGAGGGGGGAAGATATCCGCAAGCTGCTTTCGCCATTTGGTGAGTCTGAGACTCGGAGACTAATGAATAATAGGAGTACACCATATATTGCATACATTATATATTTATCAACGTAATGAAGACTATAAAAAGAAGAAAATATAATTTATCAGGGCCGATTATCGATTTTCGTTACCCGCTGGCGAGAAATGGTGGTTGCGGCCACGCGCTCGTCAACCTGCAGGTATACGGTAGTGGTGAGGGGTGAAACGAGATTTACGAATTCTGTAAAAGCGATCAATTTTCAGAGCAATGAGGCGGCGGATAAGGCGGTTGCTTGTCTCTTCCGCAGGAAGCTGGGCGGATGCACGTTGCGAGTCAAGAGGGGATGGTCGGCACTCGGTCAGAAGGCCACGAGAGGTGGCAAGGAGGTGCGCGTGCGCGTTCGGGCGTCACCTCAATTGGACGGTTGGCCTTCCCAGTCTGCTAAACGATCTGTGATGCCCGAATCGTCGATGGACTCGGATGAAGGATCGGTAGAGCATAGCGATAACTGCAGTCCTAATTCTAGCTTCAGCGTAGATTAGATCACGCTTGATAATGCTTGATATTTGCGATATTTTCTAATTTGATCTACCCTTAAACACTGATTTACTCTGGAAGTTATGATAATTTATGATTGTTTTAAGATAAGCTAAATATTAATCTCCTAAGTTTGTTTTGATTTGTTGTTTCAAGAAGAAATAAAGTTTGTGTAATAATCTCCTCGGTGTGCTTGCCTAAGACGTTCAAAACGTCTTTCATATCTTGTACAGTACGTCCCGGAAATAATACCGTACCCCTCCTCAGTGACCTACCGTAATCTTAGAGGGTAGAGAGAATGAGCGTAGAAGATCAGGCAAGACGATGCAGGCGCGGCCTCGATGCTACGCTGCGATCGGTGCACGAGGTTCGTTGAATTTATCTTCTTATGGCTTAGTTTAAATGAAACTTCTTCTGAATAATTTTGCTTTTCAAAGTGGTCTTTTTCTATTTTATTCCTAAGAGGAATTTGAAAAATAGGAATTTTCCCCTATACACCTACTCGCTTTTTTCATTTAAATTGGGCTAAATATGTGTATTTTCAGTCGACGAAGGTGCCTAAGACATCATCCGATCTCCTTCTTCATCGAATGAACGCCGTGTTGAGCGCAGCTGCAGCTCCGGTCGTGGTGAGTCACTATCATGGCTGTTCAATTTACGTCTTACGATTTTTTAGAAAAAAATTCCGCAAAATTTTCTTTCCTTACCAAGATTTTACGCACAGCCCTGGTCACAATGATTACATAGATCTAACGATATTAATGTAATTCTTGCGCTTTGTCGATTGAATAATGTTCGAAAGCGATAACTAAATAACAAATAATTAAATATTGAGCATATAGTGAAACGTTTACACAATAATGCAGAGTGCTGCTTGTCCCGATGCGATCAATGCCCTCTACGAATCCATCGAGAACGAGCAGCATGGAATGCTCGACCGCTGTGAGGATGTGAGTAATCTTTGGTTTAAGATTATCTTTTACCTTCAAATTTGTGTACGATTCATTCAACTTTTGAATTTTTTCAAGAGGGCTGTCCTTCAGAATATTGTATCAAATATTGAATATTATCTGTAATAATTTCAGTTGTCGATGCTCTACTTCGCTCGTTCCTTCTCTGTCGTTCTTGAAACGACGACGCAACAGCTGCATCAATTGCAGCAGCTGCAGCTGAATACGGTAGGTCACCTGGAAAAATCACGGAAACGCATATACTTTTTCATTTCTTGGAATTTTGTTAAAATTTCTCAACTATTGAATCCTTTTGAATATATTCACTTAAATATTGTGCTTGATAGAAAATGATCAGTGAAAGTAATTTGATGATTCAATGCTTCTATTGCTTGATACAAAATGATCAATGAAAGTAATTTGATAATTCAATGCTTGTTGATTTCATCTTCTCAGGATACCGTAGCCCACAGTTCGCCCGTCTCCTCTGCTGAATCTCCTATGAGATGGTCAACGACGAGTGAGGAGAAGGAAGAGGAGAAGGAGGAAGAGAAAGAGAAATATGTGAAGGAGGTGAAGAAGGAAAAGGTGAAGGAGGAGGAGAAGGATCTGAAGGAAGAGAAGATCAAGGACGGCACAGAGAAGTGAGATATCAATCCTATTTTCAATCTCTACGCAACGTCCATTGATTAGTAAATATCTGAAGAACGTTTACTAGAATAATTTGTGTTTTAATTTTGTCCGTATGCAGCAAACACGTGACTCCTGCGGATTGCGCCCATTCTATTCCAAGTAAGTATTCAGATTTCTGAAGTTTATTTGTGGTCTAGTGAAAGTTCATATAAGTTTTGATGGAAGTGATGAGGGGAAAGTGTGTGAACTATTATGTAATCTATTTCGCTTTATTTCAGGGAAGAAGAAGTCGCATCAGAAGAGAAAGGAGAAGATCCTCGACAACTCTCCAGAAGCCATCGAAGGTGAATGGAAAATTATCGATATTTCATGCCGTGGAAAAAGTCGAGGAGAAGAGGAAATATTTGAATTCCCGCAATTTTATATCTCGGCTCCCAGTAGAGATAGCAACTTGAAAATTGGAATATGGGGTGGAAAATCCATTTACACCCTATATTCAAATTTTCAAGTGGCTAACTCTACTGGGAGCCGAGATGTAAAATTGCAGGTATTCAAATATTTCGTCTTCTCCTAGACTTTTTCCACGGCATCAGTTTCTATTCATGACTTGCGGGCAGTAGTCGAAAAGTAGGTCCAAAATGACATAACGTCCTCGGTTTTGGAGTTCGGACCAGCACAAAAGTACAAAATGTACCCATTTTAAAGTATTTTTTAAATTTATATATTTACCTGACGCCAGGCACGATGGTCCTGCAAGAAGGTATCTTCTGTTAGGGGAAGGGGATCTTCAGTCTCAGAGCGTCGATAGGACCAGGGATGGAGTCTTCTATGGCTTATGGGTTAAGTGGAGGCGTTTTTCATCGTTTGGCACTAGGTCGGTAAATCAAAGGCATGACGTCCTAGTTCTCATCTGACCTATCGCCTTTCTTTCAGGCCGCATCATGTTCTATTGCCGTCCACTTCATGTGCAAGAAGAGGAGATTCGCGAGCTTCTGCGTCCCTTCGGTGAGTGCCGTGATAGAAGATACGGTGGCAGGGATTACTGTAGATAACATCATATTGATGCATTAAAGTGGATTATCATCTACGTCTCGATACATCTGAGGCAATGTTGGCAATTTCGTGTTGCCAACACTAGTTCACGATTACTGTATCACGCCTGAAACAATGGAAGGAACACAATGTGGCAGGTCCGATTCTCGACTTCTATTACCCGCACAGCGACAAGGGCGGAAGTGGCTACGCCGTCATCAATCTAGAGGTATACGGTAGTGGTGCTGAGTAGACTTTCAAAAACAAATGTCCAAATATTTGCTTAATATCACGCCTCTCATGGGAGAATAGAGCTGGGCGTGGGAATGGTTAAATTGGTTCTAACCGGTTTTGGCCATCCTAAGGCATGCCTGAGTGACCCTCAAAGTCTTATTGTTCAGACTTCATTTTGGAGCTTCCTAGACCGGGTCGCAATTCGGCTTCACCTACTTCAAGGGACGATTTCTCGAAAACGGTGATAGAGTGAGCAAAATTGACCTCTGAGTGACCCCGACTCATTTTTTGAGCTCTATCGATCTATCTAAACCATTTTCTCTGAATCCGATTTTGAACAGTGGTACACTTCAGGGCATTTTTCTCAAAAATGTAGGTGCACATGCAGTTCAAATTTTCTAAGTGAATGCAGCTCTGTGAGAGCTTTCAAATGAGTGATTTGTCAACAAAATACGGGCACGGTGGTGGGAGTTTCGCCCCTTTTACGTGTTTCGATAATTTGATGGCACTAATTCCTCGCACACCGCACGTTTTTTTGGAATGAGGGAAGAGTGAAAACAATGGGGGAGTGAGGGACAATGGGATAATTTCACTTTGTACTCTCAAAAACGCGCGGTGTGGCGAGGAATTAGTGCCTTCAAATTATCGAAAAACATAAAAGGGGCGAAACTCTCACCACCGTGTCCGTATTTTGTTGGCAAACCACTCATTTGATAGATCTCGCTGAGCTGCATTTACTTAGAAAATTTGAAAAAAAAAAGTTCAAAATCGGATTCAGAGAAAATGGTTTAGATAGATCGATAGAGCTCAAAAAATGAGTCGGGGTCACTCAGAGG
This sequence comes from Pristionchus mayeri, assembly GCA_036245805.1. Classification (NCBI taxonomy): domain Eukaryota; kingdom Metazoa; phylum Nematoda; class Chromadorea; order Rhabditida; family Neodiplogasteridae; genus Pristionchus; species Pristionchus mayeri. The sequence continues at coordinate 34,051,930 of BTRK01000003.1, forward strand.
TCAATTTTGCTCACTCTATCACCGTTTTCGAGAAATCGGCCCTTGAAGTAGGTGATGCCGAATTGCGACCCGTTGTAGGAAGCTCCAAAATGAAGTCTGCACAATAAGACTTCGAGGGTCACTCAGGCATGCCTTAGGATGGCTAAAACCGGTTAGAACTCAATTCACGATTTTCCTCCATTCCCGTTAATGGCAAATCCAGCTCGATTCTCTCATGAGAGGCGTGATATGCAAGTCTTTCATTACACTCCCCATTTCATTCACTTGAACAGTGCGGTGCATTTGAATTTTAAAAAAATATTTGGATAGTTGTTTTGAAAGTCTAGTGGTTTCTGAAGCTTCGTTATATTAAATTTTGTGACTTTTCCAGAGCAACGACATGGCGGTGGCGGCGGTGAAGGAGCTGGATGGTTTGATGCTCGGCGGCGGCGCAGTCGTAGTGAAGAGGGCGGAGTACAGGGACCCGGAAGCCGATGACTATCGTGAGTGCTCAAAATTCTTTGGCGAAACAAGATACTTAAAAATATTAACGAGAATTGGGCATTTCTGACACTTTGCACTGGTCATGTTGACTGATCCGATCAGCGCTTATGCGACTCTGATTCTTATTTTGAAACATTTTTCGACGGTAGAAATGTGATTCGAGGCGTGAATAGTGCTTATGGAAATGAGTAATAAATGTTTGGTTTTTTAAAAAAAATATTGTAAGCATTTAATTTGAGCATGCATCACAATTCTGGACATTCCTCAATGGGTGGCCGAGGAGGAGATCCATGAACTGCTCTCTCCCTATGGTAATTCTGTTATCTAAGCGTGTTCAAGTGGTTTATTTAGGGAAATATTATTGCATCCCATATTTGTCAGAACAATGATTTTAAAAAATTTTCTTAAAAAAGTTTTAAAAAAAGTTTTTTTTCAGCAAAAATGTCACTAAAAATTCCAAAAAGTGATTTACACTTACAGTAGCATAGCTAATCTGTGTCGGAGCATACACTTTGCAGGTTCAATCGTCGATTTGTACTATCCGATGACTGTGAACGGAGGAGGCTGCTACGCTGTCGTCAAACTGCAGGTATACGGTGGTGGTGCGATGTGGCGAGGTTTCCAAAATGTCGTCATCAGAGTCAAGAGGCAGCGTACGCGGCGGAGAAAGGACTCAAGCGAAATTGTATGCTGGGCGGAGAAAAAGTGAGAGTGAAGTTGGAGGATCAGTGGACCCCGTCCCATGAGAAGGCTAATCGACGCAAGAAGGATCTGCCTATCGTGAAGAATTTCACGGAGCTTCCATCGGTTGTTGCTGCGATGCAAGGTACGAAAATGGACTCGGATGAGTAGTGTAGAGCGTGCATGTACATTAGCTTCAGTGTAGATTAGATCACAATATTTGTAGAACTACTTTTTTGCAATACTTTTGTACATTCTACGTTGTCTCTAAACATTCTTTCATGACTTTGTTGAAGAAGTGATTTCATGTTCAGTTTTATCATTATTATTCAAGAAGTGAATTCAGTGACTTTCATGATGTACCTATAGAAGTGTCCTTTCACTTGTTCTTTTTTCACTTGCCTTACGAGAAGCTAGTTAATTATTTCATAATGCTCATTGTGTTTCCATAGAAGTGATTTGAGATTCCGTTTTTCTGTGTTATACGCGAAGCAAATTACTAATCTTACAATTTTACCACTCCGTTTAGAAGAAACATTGTTGTTATACCTCAAGAAGAAATGAATGGTTGTGTGAAAACAATTTCTGTCTTTGCTTGAGACGTGCAACACGTCCTTCATATCTATGATTCTCCATACATTGTGTTTGTACATTTAGATGAAACTATTACCGTACCCGCTTCAGTGATCTACCGTAGTCTTTCGAGGCAGGACAAATGAGCGTAGAGGAGCAAGCAGATAAATTCAGACGCGGCCTCGATGCGACGCTGCGATCGGTACACGAGGTGATTACGTTATTTTCTTTTAAATCGCTGCCTTGCTTTGCTGGTAAGTAAAAACATCGTTGTTAAGGGAATTTATACTGAGTTCTAATTTTAAATTATTCGCTCTGAGTATTGGATTTTGTGGAATGTTCTTTGAAGAGAATTGAGTATGCCTTAGTAATCCTGAGACTACGTGTAAGGTCGGTGTGCCATATTTTTGAAGAAGAAATAACGTTTACATTTCAGTGGACACTAGGTCCCCAATCTGCAGCCGGTCTGCTGCTGAATCGGATGAACTCCGTGCTGCGTGCAGCGGTCGCCTCGAACTTTGTGAGTGTATGATCGGTGAACGATGTAGAACAAATATGTTATTAGCCTGCAATCTCTCAGCTATCATCTATCTAATACGTTGCCGCGACTTATTTGTAACTGTAATAGGGAACAAAATAACGATGCATGAATAAAAGCAGGGCGCGGCCTGTCCCGATGCAATCTATGCCCTCGACGAATCGATCGTCCGTGAGCAGTACAGAATGCACGATCGCTGTGAGGATGTGAGTGATAATTTATTCTATATTTATTGTTTCATATTATTTCCAAGATGCAAAATTTTAAAAAAAACACTGCAACTCATTCGAAGTATTGAGATATTGTCCACGTCGGGTTTTTTTAAAAAATGTTGGTAATTTCTCTAGTTGCCGCTCCTCTTCTTCGCTCGTTCCTTCGCAGTCGTAATCGAGGAAGCAGTGGAACAACTGCAGCAGCAGAAGACGGTGAGGGTTAAATAAGCAAATTGTAGAAACATATTGCTCGCAGAACAATTATCAAGGTTATAAAATTTCTTTCAGTACATATCGCCGTTACAATTGAGATTTCAGGAGATCGTATCTCACAACTCATCTCAATCCACTGGTGCAGTTTCGATTGCTGAGTGCGTTCCTCGAGTAGACAAGGAAGAAGTGAAGAAGGAAGAAAAGATAGTTGAAGAAGATAAGAAAGAAGAGAAAGTTGAGAGGTGAGACATTTTGGATCGGCGTTAGATGATATAAATGAAAATTATCTGTTCTCTTCTTGCAGGAAGCTCGTGACATCCTCTCCTGCAGCTGCAGCCACGACAGCGGTTGCGACTGCAGCATCCGCTGTCTCTTCGAGAGCGATGGCGGAGCAACCGCAACAACCTGCAGCTGCAGCTGTTGCTGCCCGTCCGTCGCATTGTAAGATAAACAGTTATTGATGTGGTAAAAGTTGAATGATTAATCGTGAAAAACAACTATGTATAAAAACGAAATTTAAAATTAGGTTGGAAACAAATAGTAAACATTTCGAACATAGCGTATATTCTTGCGTTAGGCCTGATTAATCAGGATAATAGTTTTTGCAGTAATGCAGCGCCCTCATCCGAGTAGAGCTGACACGGTACTCGACTACTCTCCGGAGGCTATCAAAGGTACATACTAGTGATGACAAAACGGCGCTTCAAGAGAGTTTTAATCAGGCATTTTCAATGGCTAATTTTTATTGAAGGCTTCTCTAAACCGGCGTGCCGAATCCGTTTTGCCATCACTAGTATATACGGTTTAAGCTTTCAAATTCATGTATTTTTATTTCAAATTCATAGATTTAAAGAGGGTGAGATTATTTTTGTTATTATTTAAGGTCGCATCACGATCCACAACTTGCCTTCTTCCGCGAGAGAAGAGGAAATTCGCGAGCTCCTGCGTCCCTTCGGTGAGAATACGGAGAGGGTTAGTGTAGTTCTATTTTGTTCTATGGCAGGTCGTCTCATCTACTTCAGATACCCCGAAACGAGCAAGTCCATTCGTTACGCCTTTGCCAAATTAGAGGTATACGGTAGTGGTACGGTGTTCTCAGTCTATGTTTTCGCTTTCTAGAGCAATGAGAAGGCGGATGCGGCTGTGGCCTCTCTCGATCGCATAAGGATGGGCGGGAACAGAGTTAGAGTCAAGCGGGCAGATTACTGGCACGGTATAAAGAAAGAAATTGCACGTGATCTACCCCGATTCGGCTGCTACACGGAGCCTCATCCGACATTCGCCCGTGCAGCCAAATTTGAAACTGAAGGAATGGTAGACTCAGATGATGAGGCGGATGAAATAATGGATAATCTGAGCTCCACCTCATTCTTCAGTGTAGACTAGATCAGATTAATTGCCTATTGATCCTCAAATGTAATGTGATGAACATATATATATATTTAAATTTTGTAGCATTACTGACATGATTTATTGTCTTCATATAAATTCGTCTTGATAGAATAATTTCCCGATAATCATAAATAAATGATTTCCCAGACTTGATTATTGTAATCCCCTCTGAAGACGTCCGAATCGTCCTTCGTATCTATTCATCCTTCTTCTTTCACTTAGAGCATTGTAATAATTACACTAATCTACCGTAGTCTTCGGAGGCGGGACGAATGAGCGTGGAGGAGCAGGCCGCACTTTGTAGGCGAGGTCTCGATGCTACTCTGCGATCGGTCCATGAGGTGAGTGGCGCTAACATATACGTAGTTATCTGTTGCCAGCATAGTCATGGTCGAAAGTCGATCGGTATGCCAAGACTAAGTACCATAACTAATCGATAGTACAGTACACCCTGATACCGTATATGGATACCGTAACCCGCGAATATCGCAAACTAACTTTATTTTTAAAAAGTCCTGGCACCGTGCCCAATCGATTGTACAGTACCCAAGTCGCTACCGTAACCCAGTCCCATGGGTCAGATCCAGTTCCTTGGGTCAAACATTTTTCTAAAATTTTAAAATAGATAGTAAAATTATTTCTAATTACCCTACCGTATTTCTCGTTACTGTAGAATAATTTTATAATCGACTTAGGATTTTTAGAAAAATGTTTGACCCAAGGAACTGGATCTGACCCATGGGACTGGGTTACGGGTAGCGACTTGGGTACTGTACAATCGATTGGGCACGGTGCCAGGACTTTTTAAAAATAAAGTTAGTTTGCGATATTCGCGGGTTACGGTATCCATATACGGTATCAGGGTGTACTGTACTATCGATTGGTTATGGTACTTAGTCTTGGCATACCGATCGACTTTCGACCATGACCCCCTATACGTCGAGGGGGGGGGGAGCCCATCCGGATATAATCCCTGCACATTAGAGACCGCCTATTGCCTATATGCTCGAAAACAGTTTTTCGCACTGAGCAGTCGGATTTAGCATTATAAAAAATATTGAACATTCTCTACGAAGGCATACAACCATCCTATACCCAACGACCGCTCACTCACCCATCAGCGGTTCAAAATGAACGAGAAC